>OU426989.1:121628693-122358533 GCA_911387755.1 Chrysotoxum bicinctum | reverse complement strand
TGGTTGAAAATGGGTTGAAAACTGGTTGAAAATTGGTTGAAAACTGGTTGAAAATGGGTTGAAAATGGGTTGTAAACTGGTTGAAAATGGGTTGAAAACGGGTTGAAAACTGTTTGAAAATGGGTTGAAAATTGGTTGAAAATGGGTTGAAAACTGGTTGAAAACGGGTGGAAAACTGGTTGAAAACTGGTTGAAAATGGGTTGAAAACGGGTTGGAAATGGGTTGAAAACTGGTTGAAAACTGGTTAAAAACTGGTTGAAAATGGGTTGAAAACTGGTTGAAAATGGGTTGAAAACTGGTTGAAAATGGGTTGAAAATGGGTTGAAAATGGGTTGAAAACTGATTGAAAATGGGTTGAAAACGGGTTGAAAATGGGTTGAAAACTGGTTGAAAACTGGTTGAAAATGGGTTGAAAATGGGTTGAAAATGGGTTGAAAACTGGTTTAAAAAGGGGTTGAAAACTGGTTGAAAATGGGTTGAAAATGGGTTGAAAACTGATTGAAAATGGGTTGAAAACGGGTTGAAAATGGGTTGAAAACTGGTTGAAAACTGGTTGAAAATGGGTTGAAAATGGGTTGAAAATTTATTTATTTATTTATTTATTTATTCATCAAGCAGATATACATTAAAAAATATATAATCTTAAAGACTACTGAATAAATTTTTAGCAACATGCGATACTTTACAACTTTGAATAAATACCTTACATAACTTAAAAATAATAAAACACCTAACCACCAGAGTTTAAAATAGTTAATAAATTAATAATATGACTTTTAAAGATATCACGACTAGTATTATTATGAAAATCAATAATCGAAGCAACTGAGTTGGCCTGTCTAAGGCACCTAGTTATTGGCTCGTTAAGACCATAATTAACCCTATGAAACGGTTCAAAAAATATACTATGCACTCGAAGATCTCTCGTTGGAGCATATATTCTTATAAGGGACAAAAGAAAAGGGCAATTTATTTGATTTTTAAGAATGTCTCTAATAAAAATTATTTCAAAATACTTTCTCCGAGTTTCTAAAAGCTGAAGACCGATCAGATAACATCTTGAAAGATAAGATGGCATTCGTATATTCCAATGTAGTCTATAAATCACTATTCTGGAAAATCTTTTTTGGATACTTTCGATTCGATTTGAGTGGATAGCATAGTAGGGGTTCCAAATTACACAACAGTATTCAAGGACCGGCCTTACATAGGAATAAAATAATGCTCTGAATGTATAAGGGTCAGAAAATTCCTTAGAGTTACGTGAGATGAATCCAAGTAAGGAATTTGCTTTCGCAACAATAAAATCTATATGAAGGCAAAACGTTAGCTTAGGATCGAAGATGACACCTAGGTCTTTTTTTTCGGTAATTTTTTGCAATGGAATACCATTAATATTATAAACATAGTTTATAGGCGACAAGTTTCGGAGAAAAGATAGAAAATCACATTTGGAAACATTCAAAAACAACTGATGAGAGTTACACCAATCAGCTAAGTTATTTAGGTCATTCTGAAGAAGAAGGCAGTCTTCAACAGATTTAATGCATCGGAATATTTTTATATCATCAGCGAACATAAGACATTGAGAAGAAATTATACAATCGGGAATATCGTTAATAAATAGCAAAAAAAGAAGCGGGCCTAAATGACTTCCTTGAGGTACCCCAGAAGTCACAAATATGGGATCAGATATGATGTTATTAATACGCACATATTGAGAGCGCCCTTTTAAATAAGATTCGAACCATCTCAATATATTTGAGTGGAAACCAAGGGCAAAAAGCTTCTTAATTAAAACTGTATGATTTACCTTATCGAACGCCTTTGAAAAATCTGTATAAATCACGTCACTTTGATAACCATTTTCAAGATTTTGTATTAAATCATTGGATAAGATTGTTAAATTAGTGGTAGTTGACCTACCAGAGACAAAACCATGTTGAGCAGGCGAAATAAGTTCACGAACAACAAAGGATAACTTTTCATAAACTAATTTTTCAAGTAATTTAGGAATCGTTGAAAGTTTGCTTATTGGACGATAATTTGAAACAATCTGCTTAGGACCTGATTTATGAATCGGGATAATATACGTTACCTTCCAATCATCTAAAAAAAGTCCAGTATTTAAAGAAGCATTAAAGAGTCGAGTTAACGGATCTAAAAGGGAGGCTACACAAAATTTTAAGATTAAAGGAGGAATACCATCAGGACCTGGTTGTTTGTCCTGGTTTAACTCGGATATAGCCTTTTCGACATCAGTGCAATTTAAATGTAGGGAGCTGATATTGATTTGATTCTCAGGTGTGGTAGTTGAAAAATTATTAGGCAAATTAGATGGGGAATAAACCGATTGGAAGAAATTCGAGAACATATTGCATATCGTTTTAAGATCATTTGATATTGTCCCTGAAAATTGCATGCAATTTGGAATACCATTGGAACATTTCTTACTTTTGACGAAATTCCAAAAACACTTGCTATTCTGCTTCAAATTTGATTCTATGTGATATAAGTAATCTTTATATAAGAACTTATTTAGTACATCAAATTCTTTTTGAAGTCGTACGTAGTTGCATAGCAAAATACTATTGTTATTAGACTTTCGGAAAAGTTTATATGCTTTATTTTTTTTATTGCTCAAGTTACATAATCTTTTATTATACCAGACTGGTTTGGAGTTATTACGAATGACTACTTTTGGTATATAAAGGTTCATTGCCTCAGTTAAAGAACAATGAAAAAGGTTATATGCATCACATAATTGAAAGTTATCAACAATATTGCTCCAAGGAAAGATATTCATATAATTATTGATAGAGTTGTAATCGCCGTTTTTATAATCATATTTACATAAATCATTACTAAAAGGTTTGAAATATTCATAACATTTAAAGTTAATACATAAAGCCAAATGATGAATAGTGTTTGGAAAAATTGGACAAATATTTTTATTTATATCAGTGCAAAATTCTCTATCGACAAAAACAAGGTCAAGAGTACGATTTAAATCATTATAGAATTTATTAATTTGAATAAGATTATATTCAGCAAACGAATCAATTACTAAGCATTCATGAACATTACTAACATTAAAAGGAATAAGGCACAACTCATCTGGATCTAGGATCCAATTTATGTGACAAAGATTAAAATCACCTAGTACGATTAAGTTTTGATTAGAATTAGTAGCATTTAAAACAAATCGAGCATTTTCAATGTGTGAATTGTATAAATCAATAGAACTACCTGGTGGTATATAACTCAATATAATAAAAATATTCGTCGAGTTGTTTAAGTTGACACACACAGCTAGTTGATCAACGTCAATTTCTGATGAGAGAGACGGTAGTTCAATTTCACGACATGAAAACGATGAGCGGACAGCAATAAGGACACCTCCTCCTCTAGATTGATTAGTTTTTGCAAAGCTTCTGTCTTTTCGGAAAACGTAGTATAAATTTTCATTAAAAATTTCGGAGTTTAAATGTTTATCAGTTAGCCACGTTTCAGTTAATGCAAAAATGTCATAATACGAAGATGAAGAATTAAAATACAATTCACTAGTTTTTGTACGAAGACCACCAATATTTTGGTAGTAGAGAAGAAAGTCTTTTCTAACACTCGAAGGCTGGGAATTTTCGCATGATATTGAGCTATTTATAGAAACGTTCGTTGACTCGGCAGATTCTTCACTTATGTTTTGTGGGAATGAAGCCGTTCTTCTTCGTTTTTTGAAATGAATTGAAAAGCACGTAGCTTTGTACCTATAGGCCAGATGTTGTCGATGAACATTGCATCATTGTACTCAGCTGGAACTCCAATTTTAAAATTAATGAACTTAATATTTTCTTCAGGTTCACTTCGTTTTATTAACTTATAACACGAAATGACACCGGGGCTTATATCAAGAGCAGCAGCTAAATGATTGACGATAGATTCAGTGGCGACAGAAGGTCGAAAACTACCAAGATGGAACCATTTTTTTTTAAAAGAAACATCATTTTGCAGGATTTCACAAGAGCCTCTAACAGTTCTAGGGATATTATTCCGATGAACACCCATACGTGAAAAAGATACATTTTCGGTAGTTGGGCGATTGTGTGCATTATTAATTTCAGCTGGATTTTCATCCGTGATTTTGGCAGCATTTCCATCAAGGTTTTTATCATTAAGAACAAAACCAGCATCATCAGCAACACCAGGAACGTCAGGAACAACCGCAACATTCGCAACCACAGGAACTCCATCAAGAGTAACACCTCCAACACCAACCAAATCGGTAGCAGCAACAGCACTAGAATCTTTTACCACACTACTATAAGTAGCAATAGTATCATAATCGGATTTGACAGTGGCAACATTGTTTGCGTTATTTACAGTGGCAACACTGGTATTTGATTCACTCACCACATCGACTAGAGAGCAAGAATTATTTTGTGCATGTACATCAACGGTTGCATTATTGTTATTGGAATTAGCAACGTCGGAATTAAGCGACACATTTATATTAGAATTATTTTTTTTTGATTTTGCTTTGACTCCCGCTGTTGAAGGAATCGTCAAAGATTTTTTGTTTGAAGGCGAAAGTGGTTTAGAAGTTGAAGCAGCAATCCGAGGGGGTATGGGGGTTACATTTATAGGCTTAATTGTTTGGCGAGGGAATGCAGGTGAGGAAAAGCTTTTATTTATGACATTTGCAGGGGCATTGAGATTTGATTTAGCTTTAGCACGGGTGGTCAAAGGTTTTTTTGTTTTACTTGTGCTAGCTTCATGGGCATCGCGAAACAAGTTAAACTCATCACACAGATTATTAAGCTTTTTTGTTAATGCATTTAATTTTGCTTCAGAACTGACAGAATTATAGTTACTGCACAGATCACATCTCCAACAGATATTTTCATATTGGTTTATCAAATTTATCACATTGGGTTCTAATTTTAAGCATTGTATATGAAATGTTAAGCAACAAATAACGCACGACACATAATCACTATCGGTCGTTTTAATTTCGCAAATAAAGCATTCATTCGAGAAAGGCATTGTACTAGGCGCATAGAAAGAAATTATAAATAACCGTGTGATACGAGAGCACAGTGATGACTGAAAATTGGTTGAAAACGGGTTGAAAACTGGTTGAAAATGGGTTGAAAACTGGTTTAAAAAGGGGTTGAAAACTGGTTGAAAATGGGTTGAAAATGGGTTGAAAACTGATTGAAAATGGGTTGAAAACGGGTTGAAAATGGGTTGAAAACTGGTTGAAAACTGGTTGAAAACTGGTTAAAAACTGGTTGAAAATGGGTTGAAAACTGGTTGAAAACTGGTTGAAAACTGGTTGAAAACTGGTTAAAAACTGGTTGAAAATGGGTTGAAAACTGGTTGAAAATGGGTTGAAAACTGGTTGAAAATGGGTTGAAAATGGGTTGAAAATGGGTTGAAAACTGATTGAAAATGGGTTGAAAACGGGTTGAAAATGGGTTGAAAACTGGTTGAAAACTGGTTGAAAATGGGTTGAAAATGGGTTGAAAATTGGTTGAAAACGGGTTGAAAACTGGTTGAAAATGGGTTGAAAACTGGTTTAAAAAGGGGTTGAAAACTGGTTGAAAATGGGTTGAAAATGGGTTGAAAACTGATTGAAAATGGGTTGAAAACGGGTTGAAAATGGGTTGAAAACTGGTTGAAAACTGGTTGAAAATGGGTTGAAAATGGGTTGAAAACGGGTTGAAACTGGTTGAAAATGGGTTGAAAATGAGTTGAAAATGGGTTGAAAACTGGTTGAAAATGGGTTGAAAACGGGTTGAAAACTGGTTGAAAATGGGTTGAATGTGGGTTGAAAATGGGTTGAAAACTGGTTGAAAACGGGTTGAAAACTGGTTGAAAATGGGTTGAAAACTGGTTAAAAACTGGTTGAAAATGGGTTGAAAACTGGTTGAAAATGGGTTGAAAACGGGTTGAAAACTGGTTGAAAATGGGTTGAAAATGGGTTGAAAACTGGTTGAAAATGGGTTGAAAATTGGTTGAAAACGGGTTGAAAACTGGTTGAAAATGGGTTGAAAACGGGTTGAAAACTGGTTGAAAATCGGTTAAAAAATGGGTTGAAAATGGGTTGAAAACTGGTTGAAAACGGGTTGAAAACTGGTTGAAAATGGGTTGAAAACTCGTTGAAAACTGGTTGAAAATGGGTTGAAAACTGATTGAAAATGGGTTGAAAACGGGTTGAAAATGGGTTGAAAACTGGTTGAAAACTGGTTGAAAATGGGTTGAAAATGGGTTGAAAACTGGTTGAAAATGGGTTGAAAACGGGTTGAAACTGGTTGAAAATGGGTTGAAAATGAGTTGAAAATGGGTTGAAAACTGGTTGAAAATGGGTTGAAAACGGGTTGAAAACTGGTTGAAAATGGGTTGAATGTGGGTTGAAAATGGGTTGAAAACTGGTTGAAAACGGGTTGAAAACTGGTTGAAAATGGGTTGAAAACTGGTTAAAAACTGGTTGAAAATGGGTTGAAAACTGGTTGAAAATGGGTTGAAAACGGGTTGAAAACTGGTTGAAAATGGGTTGAAAATGGGTTGAAAACTGGTTGAAAATGGGTTGAAAACTGGTTGAAAATGGGTTGAAAATTGGTTGAAAACGGGTTGAAAACTGGTTGAAATGGGTTGAAAACGGGTTGAAAACTGGTTGAAAATGGGTTGAAAATGGGTTGAAAATGGGTTGAAAATGGGTTGAAAACTGGTTGAAAACGGGTTGAAAACTGGTTGAAAATGGGTTGAAAACTCTTTGAAAACTGATTGAAAATGGGTTGAAAACTGGTTGAAAATTGGTTGAAAATGGGTTGAAAAAGGGTTGAAAACTGGTTGAAAATGGGTTGAAAACTGGTTGAAAATGAGTTGATAACTGTTTGAAAATGGGTTGAAAACTGGTTGAAAATGGGTTGAAAACGGGCTGAAAACTGGTTGAAAATGGGTTGAAAACTGGTTGAAAATGGGTTGAAATCTGGTTGAAAATGGGTTGAAAACGGGTTGAAAACTGGGTGAAAATGGGTTGAAAATGGGTTGAAAATCAATTTTAGTTGCACAACTGTTTCGTTGCTTATAGAAAACAGATGAACTATTTGGTTGAATGTCCGCGCAGGTGCATATATTTATATGTTACACAAAATAGCGAACTCTTTTTGGGCAATCGTATAGTTTGTGTCAAAACACAAACTTCTTAGTTGCTCGAACCAAGCAGTTGCGAAACTAAAAATTGAATGTGCGTTTTCAAAAAGTGAAAAAGTGAAATTAAGAACCATTTCAACTTTTACTTTTTGTGTTTTTCGAGATGGAAGATAGAAATTTGAAATGAGTTGGAAAAAGAGATCATGTAGTTCTAGTTCAAATCTTCCCCGAAAATAAAATATCCCCCTGGTTTGACAAGAATGCGTTAACAAACAAACAAAATATCAAATTCAAATTAGAGCTGAATAAATCGTTCATATCAAATGATTGAATCGTTCAACAATCGATTACGAAAATGATCCGATCATTTCAACCAACCGATCATTCCATCATTTTCATTTCACTGAAATGATTCAATACTGTACCTATTCGATTTTAATTTCGATTTCGATGATAAGATTGACTTATGGCTTTGATAGTTCTCACAAAATATTCTACTATTGTAAGCCATAAATTGGCAAATAACATCGAATGATGCCTACTTTGTACATGGATTAAAAAGTGTCAAAAAAGTTTTCGGCTGACATTTTGTACGAAATACACTTTGTACGTCAAAGCTGAATTATCTATTTGTCACGTCATAAACTGTCAAATTCCATCAAAGGATGGCTAAGATTTCGATGGATTAAAAAACGTCTATAAATATCCAAAAAACGGTATTTTATTTGTTGCTCCGGAAAAGAACAATGTGTCAGAAATGTGTATAGGTTTGAAAATTTGTTTACCATTAACTGTTTTCCTTTGGACTCCAGGATTGATTGCTTAGTAGGTACTTCTCATTGCATTCAACGATTTAAAAAAATCATGAAATCTCGGTCTTTTATTGAATGATAATGAATTAAATAAATAAATTGCCACTCGAATTTCGAGAGCTGGGTCGGCTAGTTATGAAAAATTCACATTACCTAGGTTCTACTGTACGAATGCAGCAAATTTATATAATTTCTGTTGTTTATTATTTGTGTCTAACATTTTTAATGCTAATGTAGTACAGGTTATTGTTTACCAAGGTCATTCGTTATTCAACCTTTGTAAGAGTGAAGTATTTTTTTCTTTGAATAAAGAATTGCGACTAAGCATCCACTACTTCATCCTAAATTAAATAACTTTTCAATATTTCAAAAAAAATATTTTAAAAGCATCGCGTTGTTAGAAGAAATTGGTCTAATCCCAACTAAAACGTCAACTTCCCCACTGTGTTGCAACTTACCGATAAAGGTAGAAAAATATAAAAATTTCAAGTTCGGTTGGATGTGGCGGTGCTCCAAAAAAAGCTCTTAGAAAAGGTGACAAAAATTGTAAGAATACAATAAACCCATCTATCGGCACATTTTTCCATGGTCCTCAATATTGGCTAGAGATTCGGGCGGTGCTTGCTATAATTATCTCTTTTGTGATCAAACTGCCTGTAAACACGGTTTTAATACATTGAACATTGAAAAATTGACTTGACCATTTTTAATAAACACCTGACTTACTCACAAACTGACTGACTGAGACGTGGAATGCCATGCAATTCTATATCCTCTTGGTAACGCTAAATGATTTGCTGTACTTTACTTACAAATGAACCACATTAACATTAATCCTCAAAATGAAATCACCGTAGGTAAATATATACCAAAAATCGAAAATTTCATAAAAAGTAGTTTTAGTAATTTTCAATTTTCTCAAAAACTAGAAGGCATAAAACCATTCGGTTTTTTGTGTTCACAATTTTGAAAAAAAAATTGAACTAAACTTTTTTTTTCATTTTTTTTTAACAAAATTTCGAGTTCGCATGCGAATTTTTCAAAAACTATTGACATAAATAATTTAATTTAAATTTAGGATTATAGAACGACTTCTGGCTTTCAAAACCGGTATAGTACTTAATTGTAAGTGTTGCCGTTGTTTTTTAATATTTTTTTTTTCAATTTAAGTCATTTTTTTTTTTAAATCGCCCCTACCTCCTAAACGAGGCGAGATAGATTACCCTCCCATCCCATAGTAAAAAACGCTTGTCAATTTTTGGCGCCGTTATCAATTTTTGGCGCCTAAGTTATCGTACTCTTCCCATCATGTGCGTTAAAAAAGCGCCATTTGTGAAAGAGCGCCATTCTTGCGTCAAAAAGAGCACCATCCACATTTTGCTCAACCTTGGTAACAAATTAGTTGTATATGACTTTCTTGAATTTCTCAATAGATTCACGAAAGTTTCAGATAGATAATTGTATAATTTTTATAATTAAAACAGTTTTGAGTTTTAATTTAAACTTCTTAACTTATTTTGCAAATCATTTTCAATTCGAAGCAATATTAAAAAAAAAGTGCATTTGGAAGTGATTTTGACAGCTTTCAATTTGCAAGGATATAGATACTAAAAATACTTTTAAATTGAATTTTTTTTATGTTTCTGTAAAGCACTGGAAGGTAATGTCAAAAACCAACGAAAAGTAGATTCTCGTATCTTCAAAAGGGAAACACACCCAGACAGTACTTTACATCTATGTCACAAAACTCATTTTTACTTTCGACTTATAGGTATCGAACTCGAGATTTTGATCAAAGTTGACATTACGATGATAGCGAAGACTAAAAAAGGTGTGCCTCGTAATTCTGTCTGTCTGTCTGTCTGTCTGTTCGACTACAGCCTAAACGGCTCGGCCAATTTTCTTTAAACTTGGTAGGTAACACTTTAGATTTCCCCCCCCCCACAGGTTTTTTTCTTTTTTTTTTAAGACCAAAAATAACGATACCTGCCGTACGAATCTTTTTTCCAAATTTTATATATATCGAAACTTTTCCGCAAGAATGTACTAAGCGACATTTTTAAAATTGTTCAGCAAACGAAAAAAAACGTCTCATTTAGTTATTTTTTTGTGTATTTTATTGGACGAAACAAATTTAAAAATGTCGCTTAATACATTCTTACGGGAAACAAATCTGTTTCGTCCAATAAAATACAAAAAACTATCCAAATGAGACATTTTTTTTTCGTTTCCTGAACAATTTTTAAAATGTCGCTTAATACATTCTTGCGGGAAGGTTTTGATATATTTTTTTTCTCAAAGACTGTTCCACATATTTAAAAAATAAAAATATAAAAAAAAATTACTTAGTTAAAGCTAGGTAATGGTTGAACAAAAATCAGAAAAATGGTTATTGGGGGTACCCCCATGGAACAATTTTTTTTGTTTTTGATTTTCTCAAAAACGGTAATTTTTTATATGCTCCGTAAAAATTTTAATAGATTTGTATTCAAATTTTCAAAAATTATTTTGTTTTTTTGATTTTTAAGAAAAGTTTCAACATTTTTTTTTTTCAAAACTCAATATTTCGAAAACCCCCTCCTAGATTTTTTCAAACTTGATAAATAAACGTTTCTCAATATAATCTACAAGATGTGAGAAAACAACTTTATTTTGCTTATAAATAAAGGTGCCTACCCACTATACAAATGTTAAAAGATGGTTTTCAAAAATTGTATTTTTCTCGAAAATGGCACCTAGAATTTTGATACATTTTTTTTCTTTCAATTAATTTTTAGGATCTTTAATTTAATAAAAAAAATTGAAATTAAGATATTACAGCTTGTACCTACCATAGAACCATTTTTTCAAATTTTGAATTTCTCATTATCGACATAACGGATTTTAATGAAATATCTTATAGAGATGCTTCTAAAAAGTTTGAAAGATATTGCATTTTAAAACAATTTTTTGAAATTTTGAAAAATTCTATATCTCAAAAACGGCTCAATATTTTGTTTGATAGTAAAATTTTTATTCGTTTAGTAATAAAAACTTTAAATTGGCGTAATAAATTTTTTACTTAAAAATGTTTTAAAAATTTTGTACATATATAAAAGCTTATTTTTTTTTAAGAAACCACTACAACGACTAATTTTGTTAACCGTTACATTGATTGTTCAGTTTTGCCTGCTTGTCAAACCATAACTGACTTAGGTCATCTTTTTATTACTAAAAATGAAATTTTTTGTGAATTGTCTTCTCTAGAATCTAGTACTAATGTTGCACCAGATAATATTCCTCCTATTTTCTTGAAATTGTGTAAGAACGGTCTTATCAACCCGCTATTTATTTTGTTCAATAAGTCCTTGAGTTATGGTGAATTCCTTGATAAATGGAAGTGGTCTTTCATTTCTCCTGTACATAAATCCGGTTCGAAAAGAATAATAAGTAACTATAGGCTGTAACGAAGCGTTCCATGCTGCTCCCCTTTATACTACTTCTGTATTAACACCGAGAATTATAATTAATACTAAGAGTTACACTTCGCCCGAGTACGATTCACACCGACCAGAGGCATATGACGTCACGCAAAAATCAAACAATAATATTTTTCGTTCGCCACCCATACAGTTCACATTCAGTTTTCACTGAAAAACTATCAAGAGGACCTACTCGAGTGAACGAAAAGGACCTCACCTCGCTCATACATACAGTCAGGCGGCTCAGTAGATTGATTGAATAAATCTTTTGAAGTCCAGTCGTAGACAAGACGTATAGACGAGTTGGTCATTTAGCTTCCCTTGCTTTTTGCGGAGCTTCCCCCCACCAGTGGTAAGGGGTTTCGTATGAAGACAAGTTAGGTAGGTGAGATTGTCCAGCTATTTCTTATTAAGGCTTCCCCCCACCAGCGGTAAGGGGTCTTAATTCGAAGTTTAATATCCTAATTGCCACCAGGGGCTTCGGTACCTGCTGATCTACCAGAGCTTAGGCCTGCTGTTTTGTGCCACCAGGGGCCTTGAACCTGCCGATCTACCAGAGCTTAGGCCTGCTGTTTTGTGCCACCAGGGGCCTTGAACCTGCCGATCTACCAGAGCTTAGGCCTGCTGTTTTGTGCCACCAGGGGCCTTGAACCTGCCGATCTACCAGAGCTTAGGCCTGCTGTTTTGTGCCACCAGGGGCCTTGAACCTGCCGATCTACCAGAGCTTAGGCCTGCTGTTTTGTGCCACCAGGGGCCTTGAACCTGCTGATCTACCAGAGCTTAGGCCTGCTGTTTTGTGCCACCAGGGGCCTTGAACCTGCCGATCTACCAGAGCTTAGGCCTGCTGTTTTGTGCCACCAGGGGCCTTGAACCTGCCGATCTACCAGAGCTTAGGCCTGCTGTTTTGTGCCACCAGGGGCCTTGAACCTGCCGATCTACCAGAGCTTAGGCCTGCTGTTTTGTGCCACCAGGGGCCTTGAACCTGCCGATCTACCAGAGCTTAGGCCTGCTGTTTTGTGCCACCAGGGGCCTTGAACCTGCCGATCTACCAGAGCTTAGGCCTGCTGTTTTGTGCCACCAGGGGCCTTGAACCTGCTGATCTACCAGAGCTTAGGCCTGCTGTTTTGTGCCACCAGGGGCCTTGAACCTGCTGATCTACCAGAGCTTAGGCCTGCTGTTTTGTGCCACCAGGGGCCTTGAACCTGCCGATCTAACAGAGATTAGGCCTGCTGTTTTGTGCCACCAGGGGCCTTGAACCTGCTGATCTACCAGAGCTTAGGCCTGCTGTTTTGTGCCACCAGGGGCCTTGAACCTGCCGATCTACCAGAGCTTAGGCCTGCTGTTTTGTGCCACCAGGGGCCTTGAACCTGCCGATCTACCAGAGCTTAGGCCTGCTGTTTTGTGCCACCAGGGGCCTTGAACCTGCTGATCTACCAGCGCGTTAGCCTGCCGTTTGTGCCACCAGGGGCGTTATACCTACAAGATCCCGTCAGGAACCCAACGAGCAAATGAAAGGGGCCGCTTGAGGCCGAAGTACCAGAAGCCAGAATACCCGTAATGAAGTACCAGATCCGGATCATCAGCGAGCAGTATAACTAATGCGAGGCAGCTAGACTAGAAGCCAGAAATATTGATGCCCGTGAACCGTTCAATTAACCGAATTTAGTGAAATATTAATAGCAGAATATTGTATGTTATAGATTTAAGAGTTATTTCCAATAAAGATTTTGTAATAAGGTTTGAAGACCTTGAAATCTGGAGTTTCGTGTTTTCTTCAGGACGACCCTGGCAAGACCGACGAGCAAAACCTCGGCTGGAAAGCAAAAAGCACATCACAAGGCCAATAGCAAAACTTCAAATAATTCCAAAAATTTTTGAAGCTATTATTAAAAGAAAGTTATATGCTTTAGTTCGCAATAATATTTCTGATTTCCAACACGGATTTGTAAGCAGTAGGTCAACTTTGACGAACTTGACTATCTATACAAATTTTTGTTTATGTGCATTAGAAAACAGATATCAAGTCGACTCGATATATACTGATTTCTCTAAAGCTTTTGACTGCGTGCAACATAACGTTCTTATAAAAAAACTGGAGTTTTTGGGTTTCCATTCAAATTTGCTTTCATGGTTGGGTAGTTATCTTACGGGAAGAAAGCAATATGTCAAAATTGGATCGGAAATCTCTAAGGAAATAGTAAATTTTTCTGGTGTTCCGCAAGGAAGTCACCTTGGTCCGCTTTTGTTTCTCTTGTTCATAAACGACCTTCCAAATCATGTTATGCATTCCAATGTTCTTTTATATGCTGATGATCTCAAAATATACAAAGAGATAAACTCTTTATCCGATGCTCAATGCCTTCAGAGTGACTTAAATAAAATATCTGTTTGGTGTGATTGCAATGGTTTGTATTTTAATGTCAAGAAGTGTTCCGTATTAACTATATACAGAGTTTTATGTCCTGTTTTATTCGAGTATAGTATTTGTAACATGTCTCTTAATAGAGTGTCTAGGCAAAAAGACCTTGGCGTTATATTCGATGAACATATGAAATTTACATGGCATTATGATTATATAATATCTAAATCAAACTCGATGTTAGGTTTCATATTTCGGAATGCAAATGAATTTAAAGATCCATACACTCTAAAGTCCCTTTATGTGTCTTTAATACGTTCTTTTCTTGAGTATTGTTGTGTTGTATGGAGTCCGTTTTATGATAATGCTCGTCTACGCATTGAAAGAGTCCAAAAACTTTTTACTAAATTTGCGGTTAGAAAATTTAATTGGTCTATGAGACCATCATATGAAGCTAGATGTGGCTTAATCAATTTAAAGCCGCTCAGTTTACGTCGCGAATATTTTTCTGCTCTTTTTGCACATGATGTTTTGACCTGCCACATTCAATGTTCAGAATTACTTTCTTTATTTAAATTATACGCTCCTATTCGACAGCTTAGGCCTAGAACAGGTGATTTTCTACACATTCCAGCACATAGAACAAACTATGGTTTTAATGATCCTATTACTATGTCTTCGTTAAATTATAATAAATATGAGGACGTAATCGATTTTAATATAACAAGATTTACATGTAAGAATTTGATTTTTAATAACTTTTAAGGATATATTGTTTGTTAAATTATTCAATTTTATTATTATATAAACCTATTGTTTAATCTATTAAAGTTTATGTACTTGATGGATATTGTAAATAAATAAATAAATAATTTTCGTTCTTAAATAAATACATATTTATTTGCATAGCATTCTGTTTTTATCTCTTAACTACTAGAAGAGTTTAAAGGATTAATTTTATGCTTATGAACAGTTTTCTCTAATAACATTTGTTTTTAAAATTCCTAGTCTATTACATAGGAGCAAATACAAATGCACAGTCGTGCATTTTATTTTTAATTCATATGTCACTCAGTATCTTCTGAATTATTTTAATTAAAGTTTTTTAATTCACAAGTCATCAACAGACTTATGACTTAATGTTTTTTTTAATTAAAAAACCAACCCTGATCTAAGAATATAATCAATATGACAATATTTGTCATGTCGTTGTTAGTGCAGGACAACCAATACAATTGCCACATACCTATTTTTTGTATTTTTGTTTGGTATTTTGTTTATTAAATTAGAAAAAGAAAATAGTTTATTCCCTCACAGTTTTCTTAAATTTAATTTTGGAAAATTTGGTTATTTTGCAAAAAAAAGCCTTGACACGCACACAAAGAAGTTAGCTTCAAAAGAATTCGATTGGGTGGTGTGGTGATGCATTCTCTTTTTCCCAATTCTCTTCTTATAATAAGATAAATTGTCTGCAGTCAGTCATGAAATTCTACATATATGTATGTATAGTCCTGAAAAGTATTAATCAAAGTTTATGGCCAAAAATAATACGTTTGGGTTATCATGGTGCATATTTGTAAATATTTATTTAGTAATAATAAAAACAAGTGATTTCCGCACAAATATTCTATTAAACTATCTATTGTTTCCTGTACAGGCCTAAGTCATCTTGGCATAGAAACGACTAGATTTATTATAAATCTTATAATTAGCCATGAACTTTTGTACGTAAACTTTCGTAACTGACTGTGCATGCACTCTTATATTTATTTCGCATTGACTCTTGAATCCTGCTTTTTCTTCTTCTATAGAAAGCCATAATACACACATAGTTTTGTGTAAGTCGTGATGGATAGCGATCATTCCTTAGATAAATGAAAAAGACGGAAGTTATAAAAAAAAATACACATCTACATTATAAAATAATGTTGGGGGAATTCCTCGATTAAATCCCAGTCACCAATATTTCTCTATGGGTAGACAGCTATGGGGAAATCGCTACGGGTGGGCGATATAATGTATATAATGTCTCAAAAATATATGCTGTGCAAAGAAAGTCTATTTGCAGGTACCAAAAGGTAAAACAAAAACAAATGTGTCTACCTTTTTGTTTTATAATTTTATTCGTAGAACTTTCCCCTTCAAATAATTGTGGGTGGGGCCGTTGCAGGAGATTTGGTTGAATTTTGTGTAGCTTAGATATGTTTGTATATATTTTCTTGGTTATTCTATTTGTTTCTTCTTTTGCGAATAGAATTTACATTTTGTATGTTAATACTTATGTTACCTAAGCAGTGTTCTAAGAAATAATGGTGCAAGGTTGTGATTGAAATATTATTCTCACTTGCAAAAAACGTTCCATTCTTTTGAACAAAATTCAAAAGCTTACTGATAAGAAAATTAGGTGGTTATAAAAAGTTTCAGGTGTCAAGAATTTGAATATTTATTTAAAAATT
Organism: Chrysotoxum bicinctum; assembly: GCA_911387755.1. NCBI lineage: Eukaryota > Metazoa > Arthropoda > Insecta > Diptera > Syrphidae > Chrysotoxum > Chrysotoxum bicinctum. The sequence continues at coordinate 122,342,289 of OU426989.1, read as the reverse complement.
AGGTGACTCTCCACACCATTTATATGTAGGTATCTCAAAAAGTACGTTGTAAGAGTAAAAGTAACATATAGGTATGTAATACAAAAATAAAAAAACATAAGTACAACCGCTTAAGAGTTTGGTCCGTATAGGTAGGTACATAATACATTGAATAAAAATGATGTTTGCTCAATGAGCCCGATTTAGGACAAACATCATTTTTATAAATAAGATAAGGTCACGAAGAAAGGAAACAATTTTTTGAGAAAACAAGTGAGCCAAGGAGTCTTCAGAATTAATGGTTTTTGGAAACCAAAATGCGGGTTTGTTTTAGATTTATGTTGACTCAAATATCGACGGTTAACTATGAATATGAATTTTTAAAATTTCAACTATTTCACATCATAGATATTCAAAACTGATAATTATGCATAAAATTTTATTATTATACGTTTTAATTTTGAGCCTATAATCAGTTTTGTGTGTCCCCTGTAAAGTTTACAAAATTCGACATAGGAGATATTCATAGTTAACCGTCGATATGTAGAAGAAGGAATGTTTTTTTAAAAATGTTCAAGAGGCTGTTAAACTGTAATCTTCCTTAATAATAATAAAAAACAAATTAATATTAATAATAAGTTAATAATAATAAAGTTAATAATAAGTTCAAGTTATTCCGAAATTCCAATAATGATGTTGCTTTCTATGTAAAATATTGTCGATTGCAAAGATAGTTCGATTTTCTTAACAAATTTCTTTTCAAGCAATATATCCTTAATATCGAATCAAAGTTAAAGAAAAATAGCAAATGTTTCTGGCAGTTTATAAACGATAAAAAACGTTCCACGGGTATCCTTAACTCCATTAATTATTTAGGTGAAACATCAAGCGACACCTTGAAAATTTGTAATCTCTTTGCTAGTTTTTTTCGCTCAGTATATGGGCAAATCTCAGAAACTTTTGACTTTAGACTTTTGAAAAAGCGTAAAGAGAAAATAACTAAGCACACCTTTAAAATTAAGTTTATAGCACCATTGTTACATCAGAAAATATAATTGATGGTGTTCCTCTTTTATTAACGAATGCTTAAAAAATTCTCACATATTTTCTGGCGACGCACTATGGGACCAAGTGCAAACCATCTCAAAAATCCATAACTTTTTCGTTTCTCAATATTTTTTTTTTTTGAAATTTTGCACACTTATAATTGTATAACCAAGAATTTAAAATATTAAAACGTTTCAGATAGAAATAAATTATTTTATTTTTTTTTTAATAAAATAAAATAACAAATTTGTAGATTTTGTTTCATTTATATGGGAAAAATTTGTTGGAGCAAGAATTATTGCAACAATTTGGATAAAATTTGTTTTCTTCTTTTACGGGTGAAAACATATGAAAGTAGGTTTTTGTAAAATCCGTCCACTACCACGCCCATGTTTTTCAGATTTTTGTTATTTTCTTATTTTTAGTGAACAGGAAGCCGAAAATTTGTTTTTGAGGTTTTTTAAACTTAAGACATCGCATGTATATTTTTTCTGCCCACTTTCCCGCCTACTTTCACTCCCCTGTTTTTAGTAAAATCCGTGTACTGCCACGCCCCTTTTTTGATATATGAAAGTTTTTCGCCCTTAAGACAAAAAAAAAAGAATTCAAAAGTACACGTTATTACTAGGTATGTATATTAATTAATATCTAAAAGTTCTTAAGCCTCGTCAAACAATGCTTGTGTTATTTATAACTATGTACCTACATTTGTATTATATGCAACCATAAACCACACACCCCCTCCCACCCTCAAATGCTTAGCATTTATTTTTATTTAATTATGGTTTTTTTAATATAAATATGAGTAAGGAAGTTTAAAATTGGAAAACAAAAAATATTTTATTCTAAAAATAAAATTTAGAATTTTAATAATATTGAAAATAAATGATAAAAACTTATAAATATTGTGGAAACATAGTCACTTATATGATGTTTATGAAAATGTGTTGCACATGTTTTAACAGTTATATTTTTTAACTTTTGACAAAAAATAAAATTTTTTTTTAATTTTGAGCTAAAAGTAACAAAATAATGGTCTAAAACTTTTGGAATACACATTTATGTGCATCAATAAAGGTGCCAAATTTTTGCCAAATTTTAATTTTTTTCATCACTTAACAATAAATTTATAAGAATACGAATTTTTATTCTAAAAACTTATTTTTCTTCCTCCTCATACGTTTTTTCTTCTTAAGCAAAAATGCATGAAAATGCGAAAGTTTTTATTTTTTCTTCCAAATTTAGAATATTTTTAGAATACAAAACAGCCATTAACTAAACGGAGGCAGCCGGAGCTAACGGAGAAAACTTCAATTGAAAACAAAAAAAATGAAAAATATACTGCACCTTACTCATTTTTTTTTATTAATTTACTGGTGAACTTAATTAAAAAAAATATAACTGTTTTGTAAAGAAGAGGCCTTGGGCTTTTCAAAAAGGTATAATACTTATACATTCTTTCCAGAAAAATACGAAATAATTGACTTCAAACTCTCACTTCCAATAATTCTAAAAAAATAAAAATATCGAAATTTCATTTTTAACGGTAATTTTAGGTACCTAGAACAAAAGTAAGATACAAAAAATTTACTGTGTTAGGAAGAACCCTATTTCTAGTATATAATCCCATCATTAGATTTTTCAAATTACGAAATTCACCAAAACCATTTTTGAGATGGATTTCATCTTTTGGTCCCATAGTGCGACGTTGAACTATCGAAACAGTAACACGAAACGACTTTACTTGGCCGAGTCACAAAGACTACTGATCAGCGTTGCCGCGAAGGAAAAATCAGAGAGGGCCATTTCGAAATTTTTGAGGGCCATTTGACAAAAGCTGGGGCCAAATATTTTACTTACAAATCCGTCCTTAAAACATTAAACTACAATTTATTAATATTTGTATTTATTTATACAAATAATATATAATCTTATAGACTACCGAATCAAATTTTTTTATTGAAAAATAGAAAAACCAAATTATTAATTAGTGGAGCAAACAAAATAAAATTATAAACTTAATCTAAAAGAATAACTTAATACCACCAGATTACGAATTTGATATCAGCAATATGTGCTTCTTAAAAGATTCTCGACTTTGTTGTGAAAAAAAAATCAACATTATTACAAATAGTGTTGGCTTCTCTAATGCATCGAGTTAAAGGTTTATTTAGACCATAATTTCCCCGATGATGAGGTTCATTAAAAAGAAAACGGGATCGCAGATGCCTTGACGGAGCATACACATTTACAAAAGACAAAAGAAAAGGGCAATTTATATCGAGCAAAAATATTATTGAAAAATTTTTACGACGAACGACAAGAGATTATAGGCCAAGAAGTTGACAACGAGTTTTGTAAGTTGGGGTATGAATATTGTATGTTTTCAATCCTATTAGAAACAACTTGAAAAAATGGATCCCAAATTTCACAGCAATATTCCAACGATGACCTTACATACGCAAAGAAAAGAGATCGAAGAGTAAAAGGATCAGTGAACTGCTCAGAGTTCCGATTAATGAATCCTAACATAGAGTTATCCTTAGCAATCACGGTCTATATGGGATTTAAAGCAGAGTTTCGAATCAATGATGATACCAAGATCTTTTCGTTAAGTATTGAGAGTTCCGTACCTTCTATAGAATAAATGATAGGCTCCTAAAAAATGATAAGGACTGACACTTTGATCGAAGAGTAAAAGGATCAGTGAACTCCTTAGAGTTCCGATTAATGAATCCTAACATAGAGTTATCCTTAGCAATCACAGTCTATATGGGATTTAAAGCAGAGTTTCGAATCAAAGATGATACCGAGATCTTTCTTTTCGTTAAGTATTGAGAGTTCCGTACCTTCTATAGAATAAATGATAGGCTCCTAAAAAATGATAAGGACTGACATTTTGATACGTTCAAGAAAAACTGATTAGCTAAAAACCATTCAGACAAGCGATGATCACTTTGGAGTATATGACAATGGATTATTGACGTTACACGATGGAATATTTTAATGTAATCCGCAAACATCAAACAAGAAACATTTTTTAAGAAATCAGTGATATCATTGATCAGCAGCAAGAATAGAAGAGGGCCCAAGTGACTTCCTTGTGGTACTCCTGATGTGACCTCAATTACATCTGATAGTACATCATTAATAGAGGAAAAGGTGGTAATATGGAACCTGTTGTTAAATCGGAACCCCCTTCTGGAACCAAAACTGTTGGTGCCATCTATTACTCTATAGCTACACGTTGCGAGGACTCATACAAAATACTCATATTAAAAAGTTACATAGCTTTCGCCTCGATAAATTTACCGTAAGGTTATTTCCAATAACCGAGGGAAATCGAAAACTTTTTTTCATTGTTTTTGTAAGTCTAGAACGTTTATGTCGGGCCCTGTTTTTGTCCTGCAGAAAATTCATAAATAATATTTTTTTTTTGATTATCAATTTTGTATGTAAGAATTTTCTCATTTCATTGAATAAGTGATGAAAACCACTGTTTTTGTTAAAATATGAAGTCTTGTAATATGGAACTCCTAGAGGAAGCGAATATGGAACCGGGTTCCATATTACCATTACGTGTTTTTTATGTGTATACCTCATACCAAAACTTAGGAAAAAAACTTCAAAAAGAGGACTTAAGGCTCCATCTTCAACGATTTTGACAGGGTCAGTCTTGCTACATATGGACACTAGACTGGGCCAAAAAAATTGACTATTTTTTTTTTTTGAAAGATATATCGAGAATATCATTCAGAATGACAAAAAAAAATTTCGTAAAAGTTTGAGCCCTTAATATCAATTTTAAGAGGTCTATCATCGCTAATTTTGATTTTTAGTCATAATTTCATGTTTTGCGTCAGAACTGACAAAACATTGAAGTAAAATAAATTCATTTTGACTTACTTTTATATAAAATTAAATTCCCTACAAAAAAGGTCTGATTGAAAATTTTCGTCAGACAAGCCGTTTTTGAGTAATTAAGCTTAATAAATTGTTATTTTTCTTCGATTTTACTTTTTTAATTTGGAATTTTGTAACTAACGAAAAATAACAATTTATTAAGCTTAATTACTCAAAAACGGCTTGTCTGACGAAAATTTTCAATCAGACCTTTTTTGTAGGGAATTTAATTTTATATAAAAGTAAGTCAAAATGAATTTTTTTTACTTCAATGTTTTGTTAGTTCTGACGCAAAACATGAAATTATGACTAAAAATCAAAATTAGCGATGATAGACCTCTTAAAATTGATATTAAGGGCTCAAACTTTTACGAAAATTTTTTTTTGTCATTCTGAATGATATTCTCGATATATCTTTCAAAAAAAAAAATAGTCAATTTTTTTGGCCCAGTCTAATGGACACACAGTGATTGCGCACGATGCGATCATGATTTTTATGTTTGTGATTTTTGCACACAAAATTATGATATAATTTTTACATACATTTAATATGGAACCCGGGGTTCCATATAAGGAACATAAAAATTTAAAATGTAAAAATGACTTTTTTTGAATAAAGTAAAAAATTTAATACGAAAAGTATTCAGAATATGTTTTTTTTCTTATATAAATGTAAGAATATATACTTTATATAATTGAAAAGTTTTTAATATCTTTAGATTACGGGTATGAACAAAAAGAATTTAAAACCAAATGGGGTTCCATAATCCCACCTTCTCCTCTACGCACAAACTATTTTCTTCCGTTTAGGTAGGATTCAAACCACTTTAAAATATTTGAGTGGAAGCCAATGGATTCTATTCTAATTTTGTATTGGTGGTTTACTCTATCGAACGCCTTAGCAAAATCGGTATATATGACATCTGTTTTTAAACCATTTTCAAAATTACTAATAATCTGATTACTAAATATTGCGACTTAATCCAGCAACAAATCCGTGTTGAAATGGGGAATTAATTTCTTTAAGAACAAAAAGTAAGCTTATCAGAGACAATTTTTTCTAAAATTTTTGGTATCGTTGATAATTTGCTAATGGGGCGATAGTTAGCAACATCTTGCTTAGATCCTGATTTATGAAAAGGAATAACTTACGAGATTTTCCAGTCATCAAGAAAATGACCCTTTTCAAGAGAACTATTAAACAATAAAGTTAATGGTCCAGATATAGCAGCTGTCCAGTTTTTCAAAATGATTGAAAGAATACCATCGGGTCCTGGTTGCTTATCATCATTTAGTCCAATTAAGGATAGTTCAACATCTTTGTTATTTAAGTTAAGGTGACCGATATTGATTGAATTTAAACATGAAATTGCAGAAAGGTTAGAGAGAATACTTCGGGGATCATAAACAGAGTGAAAAAAGTCTGCAAAAAAGTTGCAAATTGTTGAAATGTTAGCAGATGTATTTCCAGAATATTTCCTGCAATTGGGGATAACATTTGAAAATTTTTTATCATTATGATAAATGACAAAAAAAATGTACTGTTAAGTTTTAGACTCGATCAGTCCTTATATTAAAATTTATTTAAAAAATCAAATGCTTTTTGCAAACGCAAATATTTTATCAGAAGATCTTCATTATTGGGAAATTTACGATATAATTTGTAAGATTTATTTTTTTGTTATTTAAGTGACATAAACGCTTTGGTAGATGACGAAAGTAAATGACTTGAGAAAAGTCAACACGCTGGACGAAATTGACGTGAAAAAAGTCAAATCATTAAACGAATGAATTCAGTTCCATTTTAAGTATGGTTATTTGTATGTGATGGAAATACATTGTCCCCTTTTACACGTTGCCTCATGAGACATGTCTCATTTTTGACTTTCCTTTTAAATTTGTATCCCGTGAGGCAAAAGCTATTACACGTTGAATAGACTCATGTCTCAAATTTGACAATAATTGTTCGTTTTTTTTTAATGCACAACACAACATAAATCGAATATGAGAAAAAGAAACGTCAAAATGAGACTACTAAAAATCAGCCCGGTACTCACACTTATGTGAGCCTCGTCTGTGAGACATCGTGTAATAGGGGACATTGTAGTGTCGATGCATCGCGATGGTTTATATTTAATTTTGTAAAGCTTTTTATTATTAAGCACGATATGATGTGATGTTAAATCTTCTAAAATTTAGATTTGGGTGCCATTTCTAATTGGCCCGGGCAAAGGGCCAAAATGTAAAACAGGGGGCCAAATGGCCCGATCGGGCACTTTGTGGCAACGCTGCTACTGATACCACAATAACGTTCGACGTAAGTTGTTTATACCTATGTTTATAAGAATGTTATTGATAAGGATCATTTTCTTTCACTTTTCTCACTGCCCTAGCTTGCATTCGTTAATATTTGAACTACAGAAAATATGTAAGCGCGAAATTTTAAATTAATATAGAAATTTTTAATTTTTTATAACAAATGATAAAAATTAACCTTATGATTTATATTTAAGTAAGAGTTTGTTCACTTTTCTAAATATGTACATTTTATAGTGAAGTTTTTCATTAAAAATAACACGTAATTTCAGCGGCGGATTTACCAGCAGGCTGAGTAGGCTTGAGCCTAGGGCGGCAGATTTTAGGGGCGGCAAATTTGAAAACCGATATTTTTTTCTTAGCCGTCTTAAAGAAATCGAAAAGATTTCTGTAAGACGGTTTTCTAATATCTCTGTTGAAGTCCACAAGACATTTTTCCGATGACTTTTCCCTCTTTTCTTTCATTGTACATTCAACGGTACCGCAAACTTCTATAGTCTACGGTAAGACACCCAGTTCACGGCCACAACCAGAAATCGGCCGTTGCCCACACGTTCTATGAGTGAAATGAGAGCGAAATTGCGGAAAATATATTTCACGCTCTTCTCACTCCTACTACGTACTCATACAAGTCCGTACGTATTGGTGATTGCGGTATTGGTGTGGTAGATCTGAATAAAAAATTGTTGCAAAGAAAAATGTTTTTTTGGAGATATTCTTCGTTTTGATTGGATCAAAATTTTATTTGACTGCTAAAAAAACTCAAATACTTTTCAGATTGAAAACTAGATACAATCGACGACGCGACTTTGAATATTCGTACGTGTGAGTTCATCTGGAATCTCGTTGTTATTTTTTCAATTGGTTTTGATATGGAAATTACAAATAGCATAATTATCAATATTGATTATATTCAATTATGATGATGCGTGATACAACGATAGTCTTTCTTTTCAGCACAACAAATGTTTTTACCCCATTCCAAGAAAGGTTTGGGTTCCTTTTTTTTTGTTTTATTGAACATACTATTTACAATTTGGCTTACAACTAATAAAATACTACATTACTACATACATATGTATACAAAAAATTTACACTTGTTGGCTCATAGGGGGCCCAACCATAACAGTGACCTAAGTTTAATTATTTTTATATAAAATTTACATGACGAAAAAAATAAAATTTAAGAAGTCGGTTGACTGTATTTTCCTCACGGTGTTCATTTCCGGTTATCAGTGGTGATTTTTTTGGGTTGTGGGCAGGGATGGCGTTTTAGCCGCTGTGGTAGGCTGATCCAATGTCAGCGTAGAACGACACTACTTCCTCGTTGTCCATGATTAAGTTGTCATTCAGAGTTTCCATCACACTGAGGTACCTCGGTTCGGCATGGCGTTGTTTTGTGGTCATCCTTCTCATAAGCTGATTCGGGTGATCGATGATGTTCCCCATTAGTTTCTTCGTTGAATGAACTAGATATTAATTTGTCCAGTGCGATTAAATTCGCTTCTGTGTAGAGAAGATTGTTCCTGTAGTGTTTTTGTCGATGACGGTCGAAGTAAAGTCCAGTGAAGATCCTCAGTATCTTCCTTGCAAAGGTTTGGCTTCCTTCGATTCCTCGAATCGTTTTTTCCGAACGAATGGAGGATAGATCTTGAAAAGCTAAAACCAAATTCTGAATCCTTGGAAATTCTATCTTCGTTTCTGCGAAAACAGAATTTGCAAAACGTTTATCCTAATTTGGACATAGCTCTTCGTAGGGTATAATGTAATCCAGCGACAAATTGTTCGAGTGAGAGAAGCTTTTCTTATCTAAAAAGGGTAAAAAATTATCTGAGATCGGCCTTAAATTCAAGAAAAATTAAGGCTTTAGCTCTTTTGTGTATAGAGTCAGAATTAATGAACAAGATCACTTAGGCTGAAAACACACCGGATAAAAACAAAAAACGTGTTTTTTTGTTTCGTGAAACAAGAGAACATTGTTTCTTATGAGACTAAACACACCAAAGAAAACGAAACAAAACACACGTTTTTGTTTTGAAGTGTTTCGGTGGTGGTTGTCGAAAATACATGCTACTGTATACGAGCAACACACACCGAATGCAACAAAACTGTTTCGAACAAGGGTCGTTGACGATAATTGCATACTTTCTTATGGCGCAACGCACATCAAATCAAACAAAACATAAAAACAAAAGCAAAACAGAAAAACATGTTTCGTTGCCGATAGCTGACCTATTGTTTTTTGCAAAACGAAATTTTGATTCCGTTCTTTTTATTTTCTTTTTTCGTTGCACTTCACAGCACAGATTTATTTGCTTCTACGTTTACTCTGTGCGCAAATTTTTAAATAAATATGGACGTAGATGGAGAAAAATTGATTTTTTTAATTGAGGCAAAAAGTCCTATCTACGAGTATAGTTATAAAAATAAGGAATATAAACTTACTATTGAAAAGCTGTGGATTGCTACTTCCTACTATGACATTTTTGAAGATGGGAAAGATGGAAAGCTTTTCTCTTTTCTTATAAATAAACACATAATGTCTATTTTGTAAACACAAAATTGTTATTTGTGTTTACTTGCCGTAGAGTTATAATTTTTCAGCCGGAGTTAAGCTTTTACGATAGTTCGTATTTTGTTTCATTTCAACGCACACCAAACGAAACAAAAAAACAAAACGTTTTGTTTTGTATTATTCTGTTTTGCTTGGTGTGTGTTCAAATAAAAAATGTTTTTTTGACTATCGAATCAAAAACGTTTTGCTTTATCCGGTGTGTTTTCAGCCTTACGACGACATTATCGATGATTTTGCCAACACAAAATCGCGCAAAAAGGTATTGTAAGAAACTTTGATAAGTTAATTGAAATTATTATTTTTAACTGTTTGTAAGCGCAATAAAGATTATTTAACTACGTTTACCGAATGTACCTTATTGTGTGAGTGGCATACCCCTCCTTATTAGTCGTACATCATTGAACTTTGATCACCTCAAAAATAAACTCAAAAACTATTTCTTGTACAATTTGAACCGAATTGTTGGATTGTAAAGATAATCTAGGAACTGACAATTCACAATTTTAGAGGTAAGGGCGGCAAAAATTCAACAGCCTATACTTGGGAAATGTGTAAATCCGCCACTGCGTAATTTTACTCAAAATTTTTATCAATAAAATTTTTCTCTGCTTAAAAAGAAGAGTATAAAAAATATCAATGATTTTTCTTTGTAATTAACTACTGAATTTTAAAGATCCATAAAATATGTAGCGTCAGCGTCAGAACGTACACTTCTTAGTATGATTTAGAAGAAGGAACAATAGTTAAGAACGGGAAATATTGCTTTTTATTAGAGTGCTAACTGAAAATGTCTTGAAAAAAAAAAGTTTCGCGCTCTTTTAATTCAGTATAAGCTAATTTTAACCAGGTTGCGATTTTAGCACACACCTCTACCAAAGCTTAATTTATTCATTTTTGTCTATAGAAAATGAATATGTAATTAAGAAATCGGTGCAAAGCATGCTGTGTAAATGATAAGAGACGTACCAGATTTTAATGATTTTTTCGGAATTGTAGTACCGAAACTTCTGACAAACACTGTCATAAATCTAAGCAAAGCACATAATTTTTTCATAAAAAATTTTGATTTTCAAAGTCTCTTATGAACCCCATTTGAGTTTAACAAACTAAAATCAGATGCTTCAATCGTAAGAACATTAAACTTTTTAAATATTTTAATAGTAACATATAAAATTTTGTATTTTTCCTATACTTTTTGCCTTTTATTCGTTCTATAGGTAAAAAAAAAAATTCTTAATGTGGAAAATAACTTTTTTTATACTGTAATACTATATTTTCGAAAAAATTATCAGAGATAGAGTAAAAAAATATGACTATGAAGCAGTGGCGTGGCGTCCATATAACACGATTCCTATCGTCTTACCTTTTAGAAAATCCACAAATAACACAATTTACCAAACAAACATCGAATAAGTTTAAGTTATCCATTCTGCCTCTCGTTTGTATCTTATACTTTATCCAAACACATTCCACAATCCACAACCAACATTAATCAAGAGAGTCACAAAAATACTCTGACGTAAACTTTTCAATCACCGTCTTATTTATTTGTGTTATATCCCTTTCTTCCCCAAGCATTGTTTTTCGGATCCTCTTTGTCCAACATATTCAAAAAATAAGACGCTACATTCCGTCTTATAAAATTTTCGATGTATACCTGTAGGAGTTGGAATTATTTGTATTTTATTCTCCCTTTAGCAATTAGCATTGCATTTCAGTAGGAAGATAATACATTGCAGGAGTTCAGGTGCTCGCCTTTTTTCAACCTTGTGTAAGAAATAAGACGGTGTTCTTCGACTTATTTGTTTTTTTTTTCTTTAATAATATGTCATATAAATATAAATATGGCATGTGGGTATTGTTGATTCTTGATTTTGAACTTGATGTTGATTTGCATGCTAATGTAAAATGCACCATTGATGTTTTTGCAAATTTACTGTGATAATGTTGAATTATGAAATAAATCATGGTAGAATATATGGCAATTTGTCAGCAGTGTAAATTTAGCATATCGCTACTCTGGACAAATAAAATGCATTTGTTTTTTTTTTAATAGGAATTTAAATTTAGATTCAATTGGCATTCAATAAAAGAATGTGTTGCAGAGGTTCAATAACTTCAAATAAATCTAGTGTTTTGAAAAGCCAATTTGAACTTAATTAAAAATAGTGAAAAGTTAGATGTGAAGGTGAAGATTTAATTCCTTTTATTACCCACTATAGTGATAAAAAAAATTAAGCTTCTTAATTTTAGTGCAGTTCTAGATTTTGTCTTGGAAATGTCTTTGATAAATGTAGATTGCTGTTTAACAGATTACCTATCGGAGAAACCAAATAATTTTAGTAAGGATAGTTGATAGTTTACATTTTATCCTTTTTTCGTTTACGCACCAGGGATTTCGATCCCAGATCGAATTTTTTTGTTTTTGGGTGCGTGTTTCATGTATACATGTAAATCCCTCTTTAAATATGGATTTAAAGATTTTGATCCATGTCAAAGAAAAACAAATTTTTGTTGGGTGTTTAGGAACGCAAAATCTGGCGAGGGATCAAAATCTTCATACAGAAATTGATTTCTTATGTTCAAAGAAAATCAAAATATATAAGTACTTATGACACTTTAATGGAATCCTATTTAGAGTAGTGTTATAGGGCAACGATATTCAAAATGACTTGATACATAGTATCGCGGCTGTTATTAAATCTGAAATTAAAGCAGAAATCATATAAGCTCGGTTTGTGTCAATTATGATCGACGAAACATCAGATTTGAGTCATAGGGGACAACGGAGTGCCATATTCCGGTTCTTGTCAGAGAATGGAATACAAGAAAGATATCTTGTATTTTTTGACGTTAGGACGAGTCTTAATGCAGATGAGTTGTCCCATCATATATTTTATATTCTTGACACATATGATTGCAAGGAAAATTTAATAGAACATTTCTAGGAAGGTGCCTCAGTTATGTCCGACGAAGGGGGTGGTGTCTAAAAGGAGCTCTTTTTTTTGTTATGTTTCAAGCTCATTGTTGATTGAAATATTAATATCTTGAAGTATAAAAAATATAGCTACACATTGTTTGCTAAGTCAATGTGGAATGCATTTGTAGATACCATATCTTTACTAGAAATTCTTACAGGTGACAAAATTTTACAACGGGTTCCCATTTAAAATTATCGACGCCACGCCACTGCTATGAAGTAACTTAATTTCAAAGTTACACGAAAGTCAAAAGTTTCTGAGATTTGCCCATATAAGCCATCATGCTTAGGAAATATGTCTAACGTTGGCGTGTTCCCTGAACTTATAAACATTGGAGACTTGCAGGTAAGCAAAATTGAAGTTGAGTCTGAATGAAACAGCCAGGATTTAATGGCCTCGCACCCATTGTTTTAAAAAGGTGTGCTAGTGCCTTAGCAGTTCTACTTCAATATATTTTTAATCGTTCTCTTAGGGAAGGTGTTTTCCTAGAGGATTGGAAAAATTCTTTCTTAACCTCAGTTTTTAAATCTGGGTCCAAAAGTGAGGCCACTAATTACAGGCCAATTTGCAAAATATCAGCTATTCCTAAGCTATTTGAAAAGAGAAATTATATCTCCACTACAACATGTCCTTATCAGTGGGAGATCAACCACAACAAACCTTACTATTTTTAGTAACTACTTATGTAGTGGATGCCCTTGAAAAAGGTCTACAATATGATGTAGTTTAAACTGATTTCTCAAAAGCATTTGATAGAGTAAATCATGCCATTCTACTGGATAAACTTAAAAACTTGGGCTTTCACTCTAATTTACTAAAATGGTTTGGTTCGTACCTTACTGGTAGGATCGCAGCATGTTCGAATCAATAACTTTTTATTGGATCCTATAGCAGTTACTTCTGGTGTTCCCCAAGGAAGTCATTTAGGACCCTACTTATTTTTGATTTTCATCACTGACATTCCAAAATATTTCAAATATTGTAGGTGTTTACTGTATGCAGATAATCTAAAACCTTATCTAAGTATTAAGTCAACCTTCAGACTGCATTAATCTTCAGAAAGATTTATCAAGCTTATCTTGTTGGTGTAGCAACAATGATCTTCATCTTAATGTTTAAAAATGTCAAATTTCCGATTTCTTATGATTACAATATTAATGGTATTGTATTGTATGGAACCCACATTATAACGTTCACTCTTTAGAGTTGAAAGGGTACAGAAAAAATTCACTAGAATAACTATAAAGACTTTGAGTTGGAACATCGATATGCCCTCTTATAAAGCAAGATGTTAATTATTAGGGATCCAATATCTGGAAATTCGGAGATCGGAGGTCATATTTTAAAATAATGTTTTTGAGAGATATTATAAATTATAAAATTAACTGCCCCTTTTTATTTTCGCTGGTAAATTTCTAAGCACCCATGCGGGAATTTTGCTCTTGCTGTTTTTTTATGTCCCTTTCCACAAGGTTAATTACGGTAATAATGAGCCATTAACGCGCTGTTTAAGGCAGACAAACTCTGTATGTAGGGTTCTTGGATTTAATATGTTCCTAAGCAGAGATTGTTAACTTCCCATAGGGAGTTATTGTAATCGGTCCGATTTTTTCAAAAAAAAAAAATTGTTATCTTATTTGTACTTTTGTGGATAATTTATTTATGTATGTATCTTATGAATGTTAGTTATTTAGTAGTCTATAAGAGATTTAAAAGCTCTGTTTGATGAAGAAAGAATAAATAAATAAATTAGTGATAATGATGTTGAAGAAAGATTGGTTTGTAGCAAATATAGATGGCTGATAACACGATTTGGGAATTAAGTGCGCATAAGTGCGCAAAAGATCGATTGTGGCATGGGCTGTGTGATATGGCGCTTCATCTTGCATGAACCAGAAGTCGTCCAAATCCATGTCTTCGATTTGAGTTAAAAAACTTGGCTTACATGGCTCTGTAACGAACACCGTTGACCGAAACGTTGTTCCCAGCCTCATTTTCGAAGACAAATGGTCCCAACGATGCCACCACTCCACAATCCGCACCAAATTGTTACTCTCGGTTGATGCATTGGCTTCTGGACAATAACGTGCGGGTTTTCCGAGCCCCAGATGTGGCAATTTTGTTTGTTAACGTAGCCACCAAGATGAAAATGCACCTCGTCAGAAAAGATGATTTTTTGCCGAAAATCGTTGTCAAATTCAAGCTGCTCTTAATGTTAAAATTGGCCCAAATATCGTAGCGATAACGAAGCGGATAGTCGAGCGTCTTCAATTGCTGATGATTGGACCTTCTAAGTGAATAATCCGAGATCTTTGTGCAGAATTCTCCTCAGGCTAGTGCGTGAAATGTAGAGCTGTTGAGATCGATGGCGAGTTGATCTTCCTGAATTGAGTCTCACACTCTCGGTTACATCAATCACATTCTTGTCTATGCGCACCGTACGACGACGGGCGCCATTAGTGTTATCCACTAGCATACCAGTCTCACGAACTTTTTTCACAAATTTTGTCAAAACATTTTTTCGAAAAACCCACTGCTTGGGCTACACAGCACTCACTTTGGAAATAAGTCTTCCATATTTCCCAACGTTGTTTAATTGTTAAAGCGACTCATTTCGTTCCGCGGAGGTATGATACAGGCAGTGGCGGGAAACAGCTTTCAGTTTCAGTTTTCTCTTAATCATAATCAATGCTTAACACAGTATTTAAATTTTATTTTCACACAATCGAAATTCAGAAATATTTAGTATCAAATAGTGAGCTGACAAGACAAGTGAAAATCTAGCTCAAGCAGAAGTCTTGAAATAAGCATTTCTGTTGAATTTTATCATATATAACCTTTTCAAATTATAATATCATTTATTGTTTCTTCCTTCTTACTCAAGTGTTTCGTACTAAATCCGAAAATAATGTAAGTGCCATCAAGTTCTATGATTTCAATCTTTTTTTCCTTGATGAAGCGAAAGAATGTCTTCACATTGAAGATTAACGAGGTGAATCGAAGGAAAAGCACTTTTTAGCTTTACCTTAATGTAAAAGGGTATACTTGTACTAGGTACATTCCTATGCATAATTTTATAAAAAATAAAAAGTTTCCTTTGCATATACTACAAGGTTGTAAAACCAATTTTTCCATGAACTTGAAAAGGGGAAAGAAAAAATTCAATACAATTCTTGAATGGGGAAAAGTTTTTCAATTTTCTTTATGCTTCAACAAAGTTCTTTGTATAAAGTATATCGACATCAGGTGGAAAGATACGATACCTTTCGTAATTTAAGTGCAAGGAGATATCAACTTTGTGCTTAAGTCAACCAATTTAGTAGATGTCTTGTCTTTAAATATTAAGTAATCGTTAGGAACAAAAATTAAAAACCGACGAAAAAACAAAAACAGAAAAACAGGTATTTCGCCTAAGTCAAGGACAGTTAAGTTAAAACACAATATATAGTCAGTATGATAATTAATTATTTTCTCGAAATATTAGATTAGCTATTCTGATTCAAATGTCATGTTGCCATTTGGTAATCTTAAGTTGGACGATTCAAAATAAGTTGTTGACTTAACATCTCTTAGACTTCACCAATTTAACATTTTAAACACTAATGAAAAATGCACTATTATCATTGATGATGGCATTACAGTAGAAAAATTAAGAGAGCCTCTAGCTCCAGCTCTAAATTATACAGTTTTTCTGAACTCAGATAATTTAAAAAATTAAATTTTTTTAAACCTCTCATCCTTTTTAATTTTGAAGACAGATTTTGTTAAACTAAATACCTCGTTATTACTAGCAGACTCGTATTGTCTTAATAATTGTTTAAATGTAAATTCTATGGTCGTTTTGATTGTATAATATTTTGTTAGATTGTTTTCTAAAATCTATTCCACTGACCGTAATTAAACCAAGATCTTTTGTTCCAGATTGGTACGATAGTCTTTTAAGAATCTTTAAAAATAGAAGAAATAAGTTGTGGTCCATACTCAAGCTATCTCAGAGCGAGGGCGGAGAAAGGAGGTGTCGATGAACATTGGTCTTGAATTTTTGCATATTAAAATATAGCAAGGGAAAACCGACGGTGTTTAAGAGATGGGAATGAATCCATGATATCTCTCTTTCCGATCACTCTGTTCTGAATTATATCCAGTATGTGGAGAGAAGTTTGTTCTGCACCTACCCAAAGATGTGAGTTCTACTCGAGTTTTGGATGTATAAACGCATTACGAGTATAAATGGTTGTCAGAAGGGGTGAAACATTTCTTACATCGATATAAGGGGTACATTTTGCTTCAACAACAATAGACAGTTTTCGAAGCATTAAGCTCAACACGATTGTTTAATTTAACAATGCTGATAACATCGGAATATGATGAGCCAATCGTGCGATACCGTTGAAAATTCAAATCCGAAGGAGATGGACGTGAATTTGGGAACGAGTATGGAAAGCTGAGGGTAGAGTCGTTGTAAAAACAATGAAGTAGACTAGAAGTTTCAGACTAGAGATCAGTTGTACAAATGAGGAAGACAGTCGAAAGCAAAACGGAGACATGGGGAACAACAGCATTTTTTTTAACAACTTGTCTAATGAACGATCTAGAAGGAAATTTCTAATCCAAACTAAAGGGTTTCGTTGATACCAAACGCACGCATTTTCGATAAGAGCCTGGTGCCAAACTCTATGAAATGTCTTAGAAATATCAAGCGCAATAAAATCTTACTTATTCCAAAACAATGTAAAGATCTGTTCCATTCTTCGGTAAGATATGCCATTAGATCACCAGTAGAACGATTTCTACAAAAGCCGTATTGGTGGTCATTAAGAGGCTTTCGATCTTGAGCTGATGATTTATCAGCGATTCTATTACCTTTGAAAGAAGGGACATAAGTGCAATTGGTCGATAGGAGGAGGGGGAGGAAGGTTCGCCCATTTTAGTAACAGGCTTGACAAACGCTGTTTTCCATCTTCTAGGGAAGATTCCAGAACAGTAGGGGAGATGGGAAAGCTTACGCAATGGTTTTGCCAGCGATGAACAACACCCCTTCAGAAGAATTGGGTTATACCATCAAGACCAGTGGATTTTTTTATATCGAGATCTCGAAGGGCCCTCGCAACTGTACGAGTGCGGAAATATACCTGTCCCATTTAATGATGAAAACATCAATTACAGGAGGGGCAATGTTTCTTTCAGGCAACGTAGAGCTAGCCAGCAAAATGAGCTGCAAGTATACGTTTGCCTTATCTAAAATTAAAGTTAGTTTGAATCGAAGATGAAGTTGAATTTTTTACGTTCTTGACAAATGACCAGAAATTTCTACTGTCTTTGAGAAATTGCAGGATTTTTTGCCTTAGTTTCTGGTCATGTAACAATTTGGTTCTTTCTATAACAGCGTTACATTGGTTTTTGACTTGTTTGTACTTTATCCAATTTTCCTCTCAAACTTATAGCTACTTTACAGCTTTCATCAAACTAAGATTTTTCCTTAGGCTTCATACTCTCAATTCTCTAAGGCATAAAAGTACGCATCCCTAGAAAAATCACTTCTGTGATCACATCAGCACTGGCATCAACGTCACTATCGAGGAAACATAGTGACCAGTTAAAAATTCTTAAAAAGTTATTCAGACCGTCCCAGTTAGTTTTCTCGTATTACCAAGTGGGATGCTTCTCTTTAACTGGATGAGTGGGACACGAGAAATTGGCTGATATTAGACAATAGGCCGAAGTGCCGAATAGAGAGTTTAAATCAATTTGGAAACATTTTTCCATAATCCCTCTACATGAGAAAGATGAAATCAAAAATTATAGACCTATTATCATCAGTTTATTGGTTATTCAAAAACTTTTCGAGGCTATCATATGTGAACCTTTATGTTTTTTATGTGAAATCACTTTTAGTTCCAAATCAACATGGTTTTTCAGACGGCGCGACGTAACCGTAACTTTTTTACTGGAATTGGCTGCAAATTGCCTTAACTCAATTAGGAACAAATGGCAAGTAGATTGGGGCTTTACAAACTTCAGTATGGGCTTTGCTAGTTTTGCTATTTAAATTAAGAAAACTAGGATTTAGTGAACATTTTGCACGGTGGCTTCAATCTTATTTACTTGATAGAAGATAGATCTTATTCGGTACTTTGCAATGTCTGCAAATCGAATAACTTCAAAGTTGGTTCTGGAATACCACAGGGTAGCCATATTTCGAATACTAGAGATTTTTGAAGAGTTGCTGCATGACCTCAATTCTTTTTTTTTGACTGGTGTGTTTGTTTCTCAACATCGATAAATGAAATGATAAAGAAAATTTTTTCAACTATTCTCTATAGCTTTTAATTCAAAATTCCATATTGTATATTAGACTGGGCCAAAAAAATTGACTATTTTTTTTTTTTGAAAGATATATCGAGAATATCATTCAGAATGACAAAAAAAAATTTTCGTAAAAGTTTGAGCCCTTAATATCAATTTTAAGAGGTCTATCATCGCTAATTTTGATTTTTAGTCATAATTTCATGTTTTGCGTCAGAACTGACAAAACATTGAAGTAAAAAAAATTCATTTTGACTTACTTTTATATAAAATTAAATTCCCTACAAAAAAGGCCTAATTGAAAATGTTCGTCAGACAAGCCGTTTTTGAGTAATTAAGCTTAATAAATTGTTATTTTTCTTCGATTTTACTTTTTTAATTTGGAATTTTGTAACTAACGAAAAATAACAATTTATTAAGCTTAATTACTCAAAAACGGCTTGTCTGACGAAAATTTTCAATTAGACCTTTTTTGTAGGGAATTTAATTTTATATAAAAGTAAGTCAAAATGATTTTTTTTTACTTCAATGTTTTGTCAGTTCTGACGCAAAACATGAAATTATGACTAAAAATCAAAATTAGCGATGATAGACCTCTTAAAATTGATATTAAGGGCTCAAACTTTTACGAAAATATTTTTTTTTGTCATTCTGAATGATATTCTCGATATATCTTTCAAAAAAAAAAATAGTCAATTTTTTTGGCCCAGTCTAATATACAATATGGAATTTTGAATTAAAAGCTAAAGAGAATAGTTGAAAAAATTTTCTTTAAATGCTTTACTTTTAAAATTATCATTAATGGAATAAATTAAGAAGTAGTAATCGTTATAAACTGAAATCATTTGGTTGATAGGGTTATTCTTAGCATAGTTTGTTCTACTTGATAAAGGACGTAATGGAATTTGTCTCCTTATATTTGCTCTGCTATAAGTGAAGTTTATGCGACCTAATATAGATGGCGATGTGATTGACCCATTGATTAATTTTATAATAAAACAAAGCTGAATATATTGTCTGTGTTTAGATAGCAATGGAAGATTTATGAGTGTGAGCCTTTGATTATACGGTGGAAGTTCAAATCTATTGGACCATGGAAAGAAACGAAGACAAAAGCGCATGAATCTTCTTTGAACTCCTTCTATTCTGTTTATATGAACTGAATAATAGGGGGCCCATACTATGCAGCCATATTCTAGTATTGGTCTTACAAACGATATGTAAAGAAGTTTAAGGACATACGGGTCGCGGAAGTCATGTGAAAAACGTTTTATAAATCCGAGTGTCTTATTGGCTTTTTTAATGATATAGTCGTAATGATCTGTAAAAGTTAATTTAGAGTCAAGAATAATACCTAGGTCAGGAAAAACAGAAAGTTTAGTCAAGTAAGAGGAGTCTAGTTCATAATTGAAAGTCAAAAAAATTACGCTTGCGTGTAAAACACATTGCCTTACATTTGTCTATGTTAAGTAAAAGCTTATTTATATTACACCATTCCCGAAAACTATTAAGATCATCCTGTAGCCGTAAGCAGTCGTCAATTGAGTTTATACATTTAAAAATTTGTATGTCGTCAGCGTAAATTAGAACGGACGAGTGTTTAATAATCGAAGGTAGATCGTTTACATATAAAATAAATAGTAAAGGTCCTAAATGGCTTCCTTGTGGTACGCCAGAGTTGGTGTAAAATTGAGATGACCGCACATTCCTAAATATGACGCTATACGATCTGTTATATAAGTACGAAGAGACCCATAAAATAAATTTATCATTAAAACCTAGTGCCTTCAGTTTGATAATTAATGTCCTATGGCACAGTTTGTCAAAGGCCTTACTGAAGTCTGTGAAGATACAGTCAACTTGCTTTCGTTTTTCGAACGAATCAAGACAAAAAGAGGTAAAATGAAGGAGGTTGGTAACTGTGGACTTATTTTGAACAAAACCATGTTGACTGTCACAAATTATAGATTTACAATTAAACGATAGAACTTTACAAATAATGGATTCAAATAATTTGGGAATAACGGAGAGTTTTGCAATGGGACGATAATTTTGTATTTCGTTTTTACTACCCTTTTTATGGATTGGTGTTATGTAAGAGCTTTTCCAAAGTTCTGGAAAAATTGAGGATCTGAGCGATTCGTTGAAAAGAACTTGAAGAGGATAGGATAAATAGGACACGCATTTTTTTAATATATAAGAAGGTACACCATCTGGACCAGGGCTATAACAAACTTCGAGTTCTGAAACCTTGTTAATGATTTCATCTTCAGAGATCACAAGACTGATTGTATTCAGATGTGCAAAGTTTTGTGTAAGGTCCAATGATTCCGACGTTGCGCAAAAGTTCCTAACCTTAAAAGCATCTTTGAAAAAATTTGCAAACATGTTTGAAATCACTTCAGAGTCATGACTAAGTTTGTTATTGAAAGATATACAATTTGGATACCCATCGGTAGTCTTTTTACTGTTAACATAGTTCCAAAAGTTTTTCGGACTCTTTTTTAATTCGGCTTCAGTGTTTGAAATAAAGTCATGATAAAGAATATCTGAATAGTCAATAAACATATTTTTCAACTCGTTATAGATTAGTAAGTCACCATCTGCTTTTGTTTTATTATATTTAATCCAGGCTTTGTTTCTTTTATTTTGTAGGTTTTTTAGGCAAGAGTCAAACCATGGTGGAGATTTAGAAATATTGCGAGGTTTTCTCATTGGTGTGGTCTCATAAAGAAAATTAAAGAGGGTATTGTAGAATGTAGAGCACATAGAGTTAATTTCAGAATTCATAAATAAATGATTCCAGTTTACATTACATAAAAGATTACAGAGTTCATTTAGTCTACATTTTTTAAAATTGAATTCTAAGTTTTCACTGGAGTAGCTAGGAATATTGTACAAGTTTAAGTTAAGTGATAAGTCTTACGCTGGGTGATGACGGTCTTCGACTAATAGGGTATTGGCTGGATTTATAGCAATGTCAGCATTAAGTGTGTCCGAGAAAAATACAAGGTCCAATATTTTGTTAAAATTGTTGTGAATACCATTGAATTGGCTTAGTCCACATGCGGCAAGACCATCAATTGTCAAGAATTCGTTGGTAGAGGACAGGTTAACAGGAGATAGAAAGTTCTCGTCTGTCGGCTTAGACCAGATCAGGTTTGGAAGATTGAAATCTCCTATGACTAGTAAGTCATCTTGAGGCTCCATTTGATCGTATATACTATCGATGCAGTTCATATAGTTGTCATAAACGTTGTTCGGAGAACTTGGAGGTATATATATAAATGTTCTTTCTGTATTATTTTGATCGTAAGCTTGAATTCATATAATACGTCAACGTCATAGCAAGTAAGGGCAGTTCAATTTTAGGTTGGAATAGAAGGGAGTCAAGACAGTTTTTCGATCCTTTCGATATCAAACAGCCCTTTGTATTATTTATTCGACCCATCCTGGAATATGCTATTCAGGTATGGTCACCTCATTTTTACTGTCACAAATCCAGAGTATAACAAATGCAATTTTGTGGATTTTATTTTGCAGCAAATTAAATCGAAAAACAAAGAATAGCTATGCTCTTTTATGTATGTATCTATTCTTCTTGTTTTATTCTTATAGCTAAGTTCAAGATACTTATTAAACAGATGCTACAGCTAAAAAGAAAACTCAGAACTTAACTCAGAAATCAACTTTTAATATGTAGAAGAGAAAGTTTGCAAACATCAGTACAAAGTTATTTGTTTGTTTCCTTGAAATTTCAACATCATAAATAATAGAAAAGAAAAAGTATCTTAAGGACTTCATTCTCATATTTACAAATGAGATAAGATGTCCATGATGATTAAAACACAAGATCTCAAACTTAACAAAGTTTATTGAAGTGTTTTTCTTATAAAAAGAGAAAAAGTACAAGTTAATGATTATTTTTGTGGATATTATAACTGACTGGTTTTCAACCCTTATCAAACGACTTCCAGAGTTCTGAGATAACCAGGGCTAAGGGAAATTGAAACTCTCTGATTATAATGTCAACTATAGACGACTGTAGCCCAAGGCGTTCCCAATACTGCATCCCTTGTGCTTTTACAATCCCGTCAGCATTCCAAAGATATGAATGAAATATGAAAGAAAAAGTGTGATGAAATGAAGTATGGAATTTAGAGAATCCTCTCCCTTATCACTCGCCAAATAGCGCTTCGGTATTTCTCTTTGATGAGTATTGAATTTCTATCCAAACAATAGACAAATCGAGCCTGCATTTTGCACAAGAGTTCCTTTCACCAATCTTAACACCCACAAATCCTTCGTCAGGGCGTATTGACAAGTCACAATCTAAACAGGACTATGGGTAATTTTGCATGACATAATGCAATTGCATGGATTTCCATAGCCACAGAATACGAACTTTTCATATATTCAAATAGCCAACAAGCATACGATACTGTGTTTGTATTGGATTCATATTTATGAATGACATGTGATTATTATTTGCTCATCAGGATATTGAAGAGTGTGAATCTTGAAATTGATTGGGATGACATTGAGTCGGAGATATTTACAGTTGAATGGAATTTGCTACGCAATAACTCAATTATTGAAGAGGAATGCACTCTGATTTGGATTGCAATATATTTAATTAAAGCTGTATTCATTCGGCTGCAGGATGATATGATTATTTAGAAAATTGGATTAAAGTACATCCAGGCCTTATAACAAAGCTGAAATTTCACTTAGCTCACAGCTCGGCTTACTTGTAAGCTAGCTCAAATAAGCTGAACTAAGTGAGCTAAGCTGTTAGTTGAGCGTAGCTATTGGTTGATTTGAGGTTAACTGAAGATACAGTTAGTATTTTTTTATTTAGAGCATAAGTTAATGCAACTAAAGGGTGAACAAAATTAAATGTTTTCCATGTATTATGGCTTTATTGTGGCAGCCTCGGCTGGAGTCAATTGGACCTCTTAAGCGAATAATCCGATATCTCAGAACTCTCTTCAGGCTAGTGCGTGGAATGTTGAGCTGTTGAGACGATGGCGAGTTAATGTCCGTAAATTAATTGAGTTTCACACTCTCGGCTTCAGCAGCCTCATTCTCATCTGTGGGCACCGTAAGACGACGGGGACCATGAGTGTTGTCCACTAGGATACCAGCCCTACGAACTTTCTGCACAAACTTGCGGACAGGAGGAGCGGTGGCTTCATTTCCGCCAAAACATCTTTTCAAAAAACGCACTGTTTGGGCTACACAGCACTCATTTTGGAAAAAAGTATAAAGCGACTCATTTCGGTCCGCTGAAGTATGATACTGACTTTTCGTCGAGATTACAAGCGCTGTCAGTATCAAAATAACCTATGATTTAAAGAAACCACGAGCTGGCCGACCCTGTACAGTGCGTGATCAAATTATTACGGCCACTGGAAAAAATTGAGTTTTTTTGTAAACTTTAACTTTTTGTTTTCTGTTTTTTGTTTCTTATGAAGTAAATACAAATAAGTTTAAGTTTAAGTATAAGTAAACGTATTTAAAAAAAATATTTTGAGATCTTTGAATGTCCATTCTCTATAATCTTTAGCCCATTTCAAACATTTATCCATCATAGCCTTTGTGAGAAGTGACTTCTTTGCTGGATGGCAGCAAACAAAACTCATCTGACTGTCATTTGGGAATTCTCTATTCCAGACTCTTGGATCAAATTTGTCAGTGTCATAAGTGATTTTTTTTTATTGTAAACGCATATTTTTTTTAATTTTGCGTTCAACTCGGAGAGTAGTGAGTTTCTTGACCAGATTTTCCTTTTCTCATAGGCGAAAGGGCGGAATTTTCGTTTATTTGTTTTTATTTTGTCCACCGATGAGATGACTTTGCAACGCTACTCCTGCAATCAATGCAATTTTTACTAGCGACTTATAGGTACTATAAGGCAAGTTATGCATTCGTAAAAAAAATCAAACTCGAGATTTTGATCAAAGTTGACATTACGATAATAGTAAAGACGAAAATGTGGGTCTGGCAATTCTGTCTGTCTGTCGGTTCGACTACAGCCTAAACGGCTCGGCCGATTTTCTTTAGACTTGGTAGGTATGGGTTTTGATTTTTTCCCCCCACAGGGTTTTTTTCTTTTTTTTTAAGTCCAAAAATAACGGTACCTGCCATACGAATTTTTTTCGATATTTTAAAAATATTATTTTTTTCTCAAAAACTGCTGCACAGATTTAAAAAATAAAAACACAAAAAAATTTCATTTAGTTAAAGCCAGGTAATGCTTGAAAAAAATTTTCCGAAAAATGGTTATTGAGGGTACCCCCCATGGAACCATTTATTTTGTTTTTGATTTTCTCAAAAACGGTACCACCGATTTTGATCATTTTTTTTTCGCGAAGGCTCTTCAAAAAATAAATAGAATTGTATATTCAAATTTTTAAAATATTTTTTTTTTGATTTTTAAAAAAAACTTCAAATATTTTTTTTCAAAACTCAATATTTCGAAAACCCCATGCTAGATTTTTTTTAAACTTGATAAATAAAAGTTTTTAATATAATCTACAGGATGTGAGAAAAAAAATTTCATTTTACCTTAAAATAAAGGTACCCACCATACAAATGTTAAAAAATTTAAAAAAATGGTTTTAAAAAATCGTATTTTTCTCGAAAACGGCGCGCGCCTAGAATTTTGATAAAATTTTTTTACTTTCAATTAATTTTTATGATCCTTAATTTACTAAAAAAAATTTTTGAAATTAAGATATTACAGCTTGTACCTACCATAGAACCATTTTCTCGAATTTTGAATTTCTATTTAATGACTTAACAGATCTTAATGAAATTTCTTACAATGCTTCCAAAAAGTTTAAGAAACATTGCATTTCAAAACTTTAAGAAAAATATTTTTTTGAATTTTGAAAAAAAAATCTATTTTTTTTTTTGGAAAATTCAATATTTCAAAAACGGTTACCATTTTTTTTGTAAATTTAATTTTTGTTCGAACAATAATAAAACTTTAAATTGGCGTACCAAAATTTTTTCTTAAAAATGTTTTAAAATTTTTTTTATATAAAATCTTTTTTTTTTAAGAAACCACTACAATCTACAACTACTTATAATTTTCGTTCTTGCATAAATTCATATTTGCATACATTTCTGTTTCTAACTCTTACTACTAAAAGAGTTTAAAAAATAAAATTTATCCTTATGAACAGTTTTCACTAGTAACATTCATTTTTAAATTCCTTGTCTATTACATAGGAGAAAGTTCGTGCGACCCAGTCGTGCATTTTATTTCTTCTTGTTTTTAAGACAAAAAATAATAGTACCTGTCATACGAATTTTGTTCGAAATTTTATAAATTTGTTTTTCCTTCAAAAGCTAATAAATAATAAAAATAAGTCGTACACTTTAAATGATTTCACAAATTTCTTTTTTACTTTAAAAAACACACAATTTACGTAACGAACACGAATTAAAGGGTTTTAAAAAGGAGTACCTTGAATGCATTTCGGAATGATTCATTCCATCTTCAGCATCACGACTAAATCATCGGTATGTAGATGATGTGTTTGCAATAGTAGAAAAATCCGAAATAGAAAATGTGTTGAATGTGCTAAATAATCAATTTGTTTCGATAAAATTCACACATGAAATCGAGAAAGATGGTAAATTACCATTCCTTGATTTAGAATTGAAAAGAAAGAACAAAACAGTTGAACTAGCTATTTATCGAAAACCGACTAGCACAAATAGAACAATAACAAATGACTCAAATTGTTGCATTCAGCATAAACACGCAGCTTTTCATGCAATGGTACATCGATTATGCAGTTTAGATCTCTCGGTGATGAACTACATGAACGAATGTAAAATAATAAAACAAATCGCGCGAATAAACGGATACCACGAATCCTTGATTGATCGTCTTATCAAAAAACATACTGAAAAGCTAAAAAGATGTGAACTCTCAACTTTGTTTTCACAAAATCGAAAGCTTGATGAGAAAAATATTCGTGTCGCGTTATCATATGTACCAGTTTTAACTAATAAATTAAAAACGAAATTCCGCGAATACGGTATGGAAATTGTGTACACAAATCAGTACAAACTATCGAATTTATTGGGTTCAACGAAAGACAAAATTGATAGTTTAAACAAATCGGGAATATATGCAATTCAGTGTAGTGAATGTGAAAGTGTTTATTATGGCCAAACAAAAAGAAATGTCCTAACGCGTTTCAAAGAACATCGAACGTACATTCGTAACAACCAGCCATATAGATCTGCATTAGCAGCACACGCACTAAACAATAATCATTTATGTTTGAATATTGATAATGTAAAACTTGTAAAAGAGATTATAGACGACCGAAAGCTCGACGCATACGAGAGTTTTTACATACAAAAAGACACAAACTCTATGAATCTGGACAACTATAATATAGAATCGAACTTGTTCTCTCGATTTATATAATACCACCTACAACAACTAGAGATCAAAATACACATCAAAGCACGCACTGCACTTTTTGATTTAGTCGTGATGCTGAAGATGGAATGAATCATTCCGAAATGCATTCAAGGTACTCCTTTTTAAAACCCTTTAATTCGTGTTCGTTACGTAAATTGTGTGTTTTTTAAAGTAAAAAAGAAATTTGTGAAATCATTTAAAGTGTACGACTTATTTTTATTATTTATTAATCCGATTTCACGTCGTTCAAGAACAATAGTTTTTACCTTCAAAAGCTGTTCTCATCAACGGCTCTAACGATTTTAACAAAAAAATTTATGCAGGAGCTGCTTTGCGTTTAAAAAAATATAAACTAAAATTTTTTTCGAAAAAATAGTTTTTGGATTTTTAAAAAAATAATACAATTTTTTTTTGAAAATTCAATATCTTGAAAACCGATACACGATTAAATTTTTAAAATACGTTTAAAAATGTATTTTATTAGATAAATACTAACAATTTGCATATCAATTTTTTTATAAAAATTTTTAGGAAAATTTAGTACACAAAAAACATGTTTCAGTGTGTCTGTATGTCTGTACCTCTCACTACAGGCTAAGCCACTGGACCTATTTCTTTCAATCTCGGTAGTTAAGGGTCTTCGGTGATTCCCTAGAGGAAAAATTGAAATTTTTTTTTTGTAGCTCCAAAACTAACGGTACCCCCCATACACCTGTAATGCAAAATCTTATTTATCTCGAAAACGGCTCTAACGATTTTGATAAAAAGAATTAGGTGTGATATTGTGAACATAGGCTACATTTTAGTCAAAAAAAATGTTTGGGCAAAATGTTATTAGGGGTACCTGCCATAGACCCGTTTTTTTTATTTTCGACTTTCTCATCAACGGCTCTAAGAATTTTAACCCAAAATTTTCAGCAGGAGTCCCCCCTTAAGTTTAAAATAATATTGTATATAATGGATGTTCTTTTAGGTCGATATCACATCCGTATGAAAACAAGGAAATGGACAAATAGAATTTTTTTTCATCTATTGGATGTGGCGATGGTGAATGCTTACATCCTTTATCATAGGTCACACAAGGAAGTCAACATAGAATTGCCAAATTTTCGGTCAGAAGTAGCTGAGTCTTTGTGCAAAATTTCAACCCATGCCAAGAAACCCAGAGGTCGACCAGTGTCATCTCCAATACCACCACCTTTCAAACCAAAAAAATCTTACTTTCCGACTCCAGAAGTTCGACATGACAATGTTGGTCATTGGTGCATATTTCAGGACCGCAATGGTAAAAAAACTTGCAAGCAACCTGAATGTAAATCGGAGACACAAGCATATTGCACAAAATGTAAAATAAACCTTTGTAATTCCACCTCTAAGTCTTGCTTTATGACTTTTCATCAACGTTAGTTATATTCTTCATTTTCTTTATTTTTCAGCATTTAAATAAAATATTTTGAACAACCCATTATGTTACACCTGTGTTATTTTTTTGTCTTGGCAAAACCTGAGAACGCCTTAAGGCGGTCTCCTCATTTTTACCTGTAAAAGGTGAATACTTTTATGTATTGAAAAACTGATTTCAGATTCGTGATTATCACATGCATTTTAGTATGGTATATGCTGAATTTTTTAATCAAATACAAAAATAAGGCATTAGAGGGTTAAAAAAAATATTTGTTGGGATTTTTTGATAATATTTTTTTTTAAATCAATATCTTCAAAACCTGAACGATTATTTGTTGAAATTACATATTTCCTAAAATCAATATTATTTAATACTTAAAATTCGCATCTCACATTTTTTTCTTGAAAAATTTTATAGAAATTTCTTATATAAAAAATGTATTTAATAATAAAACGATTTTTTAAAGTTTATTTGCATAAATTCATACTTTTCCGGAAACCACACGGCAATTTAGTGCATTTGAACATTATTATCTCATTATAAAATTATATTATATCTATATATCATAACGCTTCGAATCCCAGACCCTTCGAACAAAAGGAGCACGTGGCGTTGGCTATGGTATTTGTACTCCTGGATCATCTGCCCATTAAATTTGGATCTTGTATGGGTGCAGGCCCAATTACCAACGCAAAATTAGGAAATTGAAGCTTGAGCAAGGCTGATTTTTCTTGCACGGACAGGAATTGACTGCCTCTCCATTTTTCCTTAAAATGGATGTGCTACTCAGCAGTGATTGAATAATTAACAACATGACCTGTCAGCATCAACCCGTTTCTAATAAACATTCCCAGGTACGTGAACATAACAATAAATAACTGTAGTCCAGTCCTAAATTGTATGTTGCCCCACCCCGTAGAAGTTTCTTGTTACTCGTAATAATAACGATTATAGTATCATGCCTCATGTGTTAATATCATTTCTGTTTTTTTTTTTGCTAAAAGGTTTTTTTCGTGATATGCCTCAGTACTATTGCAACTTTTAAAATATTCTGTTTGTGTTTGCAAGGCATTACTCTTACATCTATGGTCTGTTGGTATGTACACAAGTATATTCATCATTTCTTGAAATTGTATGTTTTCCTTTTCTTCAAAACAGACCCGAACAAACTTTGAGAACCTAGGGAATACAATTTCAATCCCTTAAGAATTATGAATAATGCAAACGCTCAAATGGAAAATATATACGAAAATAAGATAAAATAATCGGTCATCCAGTTAACAGAATCCGTTTACTAGTATTTCTGTTCAATGGAATTTTTCGATTTGGGTTTCTTTTAAAATCCTTTTTTATGTTTGATGGAAAAGAAAACTTTCAAAAAGAGAACTGGAATTCAATTATCCTTTACCTTGGAAGGTAATTGGAACAGTTCTTAATCTGTTTACATATAAAAAAGGAAATACGTACAGTAAATTCATAGGTACCTATACTTTTTGTGATGTATTTAGCAGGTATAATTTTGTTTTAGATCAAAGGTGAAAATTTCTTGTTCAATTCGAAGAACAACTTGAACCGAAAGGCCTTATTGATTTATGGAATGAAATGTAAGACATACAAGACATTAAAATTCTTACTCCCATGGAGCTTAGTGAAAAGGTTTCGTTTATTATAAAAATGGGGAATAAGTGCTTTATTAAACCTCATTATGTCTGTAAGGTCATACTCATCTGGTGTGTGACATAGATTTGTCCCTGAATTGAGAGACCAAAAGAATTCAGAAATCTTGGCGTTAGTACCACAGTACAGAGAGCAGGCCGTTTCTGCTGAATATCCGCTTCAACTTCTTTTGGAAATTTTAATACATGAAATGAAATCGAGCATAAGACATTCGCGCAATTTCTGCAAAGCAGCAGGGTTCGAACTCAATCTTGTCATATGTAAAAGACTACAAATTTTGAAATTAAATGTTGCTAGAGAAAAATGTTCATAAAATTCATTTTTTAAATGACTAAAGTAGTTGGAGATAAGAACAGGAAGCCATGTGAATCAAACTGATATTAGTTTATACTAGAACAAAAATTATAAGTACCTGTAGTGGTTTCTTAGACAAAAATAAGCTTTTTTATACAAAATTTTTAGAACATTTAATTTTAGTACACCAACTTAGGTTTTTACTTGCGACTTATAGGTACTATAAGGCAAATTATGCATTCGTAAAAAAAATCGAACTCGAGATTTTGATCAAAGTTCACATTACGATTGTAGCGAAGACCAAAAAAGTGGGTCTCGCAATTCTGTTTGTCTGTCTGTTCGACTTTGTAGATATGGTTTTAAATTTTTCCCCCGGATGTTTTTTTCTTTTTTTTTAAGACCAAAAATAACTGTACATGCCAAACGATTTTTTTTTAAAGTCTATAGATATTTTTTTTTTCTCAAAAACTGTCCCACAAATTAAAAAAAAAAATTGCATTTAGTTAAACCTAGGTAATGGTTGAACAAAAATTTCCAAAAAATAGTTATTTTTGATACCCTTGGAACCATTTTTTTTTTTCTCAAAAACGGTTCAACCGATTTTGATCATTATTTTAATGCTAAGGCTCCATAAAAGTTTAAGTTTTGTGTTTTCAAATTTTCAAAAAAAATGTTTTTGGATTTTTGAAAAAAATTTCAATTTTTTTTAAGTCAATATTTCAAAAACCCCATGCTCGATTTTTTTAAAACTTTATAAATAAAAGTTTCTTAATATAATCTACAAGATTTGAGAAAAAAATTTATTTTACCTAAAAATAACGGTACCCTCGATACAAATGTTAAAAAATGATTTTCAAAAATCCTATTTTTCTCGGAAACGGTTCCGCGAATTTTGCGAACATTTTTTTTCTTCATATTAATTCTTACGATCTATAATTTAATAATAAAAATATATTACTGACTGTATGTACCATAGAACGATTTTTTCGAATTTTGAATTTCTCCGGCATAACAGATTTTAATGCAATTTTTTATAGACTTCTAAAAAGTTTGAAATACATTGCATTTCAAAACTTAAAAAGAAAAATATTTTTTGAATTTTTGAAAAAAAAAATATTTTTTTGGAAAATTCGATATTTCAGAAACGGGTCAATATGTTTAATTTTAATTCGAACAAAAATAAAAACTTTTTAAATTGGCGTACTAAAATATTTTCTTAAAAATATTTTAAAAAGTTTGTATATAAAAGCTTATTTTTTTAAGAAACCAGTACAAACTTATAATTTTTGTTCTTCCATAAGCTAATATTTACTTGAATCACATGGCATCCTGTTTTTAGCTCCAACTACTACTGTTTTAGTCTATTAAAAAATTAATCTTACGCTTATGAACAGTTTTTCTCTAATAACATACTTAGTCTTTTACATAAGAGCAAGTTCATGCGATCCAGTCGTGCATTTTATTTTTATTGAATTATAAATTCTAAAAATTTATCACAAAAAAAAAAAACAATTTTATCAAAATTCTATGCACCGTTATCAAGAAAAATACGATTTTCTAAAACCATTTTTTAACTTTTTATATTTAAGAAGTTTAAACTGTCAACTTAAACAAAATCGAAATATGTATTGACTTTTGAAAAATTGATTTTTCTTAAATTTGAATATACACATGCATACATAGTAAGAACACTGGCCCAAAATTTTAAACTCGGTTAAGCAATAAAACAGACTCTAGTTAAAACGGTCCTTTAGCTAAGAACCCTTGTTTAAAATTTTCTTAATTTAAAAAACTCTTCTAACTAAAGAACTTGTTTAATAAAACGTCTGCTAAGCTTTTGCTAAACATGCCTAATTTTTAATCAAACAGATCGAAAATTAAAAAAAAACACAAATGTCAAACGCCTTCATTCTTAAAACAAAGTGTAGTGTAAATTTGTCACAGAAAGAGGTAACAAGTATAAAATATGTTAAAAAATTTAATTTTTTTTAAATCTTATTTTGCTATATTTAAAAAAAAAAACGAAAAGGATTTCTTTAATTTTGAAAACTGTACACTTTTTTTTAAGCATTGTGTGTCCCCTAGCGTTCACGCCAATGATGAAAATCAGGGAATTGATGGTGCAGCTGCCGTAGTAGATGACTCTGCCTTATTTGAGGCTGGTGAAAGACGATGGGGTTAATGATAGATCAATTTTCAATTCCATCGTGATCATAAGGTCTTATCAACAAATCGGACAGATTTTTCTCGAGTACCAAACCAAAGTTAGCCTTGCCATTCATTCTTCAAAGTAGAGTGATAATTTGGTAAATTTTATCTATGTAGGTTCTTGTTTCTTTCTTTTCCAATCTTTGCCAATCTTTGGATGAAATGGCTGCCCACAAATCGTTTGTGTTAAACAGATATTAGCTAAAAAGTTAAACTAAAACCGATATGTTCGCAGTGGCTCCGTCTACGTACCGGAAACATATAGTTAGTTTACTATAACTAGGACTTGCAGTTCTGGAGAAATGCGAAAACCACAATTCGTCGCTGCCTCGCTCATGTTAAGATTTTCAACCAAGAACCGAAACCGTGGTTTCATAAAACCGATATCTTGAATAAAATTCATGATTATAAGATCTTCAAAAGAATTTTCTCGAGCTTTGAATACATTACCTATCTAAGAAGTTGAAAATCTTTAATGTTCAGAAAACATTCGTGTCGACTCTCATCTTTAAATTTTATTTTAGAGTCGACTTCCATGTTAAAGCTAAATGAGGGTTGGTTTTAAATGTTTAAAATTTCGCGGCATTGATGCAATTAGACAACTTCTTAAAAAAATTGGCCTCAAAGAGATCAAAATACCATTTTTATTTTTTGAGTAAAATATAAGGGATCAAAAGCCGTTTGGCAGATTTTGTCACAAATAATAGAAATTTGTTTAACCAAAATCTGACATAAAGACTAGGTACTTTTGCTATTTACGAGTATATATGTTAGTGTGTTTAACATACCTAATTATGGGAACCGCTTTTTCCTGTTCTCCATACAATCGTTGTGTTGTGCTTAGTTGAAATATCCAGTTAGGTTTTTTGTACGAATTTAAAACATGTCATATAGTACCTTAATCACAAGCGAAAACATACATCACTCTCCCAACAGTCAGTTAAACCAAAACATTATTGTTAACTAGGGCAAACATTGTGAGAAGTAGTCCTTATTGATCCATTACACATATTTTCTTCCCTTTTCATCTCCAAAGATGAACTCAACCCAAGTAACTAAAGTCGTTACAACTAAAGCAAAAAGAAAATACATATAAATCACCCATCTTGCTCACCAAAGAGTAAAAATTTGTTTTCTATTGGAATACATGGCTTGTGATGCTGGAGGAACAGTAAAAATAGAAACAAGGATCTGAAATGCCCAAAGGCATAAATTGCGAATCTTTAAGGTTGAAAATATTGAGAATAAGTGTATAGAAGTCCTTCAACTGAAATTGAGGGTTTTCCTTACAATTTTAGAAGCCATCTAGCATAGAAAGACTTTTTTTTAAATTTTGTTTGCACGTAGAAGTACTTGCCTGTTGTGTTAAAGGCAAAGGTTGTTTGAGGAAATGTATAGGAATTTTTTCTAAATGGGTTATGAACATATAAGTACCTATATCTACATGTTACCGGAAAGTATTATTATTCATATATTCCATAGAATCTTTATCAGTTTCAGTACATTCCATGGAAGAAAAAATATTATGAAACGTGGACGTGCTCTAAGGGCAAACGGTGGCTTTAGGTTGTAAATTCATATATGAGAGTGAGTGGAAGAAAATTCAGTAAGTACCAGCCATTTAGACAAAAATTTAAATTGTTTTTTAACTTTATGAACACACGTATTTCTTATGTTATATTAAAAAGGCCCAATAATGCAAAAAAAAATCCATGCAAACTGTGGATGGCTGGTGGAAGAATGTCTCGATCTTTGACCATTTTTCGAGTTGGACTTCTATGCAATAAGGAAGCCTTCATTTGTAGTAAATTGATTTCTCGTGTCGACAAAATGTAGGAAGGTAGGTTCGAGAAAGATTGAGAAAATTGTACTCGAAATGTTCATCAATCTTGATAAGACAATAATGAAGAAAACTAAAGAAGTGGGTCTGGCAATTATATCAGTCTCCCTGTTTGGCTACACCTATATTGACTATTAGGTTATCTTTAAATTTGGTCCTAGCATTTTTTTAATAATTGCCTCGACAAGTGTTTTCTTTCCCTTAAAGTCGAAATGATAATGTACAAGGTATACCAATTCTTAAAGCAATTAATGTTAATTTCAAAAATTCCTCAGGAGATTTTTATAAACAAAATATATTTCATTTTACTAAATGTAAGAAAATGATACCTTTTGGTTAACAAATTTCTTTTAAAAAATGGTAATTAATAGTTCTCGTGATCAGGAATATCTTAGTTTGCTGGAATGGCTGAAATGGCTCGTCAGATTTTGATAAAACAAATATTTTTGTGCTAAATTAGTAGGATTTATTTTCAAGACTAGCGATGCGCCCCCGCTTTTCACAGAAAGCACTTATTATCTATAGCCAGGAAAATTTTGATGATCGGCCGGTCATGTGGCTAAGTCTTAGCTGATATTAGGAGAAATGGTAAAGTGTCTTGCTAGCCAAAAAAAAAAAAAAACGCATTTGTTTAAGCCAAATGCGAAATTAAGTTCATTCTGTGCAAAAAAAGTAGACAAAAATTCAGTTGATGAGATGACTGGGCTTAATCTTAATATTTCCTGAAAACTTTATCAAAATCGGCCATGATGTTTTTAAGTTCATAGGAAACATACAAACATACTCACATCGATTTTCATATACAAATATTTATTTTTTGTAATAAGAAAACTGTAAGGACTTGGAAAAATACTTTTTTTGACAAATGTTAATCAATTCAGCAGAGCCTAAGAGTAAACAGTGGAATGCTGATTCATTACAAAATAAATTGCACAACTGAGTCAAGCGAACCTGCTCTTGTTTTAGGGACTAAAAATTAAATAAAAGTGTTCTATATAAAAGAACGAATCTTATAAACATAAATTATAAATTTTGTAAGGTTCATTTCATATTTAGTAGCTAGCGCTGAAACAAATTTTTATCAAAATTCAAAATCAATTTATTTATTTATTTATTTCATCTACGAGCTAAAAAGCTTAACAGATTACATTTAAATATATTAGTAATAATAATATACTAATAATAATAACAATATTAATATATAAAAAAAATAATATAAATATAATATAGAAAATAATATAATATAAATATAAATAATATAAATAATAATAATAATAAAAAATCAAGTTCTTAAGAATAAGTAAAACAATATATTTTTAAATCTTTCTCTTGAGAGTATCAAATCTACATGGTCATAAATATTATTGAACTCTCTAATTGACCTTGAAATTGGTTCATTTATACCATAGTTTAACCTAAATTATAATAGATAAAACCAAACCTCAAGCTTAATAAAACTATAAGCAAATAAATTTAAATTGATATACGAGTACTAATAGTTTACAACAATATGCGTTTGGGTTAAATTTATTTAAGTCTTGTTAAATAAATTTGCAAATGGTGCACATAAATTTTTTAGAACAGTTATAAGAAAAAAATAAAAAGCAAGACTGAGTCGTATGAACTTGCTCTTATGTAAAAGACTAAGAAGCTCAAAAATTAATGTTACTAGAGAAAACCTGTTCACAAGTATAAAATTCATTTTTAAAATTACTAAAACAACTCCTCTAGTAGTTGGAGCTAAAACAGGATGCCGAGCGATTCAAGCTAATATTAGCTTATGCAAGAACAAAAATTATAAGTCGTGGTAGTAGTTTCTTAAAAAAATAAGCTCTTATATACAAAATTTTAAACCATTTTTAAGAAAAAATTTTGGTACGCCAACTTAAAGTTTTTATTATTTTACGAATAAAAAAATAAATTTCCAAAGAATATTGACCCCTTTTTGATATATCGAATTTTTCAAGAAAAATAAAATTTTTTTCAAAAATTCAAAAAAATATTTGTTTTTAAAGTCTTGAAATGCAATGAAGAGTCTCTATAAAAAATTTCATTAAAATCCGTTATGCCGAAAATGAGAAATTCAAAATTCGAAAAAATAGTTATATTGTAAGTACAGTCAGTAACATCTTAATTTCCATTTTTATTTGGGACTTATAATATGTAGGTACTATAATCTATAAGGCAAGTTATGCATTCGAAAAAAAATCGAACTCAAGATTTTGATCAAAGTTGACATTACGATGATAGCGAAGACCAAAAAAGTGGGTCTCGCAATTCTGTCTGTCTGTTCGACTTCAGCTCAACGGCTCGGCCGATTTTCTTCAAACTTGGTAGATATGGGTTTTAATTTTTTCCCCCCGTATGTTTTTTTTTTCTTTGTGTTTTAAAGACCAAAAGTAACGGTCCCTGCCATACGAGCTTATTGGGAAATTTTATAAATATTTTTTTTCAAAAACTGTCCAACACATTTAAAAAAAAAATTCAAAAAATTTCATTTAGTTAAACCTACATACAAAGGTAATAGCTGAAAAAAAAAATTCCAAAAAATTATTATTTTTGGTACCCCCATGGAACCATTTTCTTTGTTTTTAATTTTCTCAAAAACGGAACAAACGATTTGGATCATACCTCAGAAGTTTCAATATTATTATTGTGTATTTTTAAAAAAATTTTCAAATTTTTTTTTGAAAACTCAATATTTCGAAAACCCCATGCTAGATATTTTTAAGACTTGATAAATAAAAGTTTGGAAAAATAATCTACAATATATGAGAAAAATAAATTCATTTAACCTAAAAATAACAGTACCCTCCATACAAATGTTAAAAAATGGTTTTCGAAGATCTTATTTTTCTTGAAAACGGTTCCGAGAATTTTGCTTAAATGTTTTTTCTTTCTACTATTTTTTGATATTATATAATTTAATAAAAAAAAAATTTGAAATCAAGATATTACTGACTGTACCTACCATAGAACGATTTTTTAAAATTTTGAATTTCTCATTATCAGCACAACGGATTTGAATGAAATTTCGTAGAAAGAAGCTTCTAAAAAGTTTAAAAAACATTGCATTTCAAAACTTTAAGAAAAATATTTTTTTGAATTTTGAAAAAAAAAAATCAATTTTTTGTTTTTTGAAAATTGAATATTTCGAAAACGGCTCAATACTTTTTTTTTTATTTAATTTTTATTCATACAATAATAAAAACTTCAAATTGGCGTACCAACATTTTTTCTTAAAAATGTTTTAAAATGTTCTTATATAAAACCTTATTTTTAAGAAACCATTAAAAAGACTTATAATTTTTGTTCTTGCATAAATCTATATTTGCTTGAATCACATGGCATCCTATTCTTACCTTTAACTGCTAAAGAAGTTTTTTTTAGTCATTTAAAAAGTGAATTTTATGCTTATGAATAGTTTCTCTAATAACATTCATTTTTGAAATTCTTAGTCTTTTAAATAGGAGCAAGTTCGTGCGACCCAGTCGTGTATTTTATTTTACTCATATCTTGTAGATGGTATTAAAAAACTTTTATTTGTTAAGTTTAACAGAAATCGAGTAGGTATGAGGTTTTGAAAAAAAAAAACATTTTTTTTGAAAATTTTAATACACAATAACATTCAAACTTCCGGGAAGCTTTAGCATACACAAAATCATCAAAATCAGTTTTAGCGTTTTTGAGAAAATCAAAA
Organism: Chrysotoxum bicinctum; assembly: GCA_911387755.1. Classification (NCBI taxonomy): domain Eukaryota; kingdom Metazoa; phylum Arthropoda; class Insecta; order Diptera; family Syrphidae; genus Chrysotoxum; species Chrysotoxum bicinctum. The sequence continues at coordinate 122,303,606 of OU426989.1, read as the reverse complement.
ACAAAAAAAAAGTTCCAATAGGGGATACCAAAAATAACCATTTTATGGAAAATTGCATTACGGCTTTTTTTTATAGTTAACGCGCACTTAAGGGATTATGACTCCCCTTTAAATGTTGCTTTAACACAGTGCGAGCATTTGGGAAACAGTGGGAGGATTGAGTAGGAGAAACCGATGTACATGTACATTCGTCTTAAATGTCTGGACATTGAAATAGGAAGGAAACACAGAGTCGGTTAAGGAATTCCACATTCAAGTCGTACGGCAAAAGAAAGGTTCTCTATACTCGTAATTAACTGTACGTCCCAAGTTTGGCTCAAGGGTATATTGATGAGCATTCTCTACGGCACGAGTATTACGGTGAAATTTTTTTAGGGGGAGATGCAACTCGCTATTTCAATAGAACATTTTTTAAAGAAGTAACGATAAGACAGTGATAGACAACAGACATTTTGACGAGGTTCCAACAAAACAATTGTTTTGGAAATTGCTCTGTCACCCCTATCAGTCTTAAAGTTCTATTCTGGATTATGTCTAGTAAGTGCAAACATGTTTTTGATGCATGTCGGTTGATGATGTTGGTCGCGGCATTATTAATAATAATACTCACACATCAAAACAAAATAACAACATTAATTAAATAAACTACACTTTCACAACGTAAATATTTATATAATATACTGACTCTGACTGGATTGACAGAATAATCTGGAATGATTCAGTGAGACCAATCGATTTGACGTTTTTTTTAATTAAGTCATCTGTTCATTTGTTGTATATTTAAATATATATTGATATGTGTGCCTTAGTTTACACAAAATAAATTTCTGACCGCACGCATAACTATTTGAAAACTGATATATACGTCCATCCTTTTTCGTTATTGACATTATTCTACATTTTTTTAAATCTAAAATACGCCATTATCCGAATATTGTGGATATATCTTTTCGATTCGAAGCCTTTGTTTAAATACATTCTTTAATTTGAGACAGTTACGAAACCCATGAACATTTTGTATGGGAAAATGTTTTTTATTTTATTTTTTCTCCAATCTTCCAATGTTCTTAATGGTTATTCTACTATTCGGGACGGAGAGAAATACAACAAATCAAAAACCATGAAAATCGGTCCAGCCGTTCTCGAGTTATAAATGTACGAACAACCCCGACTTTGTTTTATATATTAAGATTTAAATAGTTTTACATAAAACCGATATTTATTCCAGAAAGCATTTTCGGCCTTTAATCCACGAAAATTGGCATTTCGTTTCGGTGATCATGTCACTTGACAATACCCAAATTTTGTTAAATTCAATAAAAACATCTTACGTCGATGTTTTTCCAATCCAATGAATTTGAACTAGATCCTATATCAAGATTTAAATTCTTAATCCTCACCGCTAGAAGATTTTGCCTTTAATATCCTACAATATCACAACGGTAGTAAAAAGTATTAAAATCTTTTCCAAGTCATTGGTTCTAGCACCTCTTTCATCAGCACGGAAGAAAAGGCTGCTTTGCTTGCAGCGCAGTTTGCTGAAAATTCAAATGTATCACACAGTGTTATGACTCCTTTTCTATTTGAAAGAATTAATTGATCTATTAGACAAATCTTTTTTGCACAGGCACAGTGGCAAGAGTCCTTAAAGATTTTGTAATACACAAACCCGCTTATGCAGTTTGTGCGTATATACCCCTCAGCTCTGAAGAGGTGTTCTTTTAAACTAGTAAAACCTTTTCTATCTGTCCTAGTCCAGCCCAAGAAAGGTAAATTCCCGCAATGCTGCCTTCTGTCGTTAAGGCGCAACCCATCCTCAATCAGCTATAAATGAGCGGCACTTGCATTGAGGAAACCGAACAGCTCTCAGTTCTCAATATGTGCATCACAGACCACTTTGTCTGGAATGACCACATATTTGACGTCGCCAAAAACGCTACTAAGCGCTTAGGTTTCCTTCGACATTGTAAGAAATTGTATACAAGGCTCGAGTATAATTGGCATATCTGGGCACTTTAGTCTCTTACTCGTAGATTGAAAACAAAACAGAGCTTGATTGGTGATATAATTATAACAGAAACATTTGAATCTCTCGAGCCCTGTTTCAATGTTTCTTGTCTTTTATTATCTTGCCGTTTATAAACACTGTTCCAGTGAAATAGCCCAGTTGCATTCCTCCTCTTAAGTAATTTTACCCTTATACTTGCGCTTCAGGGAATGCCCATCAGTTTACCCTTCAACCAAACTTCTAGAAGTACTGTCAAATATAGACGTTCGTTATTTAGGAGCACTACTAGAATGTGGAAAACTATGTCGATTTTCTGTCGATTAAATGTTCTCCCCTTTACTTACGGCACGCACTGTGTTACACAATAATATTATTAGGGTAACTTCTAACTGTGTGCAAATAAGAAAAAAAATGGACATAACTAAATTTCGGTACTTAAAAAATGAAACATTGACAAAGTCGATAAACCTTAAAGAGCAATAGAAAAAAGTTGTATCTAAACATTTCCTAAAACAAAACCAACAATAATATTTTCATTTAAAATTGATGTTTGGGCTTAATGATCGTTTTAGTGGATGCAATTAATCAATACAAATTAATTCATTTTTCACCCTACGTTTCGCCAATTACTTGTTGGCTTCTTCAGGGGTTAATATTTATTATCTTTAAAGATACAAACACAAAGAGATGATACTTATTATTAATTAAAATTTGAAAAACTATTTACTCGGTCTATGGCACTTACTGTTTTGGATTTATAGATTTGTGTTTACATTATGGTTTAAATAATAAATAAATTGGAATAAATTAACATTAATTAAACAACACATAAATAAATTAACACTTATTGGACAGTAAAAACTTAAGTCTAATATTGCTTGCTATTAATATCACAGATCAATTATTATTATTGTTACTAATGGCAACACTATATATAGAGCTGATATTGTCCAAGTCTTCTTTGTGGTTCATTGTTGTTGTTATTTTTTGTTGAATCCGAAGACTTTCTAGTGTGTAGCGGGTGGTGGTGCGGTTTTCCTTGTCCAAAATAGTAACATTGTCAAAGTCTGCGATGTGGTCTTCTTCTATCATGTGTTGTGAGAATGCTGTAGCTGTTCTTTTCTTTCTTATGTCAGCTTTATGTTCGGATAATCTCACTGCAAGCTTACGTTTTGTTGTGCCTATGTATACCATGTTGCACTTGTTGTCGTCATTGCCTTTGCATGGTATTTGGTAAACTACATTGTGATGATCTGTTATTTGTGTGGGTGGTTTTGTTTGTATGTTACTATTTTGGACAAGGAAAACCGCACCACCACCCGCTACACACTAGAAAGTCTTCGGATTCAACAAAAAATAACAACAACAATGAACCACAAAGAAGACTTGGACAATATCAGCTCTATATATAGTGTTGCCATTAGTAACAATAATAATAATTGATCTGTGATATTAATAGCAAGCAATATTAGACTTAAGTTTTTACTGTCCAATAAGTGTTAATTTATTTATGTGTTGTTTAATTAATGTTAATTTATTCCAATTTATTTATTATTTAAACCATAATGTAAACACAAATCTATAAATCCAAAACAGTAAGTGCAATAGACCGAGTAAATAGTTTTTCAAATTTTAATTAATAATAAGTATCATCTCTTTGTGTTTGTATCTTTAAAGATAATAAATATTAACCCCTGAAGAAGCCAACAAGTAATTGGCGAAACGTAGGGTGAAAAATGAATTAATTTGTATTGATTAATTGCATCCACTAAAACGATCATTAAGCCCAAACATCAATTTTAAATTAAAATTTTAACATATGATCAAAAATTTAAACATAATATTTTCTTTAAATAACCTCGGAAAGAGCGGTAGGCCCAATGGATTTAATTCTTAATTTTATCAACATTCGCTATTTTCCAATTAAATTATTTCAATTAAATATATACATATGTACATATTTCTAAAATAAAATTACAAATTTTGAGTTCATAAATTCCAATTTCAATTTATACCTCCCTTTAAACAGACTTCCGGGATCTCTTCTCCAAAGTTCAATCCCACTTCTGATATTACAGTAGAAATTGATTCTGACACAAAATTTACAAATACTGAACTCCTAATTGCTGTAATGATTCTAAATGGCATTTCAGATGCAGACGGACATATTTCATCACATCGATCACAGTGGTCCTAGGTATCCATCTGATTTTTTTTTTTTTTTTTTTAACAATGAGATACTTTTGTACAATATATTTGCATGAATTTATCAAATATAGCTCAATAAAATCAAAGTAGAAATTCGTGCGACCCTTTGGGTAATTTATTTGTTTGCTTTAAACCGTTTTGTCTGCCCAATAGTACAGCAAGTATAAAGTGTTCTATTAATCCGAAAATCTTGTTGAAGTGATGTTGGGTTTATTAAATAACTGCTAATGGTGAATCCCAAAAGACTAAAATCCTTTTAATGGTTTTGGAAATTGATGTTCCGGTTGCTTATTGGATTTTATGGTAGTTACTTTATTTCAACGAGATAAAATAAAATTTATCGGCCAACTAGGATTACCCGAGTTTATAAATTTGTTTCAGGAAGGGGAGACCAGATTTATTACTGTAACAATTTGCTTATTTTTATTTAGAGAAAATTTGAGCACATTAGTACACTATTACGTATAAAGAGGGAGTTTCAGAGGTATGAAGGTATATGGAAATGAATAAGAATTAAATAAATTGAAATGGAGCGCAAGAGTCTTAAGAGGGTAATTTTAAGGTACATATGGTTTTTTGGCAGAAAATAATTGAAATAACTATTATCTTTAGAATCAGTTATAAGATAAAGTTTTAAGAGATAAATTCTACAACCAAATATTCTGTGTTCTCTTTTTATTTGTTTGTCAGTTTGGCAGCAAAACTAATAAACTAATCAAACAAAAAAAAAACACTCCAAATAATACATAAATTACAAATTTAACTTACAGGATATGTTATAAGTCCCGTCTGAAAGTGAAACATTTGCTAAATAAACAATACTCATACAACTAAAATAATACTATAAAAAAAAGTCGTCCGGAAACAGTTTGAGGGATTCCGTTTTTGAGTGTTTTGACGTTTCTCTAATACTTTTCTTACGTACGGTCATCTTAACGATAACAGCGCCAATGTTCATATTTGCCATCCACTTAAGGTGCGCCTACACGCGTCCTTATAAGACCCTGTTCATATTGCGACTTTTCATTACGCCATCCATGACGATGTTTTTGTCGATGAAATCAGCTCTGTACACTATTGAAACAGAGTAACGGTTGTTTTATTCATTCGATTCATCCAGATAAAAACTTAGATTCGGATGTAAATTATACAAATTCAATGTAAATACATCGGGATTTAAGTTTTAATCTGGATGTATCGAGTGGATAATATGGTGGTGTCTGTTTTCATATTCATTTTCTGAAAAACACATACAGTGCGACATCTACCGATGTGCCAGTTTCCATAAATATTTTCCAATTCATCAAGAAAAATTATGTATTTTGTGAGAGATAGATTGATTTTAAGGGTCTGATATGGCAATCACTCTTTTCATAGTACCGCATGTACATCTCTGTTTCAATACACTTCCATAGTTTCGCACATTGATTTTGAAAAGTTGAAAAACTATTTTTCAGACTTGGGTTCAATTTATTTGCAGGATTAGCTTTAAGTTATACCACATTTGTCGTGTTTTTTTGTGGCGTCAATGTGTGCATATAATATTATGAAGCTCTTTTTTGATAGTTGTTGGCTTATACATAAATGTACATATACATATGTATGTATTGTTTTTTAAATATTTTGCGCGCACTAAAGGGATTTTGACTACCCTTAAAATGTTCAGCACAGTGCTAGCGTTTAGGAAAGTTGTAGCGGATTTAAAAGGAAATACCGATGCACATTGGTTTTTAATATTATAATGGGAGGGAAATATAGAGACGGGTAAAGCATTTCACATTCGTGTAGTGCATCTAAGGAAAGAATCTCTAAATTTAACAGTACGTTCGAACTTGGGCTCAAAGTTAAGCTGATGGGTAGTATTATGGTTGAATCATTTAAGGGGAGGAGTGCAATTGGCTACTTCACTGGAACAATCTTTATAAAAAATAACGGTAATGTAATGAAAGATAAGAAAACCGTACTGCCAGTGATTGAGAAGCTTTCGTTCTTCGAGTTATTTCTTAAATTGATAACTTATCAGCATTTCCATGACCTTGAGAAGAAGAGACGTAAGCAAAATTGGACGATAGTTACATAGTAGGGGAAGAAGATTCGCCTTTTTAGGGATAAGCTAGACAAATGCTGTTTTCTATCCTCGGAAAGAGATCAGTAGAGTAGGACAGATGAAAAAGTTTACGCAATGGTTTTGCCAGCGTTGAATAACACCTCTTCGGAACAATGAGAGGGACTGGTCTCTGTTATAAAATGGACCGAAACTAAAAAATAGTGCATTGGTGCTTGTCTGGTAGATTTGGAGAAGGGTTTCGTCTTTATTTAAAGCTGACCAGACTTGGTATAAGTAAACCACTATAAGGTATGCTTTATGGCATGCTCAATGATAGAAAGTCAAAAATGGCAATGTAACTTTTGCCGCAATCTACGATATTAAAAATTTTCTTCAGCTGTGAGCGGTCAACTCGCCGATTCTATTCAGCATTTACAACAGCTATCTGCCAATGGTCTAAAAGCGTACATAACAGCTCCCAAGGTCGACGATATCAGAATTCTTGCAGCCTTTGCCCTGAAGGAACGGCTGTCTTACAGCAGCCGGATTACAAGATGAACTTGCTTTACTAAATAGCCCTCATCCAGCCGATGATTGCCTATGGGTGCCCGGTGTGGTTCATCGTTACCCCATCTCTACACAGAGAGTCAGTGTACAAACATAATTGATAATAATTGATAGTTTTATGATAAATCTGATTTCAGGTCGTATTGTAAGAGCAACAGCCTAATTTTTGGGGTTTATTACCATTACAATAATTATTATAAGAGTGTACATCTAAGCGGCTGCATCGCGCCCGATGCATTTGTATATTTGGATAGTCGAGGGCTGATCCAGGATGAAATGGCGATTCCGATAATCTACCACGTTGGCTGCAGAGTTGTGGATAAGCGGCTTTGTAGTCAAGACGTCCTCGCACAAGGCGGAGCAGAGCGCCTTCGCTTCAATAGGATTATGTCCAATATATACAAACAAAAGTTGAAGAATTCGAGATCTTTTAACATTTGTTTTCGAGAAAAATAAAATCGTAATAGTTTATTATATAAAGATAATTTTTAGGCCGAAAAGCATTAGAATTTAGATAAAGTTTAACCTAGAGCACCCGCATAGGGCCAGTAAGTTAGTTGTAAGTTATTTGATAAGTAGGCTAGTCTTTTTTATGAATTTTTGTCTTGCTTTAAGATAGTGATAAGATTATTGCTAATAAAAATGAATTTAAAAACCAAAAAACGTTGGACTGTCATGCAGAACGTCTTGATTTCGATTATCAGCCGCTGCAAAAAAGTTTTTCAGGGGTGTACTGCCTCTTGCGAGGAATTGAAAAATCCTCTAAGATTATCTCTTGTCATGAAAAGAGTGCTGCTCATTAGCCGTTTAGAATCGGCAGAAAATTGTAGGTCCCCTTCATTCCTGGTAACACGCACACAGGAATAGTTGATAGTTGTAAGTCCCTAGTTACAGGTTCTCCTCGAGCTGTTGCGCTACCAATTTTGTTTATATTTATTTATACAAATAATACTAATTACTTTATATGTGTACATGTTTCCGCAGATCCCCCTCAAAATGATCCACCACCAATTATTTACCGAAGCGCTATATACGTCCCATCTCTTTCAACTCGTATGATAGCAGCGCCGATAAGAAATAAAGAGTTGACGAGAATAGCTTTTAAATCCGCTAACACTTTGAAATCTTTACTCTTCACCAACACTAAGGGAATGATGGACAACATGGACAAGTCAGACGTTGTCTACAAAATCGATTGCTTAGGTGGGAAAGAAATGGCATGTTCAGCGGTATACATAGGCACTTCTAAACAAAAGCTGCGCAATCGCCTCTCCGGCCACCGCTCCGATATCAAGAATGGTGGTGCTCAGAAAACTGCACTTGCACTTCACTGTATAGAGGAAGAACATAGACCAGACTTTGATAATGTGAGGGTATTAGAAGTAGAGAGGCACCATGGTAAAAGAATGTTGTTAGAGATGTTGCACATCATAAACACAAATAACACAGTCAATAGACGGTCTGATTGTGATAATCTCTGCAACATGTATAGCCAACTCGTTAGGAGAAAATGAAACAGTGGGGAAAAACAAAATTAAATTGTTCTTTTTGTGTGAAATTGGGTAGTTTTGTTCTTTGTAATGTTTTGCAATTTAATTAAAAAATATTCATAAAATGTAATGAATAATTTAAATTTTGTAATTGTTTGCTAAATTTTAAATAATTTCATTATTATTGCAGTGTTTTAAGTGCGAAGAATTTTTATATGTCTTAATGTTGTTAAACCAGGTTTTTTAATGTTTATTGTAAGTTTTATGACACTGTATTTTGTTAAAATATGTTTTACTGACATACAAATTTTTTGTTTAAATTTCGAATAAAAAGGCCTGAAGAAGAGCGTATTCATGCTCGAAACGTCGCTTAACCAGTAACATCTTGTTTTATTGACCTAGAGCCCGCACAAATTATTCTCTGTAATATATTTGAGAGGTCACAAATAATTCCCACATGTACATGTTTCCTTTAATTTTGTGTTTATTTTTGTCTTGTTCAACGTTAATTGCTTTGTTAAATAATATGCACCAGTTTTACCAACTTATCATCACATCATTAAAATATATAAATATATTTGTTCAATACGCAAAATTTAATTAACTATTGATTTAATTTATAATTAATTCAGAACAAAAGAAAAAACAAAAATAAATGTTTCAAAGTTTTCACAAAACATGATTATTAAACTAAAATTTGTTAACATAACCTAAAACTTTTTCATCTGGAACTTAATAAATTGATTTCCCAACATTTGGATAAATGGATATAGAAAAAACAAAATCCAGTGAAAATAGCCGTAGGTAGGTAGTTGGTAGTTGATTGTATTGATATATTATATTTGAAAATAAAAAATAATAATAGGTAATGTGATGTGTATACAACCAAGAAGGTCTTACAAAAATCTATTGAATAATACCTACCTGAATGCTATCTGTTATATCAACTTCGTTTTTTGCTTAGATAAATATAAAATTACCAAAGTTGCTTTGATGTGATTTCCAAAGACCAAAGGAAGCAAATCAATTCAAAAATTCCAAAAAAAAAAAAGAAAATCCTTAAAAAGGTCGAATATGACAAAAATATTATTAGTCTCTCTCCCTAGCGATGAATAAATCTCGTTACCATGGCTCTAATAGCTGACATAATTATTCCGCTTCAATATCGATTCCTGTCCTACTTTATTTCTTAGTTTTTCAACGTTGATTTGTGTCTTCTACAACGCCACCAATAGAGCCCATTGGCTAGCTAATTATTCTGTTCCATCAGAGTACTATAGAGAATACACGAGTTAATGATAGATCCTGGACATTAATTGGTACGAAAAACATTAAAAAAGAAAAATATGATTGCCGAGAGCGATTTCTAAGCACATGTATCTTTAAGATAGTGTTAAGAAACTGTTAATTGTCAAGTTTCAAAAAAATTGAGCATGCAATTGTCGAAATACAGGGTGTCCGGTAATTCGTGTGCCATACTTTGGGATGTGGTTCTTGGTTATATTTTAAGAAAAAAAAAATTGTTCTGCAGTAAAGTCTGATTTTCAACTTTTACATCAGTTTTTGACGATTTAAAAACAGGCTTACTTTGGAGTACCCTGACCCGTGTTAAGGTCAATTTCTTTATCGGCACGGATGTTAGATACCTTATTTTAGATTACTTTTTTCTTAGTAGAAATACTAACCTTCAAAACTACGTTTAAATTGAGCTGATATGCTCATAGGGTTGCCAGATTTTCAATTTTGGATGGTGTTCAATTTTTTTTCCACGAGCAAAACTTTGAATTTGAGGTCAGTTTTTTTCCAAAAATGACTAATAAATATAAAGTTTTTTTTATTTTTATCTGATGAACAAGTGGACCCAAAAACACATACATTTTATAATACTTGGGAAAATCTAAAGCAGGTAAAATTAAAAAAAAATGATTTTTTGCCCTGAGGTGTAAGAGGTTTGAATAAAACAATATTTTGTTTAGTTTTAAATAATTTTTTTATTTTATGTACACACAAAAACAGTCATTATAAGTGCTGAAAGGGTCCTCCTGCGTTTTAAATGCATGCTAGAGCCCGTTTTTGGTTTTCATTTTGAATGTTTATTCTTGATAACTCTTGCCTTACTTTTAGTGATCCTTCCGAAATTAAAATAAATTAAATTTGCTGGTGCAACAGCTCGGAGTGAACCAGGATCTAGTCACTTACAACTCTCAACCATTCCTCTGTGTGTGTTACCAGGAAACGGAGGGGAATTACAATTTTCTGCTGATTCCGAACGGCTACTGATCAGTAATATCCATGACAAGAGATACTCTGGGAGAATTTGTCAATTCCATGCAAAAGGCAGTACATCCCTGAAAAAAACTTTCTAGCAGCGGCTGAGAATCGAACTCGAGACCTTCCGCATGCCAGTCCAACGCACTAACCAATATGCCAAGCGGATCTTTCCGAAATACTTTGTTCTAATTCAGTTAAAGTTGTTATTTCAGATAAGTAAACGATTTCTTTCATTCGTCCCCATACAAAAAATCCAATACAGTGAGATCGGGAGATCTTGCAGGCCAGTAAATTGGTCCATTTCTGCCTATCCATCGATCACCGTATTCTTCGCGACCATAGTGGGCCGGAGCACCATATTGTTGGAATATGATGAAGCTAGTTGAATCAGTGGAACATCATCCATTAGGTCTGGTAGATTATTTTGTACAAACTCCAGATAGTTAATTGAATTAAGCCAGGGTGGTAGTTTGAAAGGCCCGTTTAATTTATTTCCAATTACACTTGCCCACATATTGACACTGAATCTGTGCTGAAATGATCTTTGCCGTCTTAAATGTGGATTGCTCGAAGCCCATGCATGAAGATTATGGAAATTTTTAGTACCATCTCTTGTGAATTGAGATTCGTCTTTCCAAAGAATTATATTTATAAGCTAGTTGTCTTGGATAAGTTTCTCTCTAGCAACCAGTAACAAAATTCGAGTCTCTTTCAAAATTATCGGGAAGAAGTTCTTGCACAGGTGTTTGTTGATATGGATACATATTTTCTCCATGCATTATACTGGAAATTCTGTGTTTGAAAACATCAAACTGTAGAGCCAAGCGTCTTATGCTGATGAAAGAATCAATTTCAACAGCTGCTCGTATTCTTTCATCGACCGAAACTCTTCTTGTGCTTGCAGCTCTCGCGTAAGGTCTTGCAGTTGAAACTGATACAGTTTCTCGAAGCCTTCGAAAGGTACGGAGGCTGTTTGAAAAGTTCTCGGCCTACTTCTATGTTAGGCGTTGTTTTAATAAATAAATTTTAATTCCTCAAATAGCCTTATATATACAATAATTATTGTATGTAAAGTTTCATTAAAGTTGGTCGCGTACTTATATCAGTGCAATTTTTTGTTTGAACGAACCTATTGCTAACAACGAAAATGGAAAAAAATGAAATTAGAGCCGTCATTAAATATTTGGTCAAAAAGAATATAAGAACAAATCAAATTAAAGATGACTTCGATGAAACATTGGGGGAATCTGCGCCTTCGTATTCCACGGTCAAAAAGTGGGCAGCCTTATTTAAACATGGCAGACAGAGCGTCGAAGATGATCACAGAAGCGGAAGGCCAACAACATCCACCTCTTCAGAAAACGTCGATAAGGTTCATAAAATAGCTTTAGACGACCGAAGGTTAAAAGTGCGAGAAATAAGCAACACCATGGGGATCTCTTCTGAGCGGGTTTACCACATTTTGACCGAAGAATTGAGGTTGAAAAAATTGTCCGCAAGGTGGGTGCCGCGTTTGCTGAGCGAAGAACAAAAATTCAATCGAGTTGAAATCTCTAGAGAGGATCTAGCGTTATTTCGGAGGAATACCAGCGATTTCTTGAGAAGATTCATTACCACCGACGAAACATGGATTCATCACTATATTCCTGAGACAAAAGAACAATCAAAACAATGGAAGCATAGCGGTTCCCCTCCACCGAAGAAAGCCAAGTCGTGTGCTTCAGCTGGGAAAGGGATGGCGTCAGTCTTTTGGGATTACAAGGGAATTATTTTTATTGATTACCTCCCCAAGGGCCAAACCATCACTGGTCAATACTATGCAAACCTGTTGGACAAATTGGCTGAAAAAGTTGCAGAAAAAAGACCAGGATTAGCCAAAAAGAAGATCCTTTTTCATTAGGTTAATGCTCCAGCACACAAGTCGGTTGTTGTCATGGCTAAACTCCATGAACTTCGATTTGGTGTAGTGAACCACCCCCCTTATTCACCTGATTTGGCACCATCAGACCTCTTTCCTAACTTAAAAAAACATTTGGCTGGACGCAAATTCTTCACCAACGAGGAGCTGATTGCTGAGACGGAGCGGTTTTTTGAAGAGTTGGAGGAATCGGCCTATAAAAAGGGTATAGAAGCACTGGAACACAGATGGAACAAGTGCATTGATATAAGAGGAGAATATGTGGAAAAATATTAAAAAAAAGTTTTAAAATTTATTGTGTTTTATTGGTCAGGCCGAGAACTTTTCAAACTGCCCTCGTATTTCCAAAAACATTTCGAGAAGGAAGTCGTCTGTACGATAAAGTTCCTGGTATCTTCGTTGTGCTCTTATTCTCATTAGAGAATAAAATGCCTGCGTATTCTTCTCTCGTAAATGAAGGCATTTCAAAAAGCGCTCTTATCCAACTGTTAATGTGACTTAACTTGATAATCTGATGAATGAAAAGAAAAATGGCAAGAAAAATTAAACACCATTTAAAATTGAAAAAAAAAAAACTAGCGCGAATCTCGACATTAAATGTGCTAAATTGAAAAAAAGTGAATATTTATTGATTTCATCAAATGATAATATTTTCTTTAAATGCGTAAATTGCATTAATATTTCTCCATTTGAATGCATTGCCAAATTGAACAAAGTTCACTTCTTTCTCAATGACAACTTGAGTGCGCTGAATTCAAATATCTCTCTGTGCAGTGACGACAACTAAAACTCGTCAAAACAAAATACAAATAATTCTCTCAATGCAAGTAGAGACATAAGACAAACTACTCGCTGCCAAAGAACTTTGAATAAAAATGCATCTGTTTCCCTTTGCCGTACCAAATCTGCTTCACGTTCACAGTCACCGGCGTTGTCGCGTGTTCCATTGAAAAACAATAACAATTCCTCGATTAAAAAATTAACAGGGAATAAAATAACACCAGAAATGATGTCGTCGTTGTCGTTGCTTTCGTCATCGTCATTAGCAAAAAATAATAATCCTGCTAATCTCTCCAAACAAGAGAAGGAAATTGGTCATGATTCTAAGAGAGTTTCAGATGTTAACATACTCTCTACAATTGGTAATGTGGCTAAACCAAAGAATATTATTGACAATGAGAGATGTTGTGAAGGTGATTCTATAAAGGGTACTGTAGGTGTTGTTGAATCTGCTGTTAAGAATACTGTCGATGTTGTTGCTGAGAATGCTGTTGTTGATGGTGCCGCAGATGTTGTGGATACTGGGGATGGTGATACTGTTGTTGTTGATATTGGAGCTGCTAGTTTCGTTGTTGATGATGTCAATGATACCGCTGATAATAGAATTATTAATACGAAAGGTGCTGCAGGCGTCGTAACCCCTGTTGGAACGGTTAATGCTGTTGCTGCTAAAGGTGTTAGTTCTGTTGTTGGTGGTAAATTATCTTCGAAAGGAAGTAAATCGAATAATGAAAAATCCATTAATCATCGTATTATTTCTGGAACAAGCACACAAATGGCTGATATTGATTTTGTTGTTTACAATAACTTAAAATGGTTTCATTTATCAAAATTCACTTCTTCTACAACTGCTGAAACAATCGTAAACTTCTTATCATCTAAATTAAATGTGAGTCCCTCACTTTTTAAATGCTTTAAACTGATAAAAAATGGATCCGATTCAAGCTTAAGATTTATATGCTTCAAAATTGGAATTCCTGCAGAATTTGTTAAAGATGTATTCATCTCATCATTCTGGCCATGCGGTATTAAAATTCGAAAATTTGATTACATCCCAAAAAACGAGTCAAAGATGGAGGAGCCACAAAAACTATAAATAATGTTTCTCCATCCAATACCATTAACGCTGATTGCCTCAAGATGTACTATCATAATGCCAGTGGAATCCGCACTAAGCTACCTGATTTTTTCCTTGCTACTATCCATGCTGACTATGACTTCATTATTATTGTTGAATCTTGGCTTTGGAGCGGAATCTCTGATACAGAAATCTTCGATGGAAACTCCTTTATCATCTTCCGTAAGGATCGATGTATAACAGCCGAGGATCGCGGTGGTGGTCTATTTTTAGCTGCTCGTTCCTGTACCTCATGTAAATTAATACCATTGCCTATCATCGAAGTTGAACAATTGTGCGTCTCAATTAATCTTGGACCAGGTATTATTGTGTACATTATTATAAGTTATATTCCTCCGAAAAGTAACATTGAAATTTATGAAAAGCACCTAGCTAATATTGATTTTGTGAATAATCTAAACAATAGTCCGCAAAAAGTCTTTGTAATTGGTGATTTTAATTTAACTGATGTAACTTGGTTGCATTCTTCTTCAGATAATATGCCTTTGCCTTGCAATTTAAAAAGAGATATTGAAATAACGTTCGTTGATCACTTGTTCGCTCTTAATTTATACCAAGCCAATAATATTGTTAATAATCTAAACAAAATTCTAGATCTTATATTTTTACCATTAGATGACTTTAAAGCTTCAGTAAATGAAACTGTTCCTTATACATTGTTCACCACAAAAAATTATACATTGAAATTGAATTATATAATTATTTAAAAACTAGTTCTACCAACTTAAAATCTTATAACTTTTTAAAGACCAATTTCATTGAACTCGATAAATACCTTGGTAATATCGATTGGAAAACTGAATTTCTTAATTTAAATTTAAAACATGCATTTAATCATTTTGCGGGTATTATAAAAAATGCGTTTGATTTATTTGTGCCAACTCGACTGAAAAAGAATGTCGCTAAGCCCCCATGGTATAATAAAAGGTTGAGTCACCTGAAAAATTTAAAAAACAAATCTTTTGCCAAATTCAAAAAATCTAATCATTTGTATGGTAAGATACAATTTTGTAAACTCCGTAAAGAATTCATTACTCTTAGTAAATTCTCACACAGAAACTACATCATGAACGTTGAATTAAACTTAAAAAATGATCCAAAGCAATTCTGGGCCTTTATTAATTCAAAATGCAAATCACTTGGGATTCCTAAGTCTATGAATTTCAATGGGGTGGAATCTACCGATGTTAATCAGACTCTTGAACTTTTTGCTAA
This sequence comes from Chrysotoxum bicinctum, assembly GCA_911387755.1. Classification (NCBI taxonomy): domain Eukaryota; kingdom Metazoa; phylum Arthropoda; class Insecta; order Diptera; family Syrphidae; genus Chrysotoxum; species Chrysotoxum bicinctum. Next base: position 122,287,964 of record OU426989.1, on the reverse strand, counting down.
ATTTTTCGAATCTGTATATTGTAACTCTCAAACAAATGCTGTAATTCCTTCCAATGACCTACCTAAGGTAGATATTGGGTCCATGGAACTTGACTTCATCGATGTCTTAGAGGGACTGCAAAGTCTTAAACAGAATGCAAAACCTGGCGCTGACGGCATTCCTGCAGTTATATTAAAAAGATGTTCGAATTCCCTTTGCCTTCCTTTGCTAATTATTTTTAATCTTTCCTTGTTTACTGGAATGTTCTTGGATGAATGGAAATCATCTTACCTGATACCAATTTTTAAATCGGGCTCAAAAAACAATATTGCGAACTACAGGGGAATTTGTAAATTATCTGCGATTCCTAAACTTTTTGAAAGCTTAATTAAAAATAAGCTTGATTTTCTAGTCAAGGAACACGTTAGTATTCACCAACATGGATTTATTTCAGGTAGGTCAAATGTTACTAATTTAGCATGCTTTTCTTCTTTTGTGGTTGAATCTCTTGAAAACCAAAGCCAAGTTGATACTATCTATACGGACTTCAGTCACACTATATTGCTTCGTAAACTTGAAATATTCAGTTTTCACTCAAGCCTACTTCAATGGATCGGTTCATTTTTAATGGGTAGAATCCAACAAGTAAAAATTAATGAATATACTTCACGACCTATTAGTTGTTCCTCTGGTGTTCCACAGGGCAGCCACCTCGGTCCATTGCTGTTTATAATATTTATTGATGACATTGTCAACCATATCAATTTTAGCCAATGTCTTGTATATGCTGATGACCTCAAATTATTTTTGAAAGTAACAAGCAATAGTGACTAGAATTCAAAAGGTTTACAAGGTTCGTTTTTCATAAAATGCATTGGAATTTCTGTCCAAACTCCATAGCCAGGCAAAACCTTTTGGGCTTGCAGATGCTCAAATCTAGAAGAACTATTCATGATATAGTCTTTGTGCGTGATATTTTGTGCTACCACATTAAGTGTCCTAACTTACTCTCCATAATTTTTATCTATGCTCCATCGAGACCGTTGAGAGAAAAACACCTTCTTTTTCAGCCTAGGCACAGAACTAACTACGGTATGAACGAGCCAATTTCAAGGTCAGTTAGGGAGTTTAATGAAATTGATGCTAATATTGATCTAACATTGTCGAGAAATAAGTTCAAAAAAGACATATATTACTTATTCTTAAGAAGTTAATCTTATTATTCCTTATTTTTTAAGATAATTTAATAATTTTTGTATATATTTGTAGTAATCTGTTGAGCCTAAAACTCGTAGATAATAAATAAATAAATAAAAAAAAATTATCATCATTTTGATAAGCTTATTACAAAAAAAAAAAAAAATTGTATTTTCAATTCCAAAGTACTTTTACATAAGAACAAGTTCCTGTGATCCAGTCGTCAGTCGTGCATTTTATTTTGTTTAAGAAAATCAGACCAAAAACATAAATGTTACGAAAAGAGCCAAGTTCTTCTACGAGCCCAAACTCAAAATAGTTGGTCTACCGAGGATAGAATGCAAATATGTGTTCATTCTTAACCTATTTCGAAACAAAAACTATTTTTTGATATACATATAAAGTCCTATTCATTTTAAATAAGAAAAGTGGACAAAAAAAGAAAGTGGCTTAATAAAATATTGATATGGAGTCTCTTTACAAAACTACAAACGATTTATACACATTTCTTAGATGCAAAATAGTTGGTCTATGATTCTTTATGTTGATTTTACCACATTGTTAAGCGACCTTTGGCCTTAATCACTGCTTATATAATGCACCTTGGCATAGTGTCAACTAATTGTTGACACTCTTCGGCCCCAAAAGATTCCCAATTATTTGTAATTGTGGATCTTAAATCTTGAAGAGTCCGACGCGGTTCCTTTCGCAATTTTTGCTTCATCGTGTGCCAAACAGTTTGGATTGGTGAAAGATTAGGGCTGCTGGAAGTCCATTCCAATAAAGAATTGCTTCAGCAGTTAACCATACCATTGTTGACCTAGCCGTATGACAAGAAGCACCATTCTGTTGGAAAATATACTCCGCATTGCTATATTGAAGACGTAGTATTGACGGAGGCGGCTCCTGTTCCAAAATGTTGCGGTACTTGACAGCATTAGCTATCCCAATTACAAAATGCAAATTACTCATACCACATCCCGACATGCACCTCCATACCATTAGAGATACTGGGAGCTTTACGGTTTGTTTAAGGCAGTCCTTGTGAGTTGTGAAAGGCTTCTTTAGCATTTTTTATCACTGGTCCTCGTTAATTACCAACACAAACTTCCAATCTGTACTGATCACTCCAATTAACGGACCGCCATTGACTAAAAGTCCAAATTTTTAAGTTGTTTGGCCCACTCAATGCGCCTTTTCTTTTGCTTAGGTGTCAGTAGTGATATTTCTTTTGCCTGCGTTTTTAATGATTTAATTTGTCGTAATTTATGCAAAACTTAAATATTTTAAATTAAACCTTATAAAATTTGTATCCAATTTTTTTCATCATCTGCTTACAACTGTCCACCGAAACACTTTTTTGAATTTGTTCTCTCCACTGAACCGTTATTGAAGCAGATAAATATCGTCGATTTTCTTTAAAAATTTGCCAATCGCGAGGTTTTCCTGTTAGTGGATGTCCCGTTCTGTTGCATATATCCACATTTCCAGAATTTTTAAACTTTGTTATTATGTTCTGCACTGACGAGGGCGGTAAATTAAAATTTTCAGGGATTTCGTAGCTATACAATCCTGTTTCAAAAGCTTTAATCATTGATTCCCTTAGGTCTCCTGATAATGCAACGCCACGCGCCAGGATTAACATGAAACTCTCGCTAGCTTGTATAAAATAATACAATAATCATTAATAAAACCAGTGCTTGTCATTTTTTTAATAACGGTTAACTGAAACTATATTTAAATAGTCTTAGATCAACTATTTTGCACCCAAAAAAGAGTAGACCAACTTTTATGCTCTTATCTTTGTCTGAGATGAAAGGAATATTGTTGCTATTTGCTCTCTCAAATTTTGTTTTGTTAGGTCTAATTTACTCTCAGTGAAACTACTTTATTAAATTGACAACATTTTTTAAATGAACAAAAGCTGACTGCCACTAAATTTAGGATATATGAAGAATTAATGTGTTATTAAATGAATAGACCAACTATTTTGAGTTTGGGTCGTATACAAAAACCTTTGTGTATAACTAGTCAGCCGTGAAAAATACTGAGATCTAAAAGTACGCCAAGTTCTTTTCTTACTTCTACCGAATATTTTATTTCGAATAATACAATGTAATAGAGAAATTTTATTATTTAATGATTACTGATTAAAATTTGATGGGTTCGCTGGTCAAGTTTTTAAAACCTTTCGAATTGGGCATAAAAAAAAAATTGCCCATCAAACTTTAGTCAGTATCCTTACTGCGATGATGTTCTTGTTGCAATTTTAACTTCTTTTGTTGAATGAAGGTAGCCCACCAATTAATAGCCTAATTAGTGGTTTGATTATAGTTCACATCACAGTTAAGAGTTTTTTCTTATGTAAACTCATAATTTTGTCAGGTATGTAAATGTTTTCTTTTTTCATTCATGTTAACATAACATAGAGTACCAAATCGAGCACTCTAGTTCTAAGAAAAGTCATGAATTTTCAAGCTGTATGTATAGTTTCAAAATGGCAAAATGACAATAAAAAGACACTTCGAATGAAAAATCTTAGATTTTCTATTTTTCGCTTTAAATGTACATTAAGCTATACCACTCTACCAAATTTCATCATTCTACAGCAATCGGAAGTGCTCCATATAAATTAAATATTTTCTCAGAAAGTGGGATACCACGCTCCTGAATGAAAAACCTAAATTTTATATTTTTTTTTGTATGCAATTTAAGCCCTATCACTTTACCGAATTTCGTCGCGGTACAGAAGTCGGAAGTGCTCCATTCAACCAAAATCAATTCGGAGAAAGTGGGCGGATACCACGCCCCTTGAATGGAAAACCTCAAATTTTCGATTTTTTCCTCTGTTTGCATGACAAGACCTACTGTGTTGTGCAAAATTACAAGATTCTACGATGCCGGGAAGTGCTCCATAATTTTGATGATCTGTCAGTCAGTTACGGTTTATGTGATTCTTGAGGCCTTATATATCAGGAACAGCTTATGCTAGAAAATTGAAATTTGGTGAGGCGCCTCTGTCCGACGAGCTTAGCAAATATACGGAATTTTAAGATTCTGACTTCATTGATAATGAAGATAGCGAGGGTTCAAAAATCGCCTGAGTTTGTTCCTGTAAGAAGGGTGTAGTACCAGAACTTGGCTGGGCACTACCGTGCCCTTTGATAACTCAAACATTACACTAGCTTACATAAAAAAGTACCTCCAAAAAAAAGTATTTCCTAGACTAATTTTGACTTTCTGAACAAGAAAATGGCACTCATTTATTTTTCCAAAGAAGTATTTTCGAGATATGAGCAAAAAACATGTTTTTGCTCCTTTTCAATGTATAGGCCTAATTCTCAATAACAGTCGAATTAATTAACAAATACTTTATGTTTTTGAATAGATATTTTGTTTGTCTTTCCAAAAGTGTACGACTTGAGTAAATCGGCCCAACAATCATCAAGAAAAAGCCGTTCAAAGTTTCAAAAAACACAATTTTTCGCCGTTTTTAGAAAATCGCTTGTTTTAAGTCATTCCGTAAGGATGGACAAAAAAATATTTTAAATATACTTTTAAGATCTCAGGTGGAAGATATTGTTTTTACAAAGCTAAAACGCACAAGATCAATGAAATCAAATAATAAATGTGAAAGTTATGAAACAGTATGTAAAGGCAGAGCATTTCAGGTTTTTTCTTCTTTTCATAATTTTTATTGAAAATATGACGTATTGCTTATACTTCTTCTTTTATGTGGCGTTGAATCTTCGCGGAGCTGCATTTAGCAGTAGTCACGTACTGGCCTGCTGGGTGGCTACACAAAATACTGCCGTTTTCTGTGTTTTTGGGATAGCTGAGCAGATGAAAAGCATTTCATGTAGTAAGAAAGAGCAACGTTGCTGAAAAAGCACTCGTTGAAAAACAAAATGTAATACTTCCACCATTGCACATAAATCTCGGCTTTATGAAGGTTTTTGTAAATGCCTTATCCACAGTTTCACAGTGGAAGTTTAAACGCCACTTTTGGTTTTAACTTCAGTTCAACAATAAATTTGGTTTCATAGTCCTGGAACAGAGTTCATTCTGTAGTTTGAGTTAGATGACACTATTCTGCCATTTAAAACTCAGGTTGAGAACAACTTCGAACATTTGAAAATAGAATTTATTTTCCTTTTGAAATTTGTTTTCTTGTCACAGGTCACAACTGAAACAAAGCAAACTTTCTTTGATTGTTTTTTCTTTGATTCAGAGAAAATAATTTACTAAAACCACGTTCAATGAACTGAAGTTCAGATAAGATTGTGAAACGGGACGAGTTGAACTCCAGTTCAGGTTCAGCAGAACTTAAGTTTAAACTCTCAAACTGAGGGTTTTCAAAAGATCAAGAAAACAAAGGATTGACATATTATGTATATGAAAACAAAGTTTCCCAAGCTGTCAACCGAAAAATTTAAGGCGGGTATATTCGTTGGTCCACAGATAAAAAAATTGTTTAGTGACACCGGATTTTTGAATTGTCTAAAAAAAATACGAGAAAAGAGCTTGGAATGCTTTTCAAGACGTAGTTCATAGTTTTTTGGGAAACCACAGAAGTCCAAACTATCGTAAATTGACCGAAAAAAATGATGCTATTCATTCCATGCTATTGGTGAGTATTTAGCAGATAAAAGTTTCCAAAACAAAGATTGCACCAGAACCTTGCAATCATGGAAAAGATGTATGAGGGCTATGGGACCAAGGGATGATGAGTGACTACTGCTGGATGCAGCTCCGCGAAGATTCAACGCCACATAAAAGAAGAAGTGTAAGCAATACGTCATATTTTCAATAAAAATAATGAAAAAAAGAAAAAAAACTGAAATGGTCTGCCTTCTTGTACTGTTTCAAAACTTCCACATTTATTATTCGATTTCATTGCTCTTGTTCGTTTTAGCTTTGTAAAAACAATATCTTCCACCTGAGATCTTAAAAGTATTTTAAATATTTTTTTGTCTATCCTTACGGAATGACCTAAAACAAGCGATTTTCTAAAAACAGCATCACGGATCAGACTCTAATGACATCAGCGACGTCATCAAAAATGATGCTATACCCTTTCTGATTTGGCTGCAATCTAAAATTTTTATATTCGACTACGGCTAGAGTTTAAATGAGATCTGGGCAAGTTCACTCCTCAAGAATTCAAAATAAAGATTTAAAAATTATAGGAGAGCTTAACTCGTATCGGAAATATTTACATCTCTCGATGTGTCATGTCTCAAATTATTTTACCATTAATTTCATAAAAAAATAAAATTTCTACTAGATTAGCCAATATTGCATTCCTACCCTTAAACAATTTCACCCTTATAATACTGTTAAGAATTCATATCAATTTACCCTTGACACCAGTTTCGTACAAACTGTCAAATTATCTTTCCTACCCGGCGCGCTACAGGAATGTGGAATGCTTTGAATACCTCTAATATTCCCTCCCATTTTGATATTCAGAGCTTCAAAACCAAAGTACATTTTTTAGACTTTTCCATCCATCCCTATTTCGTGTCTTGAATCGTTTTAAAGGTAGTCAAATTCTCTTTAGAAAAACTGTAAGTCATTATAGTGCCCGTATATTAATCAAACCATATATCTTAAATTCATTACCCCATTTTGTGTGCTTGAACCCTGGCAGTCAGTAGAGGAAAGTCAGTCGAGCATTTTATTCTTGTATACAATGTGTGAAGTGAATCGCGTTTGTATACAAAAAACTTATCAAGCGTTTCGCTCGTCACAGTATAATACTCGTTTACTGATGACCTACATTTACATTCTAATATTTTAATCTTTGCAAAAAAAAGTTTTCCATTTGCAACTTATTTTTCATGAAATCCATCGACACCTTTACATTTTCTCAAAGTGGTAATAAAATTGGACTGCTATCCTCTTTTACAAATTCGTTTCGTTTGCTCTTCTATTCGTTTTTCTGAATGAGTAATTTCAAATGCCGAACATTTAAATTGAAGGAGTGGTTTTATTTCTATGAAATTCAAAAGAGTACCCTTCAAGCTTTGTTCTCGAATTTAAAACATTTTTTTTAGATATCACACTGAAGCTCATTTAGAGAGTCTAAAACTTATAAGGGCAGTATGCAAAAACTGTTAAGCAAAAGTTTACCTTTATACCAACTTCTCTCAAAAAAGACCAATCCTCACAGCTAACTATAGTCTACTGTGCATATATACATACATATGTAATATGTTATAATGAAAAATGTATTAATATATGCAATGGAGCATATGCGTGCATGTGCACTAGGAAACATTACTTTGTAAGTAACTAAATTAAACAAGTGCCAGGTGTACTACAAGTAAAGGAGCGAGCATATCAAATTAGATAGTATGTTGGAAAACATTTCGGAAAAGGGTATTAATGTCGGATTAACAGAGTTTTATACAGGGTGTCCCTTAATTCGTACAAAATATTTTAGGGCGTGATTCTTGGTTATATTCTAAGAAAAAAAACGTTCAACCTTATGGGCTTATTTCCATTGATTTAAGAAGAGACTTACTTTGGTGTACCCTGACCCATGTTAACAGTAATTTTCCTGTTAGTACTAGTGATAAAAACTTCAGTTAGGCCTTTATTTTTAGAAGAAATACCAGCCTTTGTAATTGCGTTCAAACAATTTGATATCTTATCTCGGTCTTTTCTAGAATGTTTCGTTTTTCCTACCATACCATAGATTTTATGATACTTGGGAAAAACTGAAACATGTAAAATCAAAAAAAAAAAAGTGTTTTTTCCTAATTTTTTTGGTAAAAAAGGAGGTTTTTGATTTCGGACACATTTCTAACATCAATTGACAATAAGAGTGGTTTTCCAAGAATTTTGCAATGTTTTTTAAAAGAGAATAGCGGTTTTAAAACGTGCTCGATTATGGGAGTACCTGTCAAAACCCTCAATTCCGTTTCCATTTCTTTAAAAGTTTCTAAAAAGAGTTAGGTTTGGGGTATGAAGACCTATTTGGAACAATTACCTAACAAAAATGGTAGAAAGATTAAAAAACGAAATAATTTCTAACGCCAAAGCAACAGTTGATTAGAAACGCTGTTTGCAGATATTATTTTCGTTTATGGGCTGAGCAATGGAACTTCAACTAGAGCGTGAAAAAGGAACTTTATCCAAATCAACGACTTTCTAATATTAAATATTTGGAAATACATATCTAAAGATTCAAGAAATTGGAGCAGTTCCAATTACACTACCTAGCGCGGCAGCTTCGCAAGTAAGAAAAGAACTTCGACTTAACAAAGAATACTGGAAACTGTTACAATTGAGCCATTAATCAGCTTTAAACGCTTAGGTTTGCAATCCAATTTTTCCAGACACAAAATTTCTGATGTACTGCATGGAGAAAATCTTTATCCATATCACCAAACACCTGCGCAAGAACTGCTTCCCAATGATTTGGTAAAGAGACAAAAGTTATCTTACTGGTTGTTGAAGTGGAGCTTGGATGACAACGAGTTTATTAGAAGAGTTCTTTGAACGGACGAATCTCAATTTACAAGAGATGGGATCACAAATGTTCACAATCTTCACACAAGGCCGGCGGAAAATCCACACGGAAGCAGACAGAAATCATTTCAACACAGATTAAGCTTAAATATGTAGGCAGGTGTAGTTGGAAATAAATTAATCGGCCACTTCAAACTACCCCCAGGCTGAAATGATCAATGATTTACCAGAACTATTGAAGAACATGCCACTTATGCAACTAACTTCATCATATTTCCAACAGGATAAGGCTCCAATCCGCTATGGTCGAGAGGCTAATAATTGGTTAGATGAAGAAAACGGTAATGGTTGGATAGGCCTGCGAGATCTTCTGATCTTACAGTTTTGGATTTCTTTGTATGGGGAAGAATGAAAGAACTTCTTCAACCGAAATAGCAAATTTGGTGAATTAGAAGACCGTATTCTCGAAGCGTTATTAAAAGTGAAGCAGCAGCTATCATCAATATAATTCGCAGTGAAATTCAAAAACGGGTTCTAGCATGCCTATAAGACCAATGAATGAAAGAAATGTTTTCCAGGGATGTAATTAATAGTCCAAGATTATCTCTTTTTATGAAAAGTGCAGAATTGGCAGACAATTTTAGAGACATTAAAGTTGCTGCTTTCTACGAGCCGTTATGGGGCTGTTGGCACCCCATATATGGGATATTTGTAAAAAAAAAGTATGCCATCTAATTGGTCAATAAGGCTCAATTTGTATACCCCATTTGTGTGATATTCTTAAAAATGGCATACTTTATTTTCCTTAATGCTTGTGAGCCCGACTACACGAATTTGGAATGCTCTACCTAGCTCTTTTTTTCCTTCCCATTGTAATATTTAGAAATTTAAAACTAATATGCATCGATATCTCTTTTTAAACCCTTCCTTAACGCTTGTACTGTAATAATCATTTTAAGGGCAGTAATAACTCCTTGAGTGCGAGCTATCTATATAAAAAGAAAAAAAAATACCCAAATAGGGTGCTAAAAATTGAAACAAACTTTAAAAATTTATAAAAAAGCACGAATTTGCTAATTATGTAAGAGAAAAAACATTTCAAAAGTGAATATTAGGATGCCATGTGATTTAAGCAAAAAATTTTAATCGTAGTGGTTTCTTAAAAATATAAGCTTTTATAATGTATACAAAATTTTTAAAACATTTTTAAAAAAACATTTTGGTACACCAACTTAAAGTTTTTATTACTCTAGGAATAAAAATAAAATTTCCAAAAAAATATTGATCCGTTTTTGAGATATCGAACTGTCCAACATTTTTTTTAGTGTTGGAATGCAATGTTTTTCAAATATTTAAGAAGCTTCTCTATAAAAAATTTCATTAAAATCCATTATGGCGATAGTAAAAAATTCAAAAATGATTCTATAATAGGTACACTCAGTAATATAGTAATTAATTTTTTTTGTTGAGTTATAGATCTTTAATTAATCGGAAGAAAAATTTTTTTTTCAAAATCCTCGGTGCCGTTTTCGAGAAAAATACGATTTTCGAAAATCATTTTTTAGCATTTGTATATGGTGCGTAGCATTATTTTTGTATAATATATATTATTTTCTTCCATCTTGTAGATTGTATAACAAAATTTTTAGTTGTCAAGTTTAAAAAATCTCGAGCAGGGTGTTTCTGAAATATTGAGTTTAAAAAAACAAATTTAATTTTTTTTTAAATCCAATCCATTAAAAACCATTTTTTGAAACATTTTTTCAAGCATTATCCAGCTTTAACTAAATGAATTTTTTCCTTTTTTTTTAATCTGTGGAACAGTTTTTGAAAAAATATAAATTGATTTATAAAATTTCGAAAAAAAAAAATTGGTATGGCAGGTACCGTTATAAATTTAAAAACGATATTTACCAAGCTTAAAGAAAATGGGCAGTGCCGTTTAGGTCTAACAGACAGACAGACAGAATTGGTAGACCCACTTTTTTCGTGTTCTCTATCATCGTTATGTTAACTTTAATCAAAATCTCGAGTTCGATTTTTTTAAAGTACCAATAAGTCACAAGTAAAAATTTATGGCTGACCAATTACTGAAAATAGTTAATTGTTCAAAATATTGCGCCATTAGTTAGTTAGTTAGTTAGTTTTTTCTATATACGAGTATCTTAAACATAGGAGCATGTTTGTGCTACCTAGTCGAGTATTTTGATTTTCTCGGAGTACTGCTTTTTCAAAAAATTAAACCAGAGCTTTGCTTTGCTTGCACCATGATGTCTCATTGAATAAATTTTGTTTGTGCTTCTTAGTTCACACTCACTGATATCCGGGAATATGATATGGGAAGGTGTAATTTTGCTAGAAATTTGTCCCCAGACATGCTTTCGGGAAGGGCATTCAACACTGCATACGTTACTAAAATTCCAGTTTGACGTCTCCTCATCACTCAACAGCCATCGTGTCATCGTAGGATGCTTTCTGGATGTCGAGAAAGCATTCGACAGCGTATGGAAAGAAGCCCTTATCCATAAGCTTCGAGTACTTGGATTACCTTCGCCACTAATAAAGATATTATTTTCTTTTCTCTCTTTTAGGAAATTCTTCGTTCAGCTAGACAGCTGCAAGTCTTCAATCAAATCTATTAAAGCCGGAGTCGCCCAAGGATCAAAGCTAGGTCCCTTCCTATATAACCTGATGACATCCGATCAACCCGTGCCAACTGACTGCGAGAACTTGCTTTTCGCTGACGACTCGCTGACATACTCCTCGTCGATAGCGCCAAAAATTTCAGCTCGGAGAGTGGAAGCCCACTTCTCCAAACTCTACGAGTATTACAAAAAGTGGGGTATCCGAATCAACACTGCCAAATCTGAGCTTCTGAGTTTCAAAACTACTTATATACGAGCAGCTAATCAGACCTATCATCAGCTATAATTTTCCTATATGGTACACCATTTCGAAGACAGCAGCAATGCAGAAGCTCCAACTCTTCGAAAGAAAAATTCTGAGGATAAGCACCGGACTAAGCTTCGATCGACTGCGACAGAAGCCCTGCAACAACGAAAGAATCTACGAAGAAGCCAAGCTCAAGCCTCTGGACCAGTTTCTCGTGCAATTGGTAAAGAAGCTTATTCATAACACCGCCAACCACAATAACCCGCTGATGAAAAGGATGACCAACCAGGGACAACATCCAGAGCCTAGATACCTTAGTGCTTAGTGATAGAAAGGATCACAACCAACAACGAAGAAGTAGTTCGATACCATCGTGGCTAAAAACATCTAAAAAACAAACCCTCAACAAAACCACCAACTGGACAACCGGGACGGAACAACCCGAGAGATAAACCATGCCATAATTTTAATTTTAAATAACTAGCCATGTATATAATAATTCTTATAATTTTAGAAACAATATCATGGCATAAGTTAGGCCCCCTCTGTGCCAACAAATTTTTATGTTCATTCATTCTATCCTTAAGTTTAAGTTTTCCAATTGTACACATTTAAAGTTCAATAAAAAGCCTTGAAACATTGAACCTGAAAATTTGTCTTTTGTTGTACTTTCTAAGTGCACCAATCACGAAATCTGAAGGCAGCGAAGCGCCTTCGCCTCTATGCTGTCCCGACCAGGGCCAGGGAGTGGCCTATTTCACTCTATTTGTGTAGTGCCAGTACCTTAATTTCGGCATGATATCCCAACGTCTTTCAATTAGTGCCCTAGCTTTGGCAGATCCGGGAACTTAATACTCGTACCATTTGAACGAATTTTCGCCCTAGTTTCGACCAGACCAAGAGACTGTCTCTGTTATTATTCGACTATTAAAAATCATAAAGTTTAAGATCTCACCATCATTGGAGTGTATACTTGCCTTATTATCATTTTCATACTTGTGGTCTGTATTTCCAAACGAAAGGTCAATACTCTTAAAAAAAGCGTATACTCACTGTTCGACAAAATCAATCGATGAAGCTCTTTGATGTTTTAAAATCACTAGTGCAAAATTTCAAATTGTTCCCAAAAATTATAAAAACATGTTCGTATATTAATTTCGTATTAAGGTACTTAATCTTGAGAAACACTATTCGTAACTTTTGAATATTTAAGTAACGGGTGATTTTTTTGAGGTTAGGATTTTCATGCATTAGTATTTGACAGATCACGCGGGATTTCAGACATGGTGTCAAAGAGAAAGATGCTCAGTATGCTTTGACATTTCATCATGAATAGACTTACTAACGAGCAACGCTTGCAAATCATTGAATTTTATTACCAAAATCAGTGTTCGGTTCGAAATGTGTTTCGCGCTTTACGTCCGATTTATGGTCTACATAATCGACCAAGTGAGCAAACAATTAATGCGATTGTGACCAAGTTTCGCACTCAGTTTACTTTATTGGACATTAAACCAACCACACGAATGCGTACAGTGCGTACAGAAGAGAATATTGCGTCTGTTTCTGAGAGTGTTGCTGAAGACCGTGAAATGTCGATTCGTCGCCGTTCGCAGCAATTGGGTTTGTGTTATTCGACCACATGGAAGATTTTACGCAAAGATCTTGGTGTAAAACCGTATAAAATACAGCTCGTGCAAGAACTGAAGCCGAACGATCTGCCACAACGTCGAATTTTCAGTGAATGGGCCCTAGAAAAGTTGGCAGAAAATCCGCTTTTTTATCGACAAATTTTGTTCAGCGATGAGGCTCAAGAACTGCCCATGCATCCCGAAAAATGCACTGTTTGGTGTGGTTTGTACGCTGGTGGAATCATTGGACCGTATTTTTTCAAAGATGCTGTTGGACGCAACGTTACGGTGAATGGCGATCGCTATCGTTCAATGCTAACAAACTTTTTGTTGCCAAAAATGGAAGAACTGAACTTGGTTGACATGTGGTTTCAACAAGATGGCGCTACATGCCACACAGCTCGCGATTCTATGGCCATTTTGAGGGAAAACTTCGGAGAACAATTCATCTCAAGGAATGGACCGGTAAGTTGGCCACCAAGATCATGCGATTTGACGCCTTTAGACTATTTTTTGTGGGGCTACGTCAAGTCTAAAGTCTACACAAATAAGCCAGCAACTATTCCAGCTTTGGAAGACAACATTTCCGAAGAAATTCGGGCTATTCCGGCCGAAATGCTCGAAAAAGTTACCCAAAATTGGACTTTCCGAATGGACCACCTAAGACGCAGCCGCGGTCAACATTTAAATGAAATTATCTTCAAAAAGTAAATGTCATGGACCAATCTAACGTTTCAAATAAAGAATCGATGAGATTTTGCAAATTTTATGCGTTTTTTTTTTAAAAAAAGTTCTCAAGCTCTTAAAAAATCACCCTTTATAAGCCTACATATTAAAGAAAATACGAGTATTTAAATTTTGCCGATTTTTAACATTAGAATCTCGCATAAGCACTTTAGTTTTTTTTTTAAATGGCAGAGAAAAATATTTGACTTATTATATAAAACGTTGATATCATATCATAATTTTTTCAAAACTGATTATAGAATATAATATCCTTTTCTGTGCTACCCTTTTAACTGAAAAGCTTCTTATTAATTTATGTAAAAAACTGAAGTCAACACTTTAGCATTTTGCGGTTGAATTTCCGTTGCAAAATTAAAATATTTATCTTCGTCCGCTGAAATTTTTTAAGGTAGACTTACCTATCTGTACCAATGTAAATATCATTAAAACTAAGAATCCGCTTAAGGTAAATATGGCCACCGAGACAATTAGTAACCATCAAGCTCACAAGCGCCTTCATTCCTTATGGGCCATTTTGTGTGACTTAATTTAATGTTTGGCCTTCCTTCAAGGATCTGCCGTAGGTAAAATAGATTATTGTGACACCAGCGGACTTAACTTTATAAATTGGGTTATATCTAGCTATTCTTATTCTTTCAACACTCAACGCAATAAGAAAATGATTAAAGAGAAAGAAACTTCTACTAATAGCAATTTAAATACTTTTTTAGCGAGGAGTTCTTACTTTAGTACATTTTTTGTTAAACAGTAGGTACCTCATAAAATATATAAAATGGATTTCTAGACGCTGTACAATGAATGCTGTGCGACTGAGAAACGATTGGTGAGCTGATTGAGGGGAGGAATATAATTGGCTACTTCGAGTGAGCATTGCTTGTGAAAGAACATGAACAAGGAAATACATGAAACATTCCGACGGTGTTCAAGAAATAGGAATGAATCCAGGATAGGTCTGTTTCCTATCAGTTTTAGCGCTCTGTTCTGAATTCTATCCAATTAGTGGAGAGAAGTTTGTGCCGCACCAACGATGTGAGTTATACTCGAGTTTTGGACGTATAAATGCCTTATATGGTAGCCAGATCAGAGGATATGTTTACATCGATATAGAAATCCAAAGCGTTTGGCAGCATTGTTGGCGTTATTATTTTATAATTGACAAAACAATGAAGTGGATTAGAAGTTTCAGACAAGAGATGATTTATAAAAATGAGAAGTATACTATCCGGTCCAGCGGCTTTGTGTGTCTCATGATCTTTTAGTAATTTTGCAATTATACGAGTGCGAAAGAAGATATTTATCCCATATATCGTTTACGCTTTGAATTAACAGGAACTTTGCTGAAAAAAAATTGGCTTTTTCTTGTGTGCTGACATATGAGTGTCATTGATGATGAGCGTTGGAACTGAATTTTTATTCTTATTCCGATGTTATATGGCCAGTGCTATTAAAGAAAACCGTAATAAGTTCAAACAATCTAGAAAGACCTGTAATGCTCATATTTGACGAACCAAATTTTGGCACGACCAACAATAAAAACAGACTTTTTTAAGAGATAAACTCCTGCTCCGAGACATAAGAGTCACTTTTTAGCACTCTTAATCTTAATCAGCAATACTGACCAAACAAACTTATGTATGTCCAAACACTGACCTATTAAACTCATCTACCAGAAGTTGCAAGGAGCTACATGCTCCTACTGGCCTGGTGGAGTTATGATTTCTCAAGTAGGGGTAACGGAAAGGATCACGCCCTTAAAAGGCGTCTATCTCTTCAACCAGGTGATTATGTGACGAAAGACATTTCTTCAATGACTAAGAAGCACCTTCCGACATTTCAGGCTATAGCTTGCTGAAACTCATTAACACCCTTAACGGGCTTGAATGTCATAAGGTTATCATAGATTTCAATACACGGAAGTCACAATCTCTATGGTATCACAACCGATCTACATTGATCTAAATGTAACGGTAACTAGATCAACTGTCAGTCAATTAACCTAACTTATTACCGCTCACTTCCCAGAACATCGACACATCCCCAACCAAATTGTAAATAGTGGAGAGGGATGGATTAGGTGGCGCAGGGACATAAGTCCCCGGGACATAAATCCCAAATTTTTTTTCGGGACTTATGTCCCTTTAAAGTGGGAATCGAATTTGGGACTCATGTCCCACCGTACTGAGACATAAATCTCGAATTTTTTTGTTGAAAATGGGACATAAGTCCCAAATAAAACAAAAATAATTGTATACACATTATTTTGTTACATGTAAATATTCATGTACTAAGCATAAAATTTGCGATCCTTAAGGCTACGTTTATACATGTGTATATTGGGTATTTATGAATTCAAAGTATCTTTAAATCGTGAGTTTAGAGGTACTCCACAGGGTGAACTCTTATATGCACTGCTTTGGCATCTCGACGTTAACTAGGTTTTAATTAAGCCCAGTCCGAGTGGTGTCAAGGTCGTTCCATAGCGGATAACATTGTATTAATGGCCTCGGGAAGTATTGTCCCTACTCTGCGCGAGCTCCTTCAAGTGACCATTGACATGCTTACTAAGTGTGTCAGCAGCTGTGGACTTAACGTTAGACAGAAATGCTGTTGTTTACAACCAAACATAATATTACCAACATTGATCCAACTTGGTTTTCTACCTGATCTCAAACTTAATTGGAAAGAAAAAACTGAAGAAAGGGAGAAAAAAGCATACAAATCATTTTAGAATTTTTGATTCAATATAGAGTGTCAGTGTCACCGGAGAACAGGTTTACCACAGACAGTCAGGTGGCTGTTAAAGCCATTAATAATAGTTCACCATCCTCCGAATTGGTCCAGCAATGCTGGAATGAACTCAATAGCCTCAATATTAATCACATTGTCACATTGATCGGAATGAACGGGCGGACGAGCTGATCAGGCGGAAAGAGTCAGCATTCCACTCGGAGTTATGAAGGGCAATATTCTCTCAATTTATCTTAGCAAATCAAACCGTGTAGGTTGAGCAGTTTAAGTAACTGCATTATATCTAGAAAGATTTGGACCGTCTATAATAAATCCCGAACACTTAATCTGATATCAAGACCCATGCAGGAAATAGCCAGGGTCGTAGCTACCTGTAGCGGTTACTATCCAATAAAAGACCATGCAGCGAAGCTGGGCATTACCCGCAACACTAACTGTCATAGCTATGGGAATTGGCGGGAAAAGGAAACAGTCCTCCCTTTCTTCTGCGAATGCCATATTAAGAACACAATCATTAGGAAGTGCATATTTTGACGACATTGACGAACTTCCAGATGTGAAGATCAAAAACTTGATCTCTTTGCTCAACGGCGACGAAATGGCTTTAGGATGAATCTGGGTTACTTATGTGCCGTGTGTCCACCGTTCGACTCCTTAGATCCCGATCTAGTGTCAAAGCTAGGGCTTTGGCGGAAGTTTACGGGGCGGGAGACCGGATGATCACTCAATCGAATTGGCTAATCTTTCAACACCAGTCAATAAGCTGCCGTACAGTGCTGTACAATGCAATGGTGTCAAAAAAGACATTAAAACCTACTATACTCTGTTCAATTTATATTTGCAGTACAGGGAAGGAAGATAGGATATTTGCCTTTCAGTCTGACCATTATGGATTTCAATAAGCTATCTTTAATTTAAAGCTCTTACAGGATTGCCGTAGGAGCATTAAAAATTGCCGCAAAACTCAGAAAAATATTTGCTACCAGAAGCTCGAAAAATCTTAAATTCTGAAAGCTACGTAGCACAAACCAAAGAAAATGCCATATGAATTTCTATTAACTCGACAATGGTAACTCTGATACAGTTTTTTTTAATAAACACAATAAGGGTTGGTTGCAAATTGGAGATCAGTCTCCTTTCACCCATGGAGCAGATGGGTTATGGTGGGCTGTAAGTGAGCTCAAAGAAGATTACACAAACAATTTTAATGTAACTCAGTGATTCTCTTTCTAATTTCAGTGGCAATTTCTTAAGTTAAGGTGCCGTGCAAACAGCAGCAGGCACCAGTGTTTCTGAAAAAGCTGTCCCATAAGGCCTGTACTGCAAATATAAATTGAACAGAGTATAGATCCTTTCATATTTTGAACTTAATATTTAGGTCACTGGACATCGTGATATATAAGGGAAACAAATTGTAAAAATAGATAATTTTTTGATACGAGCCAAACCGATAGCTCGGTACTTAAGTTATATCTTTGTATACATACAATAACCTATAATATCGTCGTCGTTCTATGAAAACTCCCTAAGTCCATTTTTTGTTTTTTGAGATATTTGCATTTAAACTTGGAAATTAATATAAAAAAATCCAAAAATTATCAGAATAGCACGATCTCAGGCTTCAATTGTAGAATGGGTTTGGCGTAGCCATTGTGCAATAAATTTTTTTGCAAATGGTTTATCCGAAATGAATTAAATATGAATTAAATCACATTTTTTTTAAAAAATGGACTTAGGAAGTTTTCATAGAACGACGACGATATTATCATGGAGCGTCATTTTGTGATGCCAACGCTACCCTGGTGGTGGCGCTGAAATTAGCGCACGATTTTACAGTGGAGATTAGGATAAGATACAAAACAAGTAGTAAAAAAGACAATATACATATTTTATTGTTAAATTTAGCAGAGAGGAATCTAACAAGTACCACCGCTATGCTTAAGATGTCGAGTACTATAAGTTTTATATACAAAAGTTATATAAATAGAATATTTGCATTATATAAACAAGCCTCAACTATCCATCCCAATTGAATCTCTAATAGCCACAACTCAATGGGGGATGGAGAGGTAGATAAGGCTTCATCTCGCTGACTTTGTAAGTGACACAGACTAGCTAGAAGCCTTCTGCGAATACTTTTTCGACTAAGTAAGCAGTATCTCTGTGTTGACAATAAAGAACATGAATTTCAACTTATTTTCAAAAAGGGTGTACAAGTAAGACTTAGTCTTTTATAGTATCTACCTAAGAACTGGTTACATGTTTCGACAAAACTAGGAAAATTACAATCAAAAATTAAGAAATAATAATAATAAAAATTAATACTAAGAAAAAATCTAAATATGTAAATAAAAAAAGAAAAAAGAAAAAGAAGAAGCCTGTGTTATTCACTTTTTAATAATAAATTATACCTTGTTTTACAGATTTTTGCCATTTGATCCCTATACATTTCTCCCTTCCCGTCACCTCCCAATTTCACCACCCATCCCTCCCCTTTACTTCATTATTTCCATGTTATTTTATTGACTAAAGTGAAGTATTATTGCTTTCTTAAAATTAGCGATAGAAATGATTTTTTTAATAGTAACAGGCAGAGAGTTCCATAACTTAGCTGCATGAACAAAAAACAGCCGTGAAGAATTCAAAAAGTTGTAAGAAGGTGTTAAAAGATTGAGTGTTCTATTAGATTGGGCAAACTGCAGTTTTTCATAAATGTACAATGGTTTTCTCTTTTGAACGATTTTGTGCATAAACATACAGTATCTTGAATCAAGGAATTGTTGAAAAGAGCACCCAAGAAACAGTTTATGAAAATGTGATATGTGCTCATATCTCCTAAGCCCATATGTGTATCTTAACATGTCATTGAATGCTACAAGAAGCTTATACTGGGAATGTGAATCAAGCTTACAATATATAACATTGGCAAAGTAAATTAGAGGAATTAGTAGTGTTTTAACAAGTCTTAATTTGGTATTAACAGGAGTTACATTGCAAAATAGCCAAAGCTTACGCAAAATTCTTCCAATGGTATGGTTAACCTAATTTTCAGGCGAAAGAGAAGTGTAGATCCTTAAACCAAGACTAATCACAGAGCGCACAAACTTAAGTTGTACATGCGAGAGATAAACCGGTGGTAATAGTAAGGTACTAATTTCGTTCTTAGATATCGCGATCAATTGGGACTTAGATGGGTTGAGGGTTAGGCCATTGTTAAGGGACCAAGCATAGATTTCCTGAAGGTCCTCATTCATTCTACAGATTAAATCCTCTTGTAAACCAATTGAACGAGACAAATAAATTTGCACATCGTCAGCATACAAATGAATTGATGCATTCATTGGAGCAAACATTTGGCAAATCGTTGATAAAAAGGCAAAATAAAATCGGTCCCAAAATAGAGCCTTGTGGAACACCCATCCGCAGATTCATAAATTCGAAAACCATTTGATTAGCTTTTACCCTCTGGCACCTATTTGTCAAATAGTTCTTAATAAGATTCACCGCTCTATCATGAAAGCCAAATCAGCGCTTCAATTTCATGCATCAGAGAATTTCATGATTAACTGTGTCAAAGGCCTTTGAAAAATCCAGCAAGCAGAGAGCAGTCACATTACCCAGGTCATATTGAACTCGTATATCATCAAGCACCTTGATCATTGCAGTCTGGCAACTGTGATGAGCACGGAATCCAGATTGAAATGGGGAGAGTAAATTAAACCTATCAAGGTGACTAGAGATCTGAGCTGCTAGAATTTTTTCAAAAACCTTTGACAAACAGGTTAGGATACTAATCGGTCGGAAATCTGAGCAAGAAGTTGGGTTAGTATTTTTCGCAACGTGGATAATCTTACCTAACTTCCAGCAATCGGGAAATGATGAGGATGTAATAAAAAAATTTATCAGGTGAGTGAATGATGGTAAAATATGACACAAAATCATTTTAATGAAGCTTAACGGGATCCCATCTTCTCCAATAGCATCAGACTTAATTGATTTTAAGCTTTCAAATACCTCATACTCAGATACAACTTCAAATTCGAGCTCCGTAGTTACGACATTAAGTGCTTCATGGTTGGGTAAAAATATATCTTGGGGAGATTCAGTTGGTATAAAACTCCGATTTAGGGTATCTGGGTCAGGAAAGGAATGAACTACTTGCTTTTTCCCTATTCCAATAGAGCGAAGGTTATTCCAGAGTCAACGAGAAGATTGGTTTGTATCCAGCTTTGATGTAAAATATCTTTTTTTGGCTCTGCGAGTAATAAACGTAGCTTTATTACGAGAACGGCAAAAAAGCTCGCAATTCAAATTCAATAGATTACTTTTCCATTTTGCGTATATTTTTCTTCGATTTTTGATCGCAGCACAAACCTCCGAGGTGAACCAAGGACAGTTCTTACTACGAACTAAAACAGTTTTAATAGGAACATGCTTTTCGAATAACCCAAGAACTAAAGATTGGAAGTAGTTTATTTTTTCATTGGCACTTGAAAAAGAATGACATCATACATTTTATTTATTCTTTATCCAATACACAAACTCCACTCAATCCATCCCCCCCCCCCCCCCCACTCCTCAAAACTTTCCTACCTACATCCTGAAAGGCACAATGGATCCATTTAAATCTAGATGAGATTGTACCGCTAATCCCTTCTTACCCAACCTAATTATGTATATGTTTAGGAAACTAATTTCATTGTATATGCTAAAAATAAAATAACTTATTGAAAATGATGAGATTTAAACATCAGCATTCAACCCTTCACGTCATAAATAAATACAAACTTAAATGGTATGACAATAACATTTTTTAGATATTTTTACATTTCCACCCTAAGAATCTTATTTGTGTCAGTTACTTATCCGGTAATACGTTTACCATTTGCTTACGAATAACCAGAACCTTCGCCTCTTTTGTATAAAATTTTCTGCCTTGAGTTGGGGACTTTTATGCTTACAGGATACCCATACCATTAAATACAATTTAGGGTACTTATTTGTTGGACTAGTAGAGTTAAATCGTCTCTGGTATTTGATTCAATTACAGATTTGAACAATGAATAATATTTTCCAAAAACTTAATCAAAAACTTCTAAGTATTAAAAGTATTAGCTCTGAACGAAAAAGTAAATTAAAACATCCTCGATAAGAGCAAGTTATTATATAATATCTAATACAGCTTTGTGCTAGAGCCTTCCGTTTATATCGTATTTCTGACATTCTTGAGCATACATAAGTACATCTCGATAAACACACAAATTATTAATTCATTGGAAATGAATACCTTTATGTATTACAAGACACCAATTTAATTTGATTTGAGGATGTGCTGAAAACGTATAGTAATTATAAATCCTACAACTGAATTATGAATTTACTTAGGTACATACATGGTTGTGGCAAAATCAGAAGTGTAATACGAAATTAATTAATTAAATTGAATTTTAGAATTAATTTATACTTCGAATTTTGAAGTATTGAAACCTAAGGATAAAATATTATTCTGACATCATCATCGATAAGTTTTGAAGACAGTTTGATGTGTAAACATTGATTTCAGGGTAAAATGCAATAGTGGGTTTTATAGGTTTCTATAGTTTGTTACATATCACACGTTACATGTAGCATGCAACACGTTTACGATACGCTTGTCTTATATTTGGTAAGCTGGTAACAAAATCGGAAAATTGAGATCTGAATTGAATACCATATAGAGGATCGACAGATCAAGAAGTTACTAAGAGAACATTGCTATGTGCAAAAATTTGACTGGGATCAACGTATTCCATCAGACTTAAGAGAAGAATGGTAAGCTGTTCGGAAAGAGCTATCTGATAAACACAAAAAATAGTGGCATTTCATGGCTTCAGGGATGCGTCTGAAACGGCTTATGGTGCAGTTGGTTTCATACGTGTGCTCGACAGCTCTGAAAATATCCATACTTATTTAAAAACCAAAGCAGCTCCATTGAAAACAGTGAGTCTGCCAAGACTTGAGCTTTGTGGAACTGTACTTACTGAACTTTACAAGAGGAGTTTTTGATTTCGCCGACACCAAAATGTACGGCTGGTCAGATTCAACGTTTGCGCTGGCGTGGATTAGAGCACAGCCTTCAAAATGGACAATATTCGTCAGCAACGGAGTTGCGGAAATTCAACGTCTCACAAGTTGTGATATCTTGAAACACATCCCCACGGATCATAACCCAGCATTCAAAGGCGTCTCACCCTCAGCTCTCGGAACACAAGAGCTATGGTAGATCGGACCTTCATTTGACGCGAGAAGGGGCATTTTGAATGTATAGTGACTGCAGCACACATTTTTGTTGGAGCTAACAGAGAATTAGCCCGCTTACTAGGGCAAGAAAATTCTGGAACTCAAGCCGACTTAGAAACCTAATGGACTTTTATTCATCCTGCTTCTTCTCACTTTAGTGGTCTATGGTAATCGGGAGTGAAATCTGAAATCTGTTAAACATTACCTACAGCAAACGATACCAGATGACAGACTCACTTTTGAGAAGCTCTGCACACTTCTTGCACAGATTAAAGCATGCTTGAACTCTTGACCTCTATCCGAAAACATAGGCGACCTAGACGTCTTTAACTCCAGGACAAATCTTGACTGGAGGACCACTTTTATCAATGCATCAAGGAAGCACTCCAACTCCAAAACACGTTAGCTACTTAGATAGCTGGACGAGGTTAGAAATATTCGTTGACTCCTTCTAGCGAAAGTAGAACCGAGAATACCTTTCACGCCTGCAACAAATACCTTTATGGACTAGATAGGGAGCCCCAAAATCGGAGGCCTATTCCTGGTAAAAGATAAAAGCCTTCTACCATCCCAATAGTTACTAGCCATTATCACCTAAAGACATCCCCGAGCCGATGTACTTATCCGAGTTGTAACTCTTAGAACAAGAAACCGGAATCATAAATCGTGATATCACAAAAAATTAAAAACTTTGGGGAGAGTACGATAAGACTAATGAAATTTACTAAACTTCACTTCACTAAGTCTTAAATAATTACACACACACACACATACACACGAGATCAAAAAAGGAAATTATTTAAAATTAAAAGGTTATATAAAAATTAAAATATATGTATTATAAAATAAATAAACAAAACACTCATCCATACCGTTGCGCTTTATACGGAGTACCAAGAGCAACAACAGCAGCAGCATACATAGCACCCAAGAACCACAATCACAATTTATTGCACTTTGTACTGCGTATCACTCCCGAATTAATTAATCAGCCCTATCACGAATTCCATCGTAATCGGAAACTTGTTACGAATCCCGAAAATAACTATCACAGAATCCATCGTAGTGGAAAATCTTATACAAATTGCTGTTATACGAACGGATTTAGTGATAGCTTTTTGTCGGAATTCGTAAAAGTTCCGATTACGATGGAATTTGTGATAGGGCTGAATATTAAATTATTATTTTAATCGGTAACCGCAATACCAATTAATAACATACCTACGGGTCTTTTTTTAACCTTAAGTAATTTTTTGTGATGGCATTTCTTAGTGTCTAGGTGTCTTGTGAACATACGAATACGACAGAAAATCGTGGTTGTGATTTTTATTGCACTTTTTCGACAACTGCATATATTAGATAATTTAAAATTTATATTTATGGAAACTAACCCATACAGATTCTGTTGAACTTCCAAATTAGGTACCCTGGAAAAGAAAGTAGTACAGGCGTACAAAGAAACTCTGACCGATGACACAGGAATCGAAGGTTTGTCATGAATTGCCATTAAACCAAAGTATGATTTCAGTTTTGATTTTGTTTCTTTTTTGAACAGATTGGAACACCGAAATAGGATGATTTTTGTTGCTGTTAAGACTTTTTAACTCAACTGATCAAAGGCCAAAAGCAAAAGAGGAGGGATATCTTTCCAAAGTTAATAAATAAATTAATAATGTTTGAAGAGGTAGTAAAGAAACAAAAATATTTTAGCCATTTGAACTTACTTTCATAATTCTTTAGATCAATACCCCGATCCCCAACATATAATTGCTCTCGGTCCAAATAAACAGAATAAATCTTAATTTTACATCGTAATGGACATTCAAATCGTATATGCTCCTGTTTCTTTTAATTTAAATTAAATGTTTGATTTGCTCTTTAAAATGTTCTTTGTTTTTTTGCATAGAATACGATTATTCTTTAAAAAAAAATAATAAAATAATTAAACAAATAAAATACTTCTTTGTAAAATTATATTTTCTTGTTTTTGAAATTTTTGTTCACAACTTTATGAAAAACAAGTATTAAATTATAATAATTTTGTATTATAATTGTAATACAATTTATATTAAAATTTAATACAAAATATTTTTGTTTCTTCGGATATAGTATTAAATTACAATAAAAGGTGTTTAAAAATTAATAAATATATGTATTAATTTTTAATACATTTATTTATGAATTCTAATAAATTTCTTATTACATTATAATGGTATTGGAATTACTTTGTAATGCTTCTGATATTAACTTTAAATGTGGGATTGTTATAATTTAATCAAAGAAAAAAAATACTTTTTAATACAAAGTTCATAGAATTCTAATTCACTTTGCATTTAAATTCAATACATAAATATTAATTTGTAATATGTGTATATTATTAATGTTTAATATTTATTTTATTAAACATGTTATTGTAATATTTGTACTTTATTAAATTTTAATATGATTTTGTTGTTGTCATATATGTAACCCTAAAAATATTAAAAACTACCCCAAAATTTTTAACCGTGTATTGTTGTTTTGTCCTTGAAATCTTTTTCTTTTGTTTGTTCTGTAACTAAATTTTGTTTACATGTACTAAAGGAAGTTCAATAAAATACTGATTTGGAGTAACCATAGCGCAGCAATTACAATGAAGGCATTTACGGCTCTGGTACTAGATTACGATAAATATTAACATTTATTATTTTAAATATACAAATTAAACACTTAATAAATTAAATATAATGTTATCGGTCACTTGTTTTTATTTATAATTAAATAAATATACACATGTGTTCTTTTCACTGACTTGGAAAATGCTTGATATGATTATAAGAGGCTAAGCTCGTCGGAATGGGGGGGGGGGGGGATTCTTTTTCTAAAGCCAGGAAGTTTTGACCAAACAAATACAAAAAAATTTAATACCAAGCCTTGCAAAACTTATATCGGACAGACAGAACGTTTATCATGTGTACATGTACATATATGCATATTTATTTTTGTTTTTCCTTTTGTTGACAGATGTTTACTGTAGTAGTATTATTTATTAAGCCCACTTAAGCAAATAGTAAATACTTATAAAATGTTTTCTTTACATAATTATTTTCTCTATAAAACTGTAATTATTCTGTTGATCTAAGCTTGAACATGATAAATAAATAAATAAATAGATTACTGAAAGCTTCGGATTTGGCTTCGTTGGCTGGCACATTGAAAAGCGATGCTTGAGAAGAAGTCTCCTGTTGGTGGAAAGGGAAATTCAGTTATCTACTTCTGTGAAGTTAATGGATTCAGGCTAAAGGCAATTTTGAAGTGTGAGTAGCCTGTCTACCAATTATTCTATCTGCAAACATTTATTAAGAATTGCCCCCAATAATTTAAAAATGTTTCGTTTGAAATACAAAGTCAATAAACCAAAAATTAAGTGGCTTGACACCACAACAAGTAGGGTAGCGAAAATTTAAGAAATTCTTTGGCTACTAAACAGTTTACCTTACACTTTGAACAATTAAATAAATGAAGTACAATTAGAGTTTAAAGACGTTGGAATGTACATATTCCAATTCTAAATACAGTACTACTTCGGTAATTCGGATTATTATAAAAAAAAAGTTTACATGCACACGGAAGTTTTTGAATTTCTGGATATCCTTCTAGTATCGCTTGAAATTTATCTTAAAAACGTAATTAAAAAACAAAACTAACTTAAAAGACCATTTGACGCAAAAAAGTGTGAATGTCATGGCTCATGGTTAAGATATCTAAGCATTAACGTTCGTCCGAGTGTCGAATTTTTATTATCGAACGTACCCACTAAGGATAAATAATAATGCAATTGTAATACCAATATTTCTTATTAAATATTGAAAACATTTTTGTTAAGAACTAATACCTACGATTAATATAATAACAATTAAATTCAATACAAATTCAATAAATGAATGGCAACTTTATATTCTTTATTGTTTTAATTTTTGACTTTTAATATTTTCAAATGTATTTTTCGGCGAATCTATTTTTTCCTTTCACATAAACTTAAAACCAAAATCGTTTTAAAATAGACGAATGTAGCTCTATAATAATGTAGATAGATAGATAGATAGATTTTTTATTTTTTCATCATAAGGTTTACAATGTATAATAATGTATATAAATATCACGCAGCTGAAACAGACGAATCTCCGCTTATGTATATTTATGTATTTTTTGACCATATCCTGGAACTATCGCATCGATGGAAATATGGTCAACTAAGATGCCAGTTATACATATGCATACGCAGCTATCATTGAAACTTATCGTTTACTTTACTTTTTAATGGTTAATTTAAAAACGGTGTTCATATTGGACTAACTCCTCTGAGCTCTGACTTTTGCTAACGTCTCTGTGGTTAGTTTTCAAAGTAAAGGAACGAACCTTTTTATTTCAAAAGTTAAAAGAAAAAGAACGCACCACTAAATTTTCGCTACGTAACGTTAAGTTTGTTAGACTTATATTTAAACAGGGATGTTTTTACCTGTATAAAAACAGAGATGTTATATGATACGAAATAGACTGCTCTAACACGAAAACGATATGTAATTACTGTTTCTCTTTTGACTTCCACTTGATTGCTTGAATGCTTTTAAATACAGCGATTTTTAATAAAAGTTTACTTTGTTCAAGCTAAAAAGAGTAACTTCTTCGTAGTACTTCACTCAGTTAAGCGAGTTCACTGAGTGAATTCCAAATAGAAAACGAAAATATAGAACACCAGAAAGTAGAAAGAACGATAACTCCGCAATTTTCTATTTGGTTTAACAGATAATGGACAAATTAAATTTTGACGTATCGAGAATATTTCGTTATAAATGTCAACTGATTGCCCGGAAAAGGCATTTTTTGGAGTGAAAAATTAAATTTTTTAATGTCAACTCTGAAAACGCATTTTTCCGGAGCATAAAATAAAATCCAATCGTCCATCGCTAACGTGAATTGGGTGTGTTTAAAACATTGAATTAACCTGTAAAGAAACAAAATTCGACACCAGTTTATTCGACGTTTTGACAAATTGGGTGAGAGGTGAAGAAATGTTGGGGGAATGAAGATTTTTAACTCTAGCTATCACCACCATTTGACACTATAAGCGAACTCTTTTTGAGGCGCATAAGATTTTTCAATGTACAAACGATGTAGTAAGGACGCAATGTCAACACGGTCTTAAATGCAATCTAAATGGTACACGGAACATGTAACCGTATGGAACGTAAACGTTAGACACAGGTTTTTGGTTTACCTTACCGCCGGTATAGATGTTTACACATCAAAAATGGTAGGTAATTGAAAGTAAGCTCAAAGGCTAGTGATCTGGAAAAGTCTTATTTGTTAAAATGTTTCTCCTAATATGTTAATAGGAGAATATTGTTAGCTCTGCTACTATAAAAGCTCTCTGCAAAGAACATTTAAATAAAAGAGAAACAATTTTGAAATTTGGTTGAACAACAAGCAACCGTATGTAAGCAAAATGTCCGAATCAGTGAAGAGTTCACATTAGAGATTTAGTACTGTATTAGCATTTTTTTTCATTTTACCTACTCTGATTTTTATAATGGAGTAAGTACCTTCTACGACAATGTGCTTCGGTTTATTTAAAGAACGATTATATGAGTTCCTAAAATCAGAGATTTTAAAATAAAAGGAAATATCTATGTAGGTACGTGTACCTATACGTCTGGATATTGGTGGTCAATCACCCCAATTAGGGCAATAAAATGGTGAGTTTTGTTTTCGTACTCAATGGGTTAGGACTATCTACCCTTTAAGCACAGTGATGCGAATGTAGACGAATCAATAGAAAATGTCGTTGTCGATTTACATTAGTCTTGAAAACTTGTGCACCAGAATGAGGGGGACAATCGAGAAGGGGAAATTATTCAAATTGAATAAGAAAATCACTAAATCTTTCCTAATGGCTGTTACATAAAGAGTGGGCCATCTAGTGGTTTCTTTTATTATTTTGACACTGACAGCTGTTTCCGCTCGAAATCTTGAGAGAAAGTCAGTATCATACCTGCGTGTTGGGAAATATTGAAAACTTCTTCAAAGTGAGTGCTCTGTAGCCTAAACAGTGCGTATTTTGAAAAAAAGTTTTGGAGGAAATGAAGCACCCAACGCACCTGATGAACGCAAGCTTGTGTAAAAAGTGAGTGAGACTAGTGTGATAGTGGACAACACTCATGATCCCCGTCGTCTTACAGACGAGAATGTGGCTGGTGTAGCCAGTGAGACTCAATTCACGAACATCAACTCGCCATCGATTTCAAAAGCTCAACATTTCACACACTAGCCTGAGGAGAATTCTGCACAAAGATCTCGGATTATTCGCTCAGAAGGTCGAACTGAATCAGCAATTGAAGTCGCATGACCATCCGCTTCGTTATCGCTTCGCAGTTTGGACATTAGAACAGCTTAAATTGGACAACAATTTTGGACGAAAAATCACCTTTTCTGACCAGGCCAATTTTCATCTCGGCGGCTACGTTAACAAACAAAATTGCCTCAGTTGAGTCTCGCACGTTATTGTCCAGAAGAGAGTGAAAGTTTGGCGCGGATTGTGGAGTGGTGGCATTATTGGACTATATTTTTTCGAAAATACGGCTGGGAATAACGTTTCGGCCAACGTTGGGCGTTACAGAGCCATGTTAACCTATTTTTTTTTACTGAAATTGAAGACATGGGCTTGGATGACCTCTGGTTCAAGCAGGATGGTGCGCCATACCACACAGCCTATGCCAAAATCGATTTTTTGGGTACCTAATCGTGGACTTTTTTTGTGGGGAACCGTGAAAGACCGATGTTATGCCAACAATCTGGAAACGATTCTAGCTTTTAAGGCTAACATCATTCAAGCAATCTTTGAGCCACAGCCCGAATCCAAACAAGGCCTAGGAAAATTGAAGTAATAGAATGCGCTAGTGCGTATAGCGAGTCAAGGACTGCCTCGAACGGCGTTGAGTTGCATAATTAATGGAAATGTTTGTTTTTATTAATAAAGCCATAATACATACTTGGAATACTTACTCAAGTAATCAGATAGCATCTTGTTTTTTGAGTTCAAAACTGTTTAAGTTGGTGTAACAATATAAAGAACAAGTTGTACGCTGTATTAGACTTTCTCTGTTTACATCCGAAACATTTAAAACCTCGTTAAAGTTATTTTAAAGATGACTTTAAAATATATGAAATGGTGTTTTATAACAAACTGCAACTCCTGAGCTACTGCGGTTAACTTAACTTGGCCAAAACTACAGTGATCAATGCAACTCAAATCAACAAATGTCTCCTTAAAACTGGCATTCAAAAAATACTTCCGAAAATTTTCAAGGCTATTCAAACCTATTCAAGTTTTGAATTAAATTTTGCAGCAGACATGTGCTTTCTAATGCCATAAAATAAATTAATAAATTCTTTTGTTTTATCATATCAGATAAACACAGAATCCAAATTGATTAGATATTTATTGAGACCATCAATTCTTTTTCCATCCTTTAAATACTAGCTATCCGAACAAAAGACGGAATGGTCTTATATGATTTAGTATAGACATCAATTCAATTCTCTAATATACTGACCAATTTCTATGTTTTGATTGGGTCTGGTTAAATATTTATTAGGACATAAGGATATAAGGATACCGATTATCGCACTGCGATCAATAACATTCACAGACATTTCTGAAGGATTACATTGAAATTCCGTAGAGAACATTTAAGTGTACCACGTCCCACGTGCCCTAGATTCATCCTATCCATTGAAAAAAGCAAATGGAAAATCAAAGCAAATCATGACCAAAGTCCGTTTAATGGTTAAACACTTGTTTTGAAGTATTCCAGTTGAACAGGGATCGTACATTGAGAAAAAAAAAGGAAAACCTATCGAGTTTGCACTAAAGAAAACCACTTCCTCGCAAATGGGGTGAAAACGCTTTACAAAGTAATCCTGCATCCTGCATTTATATCTTTGCCTTTATATGTATAAAACAACAAAAATGAACGTTTATATTTATTGAGTAAAAAGGTAGTACGGATTATAGCAGAAACGTTGAGGATTTTAGTTGCTTGTTTTTCGGTTTGTAGGTTTAAAGTAGAACACTTTTTTTTGCCAATTTTCGACAAGTTCTTTATTTGTTTATTTATTTGGTTTAGCGGTACAGAATTGATTTCATGTAAAAAACGGATGATAGTTTTCATTAACTACTACCAATGGAAATGTCCAAAAGCAATTAATTGTATAGGTCATGAGGGCATCTCTGGTGCTAGTAGGAGGGCGGTGGCACGCTT
Organism: Chrysotoxum bicinctum; assembly: GCA_911387755.1. NCBI lineage: Eukaryota > Metazoa > Arthropoda > Insecta > Diptera > Syrphidae > Chrysotoxum > Chrysotoxum bicinctum. The sequence goes on along the minus strand of OU426989.1, from coordinate 122,256,711 downwards.
GCTCTGGCTCAGATAAGCTCGACGGATTGATGCTAGTTGCTGCCCATCTCCTAGCAACTCCTGCTGAAACATAAAAATATATCGTGCCTATATTATATAGGAATGCGTATAAGATACAAAGAAGATGGTCTATACAATTGGGGAGTTAAAAAAAACGGAATAGTAAAGGATTTGCACCAACTTAGAGCCTTGCCATCGTCAGAGAAAGAATGTGGTGAGGATCTTATATCCATGAGAGAGAAAAATACCATATTTCAATCCCCTATTCTTATTTAAATAGACTTTTTTCCTAATTGGATATAATAAATTTCCATTACATGATTGTAAAACCTAACCTCTAATCTAAATCTTAGATTTTATATTTTTCACTTTGAATGTACATTGATCTATACCGCTCTACCAAATTTTATCATTCTACACCAATCGGAAGTGTTCCATATAAATTAAACATTTTCTCAGAAGGTGGGCCGATACCACGCCCCCTGTAGGGAAAACCTCAATTTTTATTTTTGGTCCTTTATATGCAATTTGAGCCCTACCGTTCTACCAAATTTCATTGCTCTACTGCAATCGGAAGTGTGCAATATAATTTACATCAGTTCAGAGGAAGTGGGCGGATACCACGCCCCTGAATGGAAAACATCAAATTTTATATATTTTTCGTTGTATGCAGTTTAAGCCCTACCGCTTTACCAAATTTCATCGTTTTACAGCAGTCGGAAGTGCTCTATTCACCCAACACCAATTCGGAGAAAGTGGGCGGATACCATGCCCCCTGAAGAGAAAACCCCAAATTTTCTATTTATTCGTCTGCTGGCATGACGAGACCTACCGTTGTGCAAAATTACAAGATTCTAAAATGTCGGGAAGTGTTCCATAATTTTGATGATCTGTCAGTCAGTGAGTCAGTCAGTAACGGTTTTTGTAATTTTTGAGGCCTTATATCTCAGGAACCGCTTATGCTAAAAAAATTGAAATTTGGTGAGCCGCCTGTGCCTGACTATTCGAAATTTTAAGTTTCTCACTTCATTGGTACTGAAGATAGGGAGGGGTCAAAAATCGCCTGAGTTTGTTCCTGTAAAAAGGGTATAGTGCCCAGAACTTGGCTGGCCACTACCGTGCCCTTTAATCCAGCAAGAATATGTTTCTTCTCAAAGAAATTTAGCTTAAACCCCACTGTCTCTCCCGGACAATGGTTTGCCAAACCATCAGAGACATTGGCAGATGATATATCCAACGGTTAGCCTACCCCCTTGTATACAAACTTGCTACAAACTTTCCAATCTCCTTGGCCGAAATCTCGGAGATAGCCAGAAGATAGGCAAGAACTTACACCAACCCATCGAGCTTCTCCAAGCCAGAGGCACCGGAATCAGAAAAGAACGCACAAATATATGCACATATAAGTAAACAGATACTACGCTTTGATTGTATACATTTATATGAGGTACGTTCACGTTACACGCTTAACTTCTTTATTTACAAATGAAATTTCTGGACTAAAAGATTCCATTTATTTTAAAAGATATTCTAAACAAATTTTGACATTTCATTTACTACGCCACAAACTGTTCCATTTTATAGTTATTACTACGGCTATATAGACGCTCCATTAACACCCTTAAGACTATTCACATGAGAGCTACCAACGACCGACGAATGAACGAATATTCGCCCATTTTGACATTTCGTTCACTGCATTGTTTTTTATTCGTCGCGAATGGCGTTTATACTGCTTTTACACGGAAGCGATTTTTAATCTTAGTTTCTCTTTTGGAGTCATTTTCCGCCTTATGTAACCCCGCCACCACACACGTCTCTTTCCTACGGGCTTAAAAATCGCAAGGTAATATTGCTTCGTTTAAAAGCCGTCTTACATAGACAACTAAGAATGATTTTAAGGTTAGTCGCACGCAAACAATTTATTCGCTGCAGTGTGGATGGTAAGTGGAACGCGAATAGTGTTTGACAGTTCGTAGCAATTATATTGCATTTTATGACGATCGACCAATTTATTTTCTCAAATTTCTCTCATTTTAGCAATTACAACGCAAATTTTAATATATTAACATTAAATTAAACTAGATTTCTACACTTTTATAAAGTTTTTGAGAAGAATTTAGGCTTGTATATGTTTTAAATCCTATTTGGTTTTTTATTCGTTGGTCGCTCCCACGTGAATAGTCCTTTAATCGAAAAGCTGTGCCGAAGACGTTAATTTTGTAATTTTTTTGAGACAAAGTAGTCACGTCTGTTATTTTGAAATTGCATAAAATGACAATTAATTTGATTTTCCAATTTTTTTCTGTCTTTTTGATCTCAGCATGATTTCTTTTTTGAAACAACTAAAATAAATGTTTTTTTTTTGTTCTTAACTTTTTTCCTCAAATCTCGATTTTAAACATTCGCAAACATGTCCAGAAAAGTGACATTTATCTGAACGTCGTCATCTGTTTTAAGTTTAGTTGTATTTTTGTTTCATTTTTTGATACAATTATTTTCAGTAACACATAAAATAACAAATAAACATAAAGTTTTTTGCACATGAGACACGAACTGCGAATTGCGAATGGTAGCGAATTTTGACATTTCGTTCACATGAGTAATTTGTTTGGTCGCCGAACATTGCAAATTGTCAAAAAACAAAAGTTAATATATCTAATAAAGTAAAATGAGTGCTAAGCGAAATTATTTTAAGAAAAGGTGGCTTTATTAGTTTCTCATCAAAGGCCTCGATATATAAATTGCTATTAGAAACCAATAAATTATATTATTTTCAATTATTTTACCCTTTTTTATAGATTCACACATTTTTTAATTTTCCGTCTAGCAACGAGCAACACAACACAATTGCGATGTTGGACATTAGAGGTTAGATCCGAACGAATTTTTTAGTCGCTGGTTGGTGGAATGCATTCAGTAGTTGCGGATTGCGAATTTACATTTGACAGTTCGCAGAAGATACGTTGTTGGTTGCGTAAAAAATAATAAAATACAAAATATTTCAATTTATAATTGTTTTATGCAGTGTTTTCCTTTTAAATAATTGATTCAATCATTAATTCACTTCGTCGTAAAGTTAAAACAAAAAAAAATTGATATTAGCTGTGAAAATTGCTTAAAAAGATTAATTCGCATTCGCAGGTCGCAGCGCATGTGCAAAGCACTTAAAACTCATTTTATATTCGCATATGTATCACGATATATTCAGTCCCAAATCTGAAGTGGCACGTCAGAAAACGATATAACACTGCGACTGCAGGTCGATTGCACACTATAAATGGAACAGACCTAGAGTCAAAACACAATTGAAAAGTGGAAATGTTTATTTGGCGAATTCATTTTGATAATAATATTTATTAAAAAGTTAAGTTTTTCAAAAAAATACTAATTTAAGATCATTAAAAATACAATTTCCATATTCTCTTTCTTTTGACATCTCTCAAGACTAACTGCCTAACGAAATAATATGTATAGTAATAGTAATGCATATTGACATGTTTGAGTTAAAATTAATTTTTTTTTATTTTTTCATTCTATCAAACACAGTGTGCGTTTTATTTTCCAAGTCGATTTTATTTGATTGCCATTTTTGTGTGAGTGAAATGTGTCAGGTGACATTTGACAGTCGTATAGAGTGTCGATAAAAATGAATTATGGAACATCGAACGCAGCAACAACGTGTTGAAATTATTAAAGCATTATATTTAAATAATTCTTCAACTGTTAATATCTGGATAAAATTGGGTAACTTTTTTGGTGTTAATCATGTGCCGAGCAAGTCAACAATTTAACGTATAGTTTTTAATTTTAAAAATTTGCATGCACTGGGTGTTAAAGCAAAGACTGCGCCAAGTAAGCTAACGTATGCCAGAAAATATTGGGGTATATTTTTTGAAGGATTCCATAGGAAATGCTTAAACAGTTGCTGTTAAACGCTATCGAGCCATGTCTGAATACTTTCTTGTGCCCAAATAAGATAAATTAAGCCTTTATAACATATGGTTTCCAAGAAATGGTGCCACATCATACACACAGCAATTTTTTCCCGGCCGAATAAGGTCAAAAATTGGTGATGTCGACCGGTCCCCACGATCCTCTGATTTGACGTCTCCCAATCTCTTTTTATGGGGGTTCTTGAAGTAAAAGGTGTACATTAAGAAACCTCGAAACGAAATTGCTGAAATTACAACAGAAGTATAAGAAATTGCTATGCAAAATGTGCTTAAAAGAGATTGGATAATGGCCTGAGGCACTAACTTGACATCATATTTTCCACATAAAAAGTTAAAGATAATTAAAGAAATAATCAATCTGTAAAATATAAAATTATGGTTCATATAAGTTATTGAAAAAAACATCGGCCTTTGACATAAAACGCACTCTGTACAATATACATAAACTTAATAAACATAATGCAGTTGTCAATGGATTTGACAGTTACAAGTAATTCGAAATCGTCTACACTTTTGAAAAAAGTTTATCACATCAAAACAGACAAGGCGTAATTAAAGAAAAAGAGCCGACCGAGATGACCACCTTGGGGATCTCTTAAGTATTTTTTTTTTCAGATGACATTTTGGACGATCGATTTCCGAACATGGTTATTTTACGCGGAGTGCGATTTAAATTTTTTTTAATGGAGTTTCCTTAAGTCAGAGCTCTATGCCAATAAACCCCACCACTTCTCTGAAAGTTAACATTATTAATGCCTCAGTTATGAAAAATTGAACGTTTTTTTTTTTTTTTTTTTTTAATTCATTTTTATTTTTCATTTATCTTAAAACTACTTAAAGCTAGACAAAAATTCATAAAAACTAGCCTAATTATCCAATAACTTAAAACTAACTTACTGGCCCTATGCGGGCGCTCTAAGCTAAACTTTATCTTAAATGTAATGCCTTTCGGCCTAAAAAACTATTTTTAATTCAAAAAAACTATATATATTTTTTTTTTTTTTTGTTTTCTCGAGAAAATTTAAAAAACTCGGATTCTTTATCTTTTTATATTTTATATATGAAACTTACAAACTAAAGTAAAACTAAGTAAAAACTACCCAAACCAACTTAAACTACTTAAAATAAACTAAAATTAAACTAAAACTACTTAAAAACTAGAACAGCCACAGCAGCAGAGATTTTTTTTTTAATACATATATGTACATTAGAAGAATGTACTAAAATTTTTTTTTTTTTTTTTTTTTTTTTTTTTTTTTTTTTTTGTGCCACCCTGACTGTCCCTACCTAAGAATACCCTTAAAACTATGTAAGTCGGCCAAGACAACTGGTCAACTATCGGTATCAACATTAGACAACCACCAAAACTGGTTCTCCTGTCTTACCCTGTCTTTCAGGTCCCGATCGGACACAGTCCTACTGAACCGAAGTCGCTCAGCTCCGTCTTGTGCGAGGACGTCTCGACTATAAAGGAGCCGCCTATCCACAGCCCTACGGCCGACGTGGTAGATTAGCGGAACCGCCTCTCTATCCTGGATCAACCCTATACTATCTAAATAGAGGAATGCATTAGGTGCAATATGGCCACTTAAACGCACACTCTCGAAGTATTCTGTGTTGGGGTAGTAAGCCCCAAAGATTAAGCTATTTGCTGAGGTCATCGCTCTCGCAATGTGACCCCGAATCAGCTTTATCAAAAAATTATCTATTCTGTTAATGTTGGCTCCGTTGTATAGAGTCCTGTTGGAATAGTAATGTTTGTACTCCGATTCTGGTGTTCTGTGTAATCCAAGACAACGTCTAAGACACTGCCTCTCAAACACCCGAATCTTTTCCATTTGAGATGGGGCAACGTTGAACCACACCGGGCACCCATAGGCAATCATCGGCCGGATGAGGGCCATGTAGCAAATCACCTTCACCCTGGTGTCAAGCCGGCTGCTGTAAAACAACCGTTTCGTCAGGGCAAAGGCTCCCCTAGCCCTGTTCAGAGCAGCATTTATATGTCTGTCGAAATACAAATACTGATCCAACCAGATGCCAAGGTACTTTACCACACTTCTGCTCGCCAGTGGTTGCCGGTGCGGTCCTACGATCATCAGCTTACGCCAGTTCTTTCTAGTATCCCTAGGGGCTCTAGCCAACGGGGTCCTAAACAGAATCGTTTCACATTTCTGAAAGTTGATTTTCAACTTCCAGTCATCACAATATCGCTGAATCTTGTCGAAGTCACGCTGTAAGAGAATTCTGATAACCTCAACTTTTGTAGCTGTTCTGTACGCTATTAGGTCATCGGCATACGCAATTGCCTGAGTTAGACTACTTATCAGATCGCTGGTGTAAATGCTGAATAGAATCGGCGAGTTCACCGCTCCCTGCTGAAGACCATTCTTGATATCGAAGATTGCGGTAGAAGTTACATTGCCACTTTTGACAACAAACTTTCTACCATTGAGCATGTCATAAAGTATATATAATAGTGGTTTGCTTATGCCGAGCCTAGTCAATTTTAGATAGAGACCCTCTAACCATACGGTGTCGAAAGCCTTCTCTAAATCAACCAGACAGGCACCTGTACACTGATTTTTAGTTTTGTTCCATTGGATATCAGAAACGAGTTTAGACGCGGCATGAATAGTGTCATGTCCCGCCTTAAACCCGAACTGATTATCCGGTATGATATTATTGTCCTCCGCCCACTTGGACAGAGCTCTATTTATGACTTTCTCGAATACCTTGCTGATACTCGGTAGAAGACTTATCGACCGGAGATTCGCCGGATTGGAGTTGTCCTTTCCCTTTTTCGGGAGAGGATGAACCACAGCTGTCTTCCACCGCCCTGGATAATATGCATTATTCAGTGCGTTGTTAAACAGTGTGGCATAAATGTCAATTGCTTCCTTAGGTAGATGTCGAAGTACAATATTGGATATACCATCGACTCCTGTTGACTTTTTCTTCTTTAATGAATCGAAGATGAGCTGGAGCTCCATCCTCGTAACTAACAGGGAACTACTCCCATCTTGCACGGCGATGATGGCATTCGCCAAGTTTTCTTCATTGAACCGGATGAAACCTAGATTCTCTGATCGCCATTGCGTCATTTCATTACGAAGATAGAAGTGATGGAGTAGAGCTCTGTTTTCCAGGTCGTGGTTGGGGTGGATGCTTGCATTCACCTTATACACTTGCTGGAAAGCAGCCCCCACAGCCTCCACTTTTTCCAGCGGATCCTCGACAATAAAGAGTTCATCGTCCAAAACCGCGTCATCTGGATCTATCCCTGCTGTCATAAGTACGTTTCTGTTTTCTGTCGTTCTCTGGAGCTTAAGACACGGAAGTTCGTTTTGATCATTTCGTCTAAATATCTTGTTAATTTGTGGAAACATACTCGGGTCGCTAGAGTTAACGGCACGAATTTTGTTGTTCCAGTACAAATTAATAGACAATCTATAATTTTCCTTGATCAGTTGGTTGATGTTCTTAATTGACGACTTCAGTGTCCTAATCTCCAGATCGCGTGAGTCAGTAAACCGTCGGTACAAGCGTTTTAGTCTTGTCAGTAGTCCACTTTTTTGTCTGTAAAGTGCATCAATTGTCGCGTTACGGTACATGTCGGTTACGTTACGTTCTCTGTGTTTTGGTATTGTTCTGTTCATAGTTCGTAGGATTGTTTCGTCCATTTGTTCTAAGTATTGGTCAATTTCGTTGTTTGTTAAATTCCTGTTATTTGGTGGGGATATATTATTATCACGAATTTCGCTTCCTAAAGCGGTGGTAAAGCGTGGCCAGCGCATCTTACTGTAATTGTAAGAATGCGCAGGTACATACTCCTCCAACTCTACGAGCTAAAATTGAACGTTTCCAGCAAAGCCGATGTACATAATGGCGTTAATTGGCTTTCTAAATAAATTAAACATTTCAATGATATCTAACTCACAGTTTTTTTTTATTCAAATTTAAAAATAATATACTAAATATATTAAACAGCATGATGACTTAATCTAAGTTATTCACCTTAAAATGTCCTCAAGGTCCCCGTGGTTTTCATTTTCTGTGGTGAAAGTGGGGCACCCTGTACTGTATATAATATAATTACTGTTTGTGCAAAAATTTGAATTTATGCATGCTCAGATGCAGAGTACATAAATATAACATATTCATATTTAATTTATTTCTTATTTGCTAGGGTTAAGTCAAATAAAAAAGATTACTTTCTTGCAATTTTTCGGATAATGTATTAATACCCTATCACAAAAGGTTTAATCATTTGTATTTAATCTAAAAGCCTTCGAAACAAAAAAGTATATATATATTTACAAAGGAAGGTTACTTACATTATGAAGGAATTAATGTAACAAATCTACAATCATGATAAATACTACCCTTTTAAATAAAAAATGATTACAAATACATAGTTCTTATTTTACATATATATTTTTACACATGTATCACAAAATTATCGGCAAATTTACAATATAAAAATTATCTTGTGTAAAAAACTCTCTAGTGGTGTAATTTAATTTTCCATTTGTTTGGTTTGAAAACATCTTTTCTTAAGTAATAGATACATATCGTCGGCTGAGAATTACAAGGTTCTAACAGCCATTTTTACGAAAAATGAGTTATTAGTATCGTTGGATTCGTATTTTTAAGCGCTTTCGAATGAATTCATGGACATGCACCTTAATTCACCCTATAAAGCGTAAAACGCAAAAAACAAAATGAAGTTAATTTAAGAATTACAACGTTCTATGTAGCAAAATTGGCGGATAGAACTTTATAATTCTCTCTTTGACCAATAAAAAAATTACACATCTTCTTATTGACATAGAACCTTGTATTCCTTAATTTTGTACATAGAACCTTATAATTCTTATCGGATTGCCGAAAACGCAACAAAGTTCTATGTTGATCAATTTACCGTTGGTTTTTTCTTCGTGTTTTTGATATTGTTTACAAAAAGCTTGTGAAGAACTAGCAACAAGCAGTATCTCGAAAGTCTAACAATTTCAGAAATGTTTCGTATGTATTAAGAGAACACAGGATCTGACGAAACTGTTAAATTTATTGTATATCGACAAGTTTTCAACACCCAATTTAACTTGGCTTTTCATAATCCAAAGAAAGATAGATGTGATTTTTTTTATGTTTTAAATGATTTATCACAGTGCGAGCGTTTAGGAAAGTGGGAGGGGATTCAAAAGGAGATACCAATGCATATTGGTTTTGAATGTCTGAATATCACAATGGGAAGGAAATATAGAGTCGGGTAAGGCATTCCACATTCGTGTAGTGCGGCTAAAGAATGAATCTCTGAATTTAACAGTACGTCCGAAGTTGGGCTCAAGGGTAAACTGATGAGCATTCCCCGAAGCGCGAGTGTTACGGTTAAATTGTTTAAGGGGAGGAATGCAGCTGGCTATTTCACTAGAACAATGTTTGTAAAAATAACGGTAATATAATGAAAGACAAGAAACATTGCGACGGTGCTCGAGAGATTCAATTGTTTCTGTTATAGTCCTATCACCTATCAATTTTAAAGCTCTTTTTTGGATTCTATCCAAAAGACTCAAGTGGGTTATTGGAGCACCTGCCCAAATATGGGAATTATACTCGAGTTTAGGACGAATATAGGCTTTATAGATTACAGCCAGATCAGAAGGGTTTAAAAATTTCTTGCATCGTCAAAAGAAACCTAAACACTTAGCAGCGCCCAACTAACATACTCTCCAGAGCTTAGCTCTTGAAATCTGAAAAAAACTCTCATACAACTCTTTTATATCCCATTGCTATACTAAAGTATTAATATCTTGTAATGAAACTCAACTGGATGTCATAACACTTTTATTTTAAAAGTTAAACACTTTTCCAGCTTAAAAGAACTTAAATCTTATAGCAAAACTATTTTCTCTTCTTTTAGTTAGATTATAAAAACTTATAGTCTTATATGAATCCCTTTCTGAAAGCTGAGCTCTAAATATGTCCAAATAATCCCATAACAAGTCATATTTAAGAGTAAAGTTATTTGTATACTACTTTGAAAATTCTAAAAGAATTTGAGTTTAAATCCTCCTATATCAAGAAACAATTTGGAGTTCAAAGAATATAAGCTTTGCAGTAAGATCCTAATAAGATCATTAATGCAACAAGCACAACTATTCACAAACTTCAGTTTTCTGATGTCAACATTCTCCTCTCACTCGCACGTAAGTACACATAAATCATAAAGAAGCGTCTATGATCTTATAGAAAGAATAAAGATGTTACTAGAAGAGTTAGTGATGCGTCAGCAGCAGCCATATTCCTATACACAAGCAAAGTAATTGCCTGTACATTTGAGGGTTACCATAACTTAAAAAATTATGATCTCGATAAAATAACTTGGCTGTAGCACTGACTTAAAATTTATTAGGTGGCATTTTCAATTTTACATAAAAACAAAACAAATTTCAAAGTTAATTTTGATTTTATTTGCTTACAAAAGAAATATATGGTAAGCCTATTTCCGATAAAAGTTATAAATAAAATAATTTAAATATGCATTATTTTGAAGGGGCTTTGTGTTTTTTCGACGTAAAATGTTAGAATTAGTAGATACAATTTCAACCGCATTTACATTTCGGTTCCCATATGTGCAAAATAATAAATATCATGCATCGCCATTATAATATAATAGTTGATAGACTTACAAAATAAATACTATATCAAGCCTAACAGTTTGTTGGCATAGCAAATGATGTATACACACACAAACTTAAAAAAGTATTTTGTTTCATTCTTTATTAAGTTAACAAATATTCTGTTCTATTTTTATCACCTCTTATTGGAAGAGACGCTTTCTCATAATAGGATTTTGCCGATCTCTATTAGAGCCTTAGAAGTGTCATTTTAATATAAACGTGCATCTGTCATCCCATAAAGAAACTTCTGTTCCTACTATGAGTAGGAAGAGCCTCTCATAACTAGGCCATTTAAGCCTTTTAACAGTCTTAAAAGAATCTCGTAGTATTCTTTAAGATTACTTTTAGCTCCTCTTACCTAATCTAGTTGAACTCTTGGAGAATCTTATGAGATGAAAAATGTTACTTGGGCGTTCTTGGTAACGTCGAATATGTGGTCATTCCACACAAGGTCGTCTGTGATGCACATACCGAGGACTGAGATCTGTTCGGTTTCCTAATGCAAGTGTCACTCATGAATAGCGGCATGGGGGTGGATTCCGCTTTAACGACAGGAGACAGCATTGAGTTTTTGAAGCATTAAATCTATGCGAGGAGCATAAAATGGCAGTTGAAAACACCACTGTATCTGATGAGCTGGTTTTGAAATATAATGCGCATTTTCAGGAAAAGGAAGAGGCATACAAGCAAAGACAAGTTGACAGAGAAAATACAGTTCCAGTTTTGTGCTTTATCATGCAAAATTTACTTACCTGTCCAAAAGCTGATGTAAGCTCATTTTTTTACCACTCAAAGTTAAATGTGTATAACTTTACATGACATTTTTCGCTTAATAATAACGTCTATTACTGCTTGTGTGATGAAAGCACAATGGGAAGAACAGGAAATGATATTGCTAGTGCTTTGCTGAAGATTCTAAACCGTGTTATGTCAAAACCGGAACTCGTTGGTAAACTTCATATTAATTGATTTTCATAAGCATCAGCCAGACATCCAACACATACATTTTAAATTCTCTACTCCAGGACATTCTACAATTTAGGAAATAGTTAATACCCATAGCTGCATTCAACGCGTCTTACGAACTCGCGATTTTCATTCACCGTTGTCATTCAAAAAACAAAATCTTACAGTTTTGCAAATGCAACCGTTAGATTTTAAAAATGTTTACGAGTGTTGTTAGATTTAAAATATTAAATTAATACCATTTTCGAAAGTTGTCCAACTTCAACTTACACAGAACCTTACCGAGGTGTTTTTTAAGACTTCGCATCTTGAAAAATTTCTTAAAAGTGTAGACTTAGTGTTCAAAAACCTTAAGAAATAAAAATATGCCGGCTTTTCAATGGCCAAATTTAAAAGAGGTTTAAATGTTGTACCTTTAATTCATTCAATCAATAATTAAAATATAAGTTTTATTATATTTATTATTTATTCTCATTATTTTCTTATTTACGTTAACGAACTGTTAAATATATGAAGTTAATTATATAGTGTACTAGGTGCTACATGCATTAAAAATACTATATAATATTTTTCTATAGTAAAAATGTAAAAATCAGATTTTTGTTTTATATTCAGTTGGAGAATCGTTTCAGATACTCTATTTTGCTGCTTTTATACTATGAATACCATAGTTTTTTTCAACGACTAAACTAAATGTTAGAAATCTTCATATGATTAAATAACAATTACAAGGTTCTATGTGGTACATAGAACCTTCACCGAAATTTGAACTACATGGAATTGGCTTATAGAACTTTGTGCAAAAAATTTAATTTGCAATTAAAAGGAAATTCCTCAACACATAAACAAATAAATTATATTTTTATTAGTTATTATCAATAATCTATCGTTTGTTATCATTCGAATGTAAATCAATAGCCATTTAATACGAAATCTGAGCATCAAAAACTTAAAAGTTGAATAACTCGAAATGGGGGTCGGTCGACATAGAACCCTGTAATTCTCAGCCGACGATATGTATGTATGTATGTCGTTGAATTGTATTTTTTGGAATAAATGCAGTAAAAAAAAGTGATGGTTAGATTTTGTTTGTCTAAAATTATTAAAGGTTTTTATTTAGGTTCAAGTTGACCTTTTATAAAGTGTTTAAATATACAACGAAAGTACATCAATTTTTTAAAACGAAGCATAAAGATAAGACGCCATTGAAGTTAAGTGCCAAAGGTGGTTTTATTTTGTACCTTTATATATTCGTGTTCATTTTAGAAACACCTGCAACATGTTTTTTGAAGGATATGAACTTGTACAAAATAAATTAATATACGGATTAGGGATGGCGGATGGGGTTTAACTAATTAAGAAAACCCAAGGCTTTGTTAACTTAAAATATACATACCTTTTAATTCATTTATAAGGAAGCATTTGTAGATATATGTAGGTATATGAAATATCACAACAAAAGGTTGTGTCGATTTAATGGCAGAAACAACTACCTCAAATGATGTAGTGACTTTAGTTTTCTTCAATTAAAAAAGCAAAAAAGTGTAATTTCCGGGACTCACGGCTAAGATGTGTAAACATCAATCTTCGTCCGAGAGCCGAATTTTCGTTATCGAACGTACCCAATAAACATAATGCAATCACAATGACAATCTTGGTTTAAAGAAAATGTTCTGTGCATTTAAGTAGTTTTTTTATATAAACTTTGACAGAACTTTGGACTTAAATTCATAGAAAATCACAGAGTTTCGAAATAAATGAACTAACCTATTTATTTTAAAAGTTAAATATTGTGAGAAAAAGAACGCATTACCAACGTAATAATTGGTAAAGCGCGGAACAGATTGAACCAGCAACAGCAGACAGCACCGCGAACAGCAACAGCGGCCGTCATTACTTTAGAGCCAATGTATATCAATTGTTCAACACACATAAGAACAGCAAGAGCAACGCCAACAGCGTCGTTAGGCCAAAGTCCTAAATTTGCTGTTGCTGGTGCAGTGTTGTCAACTATCCCACTGCAATATTCAGTGGCACCACAATGAAAAACTTTTTTTCGATATGAAATGTCAAGCAGATGAAATGACGTTGCTGGTGGTAATGTGTTTGAAAAATGTTTGCTGGTCAGCGTGCTGTTTGCTGTTGACGATGCTGGTGCTGTTGCTGGTTTAATCTGTTTCGCGCATAAGATTTAAGTTTAAACAGGGATGTTATTTGATACAACATTAAATTTGTCCACTTGTATTCCAACAGAGATGTTATCTGATACGAAATACTACAACTATTTCCTTGAAGCATTAATGGGGGTGTTCAAATTCTCAAATTCGTTTGACAAGCACGTATGATTAGCTTGAATGGAACTTGCCTCGAAGAAGCCAAAAAGTTCTCAGTACTCGTTATGTGTGTCAACGATGATTTTCATTGAAATGACCACATTCTCGAGCCCGCCTAAAAATTGTACTAAATGCTTATTAGATTTTTATATCGATGTAATAAATTATCCATCAAATAAAGAATTATCGTTCTTTAGTCCAACAACATGGTTATGGAATAATTTACCGGGAATGGTTTTTCCTTGCCATTTCAATTTCAAACATTCAATACCAATCCAATACGTTGATTTACACCTCCGTTTGCTCCCCCTTAATTTCTTTAATAAGGTGCGTTTTATTATCCACAAATCTATCTGGATCCGGATCTGGATTAAGTTTTAACATGTATTACAAAAACAATTTGGGATCCTGTTTTCTATCGGGATCTATTTCAAAGATCCAAAAATTAGTTATTACAGTGGCGAGTAGATGGCTTTTTATGGTAAGGTAGTGTTAACTACAGTGTAAAGAAAAGAGACAAGAAATAATTTAAAATTTACAAATCCAAGGATAAAAAGAGACGGGCTTATAACACTGCTGTCACTAAGATCCGTATCGTTTTATTTTCAAGAGAAGATCCAGATCCGGATCCAGATAGATTTGTGAATAATAAAACGCACCTATTATAAGGGTCTATCAACAAACCCTTCAGCGCGTGTGAATTTAAAAAAAATTCAGGGATGAAAAATATTAGTGCTAACATTCGTCAAACATGACTTCTCATTAGAATTTTGACCATGTCGGACCAACTCAGCACGAAATTTTAGATGAGGATATTTACTTGATTTTTATATTCTAAGTCTGCGGAAAACTTATATTTATCTAATAAAATCTACCTTAATTTAACGCTATTGCTTTTCTTATGTTAAAACAGCTCGAGAAATTCATGGAAAACGTAATTTGGTTCAGGCTTGACAAGCATGCGTTCACATTCTCAAATATGTTTGTCATGCAGCCAAAATACATTTTGAAATCCCTCCAGTATGCTTAACAAGCTAATCATGCCGTGCTGTGAAACATATTCGAGAATGTGAACGCCCTAATGGTACAATAAAACATGATACTTCGGTTTGACTCTTAGAGCCTAATTACAAGATTCTTTTTTTCTTTTATTTCAAAAAGACGAAAAAACTGGAAAAAAGAATCGTGTAATCAGGGCATCAGCTTCTTGATGTCTTTTTTGCTATAGATGGGGTTCACACTGAACTAGATTCTCCGACTTTTTTGACGTTCCTTTTCTTAATCTACTCGAAAAACTTTTAAGTTCTGAGATACTTGAAAAAGATGAACCAAATAGATATACGATACCTTTATTCAGAGATTTTGGTGCAGTGATAACAAATCACAGAACTCTTAGAAATGATGTGTTCACATCACTGAAAATTTTTTATTATGATTGGAAATATACTACATATTCACCAAAAGATAATCCGAGATTTATGACAAGAGATTTATGTGGTGTTTCTAACGCACTAAAAGATTAAAAAGAAGATTAACTTTGACAGCACCTATCAAATTGCTAATGGTGTTTCAATTTTCCTTATAAAGTGAAAGCTAGAGAAAGAAAGTTTCATATATGCCATACCATGAAAAATCATTGAGATAATTTAAAACGATATGGATATACGAGTATATAGCTCAGTTCGAAATATTGAACAATTGATCCAATGAAGATTTAGGCTAGTCGCGCACTGGCAACTGTGATCGAAATCAAATTGTTTAATCACCAGTTGATAGAGTACCGCGCACTTGCAGCTCTTTACGCACGCTCACACTCTTTTCCTCTCTTGCGTTTATAGAAAACAGCTCAACTATTGCGAATTAATTTAAGGCAATCATTTAGTTTGTGTCAAAACACTTTAGTTTTTAGTTGCTTTTTAGTTGCTCGAAACGAGTTGCTCTAAGTGCGCGGTGTCCCATATAAGCCCATATGTTTCATTTTAGCAACTAAACAGTTGCGGCACTAAAAATTGAATGTGCGCGCCTGGCCTTAACGAGATTAATTTCTAATTTACTAGATTTATGAAATAAATTTGTATGTATGATTCACTTTTCGAGATTTAAAGAAGATTTATATCTCCGTAAAAAAGTAGTATTATCCCGTTAGCGTTAATTAACGAGCAAACCATTTACCACTTAAATGAAAAAACTCCCGCTGTACATAAAATCCGCTCAAACTTTATTTTGTTAAATAAAATTTGTTAAAATAAGTAGTAGGGACGATGTACATTCAAAATAGTCGTTCAACGTGCTTAACTCATAAATCAACAAGCCCCGCTAGTAACACTATTTCTCTTTCGGTGTCGAATTTTACATTAATAATACTTATTTCTTGCATTTGTTTATACTTTTTTAACATTATTAAGAGTATTCATGTAAACGCAGAAAACCCGGATGAACCTCGGAAACGAGATAATTTTTATAGTATAAACTATCTGCTCACTTCAGAATCACTTTTTAAGTTGAAATATTGAATCATGCGCATTTTTGATATCAACAAAGTTTTATGAGTTGATTGTCGTTTAACGAACCGCTGATTATCTCCCACATTTACGGAAGTATTTCTTAGGGGATGTTCATGCAAATATGTAGCTAAAAGTCATATGTCATATCTATCTGAAAAGCGGAAAATTATCTTGTTGAATGAATACTCTTATTAAGGGTATTCATGTAACCAGATAATTTTCCGCTTTGTAGAAAGATATAACTTTCCGCAGCATGTTTTCATGAACACCCCCTAAGAAATACTTGCGTAAATGTGGGAAATATTTTGTGAAATGTCAAATTAAATGTCAGAATCCATACTTCTTTAGTTTACGAGGTTTATTTCTGCACTTTCCGTAGCAAATTTGTGAGATAATCTTATGAGATTTGCAGAAACTTTTTCCCATACAAATTTTGACAGCTCGTTTCTGTGGAGATAAAATTATCTGGTTTACGAGGTTTACGAGGGTTTTCCGCGCTTACATGAATACCCTTATTATATTTGAATGCCCAGAAACTTATAATTTAACACTTATTTAAACTCAAACAGCCTTATTTATTATTTTTCACTAATACTCGGTTCAACTTCGGAGTAATTAAACCGACGCCAAGTACTTACTTCGAGTTTACGCCACGTCAAACAAATCCTTATTTATTATGTATTTTCTTATCCGTTTTAACTACGCGTTCCTTATGTCAAATATACTGGGAAAAAAAGTCACCAATCTGAAACTCTGGTTATTATAAACGTAAACAAACCCCAGCTGATTTCCATTATTATTCATTTTATCATAATCTTTCGCGAATTTTGGCTGCTCAAATCATAAAATGGATACACAAAACAAAAGAAAACGGTCTGAAAACTGGGATAGTTCTCAAAAGGTATGTAAATATACGTATATATAATTAGATTACAACAGATACAAATAAATATATTTGTTTTTGTTCATAGATACAATACAACTAATAGAAGAAA
This sequence comes from Chrysotoxum bicinctum, assembly GCA_911387755.1. Lineage (NCBI taxonomy): Eukaryota > Metazoa > Arthropoda > Insecta > Diptera > Syrphidae > Chrysotoxum > Chrysotoxum bicinctum. The sequence goes on along the minus strand of OU426989.1, from coordinate 122,239,274 downwards.
AAATTAAAGAAATAAACCATAAAGAAACAAATTAACATCAACCTTGTCGAATTCAACGATAAAAATGTTGCTTTGAGATTTGCGAGACATCACACAGCCAATATTATTGCGTGCGGAAGTGACAATAAATATCATCAACTGCATAGAATGGCCAGTTGCTTGGGAGAATATTGTCCTTGGCCTTGGAGATGCAATGCCTTCAAGTAAATTATTTTGTTCGAGTTCTCATTCAAACGTCAGTCTATACTAAATTAATTTCTTTTAGATGGATGTGTTTTGAGTATGTATCAAACTCGTAGGTTTGATAAATTCTGCACCGGAGTGACAGACATTTATTATAATATTTGGAGAAATAGCTTTGCTGCGGGAGCAGACAACGGGAGGAGACAACGGAAAATCGATACTTCGAGCGAAAATCTGCATCCCTCAGTGTCATTGGATTGAAACGAGTTTTGTACTGCTTTGGTCTCCTACTCCTACCAGTTAGAGTGTTTAAAGAATTTAAATCATTTACAAATGAAAAATAATTATCCATTTTGACTTGTAAAGAAAAACTAATGATTTACATTTCTGTTTATAAATGTCAGATCCGATGTCATGTCAAAATGACATGTAGATACTAAAACGGCTTTAAACCTACTATGGACCAGTATTAGCTTATTCCGCCTCTATTCCTGGCGTATTTTCTTAATAAATAAGCTTTTCAGGATTAGAGTCGTTGTAAATTCGAAGTAACTTTACTCCGGCGCTAAAACGAGTTAGTAAATAAGGCTGAAAGTAAATACATTTTATTTTCATCAGAAAGGTTTTTTAGTGCCCTTCAAAATTTAATATTGAATATTTAATTTCTTTTTCAATTATACAGAAGTTACTTAAACAAAAATGTACAACGATAATTTTCAGTTCTTACTAAATTTTTTATAAAATAAATTAATTTGTATGTCATGGACAAGAATTGAAAAAGAAACCTACAAAATAAATATTGATCTAACAAGACAAGACAGCCCTGATCAATAATATCCGCTACCCTACATTACCGACAGTTCACATTAATTGCAGGCATATGAACAAGCTCATTGTATGTGACTGAAGTCAAAAGGGGGGTTCACATGGAAGAACATGGTTGTACAACATTGTTCCATGGGAAAATAACTGTAAACACTACTTTGCGTTCACATACGATACTGATGTTGTCGAACATCATTATTTTTATATCTTAGAAGTGAACGGAAGCAGTATGGCGATACAAATTTTGGCAGCCGTAATTATGAACGATATTCTTGAAGAGGAAGAAAACACGAAACTTGCATTTTCTTCCACTTCTTTATATTTTGTTAGGAGTTCTATTCTTATAAAATTTATTCTTTATAAATTTCACTTTTTATTTTCCACAATTCTGGTAAATTTCTTATTATAAAGTTCAAAAAATCTTTTTAAAACTCATTATTTGGTATAGATGCCATTTTTCCGTTGAATGTTTTATGGCCGAGACAATTTACAGAATGAAAAAAAATATCAAAGTTGTCAACATCTGTTCACACAGGTTGGTTGGTTGCACGAACCACCCAGGTTTTCAAAATATTTTGAAAACCATGCAACATTGTTCGGTTTTGCGTTCATATGATAGAACATTGATGGTAATCGAACTATGTTGTACAAGATGTTCTTCCATGTGAACACCCCTAAAAGTCAAATAAGAACGAATGGAAAATTGGTGGTAGTGCAGTGCATAACATAACTGTACGTTGCGTGCGTTTAAAGATTTGTAAATTTAATTTTCGGCTTAAAATAAAATTTGTGTAGTTAATTCGGTTTTATTTCAAAGTGTTTACAAAAAAGTTAAAAAATAATCATAAAAACAACGGTGTGAAAACTGTGAATAAAAAAATTCAGTGTTTAGCGAGGAGAAAAGAACAAAAATCATCATTCTATTTATTACGTGAGTAATTTTTGTTTTATGTTCCGTTAGTTTCAAATCATGGATGTCGGTGCTTAAATTGTCTTCCTCTTCCTAATATTTTGGGTTTGATTTCGTCGATTTGTTCGTTGTGTCGTTACCATTTTTTGTGGAGGAAGTCAATCTTCTATATTTGGGTTTGTTTTTAACAACAGTTATATTTTTTTTTACTATGTTTGGGCAAAGATTCGGATTTGAATCAGTACTTTTAATATTGAGGTTCTTTGTCCCAAGCTTATGAGCGTCGTCTCGACTCTCGGGAAAGGTTGTTGCTTCTAATGTCTGTGCCCTGAGGACTTAAGTTTTGTAGTAGAATGAATTGAATTGTCATTAACAATTATGTTCAACGAATTTTTGTCTAAGTGCGAGTCGTCCTTGTCGGCATTTCTTAATCTTAAGTGCCTGTTAAGTCTGCCATACAATCGTTCGACACCAAAGTATCCTGTTTTTAAAAAGGTCGTTATTCTGTGTAAAATAATTTTCTTGTTTTTTAAAAATTGCTTCACAGCTGTACCCAGTATACAAGTTGGAATTTTGGGTGGATTGCCTAAAGATCGGAAACGCTCCTTGAACCTTGACTGCAGTCAGAATCGCTCACCAATTTCTATCTTCTAACTTATGTATGGTTGCAGACTTGGAAAATATTAGATACATACATCTTTTTTCTTTCTGGATACAAGATATCAATGGGAACGAATCTTGGAATCTCTGTAATTTGAGTTGGAATTCTGTGGTCGAGGATCATGCTTAGCTACAGCCATGGACAAAATAATAGAATATTTTATGTAGCTAGTACTTATATTAGGCAAATGTTCCAAACATTTAATGTTTTATGTATGTATGTATATAGTGAAAGCACTTGTTAATACGTTTTATGTAAGATTTTTTGGATTTACAAAATTTCCAAGTCCGTTTGCTGTAAGCTTCCCCACAAGCTTGGACATACAAATAATAACACCGGATTTAATTAAAAACAAATTAGAAAAACAGAACATTCTAAGAACCAATGTCATTTCTCTTCATTTATAAAGCACATTAAATTTAATATTTTGTTGAAAACCCTTTATTTTGTTAAAATTACAAGCATTCGATTCGGCGTAGAGTCTATTCACTTTTGGGGCTTTCCGCTTGGGGAATCGAATACCAAATTTCTATCTCCAGCTCCTTCCAGAGGTTCTCAATAGAATAAAGGTCCGATGATTGAGAATGCTACTCCATAACTTCCATTTTATTTGTTTGAAACCAGAGTGTTCTTGGGGTCGATATCTTGTTGGAAACGTAAATTAAAGGACACAGTTTGCAGTACGTTTACATGCAAGTCTTTTGTCATTATACCATCTATAAGAAATATTGGATCAATTCCCCATTAAGTAAAACATGCATTATGCTGCGGCCTTTATATTTTACGCTTGGTCCTTGTGTACCTCGGATTGTAGGCCTCATACTTTGGGCGGCGGACATAATGATTACCAACCATTCCGAAAAAATTTATTTCCGTTTCCTCGCTCCAAAGAATATTCCTCGACTGTTTCTTTGCCTTAGATTGGGTTAGGGTTAGGTTAATGTGCTCACAGTGGATCTTGTTACCGTCACACCTAGATTAATGCAGATCCGTTGTGATACCCTAGGGATTGTGACTCCCTTGTATCGAAACCTATGATAATGCTATGTCATTCAAGTCCGTTAAGGGTGTTGATGGGTTACAAACAGAAATGTCTGTCATTGCATAATCACCTGGTTGAAGAGAGGTAGACGCCATCTAAGGGCGACTTCCTTTCCTTTACCCGCACTTGAGAAATCATCCCCCCACCAGGCCCTTATGTGGTTCCTTGCAACGTCTGTTTGGTGTATATGTTCGTTTGTTTGGTCAGTATTGCTGATTAAATCAAAGAAGCTGTCGCTTTCCCAAAGAGGATTTTAACAATCTTAGGGAGAGTTGTCTCCATCAATTCACTAACGCTCGTATTCACCGGAGGAGTAACAATCGCTGGTGTATAGGCATAGTGCCCATTCTCATTTTCTTGTCACTGCTGCAAGAAACGTGCATTGTTAAGTCGTTTTCGTCCGTACTATCACTATCGTCTGTGATAATTTTTAGGCGATTTTCAGAGTTTGGGATTTTTTTTGTTTAATAAATTTCAATATAATTTTGCTTGGAATGTCAGAGAGCTCTTCCAAATCGTTTAGGAAGTTTCTCCCTAGGTGTCTGTTTCTCAGGTGATATAGCGCAGGGCAGGTAGTGAGGAGTATCCTCATGTATCTCCTCGTCACCGCATCCTCTGTATAAGTGCTCAATACTGAGTTTCATCTAATTCTTGTCGAAACCCAGTTGATTGTGACTAGTGATGATGCTCACAAGAAGAGAAAGAGAATTTTTACTCGGTTGGCTGATAATATGAGTCTTTTGTGTGCTGAAACTAAGTCATAGTTTTCTGGTTATAAGGAAGGAATCTATCGAGTTCCATCTCTTGCTTATTGAGCTTGAACTTTGCTCTCGATTACAAGGTGGGTTTGCCTGATTAAGATCAAGTGTTGATCCTATTCTTGCCAGCTCGTGCAAGCGCCTTCATTATCTGGTACTCTACTGTGACCAGAAACTCAGCCTAATGTTGTGCTGTGTACCAAGAACCCTTAGCTCTTCGCGACAGCAAGTTACAAGTATCGATTTGATTCCAATGACAGAAATCGCTTATATAGCGGCTTGGCTACCAATGAAAAATATGATATCAGCTTGTGGTATTTCGATCCATTGAGACTTGTCTAGCAGATTTCGTCACTGCCAGGATCTTAGCTTCGAAGACACTGCTGCAATCAGGAAGTCTGAATGAGGTGGCTAGTCCAAGGGTTTCTGAAAAGAACCGTGCACCAACACCAGTTTTCATCTTGGAACCGCCGATATACATATGTATATGGCTATGATCGATTCACAGGTTGATGGCTCGTTGATTTGCCAGTCCTCTCTGCTACGAAAGGCGGTCTTGAACGGCCCTATACCCTATTTCCCGTGTATTTCTTGGCCTTAAGGAGATCATCTTTTATATGGTACATTTTGTCAAAACGAATCCGTTTCTGGGTATGTATTTCTTTTAGCAGTGGCTAAAAGATCTAGCGTGAAGATTGGCTTACTTTGTTATACGATTAACAATTCTGACTTGCGTTTCTATTTCCGGCTGCAGTTATTTTGGGCGACATAAAAGGATGCGCTTAAGCTTTTCTCACCAACTTTTCTCGTGTCTCTTGTCATTTTAAATGGGCGCCCTCTGGTTTAGTTCAGTTTTTCTTGAATTTGAAGCATTAAATTCAATTCTTGTAGAGCGTCCAATGACTGTTGCTATTTTTCTAATTGATTTTCTAACTTAATGCATGAATAAAATGTCTTCGTGTTGCTCTTAAGTGTAGTGTTTCGCTTTACCCATTCCTAAGTGGCAATATATACTGTTTATTTGGAAGATCATACGTTAAATATATAGACAATATAATACTCTTTAGTTTAATGTAGCCATTTTTTAAATATTCACCTACCTTAAGTGCAACATATAGTATTACTTAAAATTAAGAAGTGTTGCTATAATATTAGCCATGGCTGTAGCTTTTCATTTACCCCCTTATGATTTTTGATAACATGTTTAGCTTTAGTAACATCTCTTAGAAATAAACTTGACTTTAATAATTTAAGGTTTTGGTACATGGAAAAGTTTTTTTTTACCGATCTATTGATCTTAGAATACTAAAAAAACTTACGTCTTTGCACAAAACATAAGTTATTCCTATATTTATTAGTAATTGCTTCATTAATTTGAATAAGTTAGTTTACTGTCATTTTTTACCTGAATATGATTTAATACTTTCCTATGAACAATTGTATCTTTTTTTTCGTAAGATGGATTTGGTTTTTATAAAGATCAACCGGCTTGTTGGTTATATAAATGTGTCTCGTTTCATCCTTCATGCAGGGGCGCATTAACGTCAAGTGAGAGCGGAACTTGACTGAGATTTGAACCCAGACCTAGCGTCGTCAGAAGCCAATGCCCTACGCATCACGCTACCGAGACCAAATGATCAGGTCCATCCCAATTTAGGTTTTATCGTTTATCAATTATCACTTGAGGACTAGCGTTTTTATTAGTCATTCAAGTTTGTTGTTGTAAATTCGGTTTCTTTCTATTTCTCCGAACTCTGTTTATAAGCCAACAATTCGTTGTATATTATAAGGAGGGAGATTTTAATGAAATATTTGACTCTGGTCGAGTTTCAAATGTATTGAAGGGGTTTTTTGTATGGTTACATACATGCAGTGTGCCTGCGAAGCTTCATATATTTATGAATTTTTGAATATTACAACAACCAACGGGGTTCTTATTTGGCTGAAGTTATAGCTATTTCACGGTTGCCAAGCCGATCATCAGACTCCTTTATTAGTGGTGGTTAGCCTTTATACTATCAAGTTTAATCGAAAAACTTTTTGCCTTGACTGAGATTTGAACCCAGACCTAGCGTCGTCAGAAGCCAATGCCCTACGCATCACGCGTTGAAAATTTGAATACACAATAATATTGAAACTGCTAGGGAGCTTTAACATACAAAAAATTATCAAAATCGGTTGTACCGTTTTTGAGCAAATCAAAAACAAAAAAAATAAAATGCAAGACTAGATCGCACGAACTTGCTCTTATGTAAAAGTACTTTGGAATTTAGGATACATTTTATAAATATAAAACATGGATTTAATGAGATAATAATGTTCAAATGCATAAAATTGCCGTCTGGTTTCCGGAAAAGTATGAATTTATGCAAATAAACCTTAAAAAATCGTTTTATTATTAAATACATTTTTGATATAAGAAATTTCTCTAACATTTTTCAAGAAAAAAATGTGGGATGCGAATTTTAAGTATTTAATAATATTGGTTTTAGGAAATTATTTCAAAAAATAATCGTTCATAGGTTTTGAAGATATTGATTTAAATTTTTTTTTTTTTTTTTAAAACCCAATAAATATTTTTTCGAATATTTTTATATACAATATTATTTTAAACTTAAGGGGACTCCTGCTAAAAATTTTGGGTTAAAATCCTTAGAGCCGTTAATGAGAAAGTCGAAAATCAAAAAAACGGGTCTATGGCAGGTACCCCTAATAACATTTTGCCCCAAAATTTTTTTTGACCAAAATGTAGTCCATGTCCATAATATCACACTTAATTTTTTTTATCAAAATCGTTAGAGCCGTTTTCGAGATAAATAAGATTTTGCATTACGAGTGTATGGGGGGTACCCTTAGTTTTGGAGCTAAAAAAAAAATTTCAATTTCTCCTCTAGGGAATCACCGAAGACCCTTAACTACCGAAATTAAAAAAAATAGGTCCAGGGGTTTAGGCTGTAGTGAGAGGTACAGACATACAGACACACTGAAACATGTTTTTTGTGTACTAAATTTTCCTTAAAATTTTTATAAAAAAAATTGATATGCAAATTGTTAGTATTTAATAAAATATATTTTAAAACGTAATTTAAAAATTTAATCGTGTATCGGTTTTCAAGATATTGAATTTTCAAAAAAAAAATTGTATTATTTTTTTAAAAATCCAAAAACTATTTTTTCGAAAAAATTTTTAGTTTATATTTTTTCAAATGCAAAACAGCTCCTGCATAAAAATTTTGGTTAAAATCGTTAGAGCCGTTGGTGAGAAATTCGAAAATCAAAAAAACCGTTATATGACAGGTACCCCTAATAACATTTCCCCCCAAATTTTTTTTCACCAAAATTTAGTCCATGTCCATTATATCATACTCAATTTTTTTTATCAAAATCGTTAGAGCCGTTTTCGAGATAAATAAGATTTTGCATTACGGGTGTATGGGGGGTACCCTTAGTTTTGGAGCTAAAAAAAAAATTTCAATTTCTCCTCTAGGGAATCACCGAAGACTCTTACTACCAAGTTTGAAGAAAATACCTCCGGTAGTTTAGGCTGTAGTTCGAGGTACAGACATACAGACATACAGACAGACGGAATTGTCGGACCCACTTTTTTCGTCTTCGCTATCATCGTAATGTCAACTTTGATCAAAATCTCGAGTTCGATTTTTTTTCCAAATGCAGAACTTGCCCTATAGTACCTATATCGCAAGTAAAAATGAAAAACAGAAACCAAACAATAGAGACTTGTGGGATGAATTCCTGGATTTTTTTTTATCAACCATCAAATGCAAAATAATAAGAGCAACTAACGACATCAAGAACGAACACCCTCAACAAACTAAAGCTCCACTTGTGCAGTGGAAGAAGTTTCAGATCCTCAGCTTCTCCCGTTTTTAACCCGATACAACCTATGGTGTTGGCTAAAATGAATGTAGCAACAGACGGATATAATACTACTTTTCCATATCCCGGAAAGCCAATGTCAAGCTCTCACCACGAGGATATTAAGCCAAGAACAAGAACTGAATGGGTTTAAAAAATTGCAAGGAAAAGTAACAGCAATTGATGAAGAGATACCAAGAATTTCTCTCTTCCGGACAGTGACACAAACACTTGCAAAATGCAAAATCCTTAACCAAGAGCAATTTGATGGAAGTCATTCCAACCAAGGACATTTAAGAATCTCTGTCTTCAAACAATACTCAGAAATCCAGAAACTCAGCAACAATAAACAGTATAATAGAATATCCATTGAAGGACAGACAATTTGAATCCAAAAGAATTGTGAGTAGAATTAACAAATAAAATTGTTGCTTCGCTTCCAAACATTGTGTTCATGTTAAAAAAAAATTTAATTTAATAAAAAAACGGAAAATTAATTAAATTCCCCAGAAAAGTCTTGAAACAAAATGAAAATAAACATTGAGCAACTATATAAGCTTTGCTCTAATCAGAGCTCCACCTTCATAAAAATTGCCCTACGTTTTGGACGGTATTAACAACAAACAATGTTGTCTGCCCTTTCATCCTGCAGATACAGGTTCTGCCAAACGGATGAAAGGGTGTCAAAAACCCGAGGACCAGGTCATGCATGCTTGCATTTATCGCTTTGCTCGTCGGATGTGGGGTGCGTTCTTAGCATAAATTTATATTTTTTATGAGCAAAATGAGATTGGTTGACAGCTGAGCGTATATTTGAACTTTCTTCCAACTACAACTCCTCCAAATTGTCATTTATATTCTGTCAACACCCACAGGACAGAATATTTTCATGCTGCCAAGTTGGGAACATTTTGCACCAATTTTAGTTTTCTTTTCTTCCAAATTAATTATTCTTAAAAAGAAATCTTAATGTCTAACAAATTTGTATCTATATTTGTACATTCTCGTATTTATCAAGAATATTGTTTCATTTCATTCAAGGATATCAACTTCCAGCAAAGATAGCCAGCAAACCTATTTCGTTAATATACAAATACAAATCATCTGAGAGCAGTCCAGTTGATAACTTGTGACAAGGTCGAAAGTTTGATTTAGTTGGCATGAGACGCCCGCGCCCTGCGCCCTGGGAGATGCTAGCGTTGTAGTTATAATTGCGTGTTTTCTTACAACTCATTTTGTTATTTAATTTGCCCAGAGTATAGTTTTAATTAAAATGGTACATGGGGGACATTTTGCTCTTGTTTTTGTTCAGGATAGTAACTTTCATTTAGCTCTGTCAAAGTAAACAAAATAAAAGTCACCAAATATCGGAACTCAATATTAATTCCCTGCGAGGCTACAACATTGTTAAATAGAAAAGTTAATGTTTATCTATTTAGTTTGGTGTAATTATTTGTTTATTCTACATGGACGACTGAGACGGATGTAATTAATGTTTGTAAAGAAAAATGTTCAAAAACATGAAAATAATTTTTTTTATACCATTGCTTAAATGGTGTAAAATCGAAAGAGTCTTTTTCGAGGAATATAAGAATTCACTTTAGGGTTTTATTTGTAACATTTGTATGGCAGCGGCAGGAACTATCATTTTTGGATCTAAGAACACTTTTTGTTGCCAAATCGTTTTCGAGCAGCGTTACCACTTCCGGAAAAAAAGTCGAAGTAGATTTGAAGAAAAAAGTGAATTAAATTGAGAAAAATCGAAGTAGATTCTTAAATGTCTTTTTTACTTGCTTTTAGAAAAAATTGAACTTGATTTTTTGACATTACAAAACGAAAAAATAGTACGTTTGTAGTTCTATACCTCAGCCTGTAGCCTAGAGGAGAAATTGAAATAATTTGTTTCTTAGCTCGAAAACGGCTCTAATGATTTTAATGATTTTGATAAAAATAAAATGCATGACTGGATCGCACGAACTTGCTCTTATGTAAAAGTACTTTGGAATTTAAAATATATTTTATAAATATAAAACATAAAAATGCATGGAATTGCCGTCTTATTTACGGAAAAGTATGAATTTAAAATAAAGTTTAAAAATCGTTTTATTATTAAAGTAATTTTTTTGTATACAAAAATTTCTTTCAATTTTTTCTAGAACAAAACTTAGGATGCCAATTTTAAGTGCTTAGTAATATAGATTTTAAGAAATAATTTCAAAAAATAATCGTTCATACGTTTTCAAGATATTGATTTTTCTAAAAATAAATTGATTTTTTTTTTTTCAAAAAACAACAAATATTTTTTCGAATTTTTTTTTCAGCCGTTTTCGATTATGGCTACTTAATAGTGATGATGTAGAAATATTGATACAAGTATTGAACTAACTTCGTATTACAATCCAAAATAATTATTTTTTCTCTCCTAAAAAAAATCGCAAAAAAACAATCGCTTTCTCTTCCTGCGCGGCTCCGCATGATCTTAGTTTTTATAAATCTTCTACTGGCCACAAAGTGTATTAGTTACAATTCTTCTTCATGGTTGAATAACTATGTTCTCTTATTAAATTTTTCCTTGATACATAATTGATACTGTATAGAAAAATTGTAAAATATATGTGAAATTTGTAAATATTGTAAACTGAAATAAAATAAATAAATATTTTTATATAGAATATTATTTTAAACTTAAGGGGGCTCCTGGTAAAAAATTTTTGGTTAAAATCGTTAGAGCCGTTAATTGGAAAGTCGAAAATCAAAAAACGGTTCTATGACAGGTAGGGGAGAGTGGGGCACATTTGAACTTTTGCTTTCCAGACTGATAAAACCTAAAATATTCGAGCAATTGGCCTGATATTTTACTCACATGGAACAGTGGTATTGACGTTCAATTTAGAAAGATATTTGGTCCATTTAACGAAATATTTATATTGAATTTTTATCTCCAATCAATACAGGTTCTTATGAACTTGGAAGGGGCACTTTTGAACAGTGATATAATTTTTACTTGCGACTTATAGGTACTATAAGGCAAGTTATGCATTCGTAAAAAAATCGAACTCGAGATTTTGATCAAAGTTGACATTGTGATAATAGCGAAGACTAAAAAAGTGGGTCTCGCAATTCTGTCTGTCTGTCTGTCGGTTCGACTACAGCCTAAACGGCTTCGCCGATTTTCTTCAAACTTGGTAGATATGGGTTTTAATTTTTTCCCCCCGGACGTTTTTTTCTGTTTTTTTTTTTAAGACCAAAAATAACGGTACCTGCCATACGCTTTTTTTTTTCGAAATTTTATAAATATTTTTTTTCTCAAAAACTGTCCCACAGATTTTTTAAAAAAAATTTGAAAAATTTCATTTGGTTAAAACTAGCTACTGGTTGAAAAAAAATTTACAAAAAATTGTTATTTTTGGTAGCCCCTCTGGGTCCATTTTTTTTGTTTTTGATTTTCTCGAAAACGGTACAGCCGATCTAAATCATTCTTTTGATGCCAAAGCTCCTCCAAAGTTTGAATATTATTACATATTCAAATTTTCAATTTTTTAATTTTTGGATTTAAAAAAAAAAATTCAAAATTTTTTTTTGGAAACTCATTATTTCGAAAACCCCATGCTCGATTTTTTCAAACTTGACAAATAAAAGTTTCTTGACAAAATCTACAAGATTTGAGAAAAAAAAATTTGTTTTATCTAAAACTAACGGTACCTTCCATACAAATTTAAAAAAATTGTTTTCGAAAATCGTATTTTTCTCGAAAACGGTTCCGAGAATTTTGCTAAAATTTTTTTTCTTTTGATTAATCTTTACGATCTATAATTTAATAAAAAAAATTTGAAATCTAGATGTTACTGACTGTACCTACCATAGAACGATTTTTTCGAATTTTGAATTTCTCATTATCGGCATAACGGATTTTAACGAAATTTTTTATAACGAAGCTCCTAAAAAGTTTAAAAAACATTGCATTTAAAAACTTAAGAAAAAATATTTTTTCAATTTTTAGAAAAAAAAGTATGTAATTTGTTTTTTGAAAAATTCGATATCTCAAGAACGGCTTAGTATTTTTTTTTGGAAATTAGACTTTTATTCGTACAATAATAAAAACTTAAGGTTGGCGTACCAAAATTTTTTCTTAAAAATGTTTTAAAAATTTTGTACATAAGAGCTTATTTTTTTAAGGAACCATTACAACGACTTATAATTTTTGTTCTTGCATAAATTCATATTTGCATATAATTCTGTTTTAATCTCTTACTACTAAAAGAATTAAAAAAATTCATTTTATCCTTATGAACAGTTTTCTTTAATAACATCCGTTTTTGAAATTCCCAGTCTATTACATAGGAGCACGTTCGTGCGACCCAGTCGTGCATTTTATTTTTTACTGAATAAAAGAACTTTGAAATATTATTTTAATATTCATTTTTTAACAAGAACTTATCAATTAAACTCAAAATTAATACTTTTGTTATATCATATTCATGTATTGTAAAAAAAAAAACAAAAATCCACAAGAATTAATAAGAAAAAAAAACTAAATCTAAAACTTGGATTTTTAAGTAAAAGCTGTATTTTTAGTGAATAAGAATAAGCTTAAGCTAGCTAGTTAAAGATGTTTTCTAGTAATAGCTATTTTAAAATAACCAACAACGCTAAGTTCATTTAGTTTTAACTTGTTTTCCAAGCCTAAGCTTCAATTTATGTGAATAAAAATAGCTTAAACTAGAATATTATTGTTAAAGCTATACAAATTTCAAGATTTTTTTGACCTAGAAAGCTTTAACTAGGCCTTATTTTCAGTATTAAATAGCTGAAAAATGAGAGACTGATGGTCGATATGACAAAAACATTTTTTACCTGAAATTGACGAGCATTCCTAGAAGTACGGGTATTACGGTTGAATTGTTTGAAAAGAGGAATTCAATTGGCTATATCACTAGAGCACTGTTTATGAAAATCCCTTTCCTTCCTTAAGGTGGCGCTACAGTCCGGGGTGGACCAGGGCCTCAACTAACAAGCTTCTCGAGCTAGAACGGTCCCCAGCTAGCTGTCTCCAGTTTCGCACGTCAAGTTGGTTGAGATCCTCTCCCATTTGTGTGCGCCACCTGAGTCGTAGTCTTCCTCTACTGCGTCGTGCCTCGGGGTTGGATTCGAAGTCTTTCCGGGCTGAAGCATTCGGGTCCATTCGCTCTACATGGCCTAGTCATCTCAGTTAATTTCAATTCAATTTTGTTTTATTCAACATATTATTTACAATTTGGCTTACAACTAATAAAATTCTACATATGTATGAAAATTTACATTTGTTGGCTCATAGGGTGCCTAACTACATAAGCAGTGAATTAAGTTAAATTATTTTTATATAAAATTTACATGACGAAAAAAAAGAAATTTAAAAGGTCTGTATTGTCCTCAGTGATGGTTTTTGTGGGTTGTGGGCAGGGATGGCGCTTTAGCCACGGTGGTAGGCTGACAAAATGTCAGCGTAGAACGAGACTACTTTCTCGTTGTCCATGATTCCGTTGCTATCCAGAGTTTCCATTTCACTGAGGTATCTCGGTTCAGGATGTCGTTGTTCTGTGATCATCCTTCTCATAAGCTGATTCGGATTGTCGATGATGTTCCCCATTAGTTTCTTCGTTGAATGAACTAGATATTTCTCCAGTGGGATTAAATTCGCTTCTGTGTATAGATGCTCGTTCCTGTAGTGTTTCTGTCGTTGACAGTCGAAGTAGAGTCCAGTGCAGATCCTCGGTGTCTTCCTTTCGAATAGTTGAATGCTTTCTGGACATCCAGAAAGCCTCTGACGGTGACACGATTACTGTTGAGGTCTGTGGTGATATCGTGTTGAAATTTTACCAGTGGATGCAAGGTTGAGTGCTTTTCTCGAAAGCCGAATTGTATGTCAGGGATGATTGAATTTTCACAACAGAATTTCTTCAGTCTTCGTAAGATTACCTCTTCCAGTAATTTGCTGATATTGTTGAAAACTACGAGTAATATTGGCCTGTTGTTGGAAACTAAGTTGGAAGCATCTTTCTTCGGAATTGGCACAATCTTCACTGTTTTCCACTTCTGGGGGAAGTAACAGTTGTTGATGCAGTTGTTTAAAATGATTGTGAGGAAAATCATTACCGCATGTGGCAGTCTTTTCAGGATGTAGTAGGAGACACCATCTGGTCCAGCAGACTTTTTTGGCTTATAATTGCCGATGATTTCTACAACCTCCTCTAGATTGCATAAATATGGACCGTCGTCGGTGAGATAATTTGCTGGATTGATGATATTAAAATTTATTTTATCCGGATTTGGTTGCCGTGTTTGTCGAACTATTGCCTCAACTTCTTGTAAGAAAGTTGGGTCAATAGGTGGGTTCGTTGTGATGTTTCCTTCCAAGTAGTCGGCGAACGCTTTCACCTTTTCTTGGGCCGAGTACGGTATTTGTGGCTGTTTTTCAATTATCCTATTGATGTTTTTGAAAGCATCTGGTCCTGGCCTGATTGCTTGCAATCTTTTATTTATTTATTTATTTATTTATTTATTAAGAATGCCTTATGAGATAAATCTCGTAACAGGCTGTATAGTTACTACAATAATGTTTATGTAATTATGTAATTTAAAAAAAAATGTTAAATATAAGTACAATAAGTATTTTTGACAATATGAACAACAAAAATTTTAATAAAAAGTGGAAATTTAATCATCAAGCAACAATTGAATAGCAAAAAAGAAATTTGTATGACATACTACATTAGATACCGTAGAGACAAAAAATTAGAAAAGGAGACAAAATTTATTCTTACAGTTTACTCTATGACAATTAACATTGATCTTTTAAACATTGTATTTAGACAGTAGCATGGCTTTAACGTGAAGTTTAAATTTTAAGATATTACATTTCTTGCTTTCATCAGAATATTTGTTATAGTACTGAATAGATTTATATAAAATTGAGCTGCTTCCATATTTTTTTGAGTATATTCTGTCTAGGTGTATGTTATTTCGACTCCTAACGCTGTATTGGTGTAAATTACTTCTTGTAGTCAGCTGGGTGTTTGTATGTACCTCCGTAAGCACTATCTTGTGAATGTGAGTCACCATATTTATTTCGATTTCATCTTTGACCATTAAAATCTGCAGCTGTTTATAAATCCATCGGGTGTTTGTGAGCCAACCAAATCCGAACAAGTTTTTTAATGCCTTATTCTGCACTACTTGCAAGGTTTGTAGAAGGCCATGAACTGCTGTACCCCAAATGTTGATTCCATAGGTCAAATGGCTATGAAAGAGAGCAAAGTACATTGTTTGTTTTAGGTTTTCAGGAACGCTGTATCGGATTCGCCCAAAAACTCCAGCAAGCGAAGACAATTTTTTCGATAGTTTCGAAATGTGGAAGTTCCAATCTAACGCTGAGTCTACCCAGAGGCCAAGATATTTGAATTCACTGACTCGTTCAACTACATCTTCTTGGTATACAATTCGTAGTGAGGTATTTGATTTGGTGCATACGATATACTTCGTTTTGCGGGCGTTTACACATAGTTTTTGCGCGTTCATCCAAGTCTCAATCTTTTTAAGATCAGGGGCCCTACTATGTATCTCGATTCTACTTTTGATTCTATTCGAAACTAATTTGCGATTCTACTTTCAAATGGTACTACGCATGAAAATAGAATAGAATGCCGGTAGTGCCAAGCTATTTGCCAACAAATTTGCGATTTTCGAACGAGACTCGAATGTTTTTGACAAAAAAAATAGACAATATTTGCTGTGGAAACTGAATTTATAGTGAAACAATAAATAAATATGGACAGTGTCGCGATTTGGTTAGGTTTAGATGAAAATCCGGAACGAATTCAACAAATTGAACGAAGGCGGATTAGAGATAAATCTAATATAATGGAGCTCAGAGTGTTCTTAAATATCCCTTGGACAAATCTGGATGCTTTTCCATGTACTGCACCAGAATCTCAAACCGTGACGCTTTCGTGTTTGCAATTTTAGATGATTCCCTACGAAGAAAACATAAACATATTACTTAATTCTTTGAAATATTGAATAAAATTAATTTATAAGTTCTGTTTACTTACATTCTGAAAAAAAAAAATTCTTCACTCGAACCGCTCGCAAACACATTTGTTGTAGAATGATTATTTGCGATTTCGCTTTGTTTTGACATTAACTTTCGAGATAGGTGGTTCCCCTATTATGCGAAAGTAGTAAAGTACACTAAAACACAGTTGGCACTACTCGAGCTGTTCGATTATCGCACATTAAAACGTTCTTAAAGAATTACAGAGTTGCAGTTTTGCGAATTCGAACATTTTTATTGTAGAATCGAGATACATAGTAGGGCCCCAGTATTCATTTGCCGCTCGATCTCTGCAGATGAGTTTGTGGAATACAACAAGCTTATGTCATCTGCAAATAAAACTGGGTGTCCATTCAGTTGGAGGTTTGCAAAGTCCTGTACGTAAACGCAAAATAGGGTTGGTCCAAGAACACTTCCTTGTGGTACTCCCATCGTAACCGGTTGTGTTTCACTCGTGCAATCGTCTATTTTGATGTACTGAAAACGCTCTAAAAGATAGGATTTAAACCAATTGAAAGAGGAACCTCTTACTCCTAGGGAAAAGAGCTTTCTTAACAAAATTTTATGGTCGACTGTGTCGAAAGCTTTTGACAGGTCTATGAAGAGTGCACTAACATTACTGCGGTTGTCCTTATTTTTTTGAAGGTGGGATACCATATCTATCAGCGCTGTACTCGTTCCTGACTTCTTCCGGAAGCCATATTGTTTAGAGGTTGAGAGATTATTACGCTCGATATACTCCACTAGTTTCTGGTTTACAACTTTTTCAATAATTTTCGATATTGTAGGTAATATTGAAATAGGGTGATAATTATTGAAGTCATCTACGTCACCACTTTTGAAGATAGGGATAACTCTGGCTACTTTCATCATCTTTGGAACATATCCCTCCCTTAACGATTTATTGACTAGTATAGAGATTGGTTTACAAAGCTCTGTACTGCATTCCTTTAATAGTGACGAAAAAACATTGTCTACATCGTAAGCTTTTGATGGTTTAAGTCCACACATAATATTTTTTATAAGTTCTGGCGTAGTCTTTTCTATTATAAAACTTTTCAATTGCAGTTTGGAGGGATAGACGATGTTTTGAGTCGGACATTTAGATGTTATTTTTTTGCCAACCGTAGCGAGAAATTCGTTAAGATCATTTATTTTTTTTTAATTTTTCATTTCGTGAGCAGTTATTGAGCAAAGGACAATCCATATTCTTTTCTGGTATTACATATTATTGTGGCATTGAATTGAGTTCCGGAACATGATGTCAACGTGCTCTAGCTCATTCCAAACTATCTGGTAGTTTCTGTTGGTTGTATTCAGTTCACTTTGATGGAACCGCCGGCGTTTTCTTAGTTGACAATTGCTGCATCGATTTCGGTATCCAGAAGATTCGTAACTGAAGGTGGAAGAGTTAAGCTGTCTCGATGTCTTTGTGAAGTCTGTCAATATCCAGCCGTCTGAAATTAATGAAATTCTCAGGAACTTCTGTTGTAATTAGTATGGTTATGAAGGTTTTTATAATACAAACTCTATATACTACTGAAATAAATCAGCCAAGTAAAAGACTTAGCACTATTATTGGACTTGTTGAATTATTGATTCAAATTAGCTTTTTTGGCCTTTAGTCCACAAAAATTGGCGTTTCGTCCGGGTGATCTCACATGGACTCATCAGTTTACTTGTGAGGACCTTGTCAATACGCAATTTTTGTTAAGTTCAGTTCATCTTACATGAATTTTTTGACAAAAATCCAATGTGAACTATATCCAACAAAGATTAGAATTGTAATCATTAATGCTGGATTTTTTTTTTTTTTTTTTTTTTTTTTTTTTTTTTTTTTTTTTTTTTTTTTTTTTTTTTTTTTTTTTTTTTTTTTTGCCCGTGGCCTGGCATTGACTAAAGGCCAAAGAAGCTAATTTGAATCAATAATTCAACAAGTCCAATAATAGTGCTAAGTCTTCTACTTGGCTGATTTATTTCAGTAGTATATAGAGTTTGTATTATAAAAACCTTCATATAAATATTCAATGCCAGGCCACGGGCAACAAAAAAAAAAAAAAATATCCAACATTAATGATAACAATTCTAATCTTTGTTGGATATAGTTCACATTGGATTTTTGTCAAAAAATTCATGTAAGATGAACTGAACTTAACAAAAATTGCGTATTGACAAGGTCCTCACAAGTCAACTGATGAGTCCATTTGAGATCACCCGGACGAAACGCCAATTTTTGTGTACTAAAGGCCAAAAAAGCTAATTTGAATCAGTAAATAGTATGGGTTAGTTGAGTTTGATCGATAGTTAAACAGCTTCATGGTCCGAGTCACTATGCAATAATGTACAATTCCGGATTTCCGGAAGAGTGTGCTCTAGGTTCGAGGAAGCCAGGAAGAAGTCCAGCGTTGATCCTGTTCTGGGAAAGGTGGGTTTGTGTTGTGAAACAACCACTAAGGAGTGCTGGTCGTTGTTGGTGTCCAGCCAGTCTACAATTGCCTTGCCTCCAGGTGAAATCGTAGTATCCAGCCGCATGTGATGCCTGGCATTGAAATCACCGCCGATAAGTCCCTATGTGCTTCTCTCGAGGACACCGTTGAGAATTTGGAGGTCATTGTGAATATTTCTTATGCTGGATTGGCACTTGAAATAGACACTGATGATGATAAGAGTTTAATCTCCACCAAGTTTAATGGTGACGGCACTGGCTTCGCTGGTTTTGAGACCTGTGATACTGATTTCGGTGGTGTTGGGCAAAATCTTCTTTTTTACGTAGATTGCCGTCCCTCTACGGCCCTCATCTTTGTCCTTTCGAAAGGTTTTGAAGCCGGCCATGTCGATATTGTTGCGTCTGGTGACGTTAGTCTCACTGATCAGAGCGATGTCCGGGTTGTTGTTTTTTATCCACAAATTAAATGTTCTCTTCTGGAGGCTGTACATTGAATTGACATTGTACGTCAGGATGCGAAGCTTCTTTAGTAGGTCGGATCCAAAAATCCTTTGGACTTCCCTGTTCAGGTTTACCGGCGCTGGTGTTTTGACTGGTACAGTTTTCGCTGCCATGGTCCTTTGTACGGCTAGTCGAAGTGCGGTCATCTTGGCTGGCGTTCTCGCTTGTTGCGTCTTTGGGCGGTTTGCTTTGCAAAACCTGCTGATCTCGGCGATGTTTCCAGAGAAGCAGAAAATTGGCTGCATTGCTGCTGGCTTGGCGGTGTTGTCCTTCGCTTTTGGTGGTGGCGGCGGCTGCTGGGTCACGGTTGTTGCTGTTGCTACTGGCTTTTTCGGTGGCTGGGTTACGGTTCTTGTTGTTGCTGCTGGCTCCTTTGGTGACTGGGTTGGTTGATGTTTGGCTGGTGTCGCCTTTGGGGCTGGTGGAGTCGCTCTCGATGTTGACGGTGACTCGGCATCCAGTTGAGGGGGTTTTGTAACGTTGGTGTCCTTTTGCGTCTTCTCATTTTTCTTTGGTCTCTTCTGACCAAGTAAAGGAGAATCACTAAAATCTGTGCTGTCCTGCTCTTCTGTGTCGTCCTCACTTGAGGACTCGACACTACTGGCGGTGGAAGAATCTTCATCGCTGGTAACGCCTTCCATCTCCATGTTGTCTTCTACTTCGTCGATGTTTTCAATTCGTTTTGGACCGATGACCTTGCTGATGGTCTCGCTAAGCCTCTGACCATACTCTGGACTTAGGTTGTTGATCATCTTCGTTAGCAAGGCTTCAAGCAAAGCAAATGCTGCCTCCGGATTGAATGGTTCATCCATTTCCGGCTTGACTTTCACTTTTTTTTACCTAATGCGGAACACTATTTTTATAAAAAACTGTTGTAACGCGCACTTAATCAGAATTTATCACTAATCACTTTTAAATTTGTTTGTTTGTTGGGATTAACCCTTTTCTTCTTGTCGGCAATAAGCCAGGTAGCCTGCAGGTATACCGGAGTTTTTGACCTTTTTTCACTTTAGGGGATGATTTTTAATTAAATTTAATTTCGTCCGCTATATGACTGTTCGCATCACTGCACGATGTACACTGACTCGAAAAAAAAGATTTGATAAACTTTAGAACCTAAATGTAAAATGTACATACACATCTCAAAATTTAAATTTAGAAAAAAGTATTTGTTTGTTGCAATATTTTTCCGAGATTTAGGACGAATTTATTATGACGATTAGGATGACGAAAACTTTGAAAACCGCGACTTTGGATTATACGAATCCACTTATAATTATAAAAAAACAAACGAATTATTTAATTATTAAAATGTGCAACCGGCACACGCGATAGATTAGATCGATATGACGAAATGTCAAAAGATAAACGAAGTATGTTTGAGAGAGAATAGAGATTAAAAAAATATTGCAACAACACTGCGATGGGTAACGACGCAGCTCACCAGCTAGTCAGCTGGGGGTGGGTTCGACGAATTAAATTGATAATAAAAAAAAGAGTAAACAATTCAGATTAAATATAAAAAGAGGAATTTGGGTGTTATGCGAATTAGATTAATTAAATGTAAGTACTGGGGCGTACTTACGTTGTAGGGTGGGCGCCTTAACCGGGATGCTGTAAGTTATTCTTCAAAGAAATGAAGCAAACACAGATTTATATTCCCAATGGGAAGGAGAATATTTTTATTTAAAAAGTATCCAGGAAACCGTGGCTTACGCCTGGATTAAAACCTGGATTTTTTTTCAAATACAAAATAGAATACAAATAGGATTTTAATTGGATGAAACCAATTAAAAAAAATAAATGAAATTATTAAAGAATAAAATGAAATTGAAATTATATAAAATTAAAGAAAGCAAATTTTTAAAACGTAGACCGGTAGAATGGACCGCTATCACTCGGTCCCGAAACAAACAGATAATTCAGACTACAGTAAAGGGGCGCGCGTCTCACAGTTCTGAGATTATGAAAACGAAACAAAGGCCAACCGAATAACTATTTTTGACAACACTTTATCAAACGAATTAAACTCCAAAAAAAACTAACACTCTACTTATCTTTTATTTGATATCCTGTTTATTTTCCTTCCTTCTTCTCTCCTCGATAATTTCACTCGCCCCGCTCTGGCGATTTTCTGAACCTTTCCAATTAAGCTCCTCTTTCGAATCTTTTCTCAATTTTAATGCTTTCCAAACACTTTTTTTTCTATTCTTCTGTTTCTCAATACAATTTCTTTTTTTTTTTCCAAATCTTTCAACTTTTTGTACTTTCCTTTTTTTTTCTCTCACTCAACAAAATTTTTGATCGCCTATCGGCTTAGCTGGTCAACCAAGAATTGGTTCAACCATTTAGCCTTTCTTTCTCCTTGGCCTCCTCGTTCACTCACACATTCACACACTCATTCAAAAGCTTTCGTGGAACTCGGTTACGGTACCACTCCGAGGTTGAGTTCCAACGAAACTCTCACTCACCCACACAATCACTGAATTCCCCAAGTTGTTGGTGCTATCCCAAAACTTAGCGAATCCAAGGCCGTACCCTAACATTTTTACAATTACTATTTTTGAGAAAAATAAAAAGAAATCATAAAAAGTTGAAGATAACTTTTCTGAGCATTCTCTCAGTTACTCTACTAAATTTTACTATTTTCAACTAATTCGAAAAAGGAGCAAATATGTGTGACTAATCTTTCCACAATTTTGAGGAACCGAAGGAGGAAGGCAAATATTCAAATTAAACCACCTAACGCGCAATCTACTATTCGGTGGACTTTTGTGCAGATTTGGTGGGATAGGGAAGAGCGTTTAGCGTTCCATTCTTTGATGCTGGTCTGTTATTTAAGTTAAGTTTTAAATAAAGAATTTTACGATGGGCTCAAAGCCGTGTTCAAAAATGTAAGTTAAGATATGTTGATGTTGTGTTGTTATCATATCCACTTTGAGTGTAAGTGTATGTTTCGTGTTCTTGTTGTCTTCCAATATGTTATAGCCTCGTTCTCTGAATAGATGGCGTGTGAGTCTCCAGCCCATCCGCTGGCTCAACACGATCGAATTATCGGGTACCTATTTTGTCATCCTCTCTGAGCTACTCTCAAGCTCCATGAGGACAAGGGACTCAAAATGTGGCATGAAAAATGGGAATGGTTGGGATGGAGGGGAAAACAGATATCGAGAGTAAGACTATGACTAAACAACATAGTCCAAAGAATGTTTTAAGAATAGAGATAAAGAATAGTTTTTGTTGCGGTAAATCTTACCGTAACATGTTGCCAAAACAATCGTTGTCAATAATATATTCCTTCGTTAAAACATCTTCTATAGACAATAGATATTCAAAAGATTTAGATCGATGCTTACATAAATGTCAAATTTATGATAGATTCTATCGTCCATTCCTGGCCTGTGGCCCTAACGACGAATATCTTTCTTCTTTGAGCCAATCCAGAAAAACGAACATGACCACTGGCCACCAATGCCCTCTGTCATCAAAAAGAAGTTTATATTTCAAGCATAGTGTTATTAATTAATGTTCTGTTTCTGTCAAAGTCAAAAAATAAATGACAGTTAATATCTTTCATCATAACATTACAAAATCACCTAAAGTAGTTAAATCTACATGAATCTTTAATAATATTGAAACGCTATACAGGATATTTCCAATCCACCAAGTTTCATCTCCATTAAATTAGACAGTTGAGTTGGTACAACTTTCTCTTGCTTCTTTCTTTGACTGAATCATTGATTTCAGTAAGTAGGTATATTTAAGCACTTATTAATTATTGCAACCATTTTCCACATCAGTGAATTTTGAGACAGGGAAATCAGCTCCTTAAAATACAATAAATTTGGATGTAAAAAAGAAACACTTTATATTTAGATCACACTGAAAAGTACATAGGGCTGAACTTTTTTCCCAACCTTTATAAAATAAAAACAAATTTGCCAATAGACAGATATATTTTGTGCCTACAACTAATATGTATGTATGTATCCCATTCGACAAGAGAGCATAATGATGTGATACTTTTCTAGATGAAAATGTGTATGGGGCTGATGATTTTAATAATAGGGAGTAGGTATTATAATGGGCATATAAAGCGGGATAAAAATTCGTAAATAATAGAACTCGAGGGCTTAATACCATATTGTATGTGTGTACATCTAACCTATGTTTGGAAATTTATGCCTTACCGTTTGATGTGGACTAATAAAATATTCTTCAAAACAAGTATTAAATATAAGCCTACATTATAGTCAGCATCAAAATATCCATATTATATA
This sequence comes from Chrysotoxum bicinctum, assembly GCA_911387755.1. NCBI lineage: Eukaryota > Metazoa > Arthropoda > Insecta > Diptera > Syrphidae > Chrysotoxum > Chrysotoxum bicinctum. The sequence continues at coordinate 122,215,703 of OU426989.1, read as the reverse complement.
AATTCATTTATATTTCAATACAAAATTTAATTCTTTTTGACTTAAAATTACTATCAGTAAGGACACATCATTCACGCTTGTTTCATTTATACGAGCCCGAGCTTAAACAGCAATTTGACTTCTAACGAATTTGGCTCGATATTAAGAGTCGTTACCCACTTTCCTCGCTCTGAAATCGTTATTACCGTCGATTTCAATGTCCATAATTCTAATTCTTCTTGGTCTCCACGGCGCACTGTGGTCCAAAAAGGGAAATTTCGTGGCAAAAATACTAATTTCGATGTTTTATTTTTAAAGTTTTGTTTTTTATTTCTAATAGAAATATAAACGGAGCTTCAAAAACAGCAAACAAAAAAATTTTCCGCTAACTAGTTTGACTTATAGAGCTTTTCAAAGTTGGTCAATTTCGTTCTAGAGTTAAAAAAAAACAGAAAGAACTAACTTCTTTGTTCTCGTATTTGAAATTTTGGCATATTAAATGTAAAATATTAATTTTTTATAGTTTATTCTAGTTGTATTATTTGTGCGTAAATCAAAATTTTAATTAAAAAAAAAATAAAAAAATATTTAATATTTTTAATAAATAAAACAAAAAACACCCTTTTTTAGCAGATTTTTTCTGTTTGAATAGAGCTACAAAAAAATACTCGCGAGTTCGCGCGGAAAATTGAACACGATAGTTTACCCTAACTATTTCTTAAACCATAGGCAAAATTGTAGCTGCAACTATTTGCAACCTTCAGAGATATTGTAATTTGTTTAAAAAAAAGTCGTGTTCCCAGTGCTGACCTTTTGGTCTTAAAAGCAAATTCCCTTATGGAAAATTTCAATTATTCTATTAATTAAAATAGTTAATAACGTGAAATTTTCTTTTTAATTAAAAATCGGTTTATTACTATCTTGATTCTGACAAAAAAAAACCGCCCACTTCTACGCCCCTTTTTATACAAATGCCAATTATTATTAAAAAAAAATATAAAATATTGTACACAAACTATTGGTTACTTTAATCCGCCCACTTTAACGACCCTCTTTGAATAAATTCCCCTTAACTTAAATTATTGTAAATATTTATTGATCTTTTTCTAATAGTACCTAAACATAGATTAACTTGCCAAAAGAAAAGGATTAATAGCTTTATTGCCTACTCCATATACAAAGTTGAAAGAATTATTTAATTTTGGATTATCATTTTATGATCTAATAAAACAGGTAGGAATAATAATTTTCTTCCGATACCCAATATTGTAAAGCTTAAATTTCACAGGTAAAATAATCCTTGTGCATGTATGTACATTATGGAGGTATATATAAATTATGACAATGGATATACGTTGTTAGTTTTCAAGAGGCTTTACTGACGAGTGGAGTTTGCAAATTAAATATCAATATGAATATTTCAAACAGAACAATTTTTGAACATTTTATCAATGTTTCGAATTCTGAAGAATTTGTAATTCTGATCCAAAACCAATACGAAGATATAAGTGACAACGATGAAACGAAAAAGAAACGTTAAAGATTATACGCATCATTTAAAAAAAATGGATTGACTGCTTTAGTAGAGTTAAAACAAGATTTCTCTCAAAATATGAAGAATTTTTGAATGGAACATTTACAATCCAATGTAATGAAATTGAAGACAGTGACGTGCCAAGTACATCAAGAGGAAGGCCTTCGAAATTCTTAGATACATGTTCAGTATATACCAAAAGGAGGAAACTATTGGAAACTACGGGCCATATTTCGACTGAAAATGTTTCCACAGCTCTGAGTATAAAATATAAAAAGGAACACGGAAAGATAAAAGCGGATATCACAAAAGCAGTTTTTAATGCAAGCCCATTGCGAGTGCAACGGATAAAGGAGAGTATTCCCACACCTCAAAGGGATCCAATAAAATACGATGGTCCCACTGCGCTAGCCTTGTTCTTGGATATGGGGCTTTCTTAAGAAAAATATAATTTGATGAGAAAATCATTAAGAAGACATAACGTTGATGTGTTTCCGAGCTACAATTTATTAATGGAAGCTAAAATACAAGCAACTCCATAAAATTTGATAGTAACAGAAACTTCTGTTGAAGTGAATCTCCAAGATTTGGTGGACCATACAGCAAAGAGGATTTTAAATAGCCTAGTCAATCAGGATCTTCTTTTACTTCCAACAAATCTTACTTTGATGAGCAAATGGGGATGCGATGGATCTTCCGGACAAAGTGCATATAAGCAAACAATAGTTTCAGAAGATGGCCAGGTAATATCTGATGCGAACATGTTCATGGCATCACTAGTTCCACTTCGTATAAAAGCTGAATCAACCGAATATTGGAAAAATCCAAGGCCGTCATCAGTTCACTTTTGCAGACCGATTCTTTTTAAATATGCAAAGGAGTCAAGTGATATTATTCAGACAACTGTCAGAAATATAAAGAACCAAATAGAAAATTTGAGGCCAACTGTAGTGACTGTTGCTGAAGAAAAAAATGTGATGGTTCGACATGAGTTTTTTCTAACCATGATAGACGGGAAAGTGTAAAATGAACTAACAAATACAAAATCAACATTGTCATGTCCAATTTGCAAAAGGACACAAAAAAATTTTCCAAAAGAAGACGATTCAGCCGAAGCAGATGAGAGGTACTATACGAATTTGGAATTTCACCATTACACGCTAGAATAAGATGTATGGAGTTAGTTCTTAAACTAGCTCATGGACTATACCAAGAAGATGAGACAACCGACAAGAAGGAAGCCGAAAGAAGAAGAAAAGCGGATATTCAAAAGGAATTTAGGGAACAACTCAGGTTAATCATTGATACGCCAAAACAAGGATTCGGTAACACAAATGATGGAAACACTTCACGAAGATTTTTTGAAAATCCAGAAGTTACGTCAGCTATAAGCCGAGTAGACAAGGATCTTATAAAGAAACTGCAAGTTGTTTTAAATGCGCTGTCATCTAAAGAATCTATTAATGTAGATAAATTCAACGAGTATACCAAAGCCACTTCGGATCTTTTAAAAGCCAAGTACAGCTACAAACTCCTGACACCAACTCTGCACAAAATTTTGGACCATGGAGGGGAACTTATAAGACATCAAATTTTGCCAATCAGAAGAAGCACAGGAATCAAGGAATAAGGACTACAAGCGATATCGATACTCAAATACATGAAAAGTCTCACGGGAACGACAAAATGAAGATTTATTTAATATGCTAGCTATATCATCAGATACACTTGTTTCATCTTTAAGACACGTTAGATCAAAAAAAGAGCTGAAAAAGATTTACTGCCCAGAACTAATAGGTCTATTAATTGTTGAAAATGATCACGATGCCGATGAATTTTTTTTTCTGAAAATTAGATCTATAGTAGTTAATTGTAAACAAATATTTATAAAGTATTCTATTTTATTTTGTTAATATAAATTTTATATTCTATTTGTTTTTTTTTTATTTTTTTTTCGTCCGTTTACTTTTTTCCTACACTGTTTCGAATAAAATATATAAGTCAAACAGTTTATAGAATAAACTGATGCCCCACAACATGTGAAAAAATACTGTTTTATAATACTCCTTAAAAAATATTTCTGAAATTGGTGCGTTAACTTTAAGCATCCACTGTTGTTATGAATTCACTTGAATAGTCAAAAACTTTTATTTTACAAAGTTTTAAAAACTTAGGACTGTTTTTAAAAGGTTTACTTTCAGACTTTATTCTGTTAACTCCTTTTTCTAAGAAAATCTTACATTAACCAATTATTCTGAAACACCCTGTAAAGTAATTTTCTTAAAATTCACAATTTGTATAACCTTGGAAATTACCTTTAAGGGAAAAAAATAATTGTTGCGATAGCTTCACGTGTTCAAAAGTTATGATTTTTGCAACGAAAAAAGTCATTTTGGACCACAGTGCGGCGTTCTAGCCAATTTTTAATTTTGGTGGGGGCAAAACCCCCATTTATTCGGCTTAATACAAGCTAATTCTTAATCTAACTTAAAAACTTAGAACTTAAGCTAAGGTTAGTGGGGGGGAGGACGGTTCAGAAGCCGGAGTTTTAAGGAAGGAGTGCTCAGGTTAAAGTCGAAGAAGCATATGTTTAAATTAACAGCCCGTAGCATGCGAGAGACAGGTTCGTTGGAGCCGTAAGCGGTTCGGTGGGTGGGTATATAAAAGAGACGAGGGTTACGTGTATTACGGGGATTAGTATTGAGAGAGATGGAGGTAGAGCGACATGCAGTCAACGGTACCGGAGAGTAGTCGATGAATGAAGAGAATGTCTGATATCTCTCTTCGTTCTTCCAACGAATTCAGGTTGATTAGTTAAAGTCGATCTAGATAGGGAGGCAGAATCAGAGGATTGTTCCATGATAGACCTCGAAGAGCAAAGCGTGGGAATCGACGTTGGATGCTTTCGATTCTGGAAATATGAGTAATTTGGCAAGGGCTCCAAACTTGAGAGGCGTATTCTAGAAGTGGACGAACAAACGATATGTATAAGGACCCGGTTACATAGGGGTTGGACATTTCTTTGGACCATCTTTTGACGAAACCGAGCACTGAGTTTGCTTTGAGAATGATATCGTCTATGTGAGTGAGAAAATTAAGCTCTGGGTCACATAAAATGCCAAGGTCACGAATATTATCAACTGTGGGTATGGGTTGATTATGGAGCAGGTAGAGACGGGGAGGAGATTTGTTACGTTTGCGTGAAAAAGTAATTGATTGGCATTTGACGACATTAAGCTCCATGCAATTTTTTAGACACCAAACTGAAAAACTGTCTAGATCCTTTTGAATAAGGGAAGAGTCATGTGTTGAGGAAATGGTCTTGAAAAACTTGGTATCATTGGCGTACAGAGAGACAGAAGAATGTTTGATGACCCTATCAATATCATTAATAGCAAGAATAAACAAAAGTGGGCCGAGGTGGCTGCCTTGGGGGACATCGGAGGTAGCTAAGAAAGTGCATGAGGTGGCAGATCTAAATCGAACGCTGTAATAACGGTTTTCAAGGTAAGAAGAGATCCACTGTAACAAAGAAGGTTCAAAGCCGAGAGTGGACAGTTTGAAAAGAATAAGCTTATGGGAAATTTTGTCGAAGGCCTTGCTGAAATCGGTTGAGATTACATCGACTTCGTAGCCTTTTTCTAAGGCTGAAAGGGTGACGGATACAAATTCAACAAGGTTAGTGGTTGTAGACCGGAATTTGAGAAAGCCATGTTGTGAGGGGGAGATGAGAGATTTGCAGTGGAAACTTAAGGTTTCATACAAAATACTTTCAAAGAGTTTGGGTATGTGTGAAAGTTTGGCAATTGGACGATAATTATTAACATCGCTCTTTGGACCCTTTTTGTGAATAGGGGTTATGAAAGATAATTTCCATATCTCAGGAAACTCTCCTTTATTTAGGGAAAGGCTGAAAATTTTTGAGAGAGGGAGAGAAAGGATGGAAGAGCATTTTTTTAGAAGTATGGCAGGGAGACCATCTGGACCAGGATTGAATTCATCGTTAAGTTGATTCAATTTATATTCGATGAGATGGGGATCGACGGAACGAGGGAGAAGCGGTCCAACAGAAAAACTTTGTAGATAATTGAAATAGGCTGAATCAGGAACAAAGCAGTCATCAGCAAAAGATTGTTTGAAGAATGTAGCAAAAAGGTTGGCGATAGTGTTAAGATCGTTTGATGTTTCGTTATTGAAAGAGAGAGTGGTTGGGTAGCCATCGGATTTTCTTTTGTAGTTAACAAACTGAAAAAATGACTTAGGGTCTTTGATAAGGTTGGATTGCGTTTCCATTAGATAACGCTGGTAAAGGGAATTGTATAGCTCGGTGAAATGGAGATAAGAACCAAGATAGTTAGAGTAGTCAGTAGGAGAACGAGAACGGAGGTAACTTTCCCACAACTTATTTCTTTTATTTTGCAGAGAACGAAGTTTGCGATTGTACCAGGATGGAGAAGTAGACGAGGTTTTGTGGCGGGAAAAAGGAACATAAAGAGAAATAGGGTTAAATATTTCTCTGTAGAATACGGTTAAGTTGTCAAAATTGAAGGAGACTTTGTTGAGGTATTCATTTATTAGACGATACGAGTAGTTTGCTTTATGGAAGTCGTAAGAAGACAGATCCGTAGGAGGGGTGGACTGTAGTGGAGAATCGTGAAAAAATGACACAAGAAGGGGAGGGTGGAAGTTGTCGATGGTAACAAACAAGTTATACATGATTTTCTTGATTTTCTCAATAATTTCAAGAAATCAGCAGATAGGCCAAACTGGTCATTCCAAAGCTATTTTGCATCATTTGTATAATTGAAACAGTTTTGAGTTCCAATTTAAACTTCCTAACTTATTTTGCAAATCATTTACAATTCGAAGAATTATCTAAAAAAAAATTTTTTTATATTAATTTCCAAGTTAAAATACAAATATCTCAAAACACAAAAAATGGACTTTGGGAGTTTTCATAGAACGACGACGATATGAATTTTCGAGGCGAATAAATCTATAAAAATCTTGAGTTTCAGTGCGTGAGAGATGCTTAAAATTTGTTTAAATACTCTTTGTGGCTTAAGAAGTGAGCAGGCACAAGACAGTATAGAAAAAGAGAAGACTGCACTGTCTGACAATTGATTCCAGAAAGGAATTTTAATATTTGCCGATTAGCCACAAGGCTTATCGGGTTGGTATTTTTCAATATCCGCACAGATGAGATCTTCAAAATTGAATCAGGTGGGCTGACGAAAATCGATTTTGTCAATTGCTTGTTCGAATTCCGGATTAAAGGCTACAACACAATGGTTGGATATTTTTGATGTTGGGAATTTTATTATTAGTTATTTTTAACTTTATTTTACTAAAAATATAGGCATATATTGGTGCATATTGAAGCAAGAATATTATTACTTTAAATTTAGTAGGTATGTGAATTTAATAGATGTACAGGCTGGTAAGGTTATTTGAAAATCAGTGTATTTTGGGATATCATAGAAATTTTTTTCTATCCGCTTAATGTCTAAGGATTGTTTTTTATATTTAATTTTAACTTGGTTGGTAGAGGTTTTCTACAAAGGATCTCTTTACATACCCTTGAGCACGTGTGAATTATAAAAAAAAACACTCCTTGATTGGACGAAAAAACAAATTTGCTTGCAACACAGTTTTCTGGTTATTCGAATATATAGCACATTGTTACGACTTCTCCTGTACTTGAGAGTGTAAACGGTTCTTTGGAATAAATCTTCTTCGGCACTTGTACAGTCACTCAAAAAGTTAATATTTACCGGGATAAGCCCGTATAAATCCGCTGAAGAGGTGGTCTTCTACGCTGGCGAAACCATGTCGTAATCTTTTTCAACTGTCACACTCTATGCGAATTTTTTCGAGTAGTTGAAAAACGGTATTTCTTCAGGCTGTCCCCAAAAAAGGCGAATCTTTCTCCCCTTCCAATTACCGACGAATTGCACTAACGTCCCTTCTTTGCGAGGTTATGAAAACGCTGCTTAAGAAATATATCCAAGAACAAAAGCTCTTAAATGAACGATAGTAGAGCTTTCGTAGCAATTGGTTCACTGGTAATCTGATGGCATATCTCACCGAAAAGTGGAAGCAGTCCTTCATGTCCTTACATCTTTTTTGAGAAACAAAGATTATTTCACTTGATATTTCTAAAGCATTTATTAAAATTGCTTGCATTTGATATTGATGATTATTATCTCCTTTGTTGAATTAGAAATTACCTTTCTGACTGTGTTTTTGGACTGATATATGCTGGTGTGCCCCAAGGCTCCGTTTTGTCACCGACATCCTTTTTTTCATCAATGATTTTTTGGTTGAAACTTTATTCATTATTTTGCTGACGACAGCACCCTCAGCTTTTCAATTTCGTTTTCAGACTTGAAACCTTGCTCTTCGGTTGTGGAACGGAAACGGCAGTGTACATATGCTTAGCTCTTTAAATTCTCATCTCGACAGCATTATACAAGGAGGAGTTTAAAACCGTCCGGATTTTTTTCTTCGAAAAAAAAAATGTCTTCTTTCATCCAAACGAATAACCCACACATGCTATTATCCATGAATGGCAGTTGTATCAAAAAGGCTGAATAGCTTTCCATAGTCGGTATGTGTGTTTATGACTCTCTTATTTGGAATTATCATATATTGAACGTAGCCAAAAACGCCCTTTGATCTGGCTATGATCTATAAGGCATATGTACATCCGCCCAAAACTTGAGTACCTAAGTATTAATTTCATATCTAGACTGGTGCCAACATTACTCACTTGAACCTGTTGGATAGAATACAGAGCAGATCTATAAAATCTATAGGAGACAGATCAATTACGGAAATTCTTGCCTCTCTTGAACATAGTGGTAACGTCTCCTGGTTTTATTGTTTTATCGCTTTTTTTATCAACAAAGCTCAAATGAAATAGGCAGTTGCATTCCTCCCTAAAATAATTCTGCCATAATACCCATCTAGCTATGAAAGTTCATCAGTTTAGTTTACCGTTGAGGCTAACTTCGGAAGTACTGTTAAATGTAGAGGTGCTGCCTTTAGGCGCACTACTAGAATTTTAAATGCTTGCCCTTTCTCGATTTGTACAAAACCAATGTGCATCGGCATCTCCTATCAAATCCTCTCCACTTTTCCTAAACACTTCGACCGTGTTGTTACACCATAACATTATTAGGGTAATCATAAGCTCTAGCGTGTATGCAAATTTTAAAAAAGAAGATGTCAATTCAACTACCCATTATCAATAACATTGAAAAGCCACCAAAATTGGTTCTTTGACCTTACTCTACCTGTTCGGTCTCTTTCGATCACAGTCCTACTTAGCAGAAGAAACTCAACTCCGCCTTGTCCGAGGATTACTTCATCGCAAAGAAACCATCGCACCATAGCTCTATGCCCGACGCGACGTGCTAGATAATTGGAACCGTCAATGTGCCCCCGAATCTAAAGAAAGTGGAACGCCTCCGCCGGGATGCATTTAGTTAGTGACACACTCACACATTGTTTGATATTCGGGGTTGGGTGTAAGCCGCAGAAACTTGGCTTTTTTCGAAGACATCGCTCTTGCAAAGTGACCCCGAATCAGCTTTAGCAAAAATTTATCTATTCCACCTATTATTGTTGTATAGAACCTGGTTGCCACTGCCTCATAAGAAGCCACCAGATGCCAATGTATTTAACCACACATTTACCTACAAGTGGCTGTCCATATCACTAGTTTACGCCAGTTCCTTTAGGGTTTCCCTCGAGGCCCTTGACTCCTTAACGTTTATTTTCCACTTCCAGTCATCACAATATCTCTGAGTCTCGTCGCAGTCAGGCTGCAGAAGAATCGTGATGACCTTGACCTTCGAAGACGTTCTGCACGCGTTGGTACACGCAATTTTCTGAGTAAGACTACCTTTCCTGTCGCTTGTATTAATTCTGAATAGATTTTTCGAATTCACAGCTCCTTGCTGAGAACAAGGGCGGAAGAAGTTACATTGCCATACTCTTGACAATCCCCATTGAGGTTATCATATGCAACAAAGGTTTACTTATTCCAAGTCTGGTTATTTAAAGATGAAGACCATCTAGTCATATGGCATGTATTGAAAGTTTTTCCAAATCAATCAGACAGGCTGCCGTGTAATCGAATACATGCCTCATGCCCCACGTTGAACCTGAACTGAGTATCCGGTATTTTTTTTTGTGGGTAGGTAAAGAATCTTCATAGACACTATGATCCCGGTACTCATAGTAGTGTGAGATTCTTACCCTACGGTCTCCTTCTTTGAAGTCGGCGCACAATCAATTGTTTGTCTCATCAATCTCATCAATTGTTTGTCGAATAATTCTATTACTATGGTCATTTAAGTGAGTTCGTAGCTTCCCAACGAAAACTGCTATTTCATCTTCAAAAGTTAGTATTGGTAAGTCTCTGGTGTAAATCTCTGTTCTTAATGTACCACGGAGCATTAACGATTTCTCTGAGAACTTTGTTCTGATAAGGTTGTAATATTTGTCTATTGCTTGGTTTAGCACAACCCCAAAGTTGTATACCGTACGTCCATACTGGTTTTATCACTTGCTTATAGATAAGCAATTTATTGTAGATGCTGATTTTGGAGTACTTTGCTTAATTAGCATATGGTATGGCAGATTGGTTTTTTTTTGTAAGTAAAATTAACATGTGTTGATTTGGACTCATTAAGAACAATTCGCCATTTCTTAGTCCATACCGAAATTTTATCTAGAGCTCGTTGGAGCTTCTCGGTTGCAGATTCAACTGAATCGGATATTGCAAGTATAGCCGTATTGTCTGCAAAAGTACCTACGAGTATTATGGTACCTTCTTCTTGAGGAATATCGCTAGTGTATAGTACGAACAGAATCGGACCGAGAACACTTCCCTGGGGAACACCAGCATTAATTTCCTTAAAATCCGAATATTTTCCTCCTTTGCTTAACTCGAAATACTTCTACCTGAGCGTCGAACTTGTCGAGTTGTAGAAGCTGAGTAGGGTCAATGATTCTCGAGATGTCATCTCCAGAAGAGTCCTGAAACCAAAGGACGCTCATCATCCTCTTACACATCCTTGTATCCCTCCCTCTCCCACATTGGAAATGCGAAAAGCTATCCAAAGTTACCAGCTCCTCTATTACCCTTAACGTCCTTCTTTTCAGAACGGTGCTTACTGTCTGATTCCCCGCCCACTCTCTCCTTTTCCTATTTTTGCAACTTCCCAATTGGGCTGGATTCAAGGTGTTATACGACCCGTGCCGATGATCAGCCTGGCTGAGGGCCCAATCAAAAAACTAGCTCAGTCGCTAACGGAGTATCCGGATACCAGGCGACCTCCGGATTAACTAGCCTTATCTGCATATACGGATCTCTGTGCAGATGGACCACCCTTTCTCCGTTACTCGTGGGATCTTATGGAAAATTTAAATTCAAAAGATGGTGGAAAGTCCTGGTCTTTGAGACAGGCCAGCAGTGCGACTGAAAAGCCGTCTGCTGTTTCTCCGGCTTGCGCTGGAAGTAGTAGTACTGTGGATTCTCACAGTCCTATTGCCGAAAGCAAAAGCAGGAGTAAAATGGTAGAAATACCTCCTTCCAGTAACAGGGGGGCTGTGAAGCATGGCCCTTCTATTACTACTTCAGAGAGTAAACCTCTCCAAACTTCGACACCGCGGTTCAGTGGTAGTAAGATTGTGAAGCATGGTCCTGCTACCACTAAGGAGAGTAAACCTCCCCGAACTTCTTTGCCTCATTCCAGCGGTGGTAGGACTGTGAAGCATGGTCCCTCCACCTCTAACAACTCCACAAATCCTAAAGAAGGCCCTAGGGGGAGCGGACGTAAGCCCAACCCTTCTAGGACACTCTACAAGGACATTCGCAATGCTAAGAGAATACTCAGGGTGTTTGGTGAACAACCTGGCGCCGGGGGGAACTCTCAGCATGATGCAAAAATCAAGTGGGCTAAAAGCTTTTTAGCTAATAATAGCGTCCAGGCCAGCGGAGACTCCACGTCGAAGCGTCAAAGGTCTATGGAGGGCACAATTTCAGTACCCAAACGCCCCAAAGTGCACAACATCAGCGCTCCATCACATCCCTGTGGAGGGAATAAGACCTTCAGTGATGTGGTTAAAAACAAAATCGTGGTCGCGATCATTGACGGGAACGACGTCGATGGCACGATCTCTGCGGAAAATTGGCAGGTGGTCAAGGGGAAGCTCCAGTTGAGCTTCATGAGTATCATGATGGAGAACCCTGGACCACCTCCAATCACAAACGATGGAGGCTGGCATCAAGGACATGTTAAGCTCATGGTTTGTGACGATCAGAGATCGTGTGATCTTCTATCGTTGGCCGTTAGCCGGTTAGGGGAAGTCTGGCCTGGTGCTAAGCTCGAGGTTGTTGCTAAGGAGAAAATCCCGTGCAGACCAAGAGCTCGCGCCATGGTTACAGCCGAACTCTCCAGCATGGATGTAATACTCCAGATGATCCGGCTATCGAACCCATCCCTTCCTACTCACAACTGGAAAGTTGCGAAACTGGAGGAGAAAAAGGGACCCTACAGAGGTGCAATTATTGTACTAAATAAGGAGTCCCTTGCTCCTCTGGCGCAGACCAAAGGTGTGATTAGGTTTGGGTTTGAGACCATCACACTGAAGGTGTATAAAAAGGACGCGGATGTTACTGGTGCATCCACTTCCTCCAACGTAGTCGAAACTGCTGCTGCAGACCCTGGTGCATCTATCACCTTCCCATCACTGGAAGAGGAAGAGGCATCCAGGTCATCTTCGGCAACAGTGGAGACAATAAAAACAGTCAGCGACATGGAGATCGATGACCACAACAATGAAGATCTTCTGAGTGAGGACGCTCTTCTGGGCTCAACCTCGGAATCGGAAGACTCCAACGTCACCGTGTTGGAGGTTGATCGGGAGGGTTGTAGCAAAGATGCTGCGATTTCTTCAGATTAATCTCCAACACTCTATCAAGGCCTCGGCCTCCCTGCTTCTTCGTCTATCCAGCAGCGGAGAAGACATCGTCCTAATCCAAGAACCCTGGATTGTGAAATCCATCGTTCGGGGACTAAGGACTCCAAACTACTACTTGCTGTATGCATTAGATAAAGGTGAACCCAGATCTTGCATACTAGTTAAAAGTAGCCTAAATGTATTTTTACTACCTAATTTCAGTGATCGAGATGTAACCGTCGCAAGACTGGAAACAGCCAAAGGAACTTTCTGGCTGGCGTCGGCATATCTAGGCCATGACCACCTTGGCCCTCTCCCAGGAGACACTCTGAGGAGGCTTATCACTGATGCAGATAGGCAGAAGACTGACCTCATTATTGGAAGTGATGCTAACGCCCATCATACAGTGTGGGGTAGCACGAATATAAACGACAGAGGTGAGTCTCTTTTCGATTATATTTTGAACACTAACCTAACAATATGTAACGTTGGAAATGAACCCACATTTGTTACTAAAAACAGACAGGAAGTACTTGACATAACTCTTGTCTCAGATAAAATTTATCATACTATCTCGAATTGGAAAGTATCAAATGATCATTCTTTCTCTGATCATAGATACATACAATTCGAAATAATGGACGAACCTCCTAGCCAACCTTCCTTCCGTAACCATCGGAAAACAGATTGGCTTCTATATAGGGCAACTCTATTAAGATCAATCAGGCCTGAGTTATACAGCATACCCTACAACACTGAGGATCTTGATATTAAAGTCAATGACCTCACAGCAGCCCTCAACAAATCTCTGGAAACTGCCTGCCCTCTTATACAAATAAGAGGTAAAAAGAAACCACACTGGTGGTACTCGGGGCTGGATCCACTAAGAAAAGAATGCAGGAAACTCTTTAATAGAGCGAAAACCTCCAGAGAAGCTTCTGATTGGGATTCATATAAAGACTCCCTCAAGTTATATAAAAAAGAACTGAGGAAAACCAAGCGTATGTCCTGGAGAACTTTCTGTAACAATATAGAAGGCAACTCAGAGGCATCAAGGTTAAGAAAAATCCTCTCCAAAAATCCAGTAATGCCAAGTTGCCTAAAAAACAATGACGGTTCCTGGACAAACTCAAGCGAAGAATCGCTCAATCTGCTCCTGGATGTACATTTTCCAGACAGCTCTCCTTACGTTAATAGCACTGATCCTGATCCTAACAACATACTCAGTAGCATAACTCCTCCACAAGGTCTGATTACAGAGGAAAAATTAAAATGGGCAATAAACAGCTTCAATCCATACAAATCTCCTGGGCCAGATGGAATAATTCCAGCGGAATTACAGGAAAATTCCGATATTCTGATACCCATTCTGGTAAACATCTTAAATGGTTGTATCGCTCTGGCTCACATTCCTTTGTCATGGAGAGAAGTAAATGTTATTTTCATCCCCAAAGCTGGCAAACCTAGCCATGTTAATCCTAAAGATCTAAGACCTATTAGCCTTTCATCATTCCTACTTAAAACATTTGAACGTCTGATTGAAATCCATTTGAGGGCAAACATTGATAAGTCCTTACTATCCAATGCTCAACATGCTTATAACAAAGGGAAATCTGTAGAAACCGCTCTACATACGCTGGTTCGTACTATCGAACACTCCCTTCATCATAAGGAGTTCACCTTAGTTGCTTTCCTGGATATAGAAGGAGCTTTTAACAATGTCGACGCATCCGCAATCACATCTGCGCTGTCATCTCTAAAGGTGGATAAGTCAATCAGTAATTTGATAAATCATATGCTGATAAGCAGGATTATTAATTCAAAACTGGGCGATTTTACTACTCGAAGGACTGTCAGTAGGGGTACGCCGCAAGGCGGCGTCCTCTCTCCTCTCCTTTGGAACCTAGTCGTAAATGAACTACTAGTGATTCTTGAAGGGGAGGGGCACAGGGTGATTGCCTATGCGGACGATGTTGCGATAGCGATATCTGGTAAGCATCCTAATACTCTGAAGGAACTCCTACAAAATGCTCTAAACAAGCTTACTTACTGGGCAGATCAATGTGGACTCGGTGTCAACCCCCACAAAACTGAACTTGTCCTATTTACCAGGAAATATAAAATCCCACACATAGACCCTCCCCTCATCAAAGGTATACCGCTTAAATTCTCAGACCAAGCAAAATATCTGGGTCTTATTTTGGACAAGAAATTAAGCTGGAAGCCCAATATCCAAGAGAGAGTCAACAAAGCCAACATAGCTCTTTTCTCTTGCAAAAAAGCCGTAGGTAATAAATGGGGTCTACAAACTCATATAACACACTGGCTATACATCTCAGTCATTAGACCGATACTTACATATGGAGTGACAGTATGGTGGACTGCGCTGGAAACAGCAACTAACCGCGATAAGCTCAGCAAAGTCCAACGAACAGCCTGTTTAATCATGGGTGGAACTCTCCGCTCAACTCCTTCTGCTGCACTTGATGTTCTTTTTCATCTCATACCGCTAGATATTTTTAGCAAACAATCGGCCGCTAACACAGCCATTCGACTTAAAGCCTCCTCGCAGTAGATCAATAATGATATTGGTCACTCTACTATACTGAACTCGTTCAGTAGTCTACCTAGTAACGTCGATTACACCACCCCTCATCCAAAATTTGATAAAAATTTTCAAGTATCCATCCCTTCCAGGTCTTCATGGGAAAATGAGTCGTTTTTGATAGACGAAGCAATTCATTTCTATACAGATGGATCTAAA
Source organism: Chrysotoxum bicinctum (assembly GCA_911387755.1). Lineage (NCBI taxonomy): Eukaryota > Metazoa > Arthropoda > Insecta > Diptera > Syrphidae > Chrysotoxum > Chrysotoxum bicinctum. The sequence continues at coordinate 122,200,452 of OU426989.1, read as the reverse complement.
ACCGATGACGGGGTCGGTGGAGGCGTATACTCCGAAAAATTAAATCTTTGTCTATCTTTTCGTCTTCCCAATCACTGTAGCGTGTTCCAGGCAGAGCTTTTAGCAATAAAAGAAGTCCTCTCTTGGCTAAAAGAAAACGTTATATCGACAACCGATATACGTATCTTCTCAGACAGTCAAGCTGCCTTAAAGTCACTGGACTCTGTCTCCATTAACTCACAAACAGCCCAAAATTGTCGATCATCTCTGGTGGAGATGTCAAAACAGTTTAACATTCACCTTACATGGGTGCCGGGGCATAGAGACATTCCAGGAAATTGTAAAGCTGACGAACTTGCAAAAAACGGAACAATATTACCTTTGTTGGATAGCAAATCTAACATCGGTATACCCCTAGCTACTTGTAAACTTATGCTAAAGCAAGATACCATAAAGAAAGCCAACCACAGGTGGACCAGCACCCCAACTTGCCGGTCTACTAAACTGATTTGGCCATTGTTTGATGCTAAACGCTCAAAACAACTAATTTCTATTGGTAGATTTCATATTAGCTCCATTATAGGTGTCCTTACTGGGCACTGCCTAATAGGAAGACATGCTTCTCGTCTTGGAGTTCCTGCAAATGACTTTTGCAGAAGCTGCATGGATGAAGAAGAAGAGGAGTCAATTCCCCACCTTCTATGCTCTTGTCCTGCCCTAGCGCAAAGACGTAGACTCCACTTGGGAGACTACTACTATAACGATCCTAGTGATCTAAATAATTCCGACATTCACTGTCTCAAACGCTTCATTATTAGCTCAAAATGGTTTAACGAGTAAGGGGGATTTTTGAAATCCTTGTGGTATCACAACGGACCAAATATTGGTCTAAGTGTGCTGTCCTCTTCCGGCCAGCAGCCACTTTAACCTAACCTAACCTAACCTAACTCGAAATAGCCTATTTTCGAGGTAGGACTCAAGGATGTAATATATTTGATCCGGAAAGACCTGTCGCAGTTTAAACGTAAGGCCATCGTGCCAGACCTTGTCGAAGGCTTGAGAGACATCTAGAAATGCGCTTGAACATACATTTTTTCCCTCTAGTGATTTCTCAATTTCATTGCTTGTTCTGTACACCTAATCAATTGTTGAGTTGCTTTTCCGTAAAGGAAATTGATGGTCAGAAAAAAGCCGCTTTTCTGCGATAATAGGAAACAGTCGCCTTAGTAAAATTTTCTCAAATACCTTGGAGATCAGTGGCAAGAGGGAAATCGGTCTATAAGATTTCTTTTCGTTCGGTGACTTTCCCGGTTTTGGAGAATCCGGTATGATGATATTATCCTCTGCCCATTTTGACAGATCCCAATTGATAATCTTTTTGAAAGTCTGTGCTGATACTTGAAAAAAGACTAATTGACTCGTTTTTTGGGATAGGATATACCACCCCTGTCTTCCAACCCTCTGGATAATATGCATTATTCAACGCTTTGTTAAATAGTGTGGTATCCACATTTACTGCTGCCTGAGGTATGTATATGTCGAACTACAACGTTGGATATACCCTTGACTCCAGTTGAACTCTTTTTCTTTAATAAAATGCTCAACCTTCGAAATTAACCCTAAAATTAGACGCACTTTGCTCGGCGACGATGACGTTTGTCAAACTGAATTCCTTTCCCTTGTCTCTTGCATGTGCCGTTTGAGCGAACATAAAAGTTTTTTACTTACAAAAAGTATATACATACTTACACAAACATACATATAATCAATGAAAACTTAAAAGACTTTTCACTCAAGTTTTTGGATCAAGTCGAATGAAATGTCGTATCCGAATCAAGAACCAAACAGATTGATGGTTAATTAAACTTTGCATTGTTGGTTTGCTCGATTCGATACTTCAAACCACATCGCCAAATAACTCACTCTGTTGTACTTATTGCACGTGCTATACTTTCTGGTGTGGTTCTTCTGCCACAGCCGCCGCGCCGCTACCACAGTGAACACCCTTTTTCATTGCTGTTTTTGTTCAAGTTGTTCTGAGTGTTGTTGTTGTCCATGTTGACACGTCGACTTCTTCGATACAAAATTCTTCTCTTTGCTTTTTTTTTGTGTGAGTGTAAATAATTTTACTTCTGCAGCCATTGCCTCTTTTAATGCATCATTTTCAATCTTAATTTTTTCATTTTCTTCGCATAAGCGTTCAAAAACTTTTATTTCAAAAACTGCCATAAACTTATCCGGCACGTAATAATGTAATTGATGTTCATAAATGTATTTTATTTCTCAAGTCAAGTTCACAACTTCTATTCTGTGTATATGTCCATATTTTTCGTTTCTAGGAAATTGCATTTTTTCCGAAACACAATTATTGGTATCGAATATTGTGTGTCCAATAAGCTTCTGAAGATTTGCTCCAATATGTTGAATACTTCGAAATATACACAGGGTGGGCAAATACAAGTTTCTTTTGAAAAATGCTGTAAAATGAGCAAATTAAATTTTTTACATTTACAATGGCCTTATTAGTAAGAGGAAACATTCCCATTAATTATGGAACACAACGTCGTTCAAGTGGTTTCCTAGGCTGTCTTCGCAATAGCGCATTCTGATACTCCAATTTTACAAGACATTTCTTGGATATATTTCAAAAAAGAGCTTTAAAATTATAGGTTATAGATCTTTTAACATCTTTCATGTCTTTTGATAATTGTATCTATATTTTGTTAAAAGTAATTATTTAACCAGTTGCATTCCACCCTTTGAATAATTCAACCGAAATACACGCGCTTCAGGGAATGCCCACCAGTTTAGCCTTGAGAACAACTTCAAACGAATTGTTAAGTTTAAAGATTCTTTCATTAGCCGCACTACACGAATGTGGAATGATTTACCTGGCGCAATATTTGCCTCACCAATGAGTATCGGTCTCTTTATAAAAACTCTCCAACTTTTGTTTACGATTCTACATTACTCATACTCATTTAAAAGTAGTTATAATCCCTATAGTTCCCGCTAAATACTTCTCGTCATGCCAAACACTATTATTTAGAACGTGGTTCCTTACACTCCATAAACACAATTGCGGTATAAATAATAAAGCCAAACCGGTGGACCAAATACCATTAAATTTTGAACCTCATTGTTTTTTTTGTTCACTTTGGAAAGACAAAACAAAAGAAAAACTTATTTTCCACCAATATCTGATTTTTCTTTTTTAGAAATATTTTTTTATATTTTTATTGGCCCATGAGAGGAAGTCAGTAACACTCGTTTGGTTGAGCAGAAACAAGCATTCTTTCTATACGAGTTTCCGCTTCCGATAACAGCAAATTTATGTTATGGAGTTTTGTTTCTTAACTTGGCCCAAGTATTGGTGTCAACGAAAAAATAATTCGATTCTTAAATAATATATACTTCTTTAAGGGGCAGGCATAACGCAACTTTGCAGATACTCGTAATTTAACTGCTTCAATTTGTCATGGCATGAAATCTAGAATACAAAAGTATAAATAGTAAAAGATTTTTAAGAAATTGTTGGTGGACATTTTTTTAACACGATTAAAACAACAGACTGTTGAAAAAATAACACCCAAGTATCTAAAACACGTTTACGTTACGTTTTCAATTTTTGAAGCATTTGGGCTGATGTGTGTATTATACGAGTATTGTCAACAGAATGTTATCAAACACACTCAGAGCAATAAATTTCGAAATTCAGATATTTTGAATTTTAAACTAATGCAAAAATAATGTCACCAATAAATGGTGCGAAAGGCATCATATTGTCCTGCAAAACGTTTTCCACTTACATATATCTGAGCGTTCACACTGCCTCTATCGAACACAAAAAGTTCCGTACGAGCTTCATAACTGATGCCTCGCCAAACTATTATAGACCCTCTTTGGTAACCCACTGTTTCGGTTATCGAACATGGAGCAAACGCTGACGTCCATGTCGACTTTGTAGACCTATTCTGCTTTCGTCTAAGAATAGGACGTCCCTCCATTCCTCTGCTGTACGGTGCTGTGGGAGCAATTCGTGGGCTCGCGCTGGTCGGAAAGCTCTGATATTCAATTCTGCTAAACTTCTTCTGATGGTGCCTTCCCGCACACTAACATTCCTCACGTGAAAGACACGTGTACGAGCTTCAGTAGCGGTGCAAAACTGATTTCTCAGTATGTTGCTGACGACTAAGCTATCATCCCGAGCTGAAGTGCATCGATGAAGAACTTGACCTGGCCTCTTCGTGTATGAGCCAGTTTCCCAAAATCGTTTGATGGTTAAGTAGTAGTTTTAGGTTCAAAAAATTGTCTCTTAAAACATCCATTTAAATGTAGGAGCAACTTCGTGCGACCCAGTCGTACATGTACACCAAGCGTACGAGCAATGCGACGTTGGCTATACCCGGCGCCGCCATCAAATAAAGCCACTGCTCTATCTACACCAGGTATATCGAGTGGTATGTTTCTAGAGGCACAAATAATAAATTACCAGTATAAACCTAAATTTACCGATATTTTCTTACTTTAGTACAAAAGAACAAGAAATGTCAAATTTAAGTAACTGACATTATATTAATTAAACAGCTTCAGGTCATCCATTTCAGATAAATGCAATAAAATGTCTTCCTGCGTTATAATATTAAAGCCAAACAAAAATATCCTCGTGTTCTCTAACAGCGGACATGTTCATAGGAAATGGAGCACATACTCTCTTTCTTTCTTATTGCAGATATAATATAAAAACGAGAGGTCATTCCTATTTGGGACATAGTTTGGACGTAGTCTGACCATCATAAATATTTGATCTACAATGTACTCATATGTATGGTAATGTTATAGTTAAAAAAAAATTGTTAGCTCTTTATATTGGGGGGCTTTCGTGACTAAAATTTCCCTCTGAATTTTTCCCAACTTTCAAAAATGTCATATTAATATCGGGAATTGAGTTTCAAAGGGACTCTGGCTCTCATTTCTAAAAGTCAGTCGCCAGCATACAATGAACATGGGAGAGGTAAATTGTCGTTTCCAATATTCGAACATAAGAAAAATTCCTAGGGAAATTTTGCTCACGATAGCCCCCATTCTTTATTGATAAGTTCATATCCGTGGCTAGGCTAAAAAAAAGATGGTCGGGGGCGAGGAGATCTCTTTCTTTTTCTGTTTCTTTTCATATAAAAGCTCAAAATATTTTTTTCATAGAGATTGAAGTGCCATTCTTGAGATCCGTAGATCATGAATGATTCCGATATTAATTAAAAAAAAAAACACGTAATTTGATACTACATATGAGCGAGCAAGGTTTGTCACATGTAACAACAATGACATTCTTGGCCTTGATGGATGGAAATCCTCCTCCTTGAAATGCTTTTCGATGTTAAGGTTCTTTGTAAAACAAACAAAGATATTTATATTCCTAACCAACTTCTGTACTTCCTCGTTCTAGGACCATCCTTAATTTGAATAATTTGGTCCACCACCATTTTCAAAAATCATAACTTGTGATTTATTCAGATTGAATCTAAGACTCCAAGCATAACAGTACGAGTACCTAGGTAATGTAGTTGCTTTATCATCAGCTGTATCGCTTTTAGTGAGTTTGCAAACAAAACTATCTCATTGGCGAAAAAGAGAGCCTTGATAAAAGTTCCTGAGTACCCGATGCCTCCGGATAAACACTCGGAAAGATCCTAAATATAGAGTCAACAAATGAGGACTCAACTCACTTCCCTGATGTACTCCTTATTCGGTTTGAAACCATTCAGATATTTCCTCTTCATTCCATATATCCTGCCGTTTTGATATCTTCATAAAGGTTTTAAAGAACTCTACCAAACTTTCCTTATAAAAAAACGATGTGCGACCACGTTGAAACTCGTTATACCAATTTTTGACGGTCGCCATCGAAGAAGAAGAGTCACCGTACACAGCATACAAGCGTGATTTCCCATCGAAAAACAAGAATCGAATAACCGACCGATATTGCTCTTTTTCCATTTTTCTAAAATTCGAGGACAAGCTTGTTTCCACACGTACTTACTTACTTAGGTCCTCAGACCTTTTATGTCCGTGGGGGACCCCTAGTGGGGCATAGGGCGTCCACAACCAGCTCGCCATCGTGTTCGGTTCCTGGATATGAGTCGCAACTCCCTCCAACTCTTGCCTAGTTGGGCTGACTCCTCCTCGACTGTCCTTCTCCATGAGCTTCTCGGTCGTCCAGCTCTTCTTCCTTCTTGGGTGAGCGGATTCCACTTCATTGCATGCGCCGCAATACCGTTTGTCGCCTTTTCGAAGCGTGTGTCCGATCCACTGCCACTTTCGACGTCATATAATAGAGTCAATAGGTTCCTGACCCGTTTTCCTAAGGAGCTCTTCGTTTGATATACGATTGGGCCAGAAAATCCTAAGGATGTTTCGTAGACATCTATTAATGAACTTTTGCAGCTTCTTAGTGACACCTACTGTTACTTTCCAAGTGCTGCAACCGTAAAGTAACACGGATTCGACGTTGGATCGAAACAGCCGTAGCTTGTTTCTAAGCTAAGAGAGTTATTCCTCCATATATTTCGAAGCATACCGAAAGCAGCCTTTGCCTTCCCGATTCGACTGCTGATGTCCTGTTCGGTACCACCCTCGGTAGAGATGATACTTCCAAGGCATTGGAAGCTCTGTACTTTCTCTACCGGTTGTTGAGAAATATTAATGAGAGAAGATGACGTGGTTCCTAGGCTGATCATCTTTGTTTTGCCGGAGTTGATTTTCAGCCCAACGATATCTGCTTCTCTCTCCACCCCTGTTGTCATTTGGTGGAGATCCATGATCCTATGAGCATACGTCGTCCGCATAGTCAAGATGTTTTATGTGAGACGTCAGAGTCCATCGAATTCCTCCGTTTCCCGTCAAGGCCGCTCGCAGGACATCGTTTGCCACCAACAGAAACAATATTGGTGACAGAATTCAGCCCTGCCTGACTCTACTTTGGACTTCAAACTCTTCTGACAGCCTCCCTTCGTGCAAAACGTGACATTTGGATCCATCATAAGTTGCCTTAATAATAGCTATTAATTTATCTGGGATACCCCTCCTGCGTAAAGCATGCCAAATAAATTCTCTATTTACGCTATCGAAAGCCTTCTCAAAGTCGATGAATAGCAGGTGGAGTGGTGATCGATATTCGACGCACTGCTCAATTATGATCCTTAAAGTATTGATATGATCAATGCATGAGGATCCAGTGCGGAAACCTGCTTGTTCGGCATCGAGTGCGGCTTCTAGATGTTCCCTGATGCGTTCCAGTACTATTTTCGCTAATATTTTTGCAACGGCAGGCAGGACGCAAATCCCCTCCAGTTTTCGCACTGTGTTAAGTCTCCTTCCTGTCGGCTCATCAGGTATCAGTTGCGCATTGCTGTCGGTAACTCGGTTTAATACCGACGCAAAATGGTCCTTCCACCTTCTCAGCTGATCCTCATCCGAACTAAGTAGCGAGCCGTCTGAGTCTTTTACGAGGTGTTGTTTGGAACTGCGAGCTCCAACCAGTTCCTTTGTAATGCTGTAGACAGTTCTACTGTCGCATCTGTTAGCAGCATCTTCTGCTTGCTGGGCGAAAGCGTTGATGTGATTACGCTTATCACGTCTTACACTGCGGTGAACCTCTCTCTTTCTCATGCGGCACAGGGATTCTAGCTCTCTTATCCTATCTCCTAAAACCATTTTAATATCTCCGCGCGGTGTGTTGTTGTAAGCGGCTCCTAGCCGACTGTAGAAGCATTCTTTCTCCTCATCGGATGCGAGTTTCGTTGGGGCGTAAAATTGTATAATGGTGACGGAACGTACTCTTGTCCTGAATCGTGCCTTTATTATTCTTTCTCCAAGAGGCTCTCATGAAATCAGACTACTGACAGCTGTTTTTGTTAGCAACTTCACGTGTGCTTCCTGGAGCTTTTCCGGAGTAGAGCAGTACAGTGTTACGCGATGGTGACTTGAACTTGCCCGAGCCCATCCGGCGTATTTCGCTAAGGCCTAAGATGTCCAGCCTGTACCGCATGAATTCCTTCTCTAGTTGAAGGAATCTGGCGTTGTGGGGACCTTCACTGCCATCATCGAGGAGTGTCCTCACATTCCAGAAACCAATCGTTGTCCTAATTCGATAGCCAAAAGTCGTCAACATATCATTAGTCATTCGAGGCGTTGTTTCCGTTTCGGTAGCAAGATGGTTTTCAGCTACGGAGAGTGCTAGCCTCCGTAACCTATCTATCCTAACGAGTTAGGAGAGATTTTCGCGCTTTCCAATTTTAGCTAATTCGTGTGGATACACAAATCATTGTCCGGGGACCACCACGAGGAGGTAAAGGAAGCACTTCGACGTGACTAAAAGTTGCGCTGCTGGACTTTGCCAGGTTAAAGACAGTCAACAGTTTCCCGATTAGGCACGCCGCAGGTCCCCACACGTGGTCAAAACAAAACTTCGAGTCCGTAGATTGTCGTAGATATGAACGTAAACATACCAATGAAAGTACAACAAATGCTGGCTCTTCACGAAATTTACAATTCAAAGGACCTCATGTTCGGAAAGTCGTAACAATTTTACCAATAGCCTAAAGTTCTGGACTTGTTTCTGAAACAAACTACATCACTAACATCAACCAGCTCCAGTATACAAGACTTCCAGTTGGATCTGTGAAAATGTTACTGATGTTGTTTAAGGGTATTCTGTAGCAAGATGTAGTGGATATAGCATGTAGCAGCACATAAACAGACCCCAATATCATGGCAAATGGTAATGGTTCGATACACAAAACACAAATATTTTATTCCTGATAAGTAAAAGACAATTACACTATTGATGTTGACTCCCATTTCGAATATATTATGGATTAACAACGTAGCTCAACTGTGCCCCACCAGTGCTGTCAAACACAAGACGAAGAATACTGTTGATATTCGAAGTATGTTTTTGTTGACATATGGAGTTTTGTCCTTTAATTTGTCATGAATTAAACATTATCTTATCGACATATGAAAAATTCTATTTTTACAAGCCACCCACAGGACAAATTCGTACAACCAAGGCGCACATTTTATATTAAACATAATCCTTGTCCTTGTGTCTGTTGTGTGTAGATAGAAATCGATTATTCTCTTGCAGGTCCTTGTGACAAGCCCAAAGAATTTCAGTTGAGAAACTGGGCAATCAATCACAAATTATTGCTATGTGGGTTTGGGAAGTGATTTCAGAAAGTTGGGAATGCCAGGGTGTGATTCGTTTTAAACAGTTGGAAAACTTTTTAAAACTTACATTTATATAGTTTCTTTTCTTCTGCGTTGTTCAATTCTATTGGATGAAGTATTTATAAAACAAATTCATGTTTTCCGTGGGTTTTCTGGTATGATTGTCAGAAGAATTCCCAAGTCATATGTTTGAGGTACCACAAAAACAAGCGTAGGTAACGTTGAAACAATACCATTATTAGCTGTCTGGGAATTCGTTATGGAAGTGATTCCGTGTACGTAATATGATATTACATTTCTCCCTCTTTTGGAATTATGATTCCATACTTAAAAAAGAAAACACCTCTTTAAGTCATGTAATGGCATAATCTACTTTGTTTTTATAGCTACTTAATGTGTATAGGCTTTCCTATATAGAAACGGCTGAAAGTTGGCAGATATGTAGATTTTACAGCGTCTGTCAAATTTGTTGTTTATTATTCAGTAAAATCACCGTGGATAGATATGTACATCCTTGTGTTTGACAATTCAAAACAATTCAAAAAAAGGGTTACAAGCAAGGCGAGAATTTTTTAAATCATGATAGAGTTAAGAAAATATTAAATGTACAATAAGCATTTGTGCACGATTTTACAGTATAAGGTATACATACTTCTGTCAACATACGAGGGCGGTCCGATTACTTAACCTCTCCGTCCGATGGTGCCAGTATCGCAAAAGAGATTTACTATTGTCCAGTACATTCTTTTAGACGACTACTTTCAAAATTTCAGCCGAATCGGACTCGGAGTTTTGTTTTGACCGCGTGTGGAGGCCAGCTTGTCCGCGAATCTTAGAAAAATGGAAAAAGAGTAATATCGGTCGATGATTTGATTCTTGTTTTTGGAAGGGAAATCACGCTTGAATGCTGTGTACGGTGACTCTTCTCCTACAACGACAAATTAAAAATAAATTAAATTTGGTGGTGCAACAGCTCGGAGTGAACCAGGACCTAGTGACTTAGAACTCTCAACCATTCCTGTGTGCGTCACCAGATATGGAAGTGACCTACAATTTTCTGCCGATTCCGAACGGCTAATGAGTAGCACTTTCCATGACAAGAGATACTCTTGGAGAATTTGTCAATTTCTCGCAAGAGGCAGCACACCCCTGAAAAAAACTTTCTTGCAGCTGCTGATAATCGAACTTGAGACCTTTCGCATGTCCATGAAAGTCTCCTTCAACGAAGACCATCAAAAATTGGTATTTCGAGTTTCAACATGGTCGCACATCGGTTTTTGATGAGCCCCACTCAGGTGCCTTGAAAATGGCTACCACGGAGGATAATGTGTCAAAAATCTACGATCTCGTTTTGGCAGACCACCGATTGAAGGTGCGCGAGATAGCTGAAACAGTAAGCATCTCAAAAGATCACGTGGGTCATATCTCATATCCTCCATGAAATTTTGGGCATGAGAAAGCTGTCAGCGCGATGGGTGCCGCCCAACCAGCGCAATCCTGAGACCAAAGGCCAATTTGGTCGAATTGCATTACGAAATGCTGTACCATCCACCATATTCTCCAGATTTGTCCCCGTGCGACTTTTTTTGTTTGCAAACTTGAAAAAATCACTGGTCGGGCAGAAATTTGAGTCGAATGAGGTCATCGCCGCCACGGAAGAATACTTTGCAGACCTCGAAAAAAACCTATTTTGCGGAAGGGGAAGAAGAAGTTGGAGCATCGTGTGATCAAGTGCATCGAGCTAAAAGGACACTATGTTGAGAAATAAATCGCCACTTTTCCGAGAAAATAGTTTTCTTTTGTAGGCTAACTTTTAAGTATCGGACCGCCCTTGTAGTAGTTATGAAAAAATCATCGATATCATCAACTACCCGGAAATCGATAAGAAAACTCTTGGCTGATTAAAGTGAGAGCTTCTAATAGTTTTTAGCATTGGCGGGTATCTTACAGGGTGTTTAATTTCGCTATACCTTGTCAATGCCAAATCATAAGGGCGGCTGCTTTCACATTTCTGTAACTACGAGTATATATGTATATAAGTGTTGCAGGTGTTACGATTGGTTTCTGGGGAACATCAATTTGGCGAATTTACAATATCCTTCTCAGACTGTTCTTGGATTGGATCTGCAGGTTATTTTTTTAGTTATTGATTGGATTTGAATCTAAGGAGTTACAAAATTCTATTTAGCTGAATTATTTCTGATTCTATAAACTCAGACTCTGGTTTACCTCAGGGTTCTCACCTTGGTCCACTACTCTTTATAGTTGTTAGCAATGCTTACTTACTTACTTACACGGGTTCTCGATCCATAAGGGGTCTCTGCCTGAGACACGGTCGTTTTTCATCTTCTGCGATTCCGAGTACGCTGCTTCCAGTCATCTTGGCCAATCGCTCTGGAATCTGCGATGGTTTCGTCTTTGTCACCGAGAACCTAGGGGCTGGGATTCGAAGAGACTCTTAGCTGCAGGATTGTTGTCCATTTGCTCAATGTGGCCGATTCTAAGTAGTCTACGTGTTTTGGCTTTCTGGTGAGGAGACTTATTGGTTTCTTTTGCTAAACCGAAGTAGCAGCGGTTTCCTAGGGTAATTCTTCGTCGGATCTCCACTAAGATTACGTTTGTGTGAAGTTTATATTAACTCCAAGGTAGATGAGCTCCTTACATACCTCGAAGTTTTTGCTATCATTAATAATGTTTTGCCTGGACAGATATTTCTTTGTTTGTTGATAGCATTTACTTGGTCTTGTTCTTATTTACTTCAAGTTTCGCCTGACCTTCAACAGCCATGAAGGACTCTTATTACAGAAGAACTCCCCAACAGTTTAACATATTTGTTGAATATAGTGCCCTCCGTGTTAACGCCTAGTTCAGAGGATTTGCTCCCTACTTACGCATCGCACCACGTATTTTCCAATGTCGCGCGACACAGTTGAATCAGTACTCCCGGGATCCTGAGTTCGGCCATCGCCATAGAGTGCTCCTGACCATGAGTGCTGTCATATGCGTCGATATATAGATGGTGTCGAATATTTGGTCTATAGTCGATCTGCAGGGCCGCAAGCCACACTGGTAATTGCCGACGTTGGATAGGATCTAATATGCGACGGTGATGCCTCCATAGTTCTTGCAAGACATATGTACATATGATCATATGTAGATGGGGCATATGGAGCATGCTCCTTTACATCCATATTTGGTTAAAGGTTTGATGCATCCATCCTACCAACACATCACCTACGTATTTGAAGAGCTGTGCAGGCAAGCCATCAGATGTTGTGGCCTTGTTGTTCTTAAGCTTATTTATAGCTTGGCCTGACTCTTATATACTTGGTGGTGGAACTGGTTCTTCATTGATTAAAAGTGGGTTGTCTTCTTGCCCTGTTAAACGTTATTAATAATGCCCATTTAACAGCTGTTAGAGGTGCTGCTTGAAAATATCCACAATTCCCTGTGGTTCAGTGACTAGGTTAACTTCGTTGTTTCGAAGAGCCTTTGTTCCGGTCTAAAACCAGAAGCCAGTTGCTTGGCTTTTTATAAAACTTTTGGGTGTTGTTTCTGTTGTGAGACTCTTCGATCTCCTTGGTCTGCGAGGCTGCGTAAACTCTACTTTCAACTACACAGCTACACTTGTTTGCGCTGTGGCATATTCGCAAGTGCATGTTGTGTCACTATTTTAAGTTGAACGCATTCATCATCATACCACGCATTTTTTTTCTGGGTTGGTTGGTAGCCTACGGTGGTTTCGGCTACCTTTTTGAAGATATCGCGATATTGGGACTACATATTGTTGGCGTCTGGTACATGGTCGATTTAGTTGGTGGTTCGACCTGATCCTATCCATCGTAGCTGAGCTTATGAGTAGCACCTGGGGTGTAGTGTTCCCACGTTTCATGTACATACAATCACTGTTCTTTGACTTTCCAGGTTTTGTAGCCAGTTGAATTTAATTATTATCTGAGGCTTCTTGTGTCTCTCTCGTTATAGTAGAATTGTGTGTGGTAGGGAAGTTATCCCGAACACATAACCCCCATGCACGGTGGACAAGATCCTTGTTTTACCTTAGGACATCAGGCAGGATAATCCGATGCCAGTAACCAGCTATGGGGTAGTGACACCAAAGCTATAATCTAATGGCTCCTGGAAGAGAGGATTTTAGTGGTGGCAAGATCTGAAGGTACCACTTGCACGAAACCACCTCCGATAACCAATTCAGGTTAATCGACTTTACAGTGGGAGAGACTTTCTGCAAGCAGTTCAAACATTTTGGTGTTCACAAAGGGACATAGAGATCTCGTGATCAATCAAAACCAGATTGACCACATTGCTATCGACGGCAAGACACTTCTCCAGTGATATCAGCACGTTTCAAGGGACCAACATCGACTCTAAACACTACCTCGTTGTAGGCAACCTAGGACTGCGAATATCCCGACCCAAGTCAAAACCAGAAAGTACTGCGAAGAGTTTCGACGTTGAACGGCAATAAGCGCAAAATATGGTCCTTTTCGGATCGAGGCTCAAACAACCTGCTAAGAAATCCTATGCCACCAACATAAAGGTGGCAAGAAGCAGTGGCATGAGCGCCAAGCAGCCATCGAAGATGCCGATTCTGGAGTGCTGGTTACACAAGTTAAGCAACCACTTCAATGAAAACTCTCGTTTGACAATAAATGGGGGTAAGCACATGCAGGTAAACAAGGGACATACAAAGCTGTACTGTGCAGAAGGACCAGAGCTGCCCACGAGCTCTCCGAGCAGAAGAGGAGTGGAAAACACTGGCTTCTCAGAAAGAAAAATAAGGAACATGAAAAGTGCTCGAAGGAGGAGTTAGAGTAGTACCCAACCAGGAATAAGGTTTGAAAGATTTAGCAAAAGGTAAGTAAATTATCTCAAGGGCACTATCTCCGAGTCAAAGCCTGCATTGAAAATCAAGGCAACCTAGTGTTGGATTCGCAGTCAATGCTGGGATCATAATTCCTCCAAAATGTATAATGGCGGTGCTGAAGAGAATTCAGATGCTAGGGAGATAGTACTATTCGCCTGAGGCGACGCAGACCAACCTTAAGTCCAACAAAGCCGCTGGAGCTGACGACCTTGCTACAAAATGCTCAAATCGGCCGGCGATGACTTCCAACTCATCTGAAATATATGGTTCAATGAAAGCTTGGCTGATGAAAGGAACTTCAATAGTTTTTGTCCGATCCTAAAGATCTCTAAACTGCTCCAACTACAGTGGGATCAGTCTCCTGAACATGGCATACATGATCCTTTCTGGTTTTATGTGAAATTCTGACTTAACAAGTCCTAATCATTGCGGCTTTAGGCCAAGGAAGTACAATATAGACCAAGGTTAGGTTAGGTTGGAGTGGCTGTCTAGTTGTTGTTGACTCACTTAGACCTTAAGGATCCGTTGTGATACCACTAAAGAAGTTACTCATGGCAGAGTAATGAAATTAAATAAACCATTTCGTGCTTTTAATAAAGTTAGAGAGACATTTGGTGTCGATCGTTGCCAGTTCACTGGTATTATCGAAGAAGGGATTACCGAGATAGTTATTCCTTCTATTGGAGAGTGCTGGACATGTACATAGAAGGTGTTGGACTGTTTCCTCTTCCTCCTCGTCCATGCAGCTTCTACAGAAGTCATTTGTGTAGACTCCTAGCCTCAAAGCATGTCTACCTATGAGGCAGTGTCCTGTTATAACTCCTATTGTAGAGCTTATATTTTGTCTGCTCAGGGAGATCAAGCCTTTTGACCGTTTTAGGTCTATGCTTGGCCATATTTGTTTAGTTGCCAGGCAGGTGGTACCCTGTGACCATCTAGCATTTGTTGATTCTAGAGCATATTGTTTGAGAAGATGTTTGCATGTAGCAAGTGGTGTTCCTATGTTATGTTTTTGTCTAACAGTAGGCAGAAGTGTTCCGTTTTTGGCGAGCTCATCGGCCCTGCAATTTCCCGGAATGTCTCTGTGGCCCGGCACCCAAATAAGGTGAATATTAAACTGTTCTGTCATCTCATTCAGAGATGATCGACAATCGTGGACTAATTGAGAGTTAGTGGAGACAGACGCGAGAGATTTGAGGGCGGCTTGGCTGTCCGAGAAGATCCGTATATCCTTGCAAGATATAACGTTTTCTTTGAGCCAGGATAGTGCCTCTTTAATCGCCATTACTTCTGCCTGGAATACACTACATTGATTGGGAAGTCTATATGAAAGACTGAGATTCAGTTGTTTTGAATAGATGCCACTTCCAACGCCGTAATCGGTCTTTGAACCGTCTGTATAAAAGTGTACCGCATTGTCTTCCAGGGGTCTCTCTTCTTCCCAAGACGATCTTGAAGGGATGGAAACAAGGAAGTTGTTATCGAATACCATTTTTGGGGTGGTATAGTCTAAGCGATCTGGGATAGATCTGAAATTGTGTAAGATAGTTGTATGATCAGTATTGTTACTGATCCATTGAGAGGTGGCTCTAAGCCTCACGCATGAGTTGGCTGCCACCATTTTGGAGAAGATGTCAAGAGGTGTTAGGTTTAAAAGCACTTCCAGGGCTGCAGTTGGTGTCGAGCGAAGTGCTCCTGTGATGCACATACCTGCTGACCGCTGGACTTTGATGAGTTTATTTAAATTTACCATTTTGTCCAGTGCGGTCCACCATACGACAACTCCATAAATGAGTATCGGTCTGATTACCGAGGTGTATAGCCAGTAGGTTATTTTTGGGGAGAAGCCCCATTTTGATCCTATTGCCTTTTTACAAGTAAAAAGCGCTACGGTAGCCTTTTTTACTCTTTCATCAATATTTGCCTTCCAATTTAGTTTTTTGTCTAAAATGAGGCCTAAATATTTGGCTTGGTCGGAAAAACTTAATGGTATTCCTTTAATCTTGGGTGGGTTAATCTGAGGAATTTTGTACCTTCTCGTAAAGAGTACTAATTCTGTTTTATGTGGATTGACGTCCAAGCCACACTGCTTAGCCCACTTTATTAGCCTATTTAAGGCATTTTGTAGGAGTTCTGAGAGAACTTGGGGATGTTTCCCAGATACAGATATTGCAACGTCGTCAGCATAGGCAATCACCTTGAAACCCTCTACTTCCAGTGATGTTAGCACTTCGTTTACTACCATGTTCCATAAGAGAGGCGAAAGGAGCCCACCTTGGGGGGTACCTCGATTCACCGATCTGGTGGTAGTAAAACTTCTCATGCTGGAAGTTATTGTCCTGCTTTTGAGCATGAGACTTATAAGGTCTATGAGTGGTTTCTCTAATTTCAGCTTGTCCATTGCTGTTGTGATCGCCTGGTAGCTGACGTTGTTGAAAGCTCCTTCGATATCTAGGAAAGCTACTAGATTGTATTCTTTATATTTGAGGGAATATTCAATACCACGTACCAGAGAATGAAGTGCTGTTTCTACTAATTTTCCCTTAGAGTACGCATGTTGAGCTGTGGAAATGAGACATGGTTTTAAGTTATGTCTGATGTGAATTTCAATCAATCTTTCCAAGGTTTTAAGAACGAAGGATGATAGGCTGATTGGTCGTAGATCTTTAGGGCTAACGTGAGAGGGTTTCCCTGCTTTAGGAATGAAGACTACTTTTGCCATTCTCCAGGCTTTAGGAATATATCTCAACCTTACGCAGCTCGTCAGAATGATTTCCAATGGTGGAATGATCATGTCAGAGCATTTTTGTAGTTCGGCCGGAATGATTCCGTCTGGTCCTGGAGATTTATATGGATCAAAGCTGTCCACAGCCCATTGCAGTTTTTCCCGCGTTATTAGATCAACTGTGTCGCTTGTAGCGGTTTGAGACTCTGATGTTGAGTTGTAAAGTATATTAGAGCTACCTGGAAAGTGGGTGTCTAATAACAGATTAAGAGATTCTTCGTCTGTGGTAGTCCATGTGCCCGCATCTGTCGTTAAAGCACTGGGTATAGTTGGACTTTTTGAGTGAATTTTCCTGAGTCTTGAGGCTTCTGAAGTATTGTCTATTTTTCCACAGAAGTTTCTCCAAGAAGACCTCTTGCTCTTCCTTAATTCTTTCTTATATTGCCTTAGAGCTTGTTTATATAAGTCCCAATCAGAGGGGGATCTAGTGTATTTAGATCTATTGAAGAGTTTGCGACAGCTCTTCCTGAATGGTTCTAGATCTTTGTGCCACCAGTGGGGTTTCTTTTTACCCTTTACAATGGTAATAGGGCATGAAGTCCTCATTGATTCGTTGAAGGCTTCGGTGAGATGATTTACCGAGAGGTCTAGTTCATCTTTGGTGGAGGAGTCTTAAGAAGGTTGTGGTCAAGCAGTTGTGCTAGTACCTCCCTGTATCGTTCCCAGTTAGTGTTACGGTGATTGCGAAATCCCGTAGATATATTTGCCACATCACTGAGATCAAACTGAATATATCTCTTGAGACGTGCCAGTCTGAAATCAGGTTATGGATCGAGTCAGAGGTAAGTGTAATATCAAGTACCTCTTTCCTGTTCTTGGTTACAAATGTAGGTTCATTACCAATATTATTAATGAGTAGATTAGTGCTTAGTATGTAATCAAATAAGGACTCACCTCTCTCATTTATGTCAGAGCTACCCCATACCGTGTGATGGGCGTTAGCGTCCATTCCAATTAGGAGACCCAGTTTCTTCGATTGCGCGTCCGCAATTGCCTTCCTTAAGGTGTTTCCTGGAACTGGGCTGTCGTGGCCAAGGTAGGAGGATATGAGCCAGTAGGTGGATTTATCCGTTGTTAGGACAGCGGTGGTAGTGTCCTTGTCGCTGTAATTGGGGAGTAAAAATACATTTAAGTCTTTTTTTTACTAATATGCATGACCTTGGTTCACCTTTCTCCGATGCATATAATAGAGTATAACCAGGAGTCCTGAGGCCTCTGATGATGGAGTTTGAGAACCACGGCTCCTGTATCAAGACAATGTCTTCTTTGTTGCTATGCAGTCGGAGTACCAGGTTATTTGTGGCCATGATGGCGTGATGGAGATTAATCTGAACTAATCGCAGCATTTCTACTTTTAGCCAGATCAACCTCCACTACTGTTTTATCGGCGTTTTCATCGTCTGAGGAGGAATGAAGTAGGGTTTCCTCACTCAGAGTGATGCCTAAGGTCGAGCCTTCAGTATCCATGTCGGAATTGCTGTCGACTATAGAATTAGCCTCCACGTCGGATGGCTTGTTCGGGGCTTTGGAGATCGGTGGTTCCTCGTGTGGTGTTGCATCGACCTCCATTGTTTGGGGTTGTGAAGCGTTTCCTTCCGCTGAACGGGCTTCTGTGGGGGGCGCGTTTAGCGAATCTTCATCTTTTTTATAGATGCGAACTATGACTTCGTCGAAACCATACCTAATCACGCCTTCGGTCGTGGCCAGTGGAGCTAGCGATTCCCTATTGATCACCAAGAGAGCTGATCTATTGCGACCCACTGTCTCCTTCTCAACCTTTGGGACTTTCCAGTCGTGAGTAGGCAGGTTTGGATTGCTGGTTTTGATTGATTTCAAAATCATATCTGGGCAGTTATGTAGAGCCGGGACCATTATATGTGCTCTTGGTCGGCAAGGGATATTCTCCCTTGTAACAACTTCGAGCTTGGCACCCGGCCAGACTTCTGGCAAGCCATTGACAGCAGCCCTGTATAGATCGAAAGATCTCTGATCACCACAGGCGATGAGTTTGATACGATTTTGGTACCATCCTGCATCGACTGTGTATCTGAAACCAAGGTGAGCCTTGACGTCTGCCCATTGATCATGAGAGATGTTACCATCTACATGACTCCTGTCAATGACTGCGACTATAATCTTGTCTTTGAGCGCGTCTCTAAAAGAAAGATCTTTATTGAAGGCTATTGTGCTGCTGGAATGCACTTTCTGACTTTTCGCTTCAGGCTTGTCGCCCTCAAGAGACCTATTACGCTTTGACGTTGAGGCGCTGCAGGTCGTTTTGGTTTTTCTGCTAAGGAAGCCACTAGCCCACTCGAGTTTTCGCGTTTGCTCCGGGGTTCTTTCCGCCGCCGGTATGACGCCGACTGCGGCCAGAATCCGCGCAGCATTACGCTGATCTCGACTGGCCTGTGTCTTCATGGACCTCTTTCTGGCCGACCCAGAACTATGTCCGTGTGACACAGTTGTGGATCCACCTCCGGAGTTAATCGCTACCGATGCCAATCGGGGTGCGCCCTCATCCTTCGAGTCATTTCCACATGTCGTAGATTTTGCCTCTCCGGATGGAGTGTCCCTTCTTGGGGTCGCTTGCGACGTCCTAGCAGGAGCGGGGATGGGGTTGGTTGTGGAATACCCGCCCTTGGGACA
Organism: Chrysotoxum bicinctum; assembly: GCA_911387755.1. Lineage (NCBI taxonomy): Eukaryota > Metazoa > Arthropoda > Insecta > Diptera > Syrphidae > Chrysotoxum > Chrysotoxum bicinctum. The sequence goes on along the minus strand of OU426989.1, from coordinate 122,180,926 downwards.
GCCGAGCGTCACAGCTGTACCACTGACGGGTAGTTCCTTCATGTAAAGGTTGCGGCTAGTAGAGGGAGAACCACAGGGTTGGCAACCCGTTCGCACCCCTGAGTTGACTCGACAGCCTTTTCAGGAGATGTGACCGCATTGTCAGCCCTGGCTCGATTTATTTTATCTATTATTTTCCGATTTGATTGTTTTTTTTTTCATTTTTGTTCCCACGAGTAGTGCGGAAAGACGGTCAGCCCCGGCAGAGCCGCTTACCGGGGCAAGGCAAAAAATATGACGGACCTTGCCACAGCATCCGAAAGAGCTCGTTAATGGCTGGTTTATCCCCCAGCCTTTCATTCTTCGGCACGGTTTAAAATACGCTCACACCACCACTGAAATTAGGAACCTCTAGACTATGATTGAATTGGGTTTCCGAACGTTGCACTATTGAGGAGTTATAACAATTCGGCGACCCAACTCAACCTTAGCTAATCACCATCCTGCCAAAAATGCACAGAACTACTGTGGTGATCATTGCCCGCCTGGCACCCACTTGGAGGGTTTGAATGAGGATTTTTGCCGGGCAACCATATAGACCAAACATTCACATTACGGCAGATCTTGAAAAAAACTTACGAATTTCAAGGGACGAACTATATATAGAGCAGTGTCTAGTTTTGGAATCCCTGGCAAACTTGTTCATTTGTGCAGGATGACGATTCTCCATCAGGGTCGGAAGAGACCTTACCGATGCATTTGATCTGAAAAACGATTTTAAGACAAGGTGATGCCAAAATTGATAGAAGAAAACGAAATGTCTCTGGCGCGTTTGTGAGCATGAGTTAAGCGGTCAATAAGGGCAACGGTTGAAATGTCTGGGTCATATAAAGCGAATGGACCCAAATGCTCCGCATCAATAAGTCTTTGAATCAAAACCCAATGGACGGCCAAGTAGAGGAACACCACGACACAGATGGCGAACTTGGCGTGCAATACAGGAGAAAGCTAGTTAGGGACTGAATTGGCTGGAGAATCTTGTTGGGTGAGGCCTTGGTCCAACCCGGACTTTAGCGGCACATTAAATAAATAAGTAGGAATTTTTGTTTCAATGCCTTGCAAAAACAGCATGAAAAACATCTCAAATCGCTAGTCTATAGCCAAAAGTTTCCTTAGTGAGGTTAGAACAGAAGTGCCTCTCAGGAAGTCTTGGGTCACCTTTTTTTAACATAGGAGATACTAGTACGCTGGCCAAACGAAAACCGTTGGGAAAGTCTCCTCTATAATATTCATTTGTAACTTATCTACAACATCATTGCTTACTTCAATACTCGTAACTCCAGTCAAAGACTCATGAAATTAATTGATCATAATTTTTTTTTTTTTTGTGATAATCACTTATCCCGTAACCAAAGTCTTTTCATCCGTGTTGAACTTTTTCAGTGAAACAACTTTCATATTTGCCCACAAACCTACATTATGTACGAGTATGTATATGAAACTTATTTTTAAATGTAATTCGAATAAAATAAAAATATGTAATTCTCAAGTTGAACAAAAAATTCTCAAGTTCGACGAAAAACAAGGTTAAGGATTCAACTACGTTTCACATTACATACATAAATATATCCCCTACAGACGACACCAACAAGTCTGTTTTTATTCTAAAATTCTGCATTATTTCGAAGCGGATGTCCTTGCAGTCTGGAGGCCACAAAATAATTCGCTTCGTCTACTGCGTACTTGTATATTGACATTTCAATATTGTCTATTCGTTTTGAACTAGTATAGGTGCTTCGTGTTCTGCTCGAACAGTTTAAAGAAGATGTAACTTCTCAATTACAAGCAAGTAATTTGATTGAGAATGTTCAAAGACACAAATTATTCCAAACAGTAAACTTTTTTAGGAAAACTTTTGTTGTTAAAGTTTCACAAAAAAAAAAAATACATTATGTAAATATAAATAAATTTCCAACGATTAAAGTCGAAAAGGACATTTTTAACAAAGAGATCTATGTTCGTAAATTAACGAAACTTATTCAAATAACAGTTAGAAATGTTCCCTTTTTTGCGAGAGTGGAGATATGTATGTTGGGAAAGTTTGGATGTCTTCAAATATTAAGTCAAACTTTTTTGTAAATACAGGGAGTTTTTTTTTATTTTACAATCCAATAGGTGTTGGTGAACGTTTTCAATGAATCCTTATTGTATTAAATGTATTTTGGAAAACAATTATATAACTCAGGCAGTCAGTGAGCAATGGAGCTTAAGGATCTGAAGCAGTTATGCTAATGTTTGTTAAAATGTTACAAATTACAAGCTGTTGAAATAAAAAAAAATGGACAATTCTAAATCAAAGGAATGTAGTACCCCTTGGCATAATGGTAAGTGCGTCATGCAGAAGGTCTTAGTTTCAATTCTCAACCGCTGCAAACAAAATTTCAGGGTGTACTGCCCCTTGCGAGGAATTGACAAATCGTCGTCGAGTATCTCTTGTCACGGAAAGTGCTGCCCATTAGCCGTTCGTATTTGGCAGAAAATTGTAGGTCCCTTCTATTCCTGATAACACGCACACGGGAATGGTTGCACCACCAAATTTATTTTTTAAATCGAACGAATAGATAGCAAGCAATATTTTACAAAATAAGAAAATTTTAGATGAAATCACTTTTTCTTGATTTGTGAAATTACATCATAAATCGGTTTTAATAAATCTGCAGTACTAAGCTTCTTGATAAATGCGAAAAATATTAGTCTGTAAATGTTCTATGTTACTGAGATACCTACTTTCTTGCTTAAGGTGGCGCTACAGTCCGCGGTCGACCAGGGCTTCAACTCACAAGATTCTCCAGCTTCGTACATCAAGTTGGTTGAGGTTGATTCACAGTTGAGTCGTCGTTCTTCAGGGTTAGATTCGAAGACTTTCCGGGCGGGAGCATTTGGGTCCGTTCGCTCTACGTGATATAGCCATTTCAGTCGTTGGATTTTATCTCGTTTGGTCGGTTTCGCTGTACAGCCCATAAAGTTCATGGTAAGATCTTCTCCTCCACTCCTCTCGAAACATCCTAAAGTGTATTCATCCATTTTCGACAAGGTCCATGTCTCTGCCCCATACACAAGGACTGGGATCATGAGAGTGCCGAGTTGCTCCCAAAATTCCTTTTGTATGTGTTTTTTCAGCTTTATATTTTACATTAGTTTCCTCTTTTAAGTATAGGTAGTCTAAACATTATCTATAAATTTGCAAAGCCTTCCTCTTGATGTGCTTGGCATGTCACTGTCTTCAATTTCATCATCTGGTATACGCTCAAAAATTCTTAATTTCTTGTATGAAATTTGCTTCTTACTCTAAGATGGGTCACTCCATTTTGTTTTAAATTTACAATTTAATTTTGTGTGCTTATTTAAGTTGTTTTGTCGTCACTTATGTACTGTACATATATCTTTGAATTGGATTTCAAACAAAGTTACAAATTCTTGAAAATTTGGGACATTATAAAGTTTAAAAAGAATTTTGATTGAAATATGAATTATGGAGTTTAAAATTACGTGCTCCTCTCTTGAGTCAAACCTTTTGCAAACTAATTAAAAATTGTCATTTAAATAAAATGAGGCGTGGTATCGGGCGGAGTTTTTACGACCAAGATAATAACAAAACGTATTCTTCTTGGAATAAGAAAAAAAAATTCTTGTTCTCAGCTCTTTTGAAAAAGGAAATAACTCAAACATTCCATAATTAAATCTAATTATTTGACCAAAGTGATAGCTTGGGAAAATGTTTTTTTTTTTTTTTTTTTTTTTTTTTTTTTTTTTTTTTTTTAACAAAAATAACAATAATCCGAGTAGCAGAAAGTTCCTGCTGAAATTTTGCTTATAGCTTAACAAACAGTTTCGTTTTGTTTTATTTATAAAAAATATTGGCTCAAAGAAGAAGAAACTAGGTAAAAACAACGATTTGGCAATTTAAAAACGCCACATAAGTTTAGTTTCTTGGTGTGTTTAGGTCTGTCCATAAGCAATTTATTAAGAAAATTGCCTTCGTACGATACAAGTTAGAAAATGGTTAAAATTAAGAATGAGTTAGTAAGCTACTTTAAAGTTAGCAAACTGTTAGTAGTATCATACTAATACCTAAATAAATAGGCTATTTAAAATTTTACACCAGTGTTATAATGTTTTTTATTCTAAACTCTAATCTCTTTAGGTCTTTCACGAAATACGTATGCCATGATTGCAAAAAAGAAAATCAAGAAATCCGTTTTTTGTTATATGTTTTTTGTACTCTAGAAAAATAAATTACCCAACTTTGAAATAAAAAGCAAAATATAGTGTAAAACAAACATTGGATTTAATATTTTTGCCACGACTCTTCGACCACAGTGAGCACGATTTCCATTTTTGGTTATAAAAATCGTAACTTTTGAACTAGTTGAGATATTTTGATATTTTTTACTTGCGACTTATAGGTACTACAGTGCAACCTTATTATAACGTGCCTCAATATAACGACTTCCTCGATTTAACAAATTCTTCGTAATTCCCTTGAATTGTCCATTAGAGTCAATGTAAAATATACCTCTACATTGCGAACATTTTTTGTGAACAACCTCTTTATAACAAATTTTAAACTACGAGTATCAAGAAAAAGTATAAGTACCTCTAATTAACGAATTTTGTCAACCCAAAACCTTTATATAAAGTTACCACCAATGTATGACCCTTAATCTCGTAGTATGTGATTCATGTCATCGGTCGCAGAAAAAAAAAAACGTTATGTTGAGGTGAATAAAACTATTTTTGTACCTCTTTATAACGAATTTTAGACCAACCTAACCTCAACATAACAAACCTCAGTTCAACGAATTACTTGATATAACGAATATTTACTTGTTCCCTTCCGATTTGTTATATCGTGGTTGCACTGTATAAGGCAAGTTAATCATTCGTAAAAAAAAATCGATCTCGAGATTTTGATCAAAGTTGACATTACGATGATAGCGAAGACCAAAAAAGTGGGTCTCGCAATTCTGTCTGCCTGTCTGTCTGTCGGTTCGACTACAGCCTAAACGGCTCGGCCGATTTTCTTCAAACTTGGTAGATATGGGTTTTGATTTTTTCCCCCCACACGTTTTTACTTGCGATATAGGTACTATAGGGCAAGTTCTGCATTTGGAAAAAACATCGAACTCGAGATTTTGATCAAAGTTGACATTACGATGATAGCGAAGACGAAAAAAGTGGGTCTGACAATTCCGTCTGTCTGTCTGTATGTCTGTATGTCTGTACCTCGAACTACAGCATAAACTACCGGACGTATTTTCTTCAAACTCGGTAGTTAAGGGTCTTCGGTGATTCCCTAGAGGAAAAATTGAAATTTTTTTTTTAGCTCCAAAATTAAGGGTACCCCCCATACACCCGTAATGCAAAATCTTATTTATCTCGAAAACGGCTCCAACGATTTTGATAAAAAAAATTAAGTGTGATATTATGGACATGGACTATATTTTGGTGAAAAAAAAATTTGGGGGGAAATGTTATTAGGGGTACCTGTCATAGAACGGTTTTTTTGATTTTCGAATTTCTCACCAACGGCTCTAACGATTTTAACCAAAATTTTTATGCAGGAGCTGCTTTGCATTTGAAAAAATATAAACTAAAAATTTTTTCGAAAAAATAGTTTTTGGATTTTTAAAAAAATAATACATTTTTTTTTTTGAAAATTCAATATCTTGAAAACCGATACACGATTAAATTTTTAAATTACGTTTTAAAATGTATTTTATTAAATACTAACAATTTGCATATCAATTTTTTTTATAAAAATTTTAAGGAAAATTTAGTACACAAAAAACATGTTTCAGTGTGTCTGTATGTCTGTACCTCTCACTACAGCCTAAACCCTTGGACCTATTTCTTTCAATCTCGGTAGTTAAGGGTCTTCGGTGATTCCCTAGAGGAGAAATTGAAATTTTTTTTTTAGCTCCAAAACTAAGGGTACCCCCCATACACCCGTAATGCAAAATCTTATTTATCTCGAAAACGGCTCTTACGATTTTGATAAAAAAAATTAAGTGTGATATTATGGACATGGACTACACTTTGGTCGAAAAAAATTTTGCGGCAAAATGTTATTAGGGGTACCTGCCATAGACCCGTTTTTTTGATTTTCGACTTTCTCATTAACGGCTCTAAGGATTTTAACCCAAAATTTTTAGCAGGAATCCCCTTAAGTTTAAAATAATATTGTATATAAAAATATTCGAAAAAATATTTATTGGGTTTTAAAAAAAAAAAAAAAAATTTTTAAATCAATATCTTCAAAACCTATGAACGATTATTTTTTGAAATTAGTTCCTAAGACCAATATTATTAAATACTTTAAATTTGCATCCCACATTTTTTTCTTGAAAACTTTTAGAGAAATTTCTTATATAAAAAATTTCTTTAATAATAAAACGATTTTTTAAGGTTTATTTGCATAAATTCATACTTTTCCGGAAACCAGATGGCAATTTTATGCATTTGAACATTATTATCTCATTAAATCCATGTTTTATATTTATAAAATGTATCTTAAATTCCAAAGTACTTTTACATAAGAGCAAGTTCGTGCGATCCAGTCGTGCATTTTATTTTTTTTAAGACCGAAAATAACGGTACCTACCATACGAATTTTTTTTAAATATTTTGTTTCTCAAAAGGGGGTACCCCCTTGGAACCATTTTTTTGTTTTTGATTTTCTCAAAAACGGTACCATTTATTTTGATCATTTTTTTATGTTAAGGGGCTCCCCAGCAGTTTCAATATTATTGTGTATTCAAAAGTTTTTTTTTTTGGATATTTCGAAAACCCCATGCTCGGTTTTTTTTTTAAACTTGATATGTAAAAGTTTTTAAGTATAAATTATAAGATGTAAGAAAAAAAATTGATTTTACCTAAAAATAACGGTTCCCTCCATACAAATGTTAAAAAATGGTTTTCGAAAATCGTATTTTTCTCGAAAACGGTTCCGAGAATTTTGCTAATATTTTTTTTCCTTTTGAGTAATGTTTACGATCAATAATCAAATACACAAAATTTGAAATCGAGGTATTACTGACTGTACCTACCATTGAACCATTTTTTTCAAATTTAGAAGTTCTTATTATTGACAAAACGGATTTTAATTCAGTTTTTTATAGAGAATCTTTTAAAAAGTTTAAAAAACATTGTATTTCAATACTTTAAAAAATAATTTTCGAGTTTTTGAAAAAAAAAATCTATTTTTTGTTTGAAAATTTGATATCTCAGAAACGGCTCAATATTATTGTATTTTTGTAAATTTAATTTTTATTTGTAAAATAATAAAAACTTTAAAATGGCGTACCAAAATTTTGTTTTATTTTCTTATGAAACCAGTACAACGACATATGACTTCTGTTCTTGGATAAATTTATATTTGCATAGCATTCTGTTTTTGTCTCTTACTACTCGTACTAAAAGAATTTAAAAAATTAATTTGATCCTTATGAACAGTTTTCTCTAATAACATTCGTTTTTAAAATTCCTAGTCGATTACATAGGAGCAAGTTCGTGCGACCCAGTCGTGCATTGTATTTGTTTAATAAAGCTTGCCGTCGTTTCTTTCCTGCTGGTTCTTCAGTTTTATGTTGCTGTACTAGTGGCCCCGGAACTTCACCCCCAAATTCGGCGAAATTATCTCCCACATTTAAAGCGATTGCTTCTAAATACTTAAGTGAAGTGCCGGCATCGGCCTGAGGGGTTAATGTATAAGCTAATATTTTCTTGAATCACATGGCATCCTGTTTTTAGCTCAAACTACTAAATATACAGCTTTAATAGACTGTGAATTTTATTTTTCTATTAAACCTGTAAATATTATAAGAGTCGGTAAACTTCGACCAATATTTGCGTCTTAAAAGGGTACGGTAGCATCTAACTGATGAGCCCACTGTCGTACCTGGGTGAAACGCACCTTGGAGTTGAGGTCACTTGAGCTTTTAATTGAATTTTATATTTAAATTTTTTTAAAAATCTTTTTAAGTTTTTATTATTTGAAAATTAAATTTCCAAAAAAAAATTACTGAGCCATTTTTGAAATATCAAATTTCCCAAAAAAAAATGATTTTTTTTAAAGTTTTTAAATGCAATATTTTCTAGACTTTCTAGAAGCATCTCTATAAGAAAATCCGTTGTGTAGATAGTGAGACATTCTAAATTAGACAAAATGGTTCTATGGTAGGTACAAGTTGTAATATCTTAATTTTAAGTTTTTTTTTTATTAAATTCAAGATCATAAAAATTAATTGAAAGAAAACAAATTTTATCAAAATTCTAGGCGCCGTTTTCGAGAAAATTACAATTTTTGAAAACCATTTTTCCATTAATGGTGGGTACCTTATTTTTTAGGTAAAATAATTTTTTTCTCACATCTTGTAGATTATACAGAGAAACTTTTATTTGTCAAGTTTAAAAAAAATCGAGCATGAGGTTTTCGAAAAATTGAGTTTTGAAAAAAAAATTGAATGAATGAACTTTTGCTTTAACAAAAAAAAATGAACAAAATCAGGTGTACCGTTTTTGAGAAAATCAAAAAGAAAAACAATGGTTTCCATATTTTGGAAATTTTTTTTCAACCATTACTTAGCCTTAAGTAAATGAATTTTTTTTTATTTTTAATTTTTAAATCTGTCGTACAGTTTTGAAAAAAAAAAAAAAAAATTATAACTCTATCCCATAAACGAACCAGACGTATCCCTTCAGCAATCCATACCATCTTGGATATAGGCAAAAAACTGTAAATACCTTTTAAACGCCATCCCAAATACTCGCCATCACAGCCACCTTGGCTCTTAGACAGCAGCGCTATACTTTTCAGCTTATGCGAACTTGAAAAACAAAATACCAACACAGACATTTACAAACAAATGTTTAGCGCAATGGCATCAAAACTATCAAGTGAAGGTTGGAAACTTATATTCACGGACGGTTCAAAAAATCAACACACCACCACATTTGCAGTTGTATCGAAAGAAGGCAACATACTAGACAAGGTATTTTTCCAAACATAACGTCAATTTTTACTGCGGAAGCGGTTGCAATATTTGAAGCCATACAAAAATGTTCTAAAAAATCAGGGAAATGGGCGATCTGTTCCGATAGCCTCTCCGTTCTGAAAGCCGTTAGTAATCTCATACATAGCTCTGAAACTTTATCCAAAATAAGAGATACCTTAATTACGAAGCCTTCCAAACTAAAACTTATATGGACTCCTGGACACGTTGGAATAAAGGGCAACGAGCTGGCAGATAAAGTTGCCAACGAGACCCATTTTGCTCCAGTTTATAATTTTTACCAGCACTCCAAACGGGATTTGCAAAAATTCATAACTACCAAATTAAGAGAAACGGAAATCGTAGAATGGAAATAATACTATCACCATTATTCTACAATCAATCCCAATAAAAAATATCCAATATACCCGACACAAAATTCAAAGGAAATGATCGCTAACTTCGTTCGGCTCCGACTAGGCCACACCAGTATTACACACCAACATCTTCTCAAAAAAGGAAAAACCACCCACTTGCCCCACCTGCCAAAGTAACCTCACCATTAGCCACCTGCTTGGAACTTGCCTTCTCACCTCAAATAAAATAATTAAAAAAATCAATAAAAAAATTAATATTATAGAATTATTAAAAGAACCTACTCAATCCAATATTGTAGTTATAAACAGGATACTATATTTACTTAAAATTAAGCCATAGTTTCAATTCCTCTTACCAAAGAGCCGATAGTATTTTGCTGCTAGTGCTCTTTATACTAGTTATTAATAGTATATTTTTAATGTGTTATTGATAAGAAAAAATAAATAAATAAATAAATATAAAATTTCGAAAAAAAAAATCGTATGGCAGGTACCGTTATTTTTGGTCTTAAAAAAAAAAAAAAGAAAAAAACGTGTGTGGGAAAAAAATTAAAAATGATATATACCAAGTTTAAAGAAAATCGGTCAAGCCGTTTTGGCTGTAGTCGAACAGGCAGACAGAATTGCGAGGCCTACTTTTTTAATCTTCGCTGTCATCGTAATTTCAACTTTGTTCAAAAACTCGAGTTCGATTTCTTTTCGAATGCGTAACTTGCCTCATAGTACCTATAAGTCGCAAGTAAAAATAAATAAATATGGAGCTTTTGCATGGCACGAAAAAGATCCTTGACCTAGTGACTAACAACTCTCAACCATTCCTGATCTACAATTTTCTGCCTATTCCTAAAAACACTTTTCACCACTCTTAGAGGATTTTCAATCCCTCGCAAGAAGCAGTTCGCCCTTAAAACACTATTTTTTAGAGAATAGAACCCAAGACCTTCCGCATGACAATCCAACGCACTCACCGGGTAAGAAAAACCCAGAAAAATATCAATTTTCAAGAATTTTTTTTACATTTTCTCCTCAAATATATCATTGTAACCTACACCTACTCCTATTACGAGCAAAATTAAAATGCCCTTCATAACAAAAACCCACCAGGCTCGATTTCGTTGTTTTTAAAAATGAGGTACGATTGCAGCACTGGGTTGGGAAGAATGAAATTGGGTTGATTTTGTCTCCACATAATTCGTATTGGAATAACACAAAACGAAGTAAACATTTTTTTGCAGTTGTCAGTAGCAGTAACATACATTCCCTAGCTCCCTCCAGGGGGCTCTACAATGATATATGTATGTATTATATTTTTCATTTATTTTAAATCTGACTGACAAGATGTTCGCATGTCAAATACACTTTCTGTTTTATTAATATTTTGTTTGAAACTCTCTCCAGGAATTTATTTGATAAAATGTAATAAAACTTACATGAGACAAGTAGCAACCTACTAAAAGCGAATCAAGTGCGAATGTAAAGTTTTCTGCTGTGAATTTCAACATGAACTCAAACTATTGAAATAATCTCCAGTGAAGTTTTGTAAGTTTTCAGTAAGGTATGAAATTGTGTCTGTTTGTTGTTGCTGTCTAAGTTTATAACTTGTTTGTAAAAGTTCATTCAAGATATTGCGTTTGAAGGATTTGTTCGAGTTTTATGATTTCGCTGACTGACGAATCCGACACACGGTGCTAAGAACCCACAATTATTGATTTGCTTACAAAACTATACCATATAATGAATCTGATATTAAAATCAAAATTTTGAAAAAGTTCTTTTAGGCCCAGGTTTTCAGCGTGGGATTCTCTGAGTTTGGTTATTCGTGAAGTAATTCAGCAGCAGGAGTCAAATTTTTCGAAGATTCGTTCAACTTCATTACGTTTTAATATTCAAGTTTCCAAAATGTTTGATCTTCTAATTGAACTCTTACCAACGTTAGGTTACATTATTTCTTAAAGAGTTCTCCAACATTGATCTTGAATGTTTGCAAATTGAAATGGCAAGGGAAAACCGCGCTGGGTAAATTATTCCATAATCGTGTTTCGGGACCAAAACGAATATTTATATTTGACAGTGCTTCAAAAACTAGGTTCTAGGGTAAACTGATAAGCATTTCTGAACTGATAGCGGGTAGGAATGAAACAGGCTACTTCGAGTGGGCATTGCTTGTGAGGAAATACATGAAACATTCCCACGATGTTCGAGATATAATAGCTCTGTTTCCTATCAGTTTTAACGCTCTGTCCAGAACAGATCCAATAAATGGCTGCACCTGCCCAAAGAAGTGACGTGACAACAATGAGCTTTCGAAGCATTAAACTGAGCTGATAAGATAAGAGTTGAGGCTAGAGTTGCCGGCGAAACAATGAAATATGAAGCGCAATAATCTTACTTTCTCCAAAACAATGTTAATAAGATCTGTTCCACTCTTCCACGAGGTATACCATCAGATCACCAGTGGAACGATTGCTACGAAAGACGTATTGCTGGTCATTGGGATGCTTTCGATCTTCGAGATATTTCATGAATTGATCAGCGATTCTATTACCTTGGAAAGAATGACGGAAGTGCAATTGGTCGATCGAATAAGGGGGAGGATGGGTCGCCTTTTTTAGGAATATGCTTGACAAATGCTTTTTTTAGAACAGTAGGAGCGATGCAAAAGCTCGTAATGGTTTTGCCAGCGATGAAGAACACTTCTTCAGAGCAATGGGGATATAAAATCAGCGGATTTGTTTATATCAAGATCTCGAAGGGCTCTTGCAACTGAACGAGTGCGTAAATTACCTGTCCCATTGAATGACTTACGTTTCCAAGTATACGAGAGGGAATGTTGCTATCAGGCAACGTAGAGCTAGCCAGCAAAATGTCGTTGTAGCGCTGGAACCGAAGATAAAGTTGAATTTTTTACATTCTTGACAAATGACCAGAAATTTCTACTGCCTTTGGGACATTGCAGGATTTTTTTTTGTGTTAATTTGTGGTCATGCGAGAGTTTGGTTCTTTTTATGACAACTATGCAATGATCACTCACTTGTTTATGCTTTTCGGAGCGGAAACTTACTTCTCTCAACCTGAATATTGTTGGAATAAAAGTAAAGTGTTGTGAGTGCTCCTTGGGAATGTCAAATTATATACACAAGCCTTGAGATAGAATCCCTAAATGAAAGGCGGCGGAGTTGCGTGAGCGCGCTACAAAAGGACACAAAAGTTAAAATCTTGAGAACCCGCATCATTGACCTAGACGGATGCTGAAGCGATTTTTACTTGTGACTTGCCGACTTATAGGTACTATAGGGCAAGTTATGCATTCGTAAAAAAAATCGAACTCGATATTTTGATCAAAGTTGACATTACGATGATAGCGAAGACCAAAAAAGTGGGTCTCGCAATTCTGTATGTCTGTCTGTTCGACTGCAGCTAAACGGCTCGGCCGATTTTCTTCAAACTTGGTAGATATGGATTTTAATTTTTTACCCCCGGATGTTTTTTCTTTTTTTTTATGACCAAAAATAACGGTACCTGCCATACGAATTTTTTTTCGAAATTTTATAAATATTTTCTTAAAAAAAATTCAAAAAATTTCATTGAGTTAAAGCCAGGTAATGGTTGAAAAAAATTTTCCAAAAAATTGTTTTTTTTTGGTACCCCCCCCTTTGAACCATTTGTTTGGTTTTTTATTTTCTCAAAAACTGTACAACCGATTTTGATCATTTTTTTCTGCTAAAAGTGCCCATTATTTTGAATATTATTGTGAATTAAAATTTTCCAAAAATTATTTTTCGGATTTTTAAAAAAAAATTCAAATTTTTTTTTGAAAACTCAATATTTCGAAAAACTCATGCTCGATTTTTTTAAAACTTGACAAATAAAAGTTTTTTAATATAGTCTACAAGATATGAGAAAAATAAATTTGTTTTACCCAAAAATAACAGTACCCTCCATACAAATGTTAAAAAATGGTTTCCGAAAATCGTGTTTTTCTCGAAAACGGTTCCGAGAATTTTGCTCATATTTTTTTTTCTTTCGATTAATTTTTGAGATCTATAATTTAATAAAAAAAATTTGAAAAGAAGATATTAAAATGATAATGATTTTAAAATTTTGAATTTCTCATTATCAGCAGAACGGATTTTAATGAAATTTTTAAGAGAGAAGCTTCTAAAAATTTTAAAAAATATTGCATTTCAAAACTTTAAGAAAAATATTTTTTTTTTTTGAATTTTGAAAAAAAATCTTTTTTTTTTTGGAAAATTCAATATCTCGAAAACAGCCCAATATCTGTTTTTGTAAATTTAATTTTTATTCGAACACTAATAAAACCTTTTAATTGGCGTACCAAATTTTTTTTCTTAAATATGTTTTAAAAATTTTTTTACATAAAAGCTTATTTTTTAAGAAACCACTACAAGGACTTATAATTTTTGTTTTTGCATAAACCTATATTTGGTTGAATCACATGGCATCCTATTTTTTCTCCAACTACTAAAGAAGTTGTTTTAGTCACTTAAAAAATTAATTTTTTATGTTACAGTTTTTCTCTAATATCATTAATTTTTAAATTCTTAGACTATTACATAGGAGCAAGTTCGTGCGACCCAGTCGTGCATTTTATTTTTTTCAAACTTGGTACTTACGAGTAAGAGTCTTCGTTGATTTCCTAGATGTTAAATTGATTTTTTTGGTTCTAAAATTAAAACCACCTGCCATACGGCCTCAAAAACGGCTCAATCTATTTTGATAAAAAAAATTTGTGTATACCATTTTAGATATGGTGTTCATTTTCCAATTTCAATTTATTTATTTTATAGCGGGCTTACAAATAAGACAGTCTTTTATAGTACCTTAAAATTGGACTCTTAAGATTATTAAAATAAGAGCTTTCTTTTAAACATTACTAAGATTAAATACAAAAATATAATATAAGTTAAAAAAATTTAAAATTTGATACAAAATTACTTTCTAGTTACTGTTCTATAAATGTTCAATTAAAATTACTAAAAATTGCTATTTTAAATTGTGATATTCCTATTATCTGCTTTATCGTCAATGGTAAGGAGTTACAGAGTTTAATGGCATATACAAAAAATGGCTTCGATGAATTAAGATATGTGTATACTTATAGGTGAAATAAGATTCATGGTTCGATCAGACTGCGCAAATTATCTTTTTTCATATAAGTATGATGGTGTCCTTCTTTGTAACATTTTGTGCAAGAAAATACAACACCTGGATTCACAGAATTGTTCAAAAGTGCATCCTAGGCCAAGTTGATGGTATAGTAAAACATCGTCAATTCTTCGCAAACCAAAAATGTACGTAATTATTTCATTAAAAGCAACAAGCATTTTACGTAGTGATTTAGAATCCAGTTTAGTGTAAACTACTGAAACTAAGTCAACGATTTGCTAATACTCAATTTAGTTTCAACCGCTGTTAAAACATATTCAATTTCCGAAGACATCTATAGATACGTCCAACAGAGAGATTAATATGGTCGACGGCTGAAAGTGAACGATTTGTTTTAAAGTCTAGACTTAAAACAGGTGGTAGATTGCTCGTATTAAATTTTCGTCTAGAGAGATGGCAATAAATTGGGATTTCGCTGGACTTAGCGTTAGGCCATTACACAGCGACCAATTGTGAATGTCATCCAGATCTTCATTTATCCTGCAAGTTAGATCTTCCAACATGCTAAAAGGGCTCGAAAAATAAATTTGAGCATCATCTGCTTAGAGATGTAACATGACATTTTTGCATATATGTGGAAGCCATTTATAAACATGCAGAACAAAATAGGACCTAAGATGGAACCCTGTGGGACGCCAGCAAGCAAGTTGATTGTGTCAGAAGTATTATTGCCAGTTCGATGTTCGATTTCGATGACTTAAATAGTCTTGTAAAACGCGAACTGAAGCCAAAGTAAAGTTTTTGTTTCTTGCACAGAATACTGTGATTAACTCGGTCAAATGCTTTTTTAAAAACCAGTCAAAGGAGAAGCGTTAACATGCATTGGTTATACTGAATTCGAATATCTTCAAGGACCTTAACCATAGCTGTAGATGTAGACTGCTCAAAATCCTGACTGCACTTGAGAAAATAAGTTACGAGCCCACAAGTGGTTTGAAATCTGGTTTGACAAGACTTTTTCTAAGAATTTAGACAGCCAAGGCAGTATACTTATAGGCCGAAAATCTGATGCAATTGAAAGATTGTTTTTTTTAGGCACAGGAATTACCTTTGCGCACTACGAACATTTTGGAAAAGAAGAGATCGTGATACAAAAGTTTACTATACAGGGTGATTCGCATAAGGTGTGACAAAAAGCTAGGGCGTGTAGGTTCGACTAGACAAGAAAAAAATCGTATGGGAGGGGGGGTCTATTTCCCCCCGTTTAGGCGGGAGGGGCAATTTAAGAAAAAATCACTTAAAACAGAAAAAAAATTATTAAAAAAATAACGGTGATACCTACAGGGTAATGCTATAGCATTTTGAAAAGCCAGAAATACATTCTTTAATTTTGTTTTTAAATAAAATTGTTCTAGTGAATAGTTTTTCAAAAATTAATTTTCAAAACCAAAATTTTGAAAAAAAAATGAAAAAAATTTTTTTTAAACAATTTTTTTCAAAATTTTACGTAATTAAGTATTATTTTTTTATTCAATATTCAATGCTCTTATTAATTTTTGATCAAACACAAAAAACCGGATGTCAATATGTTTTGCAGTTTTTGAGAAAATCAAAAATAACAAAAACTACTTTTGTTCTAAGAAAAGCCTTTTATTTTAGTTTTTATACGTTTTTGGATTCTTAGGTGAATTTACGATTGAAAGGATTAACTTTCTTTTTACTATTTTTTTAATTATCGTCTTATAAACATACAATAATGTGACAAAGTACTGGATTAACCATATTTCACACATTTTTACTTGCGATATACATAGGTACTATAGGGCAAGTTCTGCATTTGGAAAAAAAATCGAACTCGAGATTTTGATCAAAGTTGACATTACGATGATAGCGAAGACGAATAAAGTGGGTCCGGCAATTCCGTCTGTCTGTCTGTATGTCTGTCTGTCTGTATGTCTGTCTGTCTGTATGTCTGTACCTCGATCTAGAGCCCAAGCCACTGGACCTATTTTCTTCAAACTCGGTAGTTATGGGTCTTCGGTGATTATAGAGGGGAAATTGAAATTTTTTTTTTAGCTCCAAAACTAACGGTACCCCCCATACACCCGTAATGCAAAATCTTATTTATCTCGAAAACGGCTCTAACGATTTTGATAAAAAAAATTAGGTGTGATATTATGGACATGGACTACGTTTTGGTAAAAAAAAATTTGGGGCAAAATGTTATTAACGGTACCTGTCATAGAACCGTTTTTTTGATTTTCGACTTTCTCATTAACGGCTCTAACGATTTTAACCAAAAATTTTCAGCAGGAGTCCCCCTAAGTTTAAAATAATATTGTATATAAAACTATTCGAAAAATTATTTGTTGGGTTTTTTTAAAAAAAAAATTTTTTTTTGAAAAATCAATATCTTCAAAACCTATGAATGATTATTTTTGAAATTATTTCCTAAAATCAATATTATTAAATACTTAAAATTCGCATCCCACATTTTTTTCTTGAAAAAATTTAAAGAAATTTCTTATATAAAAAATTTATTTATTTAATAATAAAACGATTTTTTAAAGTTTGTTTGCATAAATTCATACTTTTCTAGAAATCAGACGGCAATTTCATTTTAAATTCATATTTTATATTTATAAAATGTATCTTAAATTCCAAAGTACTTTTACATAAGAGCAAGTTCGTGCGATCCAGTCGTGCATTTTATTTCATTGAGAACACCTGCGTGAGAGCATTGGTTTAAAATTGACCTGCCACTTTTTTATTATGGTGGGATCGGCTTGGCGTAGGTGCATTTACGAAAGAAAGGATTAACTTTTTTTTTTAATTTTTTATTATCAGTCCTATAAGCATACAATAAAGTGACAAAGTACTGGATTAACACATTTTTTCATTGAGAACACCTGCGTGAGAGCATTGGATTAATATTAACCTGCGAATGTTTTTCAAATTATTTTGTTGTAATAAGCTTTAGTTAAAAAATTGTTAAAAATTTAAATAAACAATAATTATGTATTTTATCTAAATATGCATGTATTTCTTATTTTAATTGATTTCAAGATTCAGGAACATTCTTGTTCTTATTTCGCAATTGCATTTTTCTGTCACAAGGTAGGGCGTGTAACGTTGCATTATTTAAAAAACATTCGCTGGTCAATATTAATCCAATGCTCTCACGCAGGTGTTCTCAATGAAAAAATGTGTGAAATATGGTTAATCCAGTACTTTGTCACATTATTGTATGTTTATAAGACGATAATTAAAAAAATAGTAAAAAGAAAGTTATTCCTTTCAATCGTAAATTCACCTAAGAATCCAAAAACGTATAAAAACTAAAATAAAAGGCTTTTCTTAGAACAAAAGTAGTTTTTGTTATTTTTGATTTTCTCAAAAACTGCAAAACATTTTGACATCCGGTTTTTTGTGTTTGATCAAAAATTAATAAGAGCATTGAATATTGAATAAAAAAAATAATACTTAATTACGTAAAATTTTGAAAAAAATTTGTTTAAAAAAAAAATTTTTCATTTTTTTTTTTCAAAATTTTGATTTTGAAAATTAATTTTTCAAAAACTATTCACTCGAACAACTTTATTTAAAAACAAAATTAAAGAATGTATTTCTGGCTTTTCAAAATGCTATAGCATTACCCTGTAGGTATCACCGTTATTTTTTAATAATTTTTTTTCTGTTTTAAGTGATTTTTTTCTTAAATTGCCCCTCCCGCCTAAACGGGGGGAAAGAGACCCCCCCCTCCCATACGATTTTTTTCTTGTCTAGGTCCAACCTACACGCCCTAGCTTTTTGTCACACCTTATGCCAATCACCCTGTATAAGTAAAGGTGGGTACAATTTGTTGTAATATCATTTTAATAAAACGTATTGGAACTCCATCTTCACCCACTGAGTTGGATCTTAGAGAAGGGATATACATGACCAATTCATTCTCAGAAACGACTTCAAATTCAGAAGAAGGTTCATTAATGGCTGAGTTGTTAATTGTAAACCTAGATGACTGTAAGTTGTTACCCACAAAGCCTTTTTTAAGATCATTTCGATCCGGAAAAATTTCAACTAGTTCCTTTCTACCAATACCAAATAAACGCAGGCTACTCCAAAACTTACGTGAGGTTAGATTAGGGCTTATCTTTGAATTGAAATATTGTTTTTTTAGCTCTGCGAATTAAAAAATACTTACGGGTGGTTACGAGTTTGACAGCAAATCACCCAGTTAGAATACAGCTTACGACGGATTTTTATTAAATCGAGGACTTCAAACGTAAATCAAGGGCAGTGCTTGTTTCTAATTATTACAGTTTTCAAATCGACTTTATCATCAACGTTATAAAATCTACAACAAATATCGAATGGACAATTTAAAGCGTCTTCTTGTAATGCAAAATTATTAAAAGATTTAAAATCTAGGAATTGAAATGAAGACGGAGACGAGATATTTGAAAATTCTATATTATAGGTGCAGACTATTAAATCATGGTCAGATATTCCTTCAAGAGAAAGCTGGTCGAATAAAAGATCGTTGGGCAAGTCAGACACAATCATTAAGTCTAGAAGACTAGCGGTGGCAGAGTAGTATTTGAATTCAGTAGATACAGAGAGACCAGTTGCTGCAATTTCATCTTAAAAATCAGGGAGATAAAAGTCTGCATTGAATTCCCGACATAAAATTGAAAAAAAAGGTTAAGGTGAAAAGCTTCTATTTGGATTATAAGCAACACCTACAAGGCATTTAATGTTACTTTCACAAACTTCTAATATCAAAAACTCAATTCCTCCACTATAAAACCTAGAAACAATTTAGCGTTTAAACTCGCCCTGCAGTAGATAGCATCTCCTCCTCTGATAGTATTGGTGGCTCTATCGTTACGTATCAGTTTATAATATATAATTGGTAAGCATATACATAGTTAGACGTTGCAAGCTTTAAAAAAAATCTAGGTATAGCTTAAGTTAGGCTTAAATGGAGTCCTGTACAAGCATCTGGCTCAAGAGGATTTTACCAATCTTAGGGAGAGGTGGTTATCAAGTTATCAACTCAATTTATTCCGATGAACCTTTTTATTAACCGAATTAAAATTTTGCGACTTTAGAAATTTTACAATTTAGCGCTAAGAACCCGTTTGCTTTCAAAATACATACAACTAATTAGCTACTTCGTCGTCAAGTAATTGTTGTGTTGTTAATTTGGGAGTAACAGTCCGCTTGATTCGCTACGTCATCTGCTGGCATTTTTCTCGCAGGTATAAGACAAACCGCCATTTCGCAAAATACTGGCTATACTTATAGCTGAAATTATTAAATCACATAAGTAGGTATTATTGAATCTTTTTCAGTTTTCCTACTATTTTTTTCAACTTCACATTTCCATCAATAATGATATATAAAATGACATCTACCCAAAATCAGACAAAATAATGACTCTAACCAATCAGTAATGAGTGCTCAAGTTAACCACTGATGGCCAATGCAGAAAAGGAATAACCCATCACCTTAAGTGTGAGCCACTGAGCTTTATTTTATTCACTTGACCTGGCTTCGAAGTGAATCTCTTTCGTGGTTGTAGCGGCTCCGGAATTGCCCTTCCTAGTTTGAATCTTACCATTTTATTACAATTTTTGTTGGTATACGAGGATTTGGTGTGAACATTCGATTCAACCACACTGCTACCTGGATTACCGCATACCAAGTTGGATAAGGTTCCATCATTACCACATCATTAGTATGTATATATTAACCTATGTGATCCAACTAATTACATATAATTACCAAAACTTTCTGACTGAGCATTAACCACAATCGGGAAACGATTTCCCCACTCAGACAACTAATATTAAACCACAGTGTTTTCCCACAAGCAGTTTGCTAGAAATAAACACAGTGCACAACTGAATCCCTCCAACTGATATTAAACCACATATCATTTTCACACAAGTATTTCTATAGAAAGGATTAAGTACACTCCTGCACCTCACATACTTGCTCTTCTGTGCAAGCATGCAAAAATTCTATGTAATTAAAGCAGAGAAATATTAAATAAGAGCAGTTTTATATTCATTTTGTATATATAAAATGTGTTCAATATTTAGAAAACTTCACTCACCCTATTTTAAATACAGAACTTTAAAAAATAAATACATTTAATTTTTTTAAAAAACCATAAACATATTTTCCGAAATCTGTACACCCAGTGTTACTTAAAAGCAATTCGCGTATGAAATGGTATTGAGATTATCAAAATAATGAAAAGTTTTTCAAATTGTAAGACATACTTAAATTAATTACAGGATTTTTTACTTGCGACTTATACATAGATACTATAGGCAAGTTATGCATTCGTAAAAAAATCGAACTCGAGATTTTGATGAAAGTTGACATAGCGATGATAGCAAAGACGAAAAAATTGGGTTTCTTAATTCTGTTTGTTGAGCTGTCTGTTCGACAACAGCCTAAACGGCTCGGCCGATTTTCGTTAAACTTGGTAGATAGCATTTTTAAATTTTTCCGTCCGAAGATTTTTTTCTTTTTGGTCATGCCTAGAAATAACAGTACCTGCCATACGATTTTTTTTCGAAATTTTATAAATAATTTTTTTTTTCTCAAAAACTGTTCTTCAGATTTAAAAAACAAAATTCAAAAATTGAAAAAAAAAAAATACCGAAATCCAGTTCTTAACCCCCCTTGGAACCATTTTTTTGTTTTTGATTTTCTCATAAACGGTACAACCAATTTTGATCACTTTGTATGCTTAAGCTTCCCAAAAGTTTGAATATTATTGTGTATTCAAATTAAGAAAATTTTTTTTTTTGAATTAAAAAAAAAATCCAATTTTTCTTTTCAAAACTCAATATTTCGAAATTCCCATCGATTATTTTTCAACTGAATAAATAAAAGTTTCTCAATATAATCTACAAGATGTGATAAAAAAGGTTTTTTTTACCTAAAAACAACGGTTTCCATCATACAAATGTTAAAAAATGGTTTTCAAAAATCGAATTTTTCTCGAAAACAGCACCTAGAATTTCGATAAATTTTTTTTAATTTAATTTTTACGATATATACAGTGACGAGCAAAAGTGGTCAAATGTTTTTGCTTACTTGAAAAATTGATTTAAAGTAAGAGTTTTTAATTAAAAATTAAAATCTTTTTTTATTTTTTTCATTTTGTTTATTTAACTAAATTTTATTATTTGTAATAACTTTTCAAAAAATAATATATTATACGAACAAAAAATATTCGATTAGTTTTTAGACTTGTCCAATTATGCACGTTTAAGATCAATGTTTTTTCTTTAGTATTTAGTATATAAACCTTTATTTTTAGTTACTTAGGAGCAACACTTTGGTATACTTTCCACCAAATTATGGAGAAATTCTCTGGAATACGGCCCCATTCCAGCTCCATTCGTTGCCAAAACTCCTGAGTGTTTGATGGGTGATTTTTGTGCTACCCCAACCGTCGCTTCACAATTGACCATACATTTTAAATTGGATTGAGGTCAGGGCTTTGTGCTGGCCATGTCATCGTCGCAAACTGTTGATTTCTCAGCCATTCCGAGACAATTTTTGACGTGTGTTTTGGATCTCCGTCCTGCTGAAAAGTTATTTCACAATTCTTGAAGCCTGTTGATGCAGTAAAAGGTGGTAAATTTGTCTTCAAAATGTCCAAATATTTTTCTTTGTTCATGATGCCATCGATGTTCACCAAAGGACCAACAGAGTTCCACGAGAAACAACCCCATTTCCATCACCGAACCTCCTCCATGTTTCACAGTCTTTTGAACTTGATGTTGTTGAAGTGGTTCTCCAGGATGTGACCAATAAAAACATATAAAATCCGTTCCTATTCTATTGACCTTCGTCTTGACCGACCAAATGACTTTTTTCCATTGGTCAATTTTCCAGCGTTTGTGCATTTTAGCAAAAGCTAACCTGGCTTTAATGTGTTTCGCTGAAAGCAGACGTTTCTTCGTTTTCTCTTTAGCGTTTAACCCAATTCTTTTGAGTGCCCGGCGTGCAGTCCATTCACTAACTGGCTTGTCACAACTTCTCAACTCTCTTTCCATTCTTCTAGCTCCCAAATCAGAAAGTAGTCGTTTCCGTCCTTTTTTCATTGGGGGGCATGGATGTTTTTATTTTTTCTAATTTTAAGCACAGAATTTTTTGAAATTTTCAAAATGTTGGACACTTCACGCGATGATTCACCACTTTTTAGTAAAAAAAATAGCGCGGTCAACGGTATTTTTACAATTTTTTTTTTTCATTTTTACAATAATCAGATTTACACGTTTTAAAATGAACGATTTACCCACAACAAACTAGCAACAAATAAAATTATCTTAACTGTTACTTGTTAAATAACAGTAAAATAAACAAAGCACAATAGAGAGGAACATCTCTCAATGAACAAACGATGTTAAATCTCTTGAAACTAAAACGTGCATAATTGGACAAAGCCAGAAAATTATTATTATTTTTTTTGTTTGTAATAATATATTATTTTTTGAAAATTTTACTATACATAATAAATGTGAGTTAAATAAACAAAATAAAAAAAGATTTTAATTCTATTAAAAAATCCTTACTTTAAATCAATTTTTCAAAAAAGCGAAATCATTTGACCACTTTTGCTCGTCACTGTACATATATAATTCAATCAAAAAAATTTTAAAACAAGATATTACTGACGGTACCTACCATAGAACCATATTATCAAATTTTGAATTTCTCATAAAATTCTCTCGGAATAACGGACTTTTAATGACATTTTTTATAGAGAAACTTCTAAAAAGTTTGAAGAACATTGCAATTCAAAACATATTTTTTAAAGTTTGAAAAAAATTATAATTTTTTAATAATTCGATATCTCAGAAACTGGTCCATATTTTATTTTCAAAATTTAATTTTTGTTCGTACAGTAATTAAACCTTAAGGTTGGCGTAAAAATTTTTTCTTAAAAACATTGTATATAAAAGCCTATTTTTTCAAGAACCCGCTACAGCGACTTTATTTTTGTTCTTGCATACCAAGATTCAATTTGCTTAGGAAATCACGATATTCTTTTTTTGCATCTCTTCAAAAATTAATTTTATGAACAGTTTTCTCTAATAACAATAAGTTTTAAAATTCTTAGTCTTTTATATAAGAGCAAGTTCGTGCGACCCAGTCGTGCATTTTAATTTTTTGTTTAAAAGTCCCATATATACCATTATATAATAAAAGTAACATCGTTCAAATTCCCGCCTCGGCTTTTTAAGATGGCACTTATCCATGTGGTTTAATTTTCAATGACTCTTCCTCTTAGATCCGACTGAATTTGAGGTGATGACTTGCGCTATGTTCACCTTAAAGCCATCGGTCAATTATTGTTTATTTGCATTGACTTTCGACTTTAGGAAACGGCCCAAGACAAAGGCTATCGGAAGACCGAGTTCTTGTGCACGGCGAGGAATCGACTACCTCGGATTCTGCTGTACAAATTCTCGACCGATTTTGCGTTCCATTGACTTACAAATGTTACCTGATTTATTACACAGGTCGTGCCGTTTTCTGTTGGCTTTACAAAGCAAATTTCATTCTTTCAAACGAGAACACAAAAATTGTGCTTTAACTTTTAGTAAATGTCTATGAAGTCATCAAAGTCTTTGGCAGAAATGAGATGATGGCTGGAGGTAGGTTGTTCCTGTGAAGGTATAAAATATTCATGATCTGCATTTTTAGATGAGATTAACCAAAACAATATTTTTGGGGATCTAGGACTGGATATACAGAGTCATTCATTTTTCGGTTTCGAAAGTAAAGCTAAATAAAACAAACAAAGCGATACATTTTTGATGAAAATTGTATTTCATTATAAAGTTTGGACTATGCCATTAAATGTGAAAAAACAATATCATTCAAATGACTACCTCAGGAAGATTCGTAGCATGCGATTCTTTTGAGGTAATTTTTAACCACTTTTTCGCACATTTCGGGCGGTTGTGTTTTAATGCGTCTTGAGTGCCTCACAGAAAAACATCTAACGGCAACAAGTCGCATGATCTTTGTGGCCAAAACATGAAATTACGCGACCAGAAAACTTCTCACGCAACCAAACCATAATTTGTCCGCCTCGTCTTGTTGGAACCACATATCGTCCAAGACTTTATCTTCAATCGCCGCCGCCGCCGGCCAAAAAAAAAAAAAACCGTTATCATTCGACCTTATCGCTGTGAATTGACTGTAACCGTCTGCCCATTGGCATCTTCGAAGAAATACGAACCAATGCCACCTTTCGACCATAGAGCACACCAAACAGTCACTTTGTCTGGATGCAAAGGTACATCTTCAATCACTTGCGGGTTTCCTGAACCCCGTATGCACGGCGCGCGGCACCTTGCATGAGAGACCGGAAAAAACTCAATTAGAACTAAACTACTGAACCAATTTTCATGAAATTTGCAGGAAAGGTTAGCCAATAGCAAGACTTTAAGAAATGACAACAAAATATTTCTATTTCTATATTTTTGTGATTTTTGAGGCCCTATATCTCGGGAACCGCTTATGCTAGAAAATTATTATTTGGTGAAGCGTCTGTGACTGACTAGCTTAGCAAATATTCGGAATTTTAAGTTTCTGATTTCATTGGTACTGAAGATAGGGAGGGGTCAAAAATCGCCCGAGTTTGTTCCTGTAAAAAGGGTGTAGTGCCAGAACTTGGATGGACACTACCATGCTCTTGCAGGTATTTGCAGCTAAATTGTGTTTGATTATAAACTTTGACGTCGAAATCGAGAAAATATCTATTTTAGGCCGTAGGAAAGTGGAGCTTTTTTTTTAAAACATTGCAAACATTGAACTAACATTATGACACTTCAAATGATAGCTGAATTTCACAGGTGGTGTTGAATGCCAACGCTACCAACTTGAAACCAAGGAATGAATGACCCTTTACAAATAGTTATCGTTCCTGTCTCTTCATCGTTTTGCTGAATTAACTACGGAAAAATAGCAGTCGTTGCATGGTCAAACGGTTTCTTTCCAAATTATTGCGTCTCACATTGGAAAAATTTAGGATCAAATATGAAGGGCTCTAAATTACCTACATATATGTATGGTCTTTATAGTTTTTTGGTGCTAATAACGGTCCTCTATCCACAGCGCATATAACTACGGAATAATAAAATTGTTGTATGCTATTAAAACTAAGCTAAACGGTATTTCTGCTACCAACATCATAAAAGCAAACTTTAGGAGTGAATGCTGGTATTTTCCATAGTTTTGGGGTATAACGAATAAAAAAATCGCAAAATAAACCCAGACACATTTTTTTTTATTATTTTTTTTGTGTTTTTTTGTCTGTGTTTTCGAACCCGTGGCGTGTCGTCTCAAATTTTGCCACCAAACGTTGATGATGATGAGTCGAATGTGAAGGGGGCCACCACGTTTACCGTAAAATGGGCGCAAGGCGTGAAGCGTTTGCACCTATTTTGGTAATAAATTTTCATCATTTCATTATGTCTTGTCATTTTTGATATTGAAATGCCAAAATACATGTACAGTAGAAGTACATGGTAGTAGTGTATAGAAGCACAGTAGTACCATTCAGTGAGTAATGCGGCCCTACTTGTTCCCAAAGTTTTCTTGCATGAGACTGCCAAGTACATACAGTCACGAAATAAATCTTTTTTATATCATTTTTATTAGACACTCCATCAAAAACAACATGTTTATGAAAAATACCTTTTTTGTTGCGACCTTTTGATGATTTTAACCTTAATGAATATGAGGGATAAAAAATGGTTCAGAGCGCCACCTGTTAACCTTTTAAGACGCAAGAGCAAGGGGTTTTGTAAGATACATTTGCATCTTGTGTGACGGGCGTTGTGAAAACGTATAGTCAAAACAAGGACTAATACCATCACAAAAATAAAAACAACAATTAGATTGAAAAAAATCTTTCAAATTACTTCCATTTTTATTTTAATGAAAATACGTTGTTTCGAGTTTCTGCATTGAGCAACTGTTAAAAACACGTACTTTCGATTAAAATTACAAACAACCAACATAAAGTCTGTTCAATTTGATTTAAGTTCTTTTAAAAATAAAGGAAATTTTATAGGGATATACTAGAATACCTATTATACTCGCACGTGTATAATACTCCCCTTTTACTGAAATTGAAAGTAGTATTTGTTCGAAACTGATGACCGATAAAGTCTGCCTTTGTGTGTCAATCAAAATAATAAAGAATTGGGCTGATGGGAGTAAGAGCTTGGGATGTTTGAATATATTTGGCCGGACAATTTGTCAGTGACAGTTTTTTTTTTATATCTAAAACAAAAATGAACCGAAAAAGAAGCAAAGATTAAAGACCAGATCCGAGTCGTACAAACTCTCCTTAGTGTTACTCGAATATTATCATCTATTCATACCCTTAGTTCTATTACGTGAGAATTTTGAGTAAGCTGTAATCTTAGTAAAGTTAAGTTTAATTGACTTGTATTTCAATAAATATGTTATAAGCTTAGCCTAAGTCATAATGGGCTTGGTCTATGGCTGTCTACCGAACAGTGAAACAAATCTTTACATAGTTTTGCTGAAAGTAAGATTATTGCACTTGGTATTTCGAAGGCATTTGATAGAGTTTGGCATCAAGCTCTCTTATGGAAAATGCGTGCATTTGGTATCGATAAATATCTTCTTCGTTAGGTAAGAAATTACCTATCTTACCGTTAAATACACTTAGTATTGGAGATTTCAAATCTGATGTCCACAAAACAAACACTGGTGTGCCGCAGGGCTCCGTTTTGTCTTCGCCACTCTTCCTTATGTTCATAAATGATCTTCTGTCTGAAACTTCTAAACCACTTAATTGTTTCGCTGACTACTGTACCCACCCACCTATTCATATTCGATTTTATATTCACAGCCTTGTGGACGGCGTATGATAAGCTTATTAAATTATGATTTTGGCAGCATTGTCCAATGGGGAATTAAAAACCGTGTAGAATTGAATGTTTCGAAAACTCAATGCTGTTTACTATCGCTAAAGCATAACCCGCATAATGCGTTTCTCATCTCAAACAACTCAACCGTAAAACCCGTACTATGCTCGTACTGTCAAATACAGATATTCTTTTTTGAGCCGAACTACACGAATGTGAAATGCTTTACCCGGCTCAATGTTTCCCACTCATGAGCGCGCGTATAATATTAACAAATAAAATGCACGATTGTGTCGCACGAACTTGCTCCTATGTAATAGACTAGGAATTTTAAAAACAAATGTTATAAGAGAAAACTGTTCATAAGGATAAAATTATTTTTTTTTAATTCTTTGCGTAGAATAAGAGAAGAACAAAAATTATAAAAGGTGTGTTTGTTTTTTGCACATCCATAAAGAATTGTAGAAAAAAACGACATTGGGACTAAGCCGCTTTACATGTAAATACAACAACTACTTCGAGACTTAATTTAAGACTCAATAAAAACCGTGATGCCAAGATAACATTATATAATATGTTATCGATAATTGTTCAGAGAAGTCAAAAGTGAGGTTTTTGGATGCTGGTTGATGGTTGTCTCAATGTACTCGTAGTTGACAAATGCCATAGTGTGCACAGCGCGTCCAACTTTTTGGAAAGAAGTTGCTAAGTCATTTTTTTTTTTTACAATTCTACGAGTATAGTATATAGACTTGCAAAAAAAAAACACGGCTAATATTTATAAGCTTTTATATACAAACTTAAAAAAAGAAAAAATTTGTTTAAGAAAAAAAATTGGTACGCCAACTTTAGGTTTTTATTATTGTGTGAATGAAAATGAAATTTTCAAAAAAAATACTGAGCCGTTTTTGACATATCGAACTTTCCAAAAAAACAAAATGACTTTTTTTCTCCAATCGAAAAATATTTTTGTTTTATAAGTTTTCAAACTTTTTAGAAGGATATCTGTAGGTATGAAAAATTGCATTAAAATCCGTTATTTCGATAAAGAGAAATTCAAAATTAGAAAAAAAAAATGGTTCTATGGCAGGTACAAGCTGTAATATCTTGATTTCAAAATTTCTGAAAACCATTTTATAACATTTGTGGGTAACTTTGTTTTTAGGTAAAATAAATTTTTTTTTCTCACATCTTGTAGATTATATTGATAAATGTAGATATAGAAATGTAGCTTGGGATTTTCGAAATATTGTTATTTGAATGATTTTTTTTTTTGAAAATATAAATACACAATATTATTCAAATTTTTGCAAAGCTTAAGCAAAAAAAATGATCAAAATCGGTGGTACCGTTTTTTGAGAAAAAAAAAATGTACCATAGAGGGTACCGAGCTTTAACTAAATGAATTTTTTTTTTTATTTTTTAAATCTGTCGAACAGTTTTTGAGAAAAAAAAAGACAGTTACAAAATTTAGAAGAAATTCGTATGGCAGGTATCGTTATTTTTGGTCTTAAAGAAAAATAAAAAAAAAGTGTGGGGGGAAGAAGTTAAAAATGATATCAACTAAGTTTAATGAAAATCGGCGGGGCCGTTGCAGTCAAACAGACAGACAGACACACAGAATTGCGAGACCTACTTTTTTAGTCTTTGCTATTATCGTAATATCAATTTTGATCCAAATCTCGAGTTCAATTTTTTTTCTGAATACATAACTTGCCTTATATGTAATATTATAACCTATAAGTCGCAAATAAAAGTAATTATTATATAAAACCACTAAAATAAAAAAAAAGTATATAAAATTGGAAAACTTCGCTGTGGCTGTTCTAGTTTTGTAAGTAGTTTTAAGTAATTTTAGTAGTTTTAATCTTAATCTTCAATATAGTTTTAGGTAGTCTGTAAGTTATATACCAATATATGGGTGATTCTACAAACAATGGATTAAAATGTTAAAAATTTCGGCACGATATTTTTGGAAGCCAAAAGACGTAAAAGTTGTTCTAGTTGATCAATAGAACGTCTCTTTGCATTGTTGAAAGCGGCCAGTCAAAAAAATAAAAAATAACAATTTTAAGGGAATTTTTTGAAAAAGGATTTTTTGAAAAAGGATTTAATTAGTGTTCATAAACATACAAATGCATAGTTGATACATATAACTTAGCATTTTATTAAAAGAATATAATATAATATATTATAATTAAATATTTTTTCTACTTAGAATCAATTTAAAATAAATTATATTATTTTTAAAAATTTTAAAAAATATTTCGCATTGAAGTTCGAAGTTCAACAAAACTAAAAATTTCTCAGGTTTCTGAATAAAATATCATTTGTTCATTTATTAGCCAGGGGACTGAGCCCAGGGCAATGAGGTTTTTCATGTTTTTTGCACAAAAAAGATATTAAGATTTTACTTAAAAAAAAAACAAAAAAAATATAAAAAACATATAATATTACAATTTTATTAAACCTATATTACTCGTATACTGCTAACAAATATGCCTACTTACATACAAATTTGTTTTGTAAAATTTCACCAGAGGACTGATAAACTAAACGGACAATTCACGACTTCTTGCACAAATGTCTTTTTCCCAACACTAACATAAGAAACAAATTCGAGTTGCACCAAGATTTTATTGTAAGGAGACTTGGTACTTCAAATTGCCATTACTGTAAACTCGATCGATATCCTAGTTTTTGATTTTTTCGACTGTTTCAATATTCCAGGGGACTGATATGAAATGCGAGGGGCAAAGTTTAATTAAGTTTTTTTGTAATAAAATCAATTACTAAAAAATATTTATCTAATTTGTAGCAAAAATGTATTATTTGGCGTAACTTCGGTGGAAATCATCTTAGTATGAGACCCGAAATAAGAGAACGGTAATAATTTTTCTTTGCGAAAACGCACTGGGGACACGTCATGTCAGGGGACCGAGAATCAGACACTTTGAAGAATTTTTTGATATTGAATTTTACTATTAAATTAGTTTTTAGGGCAAAAGGAATTAGTATTGAGTCATTATATAGTTTCACTTAGACTACCCGATTAGGGCCAGTAACTTTGTTGTTAGATAGTGATCTGATAAGTAAGCTAATTTTTCATGAATTTTTGGTCTAGCTTTAAGGTAGTATGCGTTGAAATGAAGTTAAAAAAATAAATATAAAAAATTAAAGAAAAGAATTTTTGTGTAAGCTAAGTGTTATAACCTATTATATTATTAGCATTATGATGAAATTTTATTCTATCCATTCAGTTTAATAAAACAAAACCAGATTGATTTTATTCACGAATCCGAATGTTGCCCTTAATACTTACTTACATTAAAGTTTATCCCAATCGTAAAACATACAATCAATTTATTCAGGCATCCCTAAAATAACTGTCTGGGTTTTTCCTTTTACATTCATATCCCTTAATATAATCTTATTGTATTTTCATCTATGATACGACGGAGTTGAAAAAAAAAAAAAAACATTTTAGCCCAACGAAGTGTTGAATTTCGCAAAATTATAAATCGAATAAAAATGCAAATGATAATTCCCATCCTGTTTTTTTAGTTGGTCACCTTTTCCATGAATGAATGGTTCATCCAATTGATATTAATTTATTGCAGGAAGCATTCGTAAATAAGACTTATTACATATCCAATTCCGATAATGAAGGTAGAAGGTATTAAATAAAGGTCGACTATTTTGAAACAAGGTCTGTAAATCTGTTTTGTAGGGAGCGAAGGATCGTATACGGCAATGTTCATTCATGATATAATCAAAGAGCTATTCGAAACAACATTTAGGGTACCACCCACGCCAGGAGAAAAATTCATCTTATGGTAATCAATGAGTTAAAATGAAACATGTGGCAGAAAATGGATTTACGAATATGCTGCAGTGAAAAACAGGAC
The DNA here is from genome assembly GCA_911387755.1 of Chrysotoxum bicinctum. Taxonomy (NCBI): domain Eukaryota; kingdom Metazoa; phylum Arthropoda; class Insecta; order Diptera; family Syrphidae; genus Chrysotoxum; species Chrysotoxum bicinctum. The sequence continues at coordinate 122,149,535 of OU426989.1, read as the reverse complement.
CAGTGAAATAAGAGTATCGACAAGGGTAAAGAGAGGAGATTGGAGAAGAAAATTGTGCTTAGAAAGAAGTGCTTAGGAAGAAGAGTCTCACGATCGAAACAACGACCAGAAATATTATAAAAGAAAATGCAACAACTAGCTACTGGAATTAAAATTAATAAGGTGCTAAATAGACATGATGAAGAGTGTTTAAAAGGGTCAGAAGACCACCCACTTTTAATCAATGAAGAAGTATAAAAAAGGGCTTGGTTTTAAAAAACCTTAAGAACAACAAGGTTAAAGCATCTCCAATCCAATCATCTACCAAATAGGATGGAAGTAAGCATGTCCGGTGACCAAACTATTAGCTCCATAAGCTTAATCTGCCTTCTTAACGTGGTCGTATATAAGATCCTACAGAAACGTGTTGTGTGAGCGTGTCAGGACGTTTTCCAATACTATAGTTAGGAAGTACCAGTGTGGCTTCCGGCCCGGCAGATCGACTATAACCATATATGGCGATTGTCAACTCTTTCGCGTTATTCAGAAATTGCACAGGGATTCGCCAAGGAGATCCGCTGTCATGTAACATCTTAATCTCATTCTGAAGCATATGGTGCGCAACGAAAATGCTTACACCTAGGACAATATTTTTTTTTTTTCAAACCTGTCTAACAATTGGAGTATGCGCACGATCGATGCCGTTTCCAAAGGTCTAGAATACTTCACAGCGACTGAAGATCAGTCCAAACTTGTTGGTTTTGAATTAAATGAGGACAAGATCAATTACATGCTTTCAAAAAGCAAACAAATATTTATCCAACGACTACCACAACTTCGAGGTAGGAAGTGAAGGAATTCATCTATCTCGGAGTAAATATAAACACGAACGGTACCTTAGAAGAGATCTGATTATCACCGTAGGAAGCCGCTGCTACTTCAGTTTGGCGAATTAAATTCATTTACCGGAAATACTTAGTGTACGCCCAACAAGCCCCTTATACTTCCAGACTTGATTTACAGCCACGAGTGTTGGACTATAAATAGAAACGATGAGCTGATACTAGGCTCTTTCGAAAGATGAAAACTTGGTCTTGTGTGCGAGGTGGAGGAGATAGTATGACCCGTTCCAAGATTCGGATGTAGTCCAGACAGCCAAAAATCATCGTCTACGTGGGCTCGCGGCTTCATCAAGCCAATGGAGAATAGTGCTCCAGCCAAGAATCTTTAAATCCCAGGTTCGAAGCAACAAGGAAGAACACTCGGCCTAGGCAACAACTGAAAGCAGAGTGGTCGCGATCGAAGGTTATGACAAGCTTCGTGTATCAAGCAGAGATCCTTCTTGGATCGGGAGCCATACACGTATAAGTATTCTAATTCTATGTAACCTTTAAAGAAGAAAAACAACAGTGAAAACTAATAAAAATAACAATAAGAGCTAATAAAGAATAAGACGCAATAAAATGAACAAAACTAAATTTTGTCCACGTATTATGGCTTTATTAGTAATAGCTAATATTCCCATTAGTTATGTACCGCAACGTCGTACAACTGGATGCCTCGCTGGCTTGACAGTAGCGCATTCTGTAACCTAGTAGCAAATAATCCAAGATCTTTGTGTAGAATTCTCCTCAGACTAGTGCGTGAAATGTTGAGCTGTTGACATGGATGGCGAGAATAGCAGTCTCACGAACTTTTTGCCCAAACTTACAGCAGGCGCTGTGGGTGCTTCATTTCGGCCAAAAGTTCTTTTCAAAAAACGCACTGTTTTGGCTACATAGTAGGCTGTCCCGTCGTTGTATGAAGAAAAAAAAATCCTCGAATTTTTTATTGAAAGTGGTTGCATATTAAGGTCAAAAAACGCACGATTTTTGTGAATTTTTTTCTCGGAAACTTTATTAGGTAATAACATATTTATTTTTTAAATAATGAATACATGCGTCAAGAGCACAAACAAAATTTGTTTTGTCTTAATTTTCGAATTTCGGCCGAATTACAGAGGTCGCCAACGTTGATTCATCAAAAAACACATTGTTCCATTGCGGACAGTTAATCTCCAGATCTACTTAACCGATTTTCAAAAAACCTGGCAACTTGATTATTTTTATGTTTTCTAAGTCAAATTACCATAATTTGACCAAAAAGTTATGAACCAAAAAAATGGAGAGCCAAAAATGACCAACAAAAAATTATTTTTTTTTTTTTCAAAGCTTGATATTTTTTTTACTTTTTAAACAAATTGTGGTGAAATGTCTCGTAAGAAATCTTCCTTTAAATAACCCACTTTTTTTTTTTTTGTTTCCGTCCATCCAATCCTGAGATTAACTGTCCGCAATGGGACAATGTATTTTTTGATGAGTCGACGATGGCGCCCTCTATAATTCAGCCAAAATTCGAAAATTAAAAATTTTTTTTTTACTCTCAACGCATGTATTCATTATTTAAAAAAAGAAAAATTATTACATAATAAAGTTTCCCAGAAAAAAAAATTCCCAAAAATCGTGTGTTTTTTGGCGTTCTAGACCGTACTATACCTTAACGAGTAGATTCTGAATAATTATTACTTTTTGATTTGAATATAACTTTTTGGGCTCTAACGCGGCTTAAAGACCTGAAAATATAGTTTTCTGCCTTATTTTAAGATCTTTAAGCCGCGGTAGAATTCCATAAGTTATGTTCAAATCAAAAATTAAGTACATATTCAGAATCGGCTCGTTAATACGCAACTTTTGATCCCCCTTTCGATAAAAAAAATCTAGATTTTTTTTTTCTTTATACATCGACGGGACAGCCTACTCAGGAAATAAGTTTTCACTATTTCCCAATGTTGTTCAAGCGAAAGGCGACTCATTTAGTTCCACGAGGGTATGATACTGACTTTCTGTCAAGATTTCGAGCGGGAAACAGCTGTTACTATCAAAATGACCTGTGATTTAAAAAGAAACCACTAGATGGCCCTCCTTGTTTACCTAAGACTGAGCATTTTTTTAAATATTTTTTTCTAATCGTCCTTCATCATGATCTTGCATTTATAATCCACAACACCAACCCTTAAGACAAATTTAAAAAAACGGTAAGCTATATAATTCATTACATCACTAACGTTGTTTAAATTAACCGCAATTTCGTTAAATCGCTTCGTCGTCTTTCCAAAAATGTCCAGTTAAAATAATACAATTTAATTTTTAATTACAGCTGGCTCTTCCCTTACCCCCAAAAGGCGCATTCCACATGGGATACAGGCCTTCAAAAAAAACTGTGTTCAAGTACTGAAACAATTCTGTCAAGGCTTTTAGGACGCATTCTGTCATCTTTTATTCAATTTCGATGCCCACGTTCAGGTAAGGTAAAATTTAATTAACAATTAAGAAATTTCCCATAAATTTTTGGTGTCCTTGCACGCACAAGTTCACATTCGATAAAATTATTTTTTTTCGCGGTCAAGCATAACACGTATAAATGTTTTCCCAACGGCAAGGCATTTAAAGCACGTTCAGCCAAAACATGAGATGAAATTTTGTTACGAGTATACTCAACCCTTATATATGGCTTTTATGGTTTTCTGGTTTCTCGCTCGAAAATAATTATATTTTTCAAGATTTCTCGTTGATTGACAACTTTTTTTTTTTTTTCATGTCAAACATATATCTTTCTTCATAGACCTACTTAGGTTAAACTAAGACTTCGTACATAATTTGAATTTAATATTTTTTGTTGAAATGTATTATTATTCTTTTAGGGTAATTGAAAACACAGACGAACAAAAAAAATGGTTTTCCTAGAGCTTGTGGGAAGAAATTTCATGACCTTGTCCATCTAGGTAGAACAAAAAATTTAAGTAGGCGTAGAATTTATTCATTTTCTCTGAATGGTGAACAATATGTTCATAGCGAGCCCTAACCACCTTTTTATTGTAAGAGACATTTTTCCCAGCTCAAGTTAGTAATGCTATTCAATAGCATATCTATCCTCATTACTGCTTTGTTAATATAACTTTTTATTACAAAATTACAGAGAAAACAAAATTTATCGTAACCGACAACTTTTCGGTTAACTGCTAAATATCGTAGATGTCATACTCATACATAGTGTTTGTGATATGCCCAAGTGATGTTGCTTATTTAATATGTGTTCACCATAGCCGCAGCTTGAGCTGGTGGGCCCCGGGAAAAATCCAAAAAAGAGGCCCTATTACCAACTTACTTTTCAAATGTTGGTTAAATGAATTTTAACAAAAAAATCTGCATTTGACAGAAGCGAATTCAAATTCAAATTCAAATTTATTTCTCCTTCAGTGAAATCGTGGTACATGGTAGAATTTTCAGGTGGTATGACGACTTTATAAAGAAGAAGCTTATTTTCTTTGCTTAGATAAGACAATTGGAAATTGAGTTTTTATTAAAACATTAGCTTTTTAAATAGAGGTAATAAAATGATTTGAAAATGGTAGCGTCTTATCGAGAGTGATACCAAAGATATTTTATTTTTACCATAATCTGCAAACGTCCCTCAGACAAATTATTTAGGATAAAACCTCAATAACCGAAAATAATCCTTATATTTACCCACTATTCAATCTCTAAGGCGTTTAGCCTATAATGCATCTATTCAACGTTTTCTAAATAACATTTTTGCATTAAGAGCCATTATAAGGGATATTTTCTCGCTACTTGCTATAATGAGTTTTTAAATATAGTTGTAAGTCTTCTAAAGAGTTCTGAAAAGTGGCAAGAGAAATGAATGAATCAGGATTGTCAATATAGGGACAGGTGTTTCTGCTGGAGAATTAGCTCTTCACTTTAAAAATCTGCCCTCATCAAATGTTTAATTTTTAACTGCGAAACCATACGCAGTCGATAAGATTCTGAATCGGGCAATAGATGCGACGGAGAGAGTATATTCTCATAAGAATTTTTCAGAAATACATCTCAGACGCTAATTCAAAAGAAAGAAGAAAAGAAGATCTACGCGCTATCTGTCAACTTTAAGGGTGCTTCAGACCTTTTGAACAGAAATGCGCTTTTTTAGAAACTTAGGAATATCCTTGAAACTAGCTAAAATATTTAAATACATGTATTCCGGAACTGAGGCTGTTGCTTGGGATGGTTTGAGTTTATCAGGGTAAACAAAAAGCGGTGCCACACAGGGTTGTTCTCCCAGTGGATTGCTGTTTACACTCTTCATGAACGGCATTGTTCCTGAGCTAACTGATGGTGAAAGGAAAGCAAACTTATTCGTTAATGTGTTCATGTTGATGATTTGGTGATATTATCTGAAACTTCCTAGCATTGGCAACTAATGATTAATCGTTTTTCTTCATTTTGTGAAAAAAACGGGGTCTTATATTTGTTACACATTAACACCATTGTTTTGACGATACAAACAATTTAAAAAACTCTAAATGAATTGAACAATTAAAACAATTAAAATTACTATTGTGAACTATTACATTTGGTCTAAAATTTGAATTTGCCGCCCATCCGGCCATATTAAATTGTAAAAATGAAAAAACAGTAGAATAAGAAAAAAAAAAGAATAAGAAGAATAAATTCATTCCAAACCGAAACTCGAAAGTCTCCGCACGCTTTTTTCTTAAAAAACCTTTTTTTCGATTCGTTTATTTAACAAACGTTCAAAATTTATCGTTAGCTTTAACCAGCTAGTTTGTAAAAATTATTACAAATTTTCAACCATCTAAATGAGGTTCAGCCTTAAAAAACTCAAATTAGTTCACCAATGAAAATAGTCTTGATGTCGTTAGAGAATATAATTATTTCACAGTGGTTCTTAATTTTTACTTGCGACTTATAGGTACTATAAGGCAAGTTATGTATTCGTAAAAAAAATCGAACTCGAGATTTTGATCAAAGTTGACATTACGATGATAGCGAAGACGAAAAAAGTGGGTCTGGCAATTCTGTCTGTCTGTCTGTCTGTCTGTCTGTCTGTCTGTCTGTCTGTCTGTCTGTCTGTCTGTCTGTCTGTTCGATTACAGCTAAACGGCTCGGCCAATTTTCTTCAAACTTGGTAGATATGGGTTTTGATTTTTTACCCCCGGATGTTTTTTGATTTGATTTTTTATGACCAAAAATAACGGTACCTGCCATACGTTTTTTTTCCGAAATTTTATAAATATTTTTTTTTCTCAAAAACTGTCCCTGCGATTTTCTTAAAAAAAATTCAAAAAATTTAATTTAGTTAAAACTAGGTAATGGTCGAAAAAAATTTTCAAAAAAATGAGTAGTTTTGGTACCCCCCTTGGGACCATTTTTTTTGTTTTTGATTTTCTCAAAAACGGCGCCACCGATTTTGATCATTTTTTTTATGCTAAAGCTTCCCAGCAGTTTGAATATTATTGTGTTTTCAAATTTTCCAAAAAAATTTTTTTGGATTTTTAAAAAAACTTTCAAATTTTTTTTTTGAAAACTCAATATTTCGAAAAACCCATGCTCGATTTTTTCAAAACTTGATAAATAAAAGTTTGGAAAAATAATCTACAAGATATAAGAAAAATAAATTAATTTTACCTAAAAATAACGGTACCTTCCATACAAATGTTAAAAAATGGTTTTCGAAAATCGTATTTTTCTCGAAAACGGTTCCGAGAATTTTGCTTAAATTTTTTTTCTTTCTATTGTTTTTTAATATCTGTAATTTAATAAAAAAAAATTTGAAAACAAGATATTACTGACTGTACCTACCATAGAACGATTTTTTAAAATTTTGATTTTCTCATTATTAGCACAACGGATTTTAATGAAATTTCGTAGAGGGAAGCTTCTAAAAAGTTTAAAAAACATTGCATTTCAAAACTTTAAGAAAAATATTTTTTTGAATTTTGAAAAAAAAAAATCAATTTTTTGTTTTTTGAAAATTCAATTACTTGAAAACGGCTCAATACTTTTGTTGTAAATTTAACTCATACAATAATAAAAACTTCAAATTGGCGTACCAACATTTTTTCTTAAAAATGTTTTAAGATTTTCTTATATAAAACCTTATTTTTTAAGAAACCACTACAAAGACTTATAATTTTTGTTCTTGCATAAATCTATAGTTGCTTGAATCACATGGCATCCTATTCTTACCTTTAACTACTAAAGAAGTTTTTTTTAGTCATTTAAAAATGAATTTTATGCTTATGAACAGTTTCTCTAATAACATTCATTTTTGAAATTCTTAGTCTTTTACATAGGAGCAAGTTCGTGCGACCCAGTCGTGCATTTTATTTATATTACCGTTATTTCTATAAAAAAGTGTTCTAGCGAAGTAGCCTGTTGTATTACTCCCCTTAAATAATTTGACCGTAATACTGGCGCTTTTAGGAATGCTCATCAATTTATTCTTGAGTCCAACTTCGGATGTTCTGTGAAATACTACACGGATGTGAAATGCACTTCCTAGCTCTTTTTTTCCTTTTCATTGTAATATTCAGAAATTTGAAGCTAATGTGCATCGTTGTCTCCTTTTAATCTCTTCCTTGTTTTCCTTACGCTCGTACTGTGTTTATCATTTTAAGGGTAGTAATAACCCCTTGAGGGCGCGCTAATGAGAACAAGAAAAAAAAACCTTATAAAATTTATTTGGAAAAATATTTTTTTTTTTTTATAATGAAAGCAAACTCTCCATCCACAGAGTAAACAATCTTTGATCTAATGGTGAAATCAAAGTTATACGACACTGCACGAATATGGGGGTCTGAAGAGTTCTGAGATATGGAAAAAGCTGAAGAAATTTTGTCAAGAAATTTTTTAAGCTGCCTATAATACACCAAACTACCCAATTTTTCTTGAAACTGATATAAGCGAAACTATATTTAAGCACACTTAAACTTATATATATAGTAAATATTTCAATTAAGGGTGGGCCAAATACTAGTTTCTTTTTAAAAATGCAATAAAATAAACAAAATTAAATTTTGGAATTTTTTACGAAATTTTATAAATATTTTTGTCTCAAAAATTGTTTTGCAGATTTAAAAAAAAAGATACGAAAAAATTTCATTTAGTTAAAGCTAGATAATGGTTGAAAAAATTTTTCCAAAAATAGGTTATTAATGGTACAGCCCATGGAACCATTTTTTTTTGCTTTGGATTTTCTCAAAAACGGTAAAACTGATTTTGATCATTTTTTTCTATTAAGGCCCCAAAAACTTTAATAGAATTGTGCATTCAAATTTTCAAAAGAATTTTTTTTAGATTTTTAAAAAAAATTTAATTTTTTTTTTTCAAAACTCAATATTTCGAAAACCCCATGCTAGATTTTTTTTAATCTTGATAAATAAAAATTTCTCAATTTAATCTACAAGATGTGAAAAATAAAAAATATTTTACCTAAACATAACGGTACCCACCATACAAATGTTAAAAAATGGTTTTCAAAAATCGTATTTTTTCTCGAAAACGGTTCCGAGAAATTTGATAAATTTTTTTTCTCGTTTAATTTTTACGATCTATAATTTAATAAAATAAATTTTGAAATTAATACATTACTGACCGAACCTACCATAGAACCATTCTTTCGAATTTTGAATTTCTCATTACCGGCATAACGGATTTTGATAAAAAAATTTATAGAGCAACTTCGAAAAGTTTAAAAAACATCGCATTTCAAGACTTAAAAAAAAATTATTTTTGAATTTTTGAAAAAAAAAACTATTGTTTTGGAAAATTCAATATAGCTAAGACAGCTACATATTTTTTTTTTTGAAAATTTATTTAAATTTGTATTTAAATACCTTACGTTAGCGTACCAACATTTTTTTCTTAAAAATGTATTACAACTTTTGTATATAAAAGCTAATTTTTTTAAGAAACGACTTATAATTTTTGTTCTTGCATAAACTAATATTTTCTTGAATCACATAGCGTCCTGTTTTTAGATCCAACTACTGAAGGAGTTGTTAGGTCATTTAAAAAATAAATTTTATACTTATGTATCGTTTTCTATAATAACATTCGTTTTTAAAATTCCTAGTCTATTACATAGGAGCAGGTTTGTGCGACCCAGTCGTGCATTTTATTTTTTTTAAACGGCGTAACTAAATTTATTTAAAGAAGAATAAAATATAAAGCAAAAGCTTAGAACTAAATGAAAAATATTTCCAGTGAGAGCATTGCCAAATTTAAGTATTCAAATTATTGCAGTCCATTATTTTCAACAGTGCAGTTTTAGTAGTATAGTTTGGTTCAAAGCATTGTTATTCAAATATGTAGATTATCTATTGTAGAATTTAGAAGCTGCTTTAAATATAATGTTGTAGTTTCGTTATTTTCGAGATGTCCTTCTGGGTGTGTTTCAGTGATACTATTTATAACTTTGTCCTTTGTCTCAGAAATACATATTGTTTTTTAAGATTTATATAATGGATATAGTATTTCCTTTATCTTTGCATGCCAATTCTTGCATCTTTTTCAATTGTTATTGAAGCAATTTGAATACATTTTTTCCTGTATTATAGTTTGTTCTTTGTTTCGTAACTGGTCTCTCCCTACCTTGGGATGAGTGCTTTTGTGTCGTTAGAAAGTTTGCCATTTCATTTTATTGGAAATTTTGCAGAGTCCTGTATTTTGATTTCAAGTTTGTCACATGTTTCTTGGAAAACTGCATTGGTTCATTAATTTTATGAAAAATTGTACAAAAAGAATTATTAAACAAAATGCCTTTAACTTTTTTCAAACATTTTGGAATGACAGTTTCAAGTATTTATAGCTTAAATTTAAAGGTGAAATTTCAACAAAAAAAAAAAAGGATTTAACGGTATTCGATATATTATGTACATTTTGAAATATAAATTTGAATTTTTTTTTTTTGAAAAAATCCAAAATATATTTTTATAGGCAGTAATATTTCAATTCAAAGGAGCGGTTAGTGAGAATGTCGAAAAAAAGAACAATTACATTGTTTCACCAAAATGTTGACCATCTGACATATAACTTTAATTATTTAAATTTCATCAAAATCTAGAATATCAAGCAATTGTTTTTAGAAGAAAGCAGCGGAGGGATCGTTTTTGGGTGGAATAACGTGTTGGTTTTAAGATTACATATTTGAACACAGTTCCACAGTGATCTAGCTTTGAAATAAGCCTTTATTTTATATTTATAGTTGGAACGTAGAATGACCGGAAGGCTTGTCTAAAGTCGTCACTTTAATGTTTTAAATGATAATGAAATATTGGTTTTAGACACTATGTCAGCGTTAAATTGTTTCCAAATTAATAATATTGTTAATACTATTGGAAGGATTTTAGATCTAGTTTTCGTTCATGAAGACCTTAATGTATCTTTATGTAAAGAAGATTTTCCGCTGTTAAATAATGAAAAAAATGATATTCATCATATTGCTTTGCAGATTTCTATTGATTTTATCAATTTTAATAAAATATATTGTACAATGTACAAGCCACGATATAAATTATAGATTTGATTTCAATAAGGCTGATTACTAGTGATGGGTAGGACACGAATTTGAAATGAGTTTGTATGAGGTACTCATTTTTTGAAATGAGGTGGTACTTTGTCCCACCTCAAATGTCCCATGGTACATACCTTTTTAAATGGATATTTTGAAATTCGAAATTAAACAATGCGTATTTTTTTAATAGTATATATTTTTTCCAAAAACAGTTTTTAAAATTGCATTAAATAAAAAGGTTACAAAAATTAAATATCAATAAATATAATATATTTAATTAAATATCCTTAATACAAAACACTTTATTTTAAAATAAAACATATAAAGATATAATAAATAAATTAATCTAAAAAAAGTTTAAAAGAAAAAGTGGTGTTTTTAAATTTTATTTGAGTTATTAAAAGAAAACCAAAGCATTTAATAAAAAGATAAACACAAAAAGATATTTTTTTAACAAAAAAACAAATATTTTATCACATTCAAAATAAATTGAATCTTATGAGTTTAAAAAAATACATCATTACATTTTTGCATTTAAAAACAATATTTGTCCTACTTTCTTCCCACTCAACATGTTTCTTCTGTGAAGACCTGTTCTGATCACTTTTTTACAAACAAATTTGATTACAGGACACTGGACTAAATACAACACTAATGACTCTTCACGTACGCAAACTCAGCACAATTGATTGATTGATTTTTTTTTTCAATTCTCATATTTGATCTTGATCTCTAAACCCTAGTATCTTTTTTCTAACACTAAAAACAAAACAAATACAAATAAAAGGAATGCACTTGCATTTGCATATCAAAAACAAAAATTCCTACTCCTTCAAAAATTAACAAAACCTCCTACTCCAAACTGTAAAAAAACCTCCTTCCTTTTTTAACCCTTTGATTGTATAATTTTCGATAATGCTTCATACCTATCTTCATTGTTTGTTACATTGTAGTCAGTGCAACATTCATTCATTCATAAGTCCCACTCATTATCTCTTCTCATTTTGTCTTCTCAAACAGATGCAAAAGAACCTCATCCTCAATCATTAAATGACAAATGTCCTAGTCTGGTACAAAGTCCCAGCCTGGTACAAAGTCCCAGCCTGGTACAAAGTGCTAGCCTGGTACAAAGTCCCATCCTGGTACAAAGTTCCAGTCTGATACAAAAACCCAGCCTGCGACAATGTCACGAATTTTGTTTGAATGGGACGTTTGAGTAAAAAGTACTTAACAACTTAACTCACAACACATTCATTCATTTCATTTCAAATCCTCATCTTCCACAAACCTCATTCTATTTCCATTGGTTTGATCTTTGGTGGGTAGAAAGTTTGAGGCCTATTTCCTCCTTTCATACAATTAACCACAATACAACTTCATTCTGCATCAGTCTCAGTCTTAGTATCAGGCCGATGAGTGAGATGCTCGATACGAATAGTGTTTTTTTTCCATGAAAGAGTAAAGAGAAATACTTTTCGTTGCTTTTGTGGTGAGGTGTGAGGTAATACATTTTTTCGTTTTGAGGTGATGGGACATTTCAGATTGGTGTATGGGACATTTTGTGTTGCCTCATGTATGAGGTACACATCACTACTGATTACATCAGTATTAATAATTACGTGAGTAATATTAACTGGAGTTTGGTCTTATATAATCAGGATCTTTCGTGCAATTATAGTAACTTTCTTAATATTTTGCATAATGCGATTTCTAGTTTTGTACCTGTTAAACGGCTAAGAAAAAATTGTAAACCTTATTGGTTTAGCAAAAGCTTATCGCGTTTGAAAAATGCAATGATGAAAATGCAAAAAAAAAGTAAGGTTGATGTTAGCTGTCGAAGTGATTATTGTCGTTTGCGCCGTGAGTACGAGTTTTTAAAAAAATTCTTACATAGTCAATATGTTTGGTCGCTTGAATCAAAGATAAAAAACAATTCAAAGTGCTTTTGGCAATACATAAATTTAAAACGAAAGTCATTTGGAATTCCAGCTTGTATGAACTATAATGGAACTACAAGAAGTGACCTTAAAAAAATTTGTAATTTATGCGCTTCGTTTTTTCAATCAAATTTTAAGTTTAGTTCATTTAGTTCTGAGTTGGATTTAGCAATTTCGACTATTACTGATATGGGACACCTAACTCTAACTGAGGATGAAATTCTGTTGGAGCTGGGTAGTTTAGATAGCAGTTTGAGTTTGCCTCCTGATAATATTCCTGCAATATTTTTGAAGAATTGTAAATCGAATCTGTGGAAACCCCTTCTGTTCATTTTCAACTCTTCTCTAAGTAATGGTGTTTTCTTGGACTGCTGGAAAAGCTCTTATATAACTCCAATTTTTAAATCTGGCTCTAAGCAATCTGTAGAAAACTATAGACCAATTGCTAAGCTTCAGTTAATTCCAAAAGTTTTTGAATCCCTAGTTAAGAAAAGAATGTATGAGGCTGTAAAAGATTTTATTTCCCCTCTTCAACATGGATTTGTCAGTAGAAAATCTACTGCAACAAATCTTACATTGTTCACAAATTTTTGCGTGAATTCAATGGAAAGTGGCAGTCAAGTAGATGTTGTGCACACTGACTTTTCGAAAACGTTTGATAGAGTGAACCACAACATATTGTTAAGAAAACTTAAGTTATTAGGTTTTCATTTTCAACTATATAAGTGGATCAATAGTTATCTGACAAATCGGGTTCAATATGTGAAAATAGGCCCAGAAAAATCAGAAATGGTTTCGGGAGTTCCTCAAGGCAGTCATTTAGGACCGCTTTTGTTCTTACTATTTATTAACGACTTGCCTCATATCATTTCATATTCTTCATGTTTAATTTTTGCAGATGATATTAAGATATACAAAGTGATTAAATTTTCATCAGGTTTCCAACAACTTCAGAGTGACCTAGATAACTTATCTGAATGGTGTTTTCTAAATGACCTTTCATTAAATACCAGCAAATGTAGTATAATTTTAAACGACGAGCTTCAGAGAGCTTATAATCATAAAGATTTAGGAGTGATATTTGACTCTAAGTTAGAGTTTAAGATGCATATAGACTATATTATTTCTAAAGGCAACTCTTTGCTTGGGTTTCTAACTAGGAATTCTAAAGATTTTAAATGTCCATATACTCGTACGTTGAAGTCTCTTTATGTCAGCTTCGTCCGTCCTGTTTTGGAATATTGCAGTGTGGTTTGGTGTCCGTATTACAAAAACGCTTCAAATCGAATTGAAAGAATCCAGAAAAGATTTACGAGATTTTCGCTTCGGCATCTAAACTGGAATTTGCCCCTGCCTTCATATGAAACTCGTTGTATTCTAGAGATGTTTTTAGAAGAAAAATAATGAACGTTATTGTAATCAAGTAAAATTAAGTAAACCTATGTTAAATTATTATATTTATAGTAGTTGTTTCGGCAGCAATTAAAAACTTTATTTTTGACTTTCTTTTTCTTTAATTTTTATTACAATTTGATTTTATGATTTACTTTGATTTTTAAAAACTTTTTATTTAATGAAAAAAAGGAAAATTAACTTTTTATTTTAATGAAGAAAATTGAATGGCCGACCTCGGCGATTGACTTGACAAGAATGAGGACTGAATGCGGAGTGCCGACAAAAATATGCATGAACAGTAGTTATACTTTTATTCTGTTTTTGTATAATGAATTGCAATAGTAATAGTTTTGTAATTATAGTATTTTTAATTGTTAAGTCTAAGAAAGTTTATACTTATAGGCAATAAATAAATAAATAAATAAATAAATAAATAAATAAATAAATAAAGTCTCCTTATCACAGAATGAGAGTAACTATTCGCTATAACATAGCCCTCAAAAAATTTCAACATAGGATTTAAACCTTCACTTAAAATGTATTTTATGATTATCAATAATGTTATGTAATTTTGTATCATTAGCGATCTAAAATTGTTTTGGAATTTTCGTCAAAATTATTTCTAAGCAATTGTACAGCACAATGAAATACGTAATACTTCAACTTCACATTTCGGAAGGAGGTTTGTGATTATATCAATCAATTAATAAAAAAACAAGTTGTCATCCGGTTTCAAACGAAATAGGAAAATGGTGTGAGTATGGTACATTCTCAATTTTCAAGTTAAAAATGTGATCATTCCATTTACTACCTACTAGGCTATAGTCTATCACAGAGCTGCTTCGTTTCAGACACGCTTGTACCATTGTGTATTCTTAACCCATATGTATCACATAGTTCAACTTGCCATAGACCTTCGATTTTCGTTCGATTCCAAGTACCGCGTTTTTATTTCCGCCTTGGCTTGCCGTTCTTGCATCCAAATTGCCAAGCAAATTAGATGGTTTTAGCATGAGGCTTCATTCCTTCTAATTTTCTATTAAACACATACATTTTTAAAATTCTTACACAACAAAAATTTCGTGCATTTTATATCTTTTCTTTCCAAGAAATACAAAAAAAAAATGGAATGCAATCCCATTTGCATCATTTTCAAGTAGTTTTGTGCAAAATTGAAATCGTAAAAGAAATATCCCAGGAGAAAAGACAACAAGACATCTTTCTTTCTTTTATTAAAATCACCAAAGAAGACCCACTTTTGAAAAAGAAAACTTTTCGTTCAAGATGATCCCAAAAAAAAAATTCGAACTTTCCCTCTATTAAATCGCAGAAAAATTCTTTGTACAAGAAACTAAAGACAATCGGTCAACACGTACAGGCTACAGGTCGATATTGCACTCAGTGTTGCCGATACAAAAAAAAAATTTCATGATTTTTTATCATGAGATTTCTAAAATATCATGAGATTGCCTGGGCTCTTAAAATAATCTTTTTAACAATGATTCACAAAATTTTTGAAAAAAAAAAAAAATAAGTAAAAAAATACATATGACATTCCATTTCATTTTATTAAGCATTTAAAATAACATTTAATTGTACGAGTATCTTATTTAAAAGAAAATTTTCATGGCATTGTGTCAAAGGTGTTTAAATATTAAGGGCCGATGTTGATTTTGAATAAAACACAAATTATTTAGGAAATTATTGTCATTTATTTTTATTATGATAATATTGGTATGGTTCAATTATGTATGGAACAAAACATAGGCCAAATGGCCGCTGAGACCTCGGCTGCACACCTCCATTTGATAGTCCAAATTTTCGATCACGCCAAGGTAAATTGAGGTTATAGGCCGTTAATGTGCTGAATTATCTCAATGTTATTGTTTCGTTAGCTGTGTGGCAAGTGGCACCGTCCTGTTGAAACCACATATCGTCACATCCATTTCTTCCAATTCGGGCCATAAAATGTTCGTTATCATCTCGCTATAGCGAACACCATTCACAGTAACTGCTTGACCCGCCTCATTTTGGAAAAAATACGGACCGATGATGCCGCCAGCCCATAAACCGCACCAAACAGTCACTCTTTGTGGGTGCATTTGTTTTTCGACAATCACTGTTGGATTATCATTCGCCCAAATGCGGAAAATTCTGCTTATTAACGAATCCACTGAGGTGAAAACGTGCCTCATCACTGAAGATGATTGTCGTCGAAAATGGATTATCCACTGTTGCCATTTATCGCCACCATTCTGACCGTTGACGACGCTTGAAATGCTCAAGAGGTTTTAGTTCTTGAGTCAATTGCACCTTGTAAGCGTGTAAATGCAAGTCTTTATGCATAATGTTCATCAACGACGAGCGTGAGTGGTGCAATTGTTGGGGAGACGGACGACGAGTTGAGGTCGACGGCTCTTCAGCCACACTATCGCGAACAGCAGCAATATTTTCTGCAGTACGAGCTGTACGAGCATGCACTGGTGTTTTCGCATCTCCTACAGACCCGGTTTGCTCAAATTTTTGCACGATTTTTCCGCTTGTACGCACATTTGGACGATTATTAAATTGACCGAAAAAATCACGAAGTGCACGATATGCATTTTGATTTGAACGCCCATTTTCATAATACGACTGAATAACTTTAACGTGTAGCTCGATTGTGTATCTTTCCATGTTTCAAATTGTGTTAGTCTGAGAATTGAGAAATGTCAAATGAAATGTAAAAAAAAAACTCGACGTTTAGGTGTGGTTCACATTCAACATCGGCCCTTAAAATTTAACCGTCCTTTACATATTTGACGTTGGTTTAATAATATATACTAGAGATTGAAAATAACTGTTGATTTTTGTTAAATCAGAAACATGTGTTTGAATAGAAAAAATCTCTACAAAAATTAGATTTAACTAACGTACCCATACGGGAACACTCGTAAGCAAACGTTTCAAAGTGAAATTATTAGTATTCAAAATTAATCATGTGTCTGAAATTGTCTGTAAATCGTTTTCCTTGCGTTGCAAAGCTTGATCAACAACTGTCGCAATCGATCGCCTTTTATAAACTATAATGTTAAATTTTTGGTCAAAAATTAATTTTTAGTATGCAAACACTTGTTATTTTTTGGCATTTGTATGCCTTAAAAACCAAAATTTCCGCTCTAGTGGTTTTCCAACAAATTGGCTAGCCCACGAGACAAAATAGCTAGAACTTATCACAAAAAATGTACCGGGAAACTAATTTATCGAAAGTAATGAGTTACGTTTCGTTCAATTCGTTCAAGTAAGCAAAAAACAAATTATTTTCATATTTTTACTTTAAGAAAAATACAGTTCGCATAGTCTTCAAACTATTTTTCTTGTGACACCTCATTTATTAAAATGTGTTCACTGTGAGAGTCGGAAAAGGGAGACGTACTTACGAAATAATATATGTACAGCTGTGGTCAAAATAATAGTAGTGAACCTTTTGACACAACAGAAACTAAAATAAATTAATCTACTAGTTTTAAAGAAATAAATAGCCATATGATTTTCAAATTAATGTTAAGTAGGCTTCTAATTTCAGGAAAAATCATTTTCAAATGTTGGTAATTTCAAATCCATCCAAGTCATATAGAAAAACAGCGCATTCAAAATTCACCTTTAAATATTACAAAAAGCAAAGTTAATAGATAATTTCTACCAGAAGTGATAGTTGAGTGTTTGAACCTTAAATTAATATTTAGTTGCATGTCCCTTCTTAGAAATAATAGCAGCGCATCGACGTTGCATCGAATTAATAAAATTTTCAAATCTTTCTATAGATTTGGAATTCCAAAACTACTGTATAGCTTCCCAAAGGGCTGTGTTAGTAGTTGGCTCACAACTAGCAACATACTTCTAGACATTGCACCAAAGATTTTCTATAGGGTTGAGGTCTGGGGACTGCACAGGCCAATCCATCACATTAACTCTCTTTTCTTGGAACCACTGGCTGCTTCGCAAGTTTACTTGTATGCTTGGGGTCGTTGTCTTGATGAAAGACCCATTTCAGTGGCATTTCATCTTCAGCATATGGCAACATAACTTCCTCCATGATTTTCACATAAAGATGCTGATCCATAATGCCTGCAACCCGGTATATGGGACCAACACCATTGAAGGAAAAACATGCTCAAACCATTATGCTGGATCCTCCATGTTTAATTGTCTTGGGTGTGAAGCATGTATTATATTCTGTGTTTGGAGGCCTTCTTACATATTAACGGGATCCCTTTCCAACATATAACACAATCTTGGACTCGTCTGACCACAGAATATTCCTCCACAAAAACATGAACATTCAGGGACTTACCAATTATTGTTAAGTAAAGATTGAATTATACATGAATAAGTGCTGATGACAATACTGTCCCGATAAGTGTGTACTTACTACGAATTAGTTTCATCAAAAATTAAGAATATGAATATAGTTTGTTTTATACCACAAAATGGATATGACGTGCAAGTACAACTTAAAATTAACTCATCTTAAAAAAAAAGTTAGTACGATAGAGAATAAATGGAATAAACAAAGTAGAATTCTGATATTGTTAAACGAATTTTTCGCTTTTATTGGCCATTTTTATAAAACTTCATTTATTTTGGGGTCTACTAATCTCATCGAAAGTGAACAATACTGGCATTTCAGTGAAACACTATTGCAATTAATGTTTGCTCTAATTGTAATCTTCGTTGCCATATACTACCTAAACCCCATGGTTTACAGCTTTGTGTCCATAGAAAAAATGATGTCTTAGAGCTAAGCTTTCAAACGATATAAAATGTCCATTCTCCTTTATTATAAAAATTACACTAAAACACTTAAGAATTTCTGCATGTTGAATAGATATTCTTAAATTATAATAAAGAAGTTGCATGGGCTGATTATAATGTGCTAAGGCGTTGCACCCATGGACAACTTAGTTGCCTGCAATTTTAAGTTGCCACAATTGCTCCAAGCGAGTAACCAAGTTACTTTTATTAAGGAAAAATTAAAAAAATCATGAGATTTTCAGTGAATTCATGATTTCATGAGAAGAGGTCAAAAATCATGAGAATCATGATAAATCATGAGATTCGGCAACACTGTTGCACTAGTTGTAAATTTGTTATTAGTTTAGCACCTAAAAAAACAAAACAAAAAACCCTTAATTTTTTCCATCAAACCATAAAGAAAAGATAAATCATTTGTATAAAACAAACAGAGTGAAAACAGAATACTCAAAATGTATTATAAAACTCCACCTGTGTGTGTTTGTTGAGGCATAATGAAATAGAAATATATTTCATCGAATTGATTTATTCAAAAGAAGTGTGAATATTGGATTAAAGTTGTAAACAAATCATAAAGAATTTTCCTTAAGGAATGATCTTTATTTGTTTTTGTTTTTCAAGCACCATGGTTATGCCCATGGAGAATGAAAATAGAAACTTAGTTTTGGAAATTTGTATATCTATTTAATTATTTTTAATTCCTTCGTTCCCTCGTTTCAGGCAGACACTCGGGCGTATGAGTAATATTTTTAACTTGTAAAACAATCGAATGCGAGATTTTAACATTACTTCGATAGCAAGTAGAAATGAAATGCACGACTGGATCGTACGTTCTTGTGTGTTCTTGTGTAAACCACTAAGAATTTCAGAAATTAATGTTATTAGAGAAAAACTTTCCATAAGTATTAAATTCATTTTTTAAATGACTTAAACAACTTTTTAGTAGTTGGAGCTAAAAACAGGATGCAATTTGATTTAAGCTAATATAAGCTTATGCAAGAACAAAAATTATAAGTCGTTGTTGTGGTTTCTTAAAGAAATAAGCTCTTATATACGAAATTTTTAAAACATTTTTAGCAAACAATTCTGGTAAGCCAACTTTAAGATTTTATTATTGTAGGCATAAATATAAAATTTCAAAAAAAGTATTGATTTTTTTTCAAAAACTCAAATATTATTTTTTTTTTAAGTTTTGAAATGCAATGTTTTTCAAACTTTTTAGAAGCTAAACGAGTTTTTTTATTCTTCCCCTAAAAATAAATCCAATACAGTAAGATTAGGAGATCGTGCAAGCCAGTGAACAGGTTCATTTATTCCAATCCAACGATTAACCTAGTCTTCATCTAACCAATTCTTAACATCTCAACCATAATGGCAAGCGCAATTCTGTTAAAAATATAATTAAGTAAGTTGCATGAGTGGAATGTCCTCCAATAATTCTGGTAAATATTTGCGCAAAAACTTCAGATAGCTTGTAGAAGCCTGGGTGGTAGTTTGAACGGACCGATTAAATTGTTTCCCATCCTACGCCTGCCCTCAAATTGACGCTGAATCTGTATTGAAATGATTTCTGTCTCCTTGCGTGTGGATTTTCCGACGCCCATGTGTGATCTGATCTGTTGTAAAATGAGATTCATCCGTCCAAAAACTTCTATTAGTAAACTCGTTGTCATCCAAGTTCCACTCCAACACTCAGTAAGAGAACTCTAGTCTCTTTACCAAATCATCGGGAAGCAGTTCTAGCACAGGGGTGTGGTGATATGGATGAAGATTATCTCCATGCATTACATCAAAAACTTTATGTTTGAAAACATTGAATTGCAAAACTAATCATCTAGTGCTGATTGATGCCTCATTTGTAAGTTTCCAGTATTCTTTGATGAATTCCGACTTGGGTCGTGTATTTGAAACTGCTCCCGTTTCTCGAAGCCTAAGATATGCATTTCCAAATACTCGTAAACTAGGAAGTCGTGCGTCGGGTCGATAAAATTCCTGGTATCTTTGCCATGCCTCAGTTGAAGTTCCATTGCACATAAACAAGAATAAAATCTGCGTATTCTCGGTTTGTACGAGTAAATGTAGACATTTTAAACAGCGTTTCTAATCAACTATTGCCTTGGCGTTAAAAATTTAACTGACGAAAGAAATTCGTTTTCTGATCTTTTATACCATTTTTATTAGATAAATTTTCGAAACAGGCCTTTATAACCCAAACCTTTTTCTTTTTCAGAACTTTTAAAGAAACGGGAAAGGAAATGACGGTTTTGACAGGTACTCAAATAAACGAGCACATTTTAAAACCGCTATGCTATTTTAAAAAAAACGTTGCAAAATTCTTGCAAAACCACTCTTACTGTCGACTGTTGTTAGAAACGTGTGCAAAATCATAAAACTATTTTTTATTTATTTTTCCCAAAAAAAAAAAGCTAAGAAACTTTTTAATTTTACATGTTCCAGGATTTCCCGAGCATCATAAGATCTATGGATTTTTTCTCAAACTTGTCATTGAGTTTTATTCGTATTATTGTTACGTTCATTAAAACTAAAATGCACCACTGGGTCGCATGAACTTTCTCCTATGTAATAAATAGACTAGGAATTTTAAAAATGAATGTTATTAGAAAAAACTGTTCATAAAGATAAAATTAATTTTTCAAATTCTTTTAGTAGTAAGATACAAAAACAGAATGCTATGCAAATATGAATTTAGAACAAAAATTATAAGTCGTTGTAGTGGTTTCTTAAAAAAAAAGCTTTTATAAGTATACAAATTTTTTAAAAGATTTTTAAGAAAAAAATTTGGTAAGCCAACCTTAATTACTGTACGAATAAAAATTAAACTTCAAAAAAAAAATATTTAGCCGTTTTTGAAATATCGAATTTTCCAAAAAAAAAATGATTTTTTTTTCAAAAAATCAACAAATATTCTTTTTAACGTTTTGAAATGCAATGGTTTTTAGACTTTTTAGAAGCATCTGCAAAAAAATTCATTAAAATCCATTTTGTCGATAATGAATAATTCAAAATTTTAAAAAATGGTTCTATGGTATGTAGGTACAAGTTGTAATATCTTTATTTCAATTTTTTTTTATTAAATTAAAGATTGCTAAAATTAATAAAAACAAAAAAAAATTATCAAAATTCTAGGCGCCGTTTTCGAGAAAAATACAATTTTTGAAAAACTTGTATGTTGGGTACCTTTATTTTTAGGGTAAATAAAACTTTTTTTCATACATCTTGTTGATTATGTTGAAAACTTTTATTTATCAAGTTTAAAATAAAATGCACGACTGGATCGCACGAACTTGCTCTTATGTAAAAGTACTTTGGAATTTAAGATACATTTTATAAATATAAAACATGAATTTAAAATGAAATTGCCGTCTGATTTCTAGAAAAGTATGAATTTATGCAAACAAACTTTAAAAAATCGTTTTATTATTAAATAAATAAATTTCTTATATAAGACATTTCTTTAAAATTTTTCAAGAAAAAAATGTGGGATGCGAATTTTAAGTATTTAATAATATTGATTTTTGGAAATAATTTCAAAAAATAATCGTTCATAGGTTTTGAAGATATTGATTTTTCAAAAAAAAAAATTTTTCAAAAAAACCCAACAAATAATTTTTCGAATATTTTTATATACAATATTATTTTAAACTGAGGGGGACTCCTGCTGAAAATTTTTGGTTAAAATCGTTAGCGCCGTTAATGAGAAAGTCGAAAATCAAAAAAACGGTTTTATGACAGGTACCGTTAATAACATTTTGCCCCAAATTTTCTTTTTACCAAAACGTAGTTTATGTCCATAATATCACACCTAATTTTTTTTATCAAAATCGTTAGAGCCGTTTTCGAGATAAATAAGATTTTGCATTACGGGTGTATGAGGGGTACCGTTAGATTTAGAGCTAAAACAAAATTTCAATTTCCCCTCTAGAGAATCACCGAAGATCCATAACTACCGAGTTTGAAGAAAATAGGTCCAGTGGCTTAGGCTCTAGATCGAGGTACAGACATACAGACATACAGACAGACAGACATACAGACAGACAGACGGAATTGCCGGACCCACTTTTTTCGTATTCGCTATCATCGTAATGTCAACTTTGATCAAAATCTCGAGTTCGATTTTTTTTCCAAATGCAGAACTTGCCCCATAGTACCTATATCGCAAGTAAAAAATTCTAGCATAAGGTTTTCGAAATATTGAGTTTTGAAAAAAAAAAAATTGATTTTTTTTTAAATCCAAAAATTTGTTTTTGAAAATTTGAATACACAATTATATTCATGTTTTTGTGGAGCTTTGGCAAAAAAAATGATCAAAATCGGTCGTACCGTTTTTGCAAAAATCAAAAACAAAAAATAAAACATTTTCGGATAATTTTTTTCAACTTGTAGATACCTAGCTTTAGCTAAATGAAATTTTTTTTTATCTTTTCTTTTTAAATCTGTCGAACAGTTTTTGAGAAAAAAAATATTTACAAAATTTCGAAAAAAAAAAAAAATCATATGGCAGGTACCATTATTTTTGGTCTTATAAAAAAAAAGAAAAAAACGTGTGGGGGAAAAAATTAAAAATGATATCTACCAAGTTTGAAGAAAATCGGCCGAGCCGTTTAGGCTGTAGTCGAACAGACAGACAGAATTGCGAGACCCACTTTTTTTTAGTCTTCGCTATTATCGTGATGTCGACTTTGATCAAAATCTCTCGAGTTGGATTTTTTTTACGAATGCAACGAACGCAAGTAAAAATAGCAAAACGTTATGTTTAGTAAGCATTTTCTGAAGCAAATTGAACCCAAAGTCAAAAAATTAGAACGGGCAGGAAGAATGGAACATGCTAGAAACTAGATATCTCCAGATCGAGACAAGAGGAATGAAATTTGCTTGAACGCAATTTTTCTAAAAAAAAAGGCCTAAATGAAATTTCTATCATTAGTACTAACAGCGCAATTACCGTCAACATGGGTCAGGATACATTAAAGTAAACCTTTTCTCAAATTCCCGATACATGATATAAAAATTGGAGAGAGGCTCTGACTATAAAAGAATTTTTTTCTTATATTTTATCCAAGAATCACGCCCTAAAATATTATGCACGAATTAAGGGACGCCCTTTATATTAGTAGTACCTAAAAATATAGTAAAATTGGATTTCACTTTGAGCATCACCATTAATAATATAATTATGTTACTTATAGGTTGAACATGAACGGCCCTGAAATAAAGAGTCTAATATTCGGGTTTTTCACCCTCGAAAAATGTAGTCAATAAACTTTGTTTACGGGTTAGGTGATATCGTATTTCTGCACCCTTCAATCTTACTCAGGGAGGACTACACGTGTCCTTATAAAGTAAACATGTTACCTATGTATAATAAAACCAAGAATATGTTTAGCAATAAA
The DNA here is from genome assembly GCA_911387755.1 of Chrysotoxum bicinctum. Lineage (NCBI taxonomy): Eukaryota > Metazoa > Arthropoda > Insecta > Diptera > Syrphidae > Chrysotoxum > Chrysotoxum bicinctum. The sequence goes on along the minus strand of OU426989.1, from coordinate 122,125,603 downwards.
AAAAATTTTGACTCGTATCCTGGACCTATTTCAACTTGCAATGAAAGTGTTCCTAAAGTATATTTATGGTCCATGTCTATTAAAATTACCAAATCGTAAGTATGTAAGTAGAAATATATAAAAACATTTTTTGTTTATATCGCAGATAATGGTTTATTGCCGCAACATGTTTTTCTTGGCATGTTACTTTTCAAGTTCAATATGAAATGACAGACATAAAAAAATAATAGAATCAACAGTTGATAAATGAGTATAAAAAATGAGTAAATGTCCTTTTGGCAAACTTAGATTTCAAGCCAACTCAGCTATCCTTATAAATCCTCTCATTGGAGACTTTTGCTCGAGTCTCTCTCTATATCTCTTCGTTCTACTGCGCCAGAACTTATTCAAGGCAAGATACAGAAAAAAAGATTCTTCGCACAAAGTTAATAGGTAATTTCTATGAAACAGTAAATCAGTTTTCGTCGATGTTGCAACCGATTCGGTCGTTTTTCTAGAGTCATTAGAAAAAGGGGCGTAAAGCTGTAATCGTCTTATTCGAGCGAGTGAATGTGTTGATACAAATTAACCTATTGCCGATGAATAGAATCTTAAAGAGGTTTTGTTAAGTGATATATACTGGAAGTGTTTTAAAATAAATTCATTTAAATGCAAGATATACATCACAAAAAAGAATTGCAACAAAAATACATCTATTTTAAATTTATGTTTTCTTATCCTAAAGCTTTTAATTTTTAAGTTTTTATTTTTGTAACGGTTGAAAAGTGAACCAAGTAACACAATGTGAATTTGATTTAAATATTTTCGAAAAGTACGAGTATGAGTAGTTGATAAGTTACAAGGATTAAACACCACTTCATCAGTCGCCTGAGATATCGCATATTAAGGTGAGTGAGGATCGAAGAATAAATGTCAAAACTGTTAGGATTGATGTGATCAACAACATGATGCTTATTAAAAAATATGAATTATTTGATCGTACAGGCGACATTTTCATTGCATTTGAATTCGTAAAATCGTACTCCGGCTTTTATTGTTACTCGAGATTCCCATCAATGGCTATTGCGACAGCGAACAAAATGGATCTGCTAGCCTGTGTGTCGATGTTCTTCCTATTGTTTTCCTATTATAAGGGTTTTGAAGTTATTCTAAAAAGGGCACTGGTTATTAGAATAACAATATCTGATATTTCAGGGAAAATCTGATTTTCCCGGAAAGTGCTCTGAAGATGTTGATGAAAATTTAGCACACAGGTATTTGGGTGTGGGTAGTGGCGTCTATTTATAAAAATAATTATTGCACGCCGAATCGGTCTTATAATACTTAAAATTTAATAATAAATTCTAAGCACTCATAGTAATGCTGCAACTATTCGGAAACAAAATATTTACATTATTTTTTGTTTTCCAAGATTTTATCTTTGCAAAAAATAGAGCTTACATTTTTAATTACACTGCGGCTCATCTGCATAGGTTCTGGGTATTTTGTATGTTACAATGGATTTCTCTTTCTTTTAAATGAAAGATGAAATTTAGAAATTTTGTCTATAAACACATTAGTTATGTTAAGTAGATTGTAAAAATATATACCATTTTTTACCCTGTTAGGTTTATGAGAAAGAGGGTGGTTATCATCGGTGACCACCGTAACTATAGGGATTAAAAAAATCAGATAAACCATATTTAATTTTTATTTTTATAATGTTCAAAACTTAACAAATAATGCTTATACAATAAATCATAATTAATTTTTTGTATGAAATATCTCAAAGCAGTTTTTTTTTTATTTTCGCAACACGTACTGCACTGCCAAATAGTGCGAACTAGATCGTTTTACTTGCGATATACATAGGTACTATAGGGCAAGTTCTGCATTTGGAAAAAAATCGAACTCGAGATTTTGATCAAAGTTGACATTACGATGATAGCGAAGACGAAAAAAGTGGGTCCGACAATTCCGTCTGTCTGTCTGTATGTCTGTACCTCGAACTACAGGCTAAACTACCGGAGGTATTTTCTTCAAACTCGGTAGTTAAGGGTCTTCGGTGATTCCCTAGAGGAGAAATTGAATTTTTTTTTTTAGCTCTAAAACTAACGGTACCCCCCATACACCCGTAATGCAAAATCTTATTTATCTCGAAAACGGCTCCAACGATTTAAAAAAAAATTAGGTGTGATATTATGGACATGAACTGTATTTTGGTAAAAAAAAAAATTGGGGGGAAATGTTATTAGGGGTACCTGTCATAGAACGGTTTTTTTTGATTTTCAAATTTCTCATCAAGGGCTCTAACGATTTTAACCAAAATTTTTATGCAGGAGCTGCTTTGCATTTGAAAAAATATAAACTAAAATTTTTTTCAAAAAAATAGTTTTTGGATTTTTAAAAAAATAATACAATTTTTTTTTTGAAAACTCAATATCTTGAAAACCGATACACGATTAAATTTTTAAATTACGTTTTAAAATGTATTTTGTTAAATACTAACAATTTGCATATCAATTTTTTTTATAAAAATTTTAAGGAAAATTTGGTACACAAAAAACATGTTTCAGTGTGTCTGTATGTCTGTACCTCTCACTACAGCCTAATCCACTAGACCTATTTCTTTCAATCTCGGTAGCTAAGAGTCTTCGGTGATTCCCTAGAGGAAAAATTGAAATTTTTTTTTAGCTCCAAAACTAAGGGTACCCCCATACACCCGTAATGCAAAATCTTATTTATCTCGAAAACGGCTCTAACGATTTTGATAAAAAATAAAATGCACGACTGGATCGCACGAACTTGCTCTTATGTAAAAGTACTTTGGAATTTAAGATACATTTTATAAATATAAAACATGAATTTAAAATGAAATTGCCGTCTGATTTCTGTTAAAGTATGAATTTATGCAAACAAACTTTAAAAAACCGTTTTATTAATAAATAAATAAATTTTTTATATAAGAAATTTCTTTAAAATTTTTCAAGAAAAAAATGTGGGATGCGAATTTTAAGTATTTAATAATATTGATTTTAGGAAATAATTTCAAAAAATAATCGTTCATAGGTTTTGAAGATATTGATTTTTCAAAAAAAATTTTTTTTTCAAAAAAACCCAACAAATAATTTTTCGAATATTTTTATATACAATATTATTTAAAACTTAGGGGGACTCCTGCTGAAAATTTTTGGTTAAAATCGTTAGAGCCGTTAATGAGAAAGTCGAAAATCAAAAAAACGGTTCTATGACATTTTGCCCCAATTTTTTTTTTTACCAAAACGTAGTCCATATCCATAATATCACACCTAATTTTTTTTATCAAAATCGTTAGAGCCGTTTTCGAGATAAATAATATTTTGCATTACGAGTGTATGGGGGGTACCGTTAGTTTTAGAGCTAAAAAAAAAATTTGAATTTCCCCTCTAGGGAATCACCGAAGACCCATAACTACCGAGTTTGAAGAAAATAGGTCGAGTGGCTTGGGCTCTAGATCGAGGTACAGACATACAGACAGACAGACAGACGGAATTGCCGGACCCACTTTATTCGTCTTCGCTATCATCGTAATGTCAACTTTGATTAAAATCTCGAGTTCGATTTTTTTTCCAAATGCAGAACTTGCCCTATAGTACCTATATCGCAAGTAAAAATTAAGTGTGATATTATGGACATGGACTACATTTTTGTCAAAAAAATTTTGGGGCAAAATGTTATTAGGGGTACCTGCCATAGACCCGTTTTTTTGACATTCGACTTTCTCATTAACGGCTCTAAGGATTTTAACCCAAAATTTTTAGCAGGAGTCCCCGAAAAAATATTTATTGGGTTTAAAAAAAAAAATTAAATCAATATCTTCAAAACCTATGAACGATTATATTTTGAAATTATTTCCTAAAACCAATATTATTAAATAATTAAAATCCGCATCCCACATTTTTTTCTTGAAAAATTTTAGAGAAATTTCTTATATAAAAAATTTATTTAATAATAAAACGATTTTTTAAAGTTTATTTGCATAAATTCATACTTTTCTGGAAACCAGACGGCAATTTTATGCATTTGAACATTATAATCTCTTTAAATCCATGTTTTATATTTATAAAATGTATCATAAATTCCAAAGTACTTTTACATAAGAGCAAGTTCGTGCGATCCAGTCGTGCATTTTATTTAGTACTGCTTTTGCATCATCTTCTTGATGTTGATCGTTGTGGTTGGTGGCGGCTACTTTCAAAGCGGATTTCTCTTGAAACTGTTGGCTTGTTTCTTTTTATAATATATTAAGATTTTAAGATTAAATTTTATTGCTCTATAAATGGTAGGTTTTACATATTTACAATCATTAAAACATGGCTTTGCCGTCTGCCTCATTGACAACTTATATGAAAACTAAAAAAATTTATAAATGTAAAAAATAAATTTCGTTTAAAAATAACAAAATAAAAATCAAAAATTTTCGTTTAAGATTCTGCTTCGATGCATAAGTGCAGTTTCGCAAAATTTAAACATTTTGGGTACATCTAAATCGTTGAGATGTTTTATAGAAAACTGTTCAGATAAAAAATCACTTCCAAAGACGTGTCTTTTTGTTTCTCTGAGTACGGGACATCTCCCAAGAAAATGAAAAATATCTTGTCTTTCTCTTTCATCACGGTGCGGTATAAAGTTGAGATTCAAAAGTTCTCCTCTCAGTCTAAATATACTTGATATTTGTTCTATCGTACAGTCATCCCGAAAATAGTTGTAATTGTTAAGGTTGTGATTCAGCTTACTGTAAATCATCCTGTGTATGGTTTATTTTGCTTCTTCAGCATATTGTAGTCTAAAACGATCATCTAAGGTTGAAATCAGTTGATACAATAAGGGCTTCCAAGTACTGTAGTCATTAAGGTTTAACTCTATACCAGTTTCCTGTGTTAGTTGCATCCAATCCTTGAACCATCCAGATCTGCTTCTTATCGCTTGAAGAGCTGCTTTTTTTCAAAGACGATAATCGGGCATGTTCAGAGCATTAATTATGAAATCAACTTGCAGTTTAAGTGTTTTGATAAATAATGGTAAAATTCCTCTTTCTTACATGATCATATAATTAGGGGTATTTGAAGGAAGTCGAAATATCCGTTTGATATAAAATCAAAGAAGTTTTTCGGCGGTTTCATATTTTTTACCTCCCCATACCTGAGCTGCATACAACAATGTTGAATCTGCCACCGACTCAAACACTTTAAATTTGCTGCTATGTGCTATATGACTATTGCTAAAAATTTCCTTCCAGGCAACATTGATTGTGGTCTTAGATTTCGCTAGCTTTTCCGTAAGATGCCTTTCCATACTGAGGTTTTTGGTTAAATAAGCTCCTAAATACATATTTGTATTCCTGGACGACCTCTATCCTTTCATTGTTGTATGTCGATTGTTCCCTTGAGTTTGATCTTCCTCCTCCTTTTTTAAATACTATAACTTTTGACTTGTCCAAGCTAACAACTAATTTCCACATAGTGCAGTATTCATAAAGCTTGTTTATCATAAGCTGAAGGGATTCCGGTGAGTAAGCAAACAGCACAATATCATCCGCAAAAGGAGAGATTTGGTAAGGGTTTCTTCATGCTCTATACCTCCTGGCAAAAAATCCGTTATGTCATCGATGAACAGCGCAAATAAGCTTGGGCTGAGTGTGCAGCCTTGGCGTACACTAGTCTTAGTTTGGAACCATCCCGAAATATTTTCACCATCCCATACTGCTACAGTGGTTTCCATGTACAGGCTCTGCAAAACACGTCCAAATCTGTGTGACATTCCCAATCCAAACATCTTGTACATTAGCGCGTTTCGGTCTATTGTATCAAATGCAGCCTTGAAATCTACAAAGAAAGTATATAATTTCTTATTTCTAGACAGAAACGAATGTGCAATACTTCTGAGGGCAAAGATGTGATCTACAGTTGAGTATCCTGGCCTGAATCTCGCTTGGAATTCTTTAATAAGGTTGCTTGCGTTAAACCACGCTTTAAGTCGATTCTGCAGTACCGTTGTGAATATTTTATAGGATGCAATCAAGAATGAAATACCTCTATAATTTAAAGGATCCATTGTGCTGCCCTTTTTATCAATGGGGAAAATCAGCGCTTCTTTGAATTCTTTAGGTATACTCCCGTGCTCCAGTATGATGTTACGAGTATATACGCCTGTTAGATTCTTGAGAAGCTCATTTGTTCTATGTCGATAGAATTCCAATGGTATTCTATCAGATCCGGCTGCTTTACCATCCTTGAGACTTTTTAACGATGCAGTTACGAGTACCTCATCCTGTAAGATTGGCTGTTCCAATAGTTCATCATAAAAGCTGGGTTGAGCATATTGTATCATATGAGCACTCAAGGAGTTGAGATTAAGCAGTTGATTGAAATGTATCATCAAGGTATCACAATTAAAATTTCGATTTATAACATAAACTTTGCCATTAAGCCTCTGAACTGTTTTTTTTTGCCAGTCTTCTCGCTTCTCTTTCGTAGAATGCATCTTTTTTCACTTTGCAAAGTGCTTTAAAATTCCGATTATGTTCAATTTATAAGCCGTGTTTTTTTCGCAAGTCCATATATGTAGAATTTAAAAAAAAACAACGACATCGGGATTTATGAGCTTTTTTTCCAAATAGCTGGAAGCACTGTGTACGCTATGGCATTTGTCAGCTGTATTTGACGACTAACATCAACCAGCATCCAAAAACGTCACTTTTGATTTCTCTGAACAAACTATCGATAACATATAGATAATATCATTTTGGCATCACCAATTTTATAGGGTCTTAGAATAAGTCTCGAAAATTATCTGGTCTTAGCTAACTCTGTATAGATTTAAGTAGTTGTTACATTTGCATGTAAAGCGCTTAGTCCCGATGTCGTTTTTTTCTACAATTCTATATGGACTTGCGAAAAAAACACGCCTATATAAGCTTTGCGGTGACTTTATTATGGCGTCTGTACTGGTTCAGCCAGGCGTAAGATAATTTCTTTGCCATCATGCATGCTTTATCAAACCATGGTTCTTTATACTCCTCATCTCGTCGGCAATGGTTCGATTCCGGGTACGCTGCCTTGATACAATCCTCAATTTCTTTTAAATTGAAGGTTTGGCGTCTCATCAGACATGAATCTAGCTCTCTTCTATAACAAGTGGCCTTAGAGTCACTTTTGTCTATTCACATATGCTTATGCTTCAAAACTTTCCCCAGCACGTTCCATACGTGTTTTTGTTTTAATGTCTCTCGGGTCAAGAGAATTCGATAACATTAAAACTGACCTCTTGTCTTTCCATTTAAGTGTACTGATTTTGTTGTCAGTTATACGGAAATCATGTTGTTGTTTTGTAGTTTTGGTAATAGTTTCCTGTTTGAATTAACCGTTTCACATGCCCATATTTTGTCCTCTTTTAGGTTCATTTGCAACTTTTCACCAACATTAGTCTCAAATTTATCTGCTCTCTTTTCGGTGTAAATATTAAAATCTAAAAAATTGCCAGATTCTGCACATATACTATCCGGACTTTGTATTCACGTTTTATTAGTTTTTTAGGCATGTACTGTTTTAGGCAGTTTCGGCCCTTGAACTTTACCATGCTGTCGTCGATAGCAATATTTTCAGATGGTTTGTAACCTTTTATTAAATTTCGTAGCATTATATCCACCAGGGGTCGAATTTTATAAAGTTTGTAATAAGTAGGGTCTTTTCTATCAGGTGTAAGATTATTGTCATTCAAATGCAAGTTGTTCAAAATCTAAAAAAACTAAAATAATAATAAATTTACTTACTTGCTAAATTATACAAACGTCCTGGTGGTTAGCAACAATAACCACCTTACATTTATTCTCCTAGAAAATCACGGACACACAATTTCAACACACTATTATTACAAATAAATCACGAACACAAAACTTTACAAAACAAAAGGAACAAAATTTAAAAATTCGAATTATTAACTTTTTATATTTACATATATTTGAATCACGAGCAAAAATTATTCACGTGTGTCTCTAGATAAAAATCCGTTGTGACTAAAAGACTCATTATTAGCAAAAAAAAAAAAACTGACATCAACAAGTCGTATCCCTTATTAGTATTAACGGGATAAACAAAACGAAAACCTGATTCAAATTAGCTTTTTTGGCCTTTAGTCCACAAAAATTGGCGTTTCGTCCGGGTTATCTCACATGGACTCATCAGTTGACTTGTGAGGACCTTGTCAATACGCAATTTTTGTTAAGTTCAGTTCATCTTACATGAATTTTTTGACAAAAATCCAATGTGAAGTATATCCAACAAAGATTAGAATTGTAATCATAAATGTTGGAATTTTTTTTTTTTTTTTTTTTTTTTTTTTTTTTTTTTTTTTTTTTTTTTTTTTTTTTTTTTTTTTGCCCGTGGCCTGGCATTGAATATTTATATGAAGGTTTTTTATAATACAAACTCTATAATACTACTGAAATAAATCAGCCAAGTAGAAGACTTAGCACTATTATTGGACCGCTAAATGTCATTGAAACAAAAAATCTGAAATGGTGGTTATCAACGCTAACCACCAAAACTGAAAGAGTTCAAAATTGGTATAAAATATTTATTTATGCTAAGCAATAAAGTTTAACATAAATTCAATACATACATTTCTATATACATATATTGGACGTATGAATTTTTAAATGTTTTATTTTAGACATCTTTAAAATAAAAACTATTTCTTTTTTGACTAATCAGGAGAGCAATACAATTATAGTGAATTCCTATACTCACATTTTTATTTTAATAAAAAAACATATTAGTGGGAATATTCTTGGACAAAATTCATAAGAAAATAAGTTTAATAAAAATAATTTTGCTCATAATAACTTGCCAACATATATGTATACATACATAGATATGAAAAATCTTATTTATCTCGAAAAATGCTTTAACGATTTTGATAAAAAAAATTATGTGTACAATTTTGGGTATAGCTTACATTTTGGTAACAAAAAAATTTTATAAAAAATTTTAAAGAACGTTTTTTTAATCATTAATCATTTATCGCTCTATCGATTGGAAAAAAAATGTGTATACCGGAGTTTTTTTAAAAGAGAATCGGCCAATTTGCTTGGAGTGAGCGACAACGCGGCCTTCTTGGTCTCTTGATGGGGTTTTGTCCCATAATTACTGTGCAGTAGTCTTTTCGCTACATTGCACTTCTAAAGTGCATAAAATGCCATTTCAATTTGCAAATATTCAGGACCAATGTTCATCGACAGCCCTTTTCTCTTCCGCCCCCAAATTTCCAAAGTAAGGATTATGCTTCAATCTGCTCGTATGATATTATTTGTTTCACCGAAACCTGGCTACATGCGGGTATCAATAATTCTGAAATGTTTGACGACACCTTCAATGTGTATAGACGCGACAGATACTTTGCTCCCAATAACGATAATGTTGGAGGCGGGGTTCTCATATCTGTTAAATATTCCTTCTTAGCTTTACTGATTAATGTTCCTATTTCGCTTTATGTTAAAACATTATGTATAGTTCCTGGAAGCTCACAAGAGGTTTATTCCAAAACCGAATACTTAAGCTATATCTATGATTTATTAGAATATAAGGATGAAATTGCCTTGGCGATTTCAACCTTGCCAATGCAGCTTGGTTGAGCTGTTTTGACACAAATTGTATGTTACCAACTGGTAACCTCAGATCCAGTGACTCTAAAATAATAATTGGTGATTTAACATCACTTGGACTTCTTCAATCAATCGATATTTTAAACATTAATAGAAAGTTGCTGGATCTAGTGCTTACTACAATTGACAATGAAATTACAATAAAAAGAATCCACTGAGTCTGAACATAAAAATCACCTACCACTGATCTGTTCACATTTTAAAAACTTTAATTTTGATAATGAAATTGTGATAATAACTCTTTTTTATTTTATAAATACTGATTTTTCAAAATCTAATTTATTATTGTCACAAGTCGATTGGTCTTGTTTTTCTTAAATCAGTTTCTATAGTGATTTGTAAAAAGGAGTGAAATCAAAAGTCTAAGAAATGGAAGAAACAAGTTATGGTCTACTCTTAAGCTACATACTCGTATGTCGAAAAGAAACCAATTTTAGAAATTATTGTGAATCGAGGGATATATAGAATATCTAGTTTAAAGTGTCTTAATTACATTCAGAAGATGTAAAGAGATATGAAAATGAATCGAAAGTGTTTTTGGAATTTTGCTAACAGCAAAACAAATCTTGTCCTTACCCATCTGTTCTCAAGTTAAATGATATTTCAAGCCATGACTCACGGGTTATGACGCAGCTTTTATCTGAATTCTTTCAAAGTGCTTTCATTTGTGATACTTCAAACTGTGATACCTTTAACTGTGATTGTTCTATGATTAATATCACAGATAAATCTAACGAAATGGCTCAATGGTCAAAATGACCATTTGAAATCTCTTACCTACTTTACTGATATGAACTTTAAGACTAATATCAATAAAAAAGTTCAAAAACAATTAACAGATCGATTGTGTATTTAATGATTTCAGTAAAGCATTTGACATGCTGTAACATCGAGCTCGGCTTTTTGAATTAAGAAAATTAGGATTTAGCGAATTCTTTGTAAGATGGCTTCAATCGTATTTATTCGATAGATCTTCGGTGTTATTTAACGGTTGCGATTCGAATAAGTTTAAAATCAATTCAGGAATCCCACAGGGTAGTTATTTAGGACCGTTTCTTTTTATTTTATTCATAAACTACTTACCATCTGGGTTAAAACACTCTAAGGGATTCATTTACGCCGACGTGACACAGTGTGTAATTTTCGCAATTCAGATGTACTTAATTCCAAATTTTACTGATTTCACTTTTCTTTGAAAGTTTTGTTTGGAAAACGATTTATATGCATCAAAGCAACGTAAACTCTCCTTAACTGAAAAATAATTCCCTTGAAATTTTAATTTTGTCTATGACAAAAAAACACGTTTTTTTTGTCAGTTCACATAAGAGGGCTTCACTGTAAATAAAATCTTCAGCTTAATTAAAATTTTAGGATTAAACAACATTAAAATTTATAAAGAAAAATCGTACCATTATGAAAAATAATCAAAAAGTTTGAACATTTTTTATTTCTTTTATATTATTTTTAATTAATTTTGTTTACAATAGTTATACTTTAAACTAGGGCTGATGAAACCCGGCTACCCGAGTACCCGGGTACCCGACTACCCGATTACTCGATTACCCGATTACCCGGGTACCCGGGTACAGCAAAATAAAAGACATTGAAGTTAAACTCTATTAAATTAAATATATCCGAATCAATACCGCTATTCGTTTCTAGGATGGTTAAGATTAAGAGGTTTAGCAAGTACACAATGAAATGCACTGATTAAAGTACAGATACAACGGTTAGGCTTAGGTATGTTTTACAAATGGAACACCTGAACTTGTTTTCATAATGTTTTGCAAGTACAAAGAGATTTGTAAAAGTTCTAAAAGTTCGCAAAATGATTCAACTCTAGAAGAGAGAATACAAATTGGTTTGGATTATTACCGTTAATGAATGTGGGTGACAATGTGAATTGTGCTGCTCACACCCTACAACTTTGTGTAAAGCATATATTTAAGTCTGTTAAATATTACAAAATTGTCGCAATAAAATGTCGAAGAGTGGTATCACATTTTCACCAATCGAATGTTGCTACGTCGGCCTTAAACAGAAAACAATTGCAGCTAGGAATGAAGAAGGAACGTTTAGTTCAAAATTCAACGCTCTATCCTCGTTATGGCATCTTTGGCAACAAGATATCTTGCTGTTCCAGCTATATCAGCAAGTTCAGAAAGGCTCTTTTCGACTGCAGGCAATATTATTACTACCAAAAGATCATGTTTGGCCCCAGAAAATGTTTCTTTGTTGGTGTTCTTGCACAAAAATCAAGATCTATTAAATTAGAATTTAAACCCATCAAATTTTCCTCATCAACAATTTATGAAATTTTGATAATTCCTTTGCTAATTATTAATATAATTGTATTTCAGAGCATTGTTTTTATGTTTTTTGACTACCTATTGAATAAAATGTTTAGTTTTTCTGAAATTTTGTCGCTGTACCTAATTGTGTCATACATATAATTATATAATTTGTTACAAGATTTGTAGGTGTTTTTGAAAAAGCGATTTACATAGCCACGAAGTAGTTTTTCGTTTTTATACCCGGGTACCCGGGTAATACCCGAATACCCGGGTACCCGGGTTATTTACTACCCGGGTACAAGCAACCCGGGTAACCGGGTACCCGGGTAGTTGATTACCCGGGTAGAATCATCAGCCCTACTTTAAACATATTAAAAGTTTAAATATTATTTTAAATGAATATATAAGTTTTTCTCTTTCAATAAATAATTTAAATTTCTTCAAAATCCGAATTTTCATCACCTTCAAAAGCTTCATATCTTGGTGTTTTAAATAAAGAAATATAACGGCTTTGTGCAGAACTTCCATCACATCACCACGTATAAATCAATTTTTTAAATTTTCCTTGTTTTATAACCTCAGATTGCGCTTTACAAATCCTTCCAGAAGGTAAACCGACAAGGGCTTGAAAATTCAGCTCAGTAGACGTGTCTGTGATGGTGATGTTTTCTTCTGATGGGTAGCAGTCTTCTTTAGCTTTTTTTCAAGACAGTAAGAAGGAAACAAATTGCTCCCAGAATCTTTTGCTTTCTCCCTAATGGTCCTCAACACTCAATTTTGCATCAATAATATGACCCAAAGTTTCTTCAGGTTATGATTCTGGGTCTTGCTTTATGTTCTTAACCTTTTCTAAATAAGTTGCTCGAGCTGGTGAAGAAAAGGACGGCTCTTTTACTAAATTTCTTTATTCGCGAAGACCGTAAGAAAATTTTGTTGGTCTCCTAGACTTATTGTTATTTTATTATTAAATATTATTTTATTATTAAATATTATTTTATTATTAAATAGCCATTAGCGGTTTATTGTCAAAGCTCGAAAACATCTAATCAAAACGGAAAAAAATTCCTGTTACCTGTTTCTCGCTTTAGTAATAATCAAAAAACCAAGAATTATAAAAATTCCCATGTCTACACGCGTCTACAAGTTAAAAAACTCTTCCCAAAGTGCAAAGTTCCTCGGTTGTGAGTTAATCCGAATCACGGTCTTTACTTTCAGGCATATACGCCGAATCATTAAATTGATTTTGTTATGTGGGGAATAGTATCTCTACACCCATCATCTAGAATAAAAATATCGTCTTGACGAAAGAAGCATTGTACCTTCCTCGTCATATATCATTCCTTGTAAAATATTTCCATCTGAGTCGGAAGCAGCATACGGGTCACAAACATCTAAAATATAACCATCGGAGCTTACAATCACAAATGGTTTTAAAAGGTTCGAAAACTTTTGAAAACAATACGTTTTTCTTGGGAGAGAATAATTGGAACCCTTTTTTTTTTTTTTTTTTGTTAGATTCACATTCACATCCGCCCATGCAATGAGTTTTTAACCGCTTCTGATCTGGCTGGTATATATGTATAAAGCCTTTATTCTTCCGAATCAATCCAATTCAGTTTAAAAACCATTTAAACAGACAGTTTTTCTTAATTATCGGAAAACCAATTGGGAAACGTATAGGGCATTGTTAACGGATCTCTCAAAACAGAATCCCTAGACATCCCCTCCAATACCCTCGATCTGGATAAAAAAGTCGGGGATCTTACAATAGTCCTGAATAATGCAATGAATATTTTCTGTTCTGTTCTCCAAATTAGAGGAAAAAGTAACCTTATTGGTGGAATTCAGTACTAGAACCGCTTAGAAAAAGTTGTAGAAAACTCTTCAATCGAGCTTAATATACAAAGTTATGCCAAGTTCTTTAAAAATATCATATGGTTCCTGGACAAATTCTGGTGAAGAATCACTCAACCTGCTACTTGACACTTATTTCCCAGGTAGCTCGCAATACATTTGTAACATGAACTCAATGGAGTCAAGAACAAATGTATAAATGTCCAAGGGTTAATAACAAGGGACAAACTAAAATGGGCAGTTAATAGCTTCGATCCATCTTACTCGCTCTGGAGATAATACTGATACTGAACGGTTGTCTAAGCCCAGTACATATTCCCCTAATATGGAGAGAAGTTAAATATATATTATATTTATACCCAAAGCTGGTAAATGCTCCCACGTTACGCCCAAGGATCTTAGACCAATCAGTTTAATCTTAAAACTCTGGAACGATTGATTGATATTCTTCTGCGTAGTGCTATAGAACGAAACCTTATTTCTACAGCAAAACACGCTTACTGCAAGGGAAAATCGGTAGAAACTGCGCTACATATCTTGGTACGCACCATCGAATACTCCCTAGATCACAAAGAATACACTCTAGTTGCATTCCTAGATATAGAAGGCGCCTTCAACAATGTCGACAACGCTGCAATAGCGAAGACACTGCAGAATCTCAACGTAGATAACTCATTTGGTGACCTAATAAATTTCATGCTGGAAAGCAGAATTATAAATGCGGAACAAGTTAGCTTTCCTACAAGAAGGTCAGTCAGCAGAGGTACTCCACAAGGTGGACTCCTATCCCCACTTCTATGGAATATGGTAGTTAACGATTCAAAGTGATTGCATACTCTGACGACATTTCCATTGCCGTATCAGGAAAGCATCCTCAAATTCTAATAGAACTCATACAAACCGCTCTCAACAAGCTACTCATATGGACAGATCGTTGTGGACTAGGTGTTATCCCCTATAAGACTGAACTAGTCCTCTTCACAAGGAAATACAAAATTCGTCAACTAGACCCTCCATCGATCAAAAGTGTTCCACTTACTTTCTTAGATAAAGCTAAATACCTGGATCTTATTTTAGATAAAAAATTAAGTTGGAAACCTAATATACAGGAAAGATTAAAAAAAGCCACAGTAGCTCTCTTTTCTTGTAAGAACGCCGTAGGGAACAAATGGGACTTGTTTCCACAAATCACTCACTGACTATAAACTGCGGTTATTAGAACGATACTCACTTACGGAGTGACTGTATGGTGAACGGCCTTAGATAAAGCGACAAATCGCGATAAACTAAGCAAAGTAGAGCGTTCAGCGTATATGTGCATCAGCGGAGCCCACCAATCGACATCTTCCGCTGCATTAGACATACTCCTCAACCTCACACCCTCGATATTTAAAGCAAACAAATGGCCGCGAGCACAGCCGTACGTCTCAAAGCCATCTCTCAATGGACCAATAAATTTATTGGCCACACCATCATTCTGAATTCATTCGGAACATTCCCAAGTCACTCCGACTACATCACTCCCTTGTTGGTTTTCGATAAAAACTTTGAATTAAATTAAATTGATAAACAGATGGATCGAATTCCAAGCGTATTCCAAGCGGAATGGCGATAAAAGAAGTATTGTCTTGGCTTAAAAAAAACGTCATATCTAGTTCGGATATCCGCATCTTCTCAGATAGTCAGGCTGCATCAGTCTCTTCAGGCTGTATCAGTCTCTTCAAACTCCATTACAGTCCAAGACTGTCGATCGTCCCTGATGGAGATGGCCAAACAGTTTAATATTCACCTATTCTGGGTGCCGGGACACAGGGACATTCCGTTGAATTGTAAGCCGACCAACCTGCCAGAGTTGGAACGGAAATGCCTATCTTGCCCGATAGGGTAAATATAGGTATGTCTATAGCTACTAGTAAACTTATGCTGAAGCGAATTGCTCTGGAACGATCAAATACAAGATGGCTCAACACCAACACTTGTCTGGCGACCAAACGAATCTGGCCCAAACTAGATTTCAAACAGCCAAATTGCTTATTGTCCCTAAGCAGATCTCAGATCAGCTCCGTAATTGGTGTCATAACTGGACACTGTCTCATAGGTAGACACGCCGCACGACTCGGTGTACTATCAAACGATTTCTGCAGGAGTTTCTTGGACGAGGAGGAAGAGGAAACAATATCACACCTTCTCTGTACATGCCCTGCTCTCTTTCACAGACGCAAACTTCATCTAGGAGAATATTTCTATAATGAACCAAGCGACCTTTTTGTTCCCTATTAGATATTGGTATCACAATGGACCTTTACTGGTCTAAATGGGTCTGATGCTTTAATGACAGCTACTTTAACCTAACCGAACCTAACCAGAACCTCGAGTGCAATTCCCATATCTGGGCAGGTGCTCCAAAAACCCTCTTTTTTTTTTTATAATCTACCCGCGCTCAAGGGATTATGATTACCCTTTAAATGTTTCAACACAGCGCGGGCGTGAAGTTAATGAAGAGAAAGAAGGATAGGAAAGATGTGTGGCACGATGTTCTGAGACTGTTGGTGGTCTCAGATATTTTTATCTCCAGGGATGGCGGCTGAGCTAAAGCGGAAAAATGCCGTGTCTTATTTCTATGTCGCTTATAACTCACATTATCTTATTCTATTTTATTCTCTTGAGTCTCTTGGACAGAATTCAAAAGAGAGCTGTAAAAATGAAAAGCGACCGTTGTCTAACTGAAACATTTGTATCTCTCGAGCACCGCCGCAATGTTTCATGTGTATCAATATTTACCACTATTTTCATAAACAGTGCTCTAGTGAAATATCCATTTGCATTCCTCCCCTCAATTAATTAAACCGTAATACGCGTACTTCTAGGAATGCTCATTAGTTTACCCTTGAGCCCATTTTCGGACGAACTGACAAGTACAGATATTCTTTCTTTAGCCGCACTCGACGAATGTGGAATGCTTTACCTGTCTCAATGTTTCGCACTCATTGCAACGTGCAGACATTCAAAGCCAATGTGCATTTTCGAGTCATATCCTATGTTCCTAATTGCTCGCACTGTGTTTAACATTATAAGGGTGTTCATAGCACATTGAGTGCGCGTATAATATAAAAAAAAGAAGTTTTGCTAATTTAAAACGATTTTATTATCTCGTCGGAAAAAATTTTTTGGAAATTTTCGATTGAACGAATTAAATTATGTTTATTTTTTTTATTACTGAGCTTATTGTTTTCCAAAGTAAATTAAGATAATATAAAATGTTTTCATTAGACGAAGATTTCGATATGTTTGAAAACTAAGCTTTGTGCAGAAGCTACTAGGGAATCTTTTTAAAGAGCTAGACGATGGAGATAGTCAAGGTTTGACAAAAGAACATCCACAAACCGTGGGCTTCCGATTTCACCAGAATTATAAATACTAGTTACATTTTCCGTTTTTGGAGGAAATATCCACCGAGTTGATGTTAGTAAGTTAGCTTCCTAATGGAGCAGAAATGATATACCTATGTAAAACAATTAATCTTATAGAAAAATTATATGGAATGGTCCAGCTCAGTCACAAATAAAAAAATAACAAAACAAGTTGTAGGTTGTCATTTTGACTTCTGAGTTTCTGACATACCATATTATTAAGTCTGTTCTCCAGATTTATGTTTGTTAACTTTGATTTGAAAATTCTGCACAAAGATCCAATTGACTCAACAATTTATTGAAGGCGCACGACCATCAATTTTAACGAAGTTATATTCCATAAATAATGGGAATGTTTAAATTTAATTTTATTCATTTAAGTGCAGTTTTATAAAGTAACTTGTATTTGGCCCACCCTTTACTTCAAACCAATACCAATTTTTTTTTAATACCTCAAATTTGCGTTTGCGTTTTATTAAAAAGAAAAGAAAAAGAAAGTCCTTATTGGGAAACCCGATATTTCATACACTAACCTAAGAACATAAGCAATGTGTTAAACGGAAAAAATTCGCACAGTACTCACCTTCCTGAATCTGAAAGTAAAAATGAAAAACTCGATTTTTTTTTGAAGACATATCGGATTTTTCCTGGGTTAAGCAGATGTCATGATTGTATATCCAACCACGAAATTTTATACTCTTATGTAGCTATCTACTAGGAGAACAGTAATGGTTATGCGCTGCCTAATTAAAAGCTTATAAGGAGCATTCGAATTACCATACAAACACATGCTCAGGATTATTTTTATCCATTCGATGCCGGAGCTGAGATTCAAGATTATACGTTTATTAATGCAAGAGCATACGATGACAAACATTTCATTTCACCTTCCAATTTATCGTCCCCACTGTCAGAAGCAAGAATGTAATATATATATATATTTTTTTTTTTCAAATGATAATGGGATTTGATAAATCTTTGGGTAACCCATGTCCTCCCAGAACTGTTGGCATGCAGACATAGAAGAAATATGATATTATAATATAAATATATAAATTAGGAATGATGAGAAGTTCTTTCTCACCTGGTAGAACGTGGAACATCGGGAGGATGTAGGAAATAACCCTCCACCGGGATAACCTTGCAAAACGAAAATCAAATAACCCCCATAATTTGTTATGAAAATGTTTTTCACATGGCTTTTTGGGATTATCTTAAAATATTTTAAAATTGAGGGATTATTTCGTGATGTTTAATGTGGGTGATACTATATGCGGCTGCCTGAAGATTAACCATACCCTAAATAGAGCAACGAAGTTTCTTGAGCGGCACAGCTGACCCAAAAAGGGAGTTAAAATTCTGAACACCCGCGAAGCTGACAACACAAGGTACTATATTGGTAAAGATATCTGTTGATATAGGTGCATGTCTAAGGCGGTAATTTCGTACCTTTTTGGGGACTTATTTCATCTTCGGTTTTGGGATTAATTTTATAATGAAATTACTTTCGGGGGGGGGGGGGGGGGGTTACTTCATTTTCATTTAGGGGGTTATTTTCTGCTCCCCTTCGAATACGATATCGAAAAATTAAAATTTTTGCACATTCAAGCTTCTTTTTTTTTTATAATTCGCACGCGCTCAAGGATTAATGTTGAATATTACAATTTACAGTACGACTATGATGATCATATTCGACAGACCAAATTCTTACATGACCAAATAAATACTAAAATGTCCCAAGGGTAGTGAAAATTTCTGGTCATTTGTAAAAAAATATTCAAAATACTACTTTATCCTCGGTCCCAACGCTCGTTATCAAAGACACTCCCTATGTCAGCTCACTAGATAAAGCCGATTTGCCTGCAGCACAGTTGGCTGTTAATTCGACGCTACCCAAGTGTGACATGAATCCTCCTGTACTTTATGGAGGGTGGCCGTGGCGCGATGGATGTGTGCTCGCCTGTGAACCTCATGATCACAGGTTCGATCCCTGCCGTCGTCTATGTCATTTTAATTCCATTAAAAACCTTCTAAACTTGTCATCACTGGGTTGCTGGTTTACTCATTACATGTTGTTCAGGCATAACACTAACAACATGTAATTGAGTTAAACTAGTATGCCCAACAAGGATGAACACGAATAAAATAATGTGAATTATAAGCGACATACAAATAAGACACGGCATTCTCCGCTTTAGTTCAGCCGCCATCCCTGGAGATAAAATATCTGAGACAACAACCTCAGTCTCAGAACATCGTGCCACACATCTTTCCTATCCTTCTTTCTCTTCTTAACTTCACGCCCGCGCTGTGTTGAAACATTTAAAGGGTAATCTAATCCCTTGAGCGCGGGTAGATTATAAAAAAAAAAAAAAAAAGAATCTTTCGTACTCGTGCAGTAGTTAGAGTACTAAAAGATCTTGACAATCACGAATCCGCTGGCCCAGATAGTATCCCTGCTATTGTTCTGAAGAGGTCTTCTTCAACTCTGGCAAACCACTGCCTAAGCTGTTCCATCTGTCCTACTTAACAGATCTTTTCCGTGTGTGAATGGAAAACAGAATTTGTCCAGCCTGTCCCTAAGGAAGGCCAATTTTTCTGGCTCTCTAACTTTCGTTCAATTGCACATACGTCCCTTCTTTCCAAGGTCATGGAAACGCTGATCAATTTTCAGCTGAAGAAATATCTCGAAGAACGATAGCTTTTCAATGACCGGCAGTACAGCTTTCGTCGGTGATCTGATGATATATCCAACTGAACAGTGGTACAAATCTTTACATCGTTTTGGAGAAAGTAAGATTATTGCACTTGATATTTCAAAAGCATTTGATAGAGTTCAGCATCAAGTACTCTTATCGAAAATGCATGCTTTTGGTATTGATGAATCTCTTCTTCATTGGATTAGAAATTACCTTTAAAGCCGTTCAACACAAGGCGTTTTAGATGATCTCAAGTCTTAAGCTCACAAAATAAATGCTGGTGTACCTCAGGGCTCTGTTTTGTCTCTCACTCTATTCTTTGTGTTTATCAACGATCTCCTATTTGAAACTTCTAATCCATTAAAATTGTCATGCTGATGAAAGTACCCTCAGCTTTCTTTTCGTATTCGTTTCAAGATTCATTTCCTTGTTCTTGGGAAGTGGAACGTGAACGGCAGCGTATGATAAGCTCATTATGCATTGGGCATTGAGTTGTCGAAGCATTAAATTTTACACGGCTTTTGATTCCCCATCGGACAATAAGGCCAAGATCAGAATTTACCGAGCTTTTCATACGCTGCCCTTGGAAGTTCACATCCGAAGGACAAGGATGTGAATCTAAAAACGAAAATGAAAAGCTGAGGGTACTGTTGTCACCAAAACAATTTTAGTGGAGTAGGAAGTTTTGGACAAAAGATCATTTATGAACAGTAGGAAGTGTGTCGGAAACAAAACGCAACCCTGTGGCACACCAGAGTTTATTTTGTGGATATCAGATTTGAGACTTTCCAATACTACTTGTAATGAACGGTCCGAAAAGTAATTTCTAATCAAAGCTGAAAATTGATCAGCGTTTCCACGGTATTGAAAAGAAGAGACGTAAGTGCAATTGGACGATAGTTAGAGGGGGATGGAGCCTCGTTTTTTTTTTGGTAGATATGAGATATGACACAATGATCTGATGTGTAGAGGACAAGTCTAGAGTTTTGGCTGCAACATCATGAATCCGAGTTGGCTCGTCAGCAAGCTGAGTTGTGTAACTCAGCAAAAATTTCAACATACCTCCCTTTGAGTGTTGTCTGACCAGAGTATCAAAAAATGTAGTGTTTTTACCTCACATCGAACTTTAGTACTGTGATGTGCTTTTTGCTTTCCAGCCGAGGTTCTGCTCGTCGATCTTGCCAGGGTCGTCCTGAAGAAAACACAAAACTCCAGATTTAAAGGTCTTCAAACCTTATTACAAAATCTTTATTGGAAATAACTCTTAAATCTATAACATACAATGTTCTTCTACTAATATTTCACTTAATTCGGGTAACTGAACGGTTCACGGGCATATACTCTTATTTCTTATAGTCTAGCTGCCTCGCACCAGTGATACTGCTTGCTGATGATCTGGATCTGGTACTTGATTACGGGTATTCTGGCTCCTGGTAATTCGACTTGAAACGGGTCCTTTCATTCGGATGTCTGGTTCATGACGGGATCCTTAGGTATGAGGCCCCTGGTGGCACTAAACAGCAGGCTTAACGCTCTGGTAGATCGGCAGGTTCAAGGCCCCTGGTGGCACTAAACAGCAGGCTAAACGCTCTGGTAGATCAGCAGGTTCAAGGCCCCTGGTGGCACTAAACAGCAGGCTAAACGCTCTGGTAGATCAGCAGGTTCAAGGCCCCTAGTGGCACTAAACAGCAGGCTAAACGCTCTGGTAGATCAGCAGGTTCAAGGCCCCTGGTGGCACTAAACAGCAGGCTAAACGCTCTGGTAGATCAGCAGGTACCGAAGCCCCTGGTGGCAATTAGGACATTAAACTTCGAACTAAGACCCCTTACCGCTGGTGGGGGGAAGCCTTAATAAGAAATAGCTGGACAATCTCACCTACCTAACTTGCTAAATGACCAACTCGTCTATACTTCTTATCTACGACTGGATTTCGAAAGATTGATCAAATCAATTTACTGTGCCGCCTGACTGTGCGTATGAGCGAAGAGGTACTTTTCGTTCACCCAAGTAGGTCCTCTTGATGGTTTTTTCAGTAGAAACTGAATGTGAATTATGTATGTAGCGAACGAAAAATATTAATGTTTTGATTTTCCTGTGACGTCATGCGCTCATGGCGCTTGTGAATTGAGTTGGAGCGAAGTAAAATTCTCGGTATTAATGCAGAAGTCATATAGAGTGGAGTAGCATGGAACGCTTCGTTACAGTACCTATGGTATACGACTATCAAATATTCAACAGGATTCTTGATGACAAATCTGAGATTCGTGGTCTTGGAGTCATTTTTGATCCGATATCGTTTTCATTACATGTTGACTATATTATTGATAGGCCAAACATATTCATCCATTGAAAAAGATCCGTATTGGAAGAGTTCAAAAGGCTTTCACAAGATTTGTAGTCAGGCAACTGAAGTGGAGAATAGATACTCCTTCATAGGTAGGCCTAAAGATGTGCCTTGATTGGACTTGATTTCTTACAAAAAAAAAAACGTTCTATTCAGTGTCTATTGTTCGTTCATGATGTATTTGCATGTCCTCAGATTGTGGACATAAATATGTACCAGTACCTAGTACTTGTACTTGAAAGGACTGAAGTCCCGAAATACTTAAGTACTTAACAGGTCTGATTGAAACCTAGCTAAAGCAATGGCGAAATTAGGAGGAGAGAAGAAGGACGTGTCGAAGAACATTAGTCTTGAAATTTTCAACTTTCGAAAGTTGATATGGTAACGGAAAACCGTGTCGGGTAAATTCTTCCATAATCGTGCTGTGCGATTAAAAACTCAATCTCTGTATTTGACGGTACCCCCGAAATTAAGGTCATGGGTGAACTGATGAGCATTTGGAGCGAAACGGGTATCATCGGTGAACTGATTGATTGATGAGAATGGCGATATGCACATCTCTTATGGAGGATTCTTGTAACTGATAAAGTTTGGCAAACGCTACCTAGTGAAAAGTTAACCAGCCAATGGTTGCCTGTTGTTCAACTGACCTTATAATAGCACTAAAAGACAAAAGTTATATAAACCAACAATACGTTTAATATTAGAATGAAAGGCACCTAAATTGGCAGTGAATGTAGATCTTTTCATTTTTTTTAAATAATAATAAAAAAACTTTAATTCAAGCACAATTCATTGCAAATGAAAAGAATGAAATCATTCGAGCAAACGAACGTCACAAAAATAAACACAATCTGACCTTAGGCACGTACTTGAAGGTGTTTCTTGTTCTCTCACACATCAACTTAGTCGCAAATAAATGCACATTTTCATATACGAATATTGGTGCACAATTCGCATAGGTATGCAGACGTTTATATTTAGACATATATGTATGAATGTTTATGTATTATGAGGTCCGTGTTACATCAAGAAGAAAGGTATGCTTTCAGTTGTACTCCTTGAGCACACACTCTTTAATTGCAGTGACCTTTTATATATATGTTTGAATGTAGATACATATATGGTGTGCTCTTGAATACAGCATACAAGGATATAAGGAAACAAGGGTGGCTGGCAATGGGAATATAAAAGCTACAAGGTTATGAAAGCTATCATAAGCAACCTTATAGTGTGCTCTTATTGTGTTTATCACCAACCTTACTTCCTTTGTTTCCTAAGTAGGTTTTCATGCTAAAGGTATATTTTCAACTAGCTATATGGCATTCGGTTTGTTCTTTTTTGATGGACAGGTTCATATCCTAGTCGCAATTCTATTTTATTTATATCGTTGCAGCACAATGGCAACGTAAATAATATCTCAAGTATTAGTTTGTTCATGTCGTCCTTTCTTGGTTTTAATTTTAATTGATTTTTAAATAAAATTATGAGGAAAAGGATAAAAAAAAAGGGTTCGTCATTACCAGTTATTATTGAGTAGTGTATTTCTCACACTTCTGTGCTCTTATGGTTTTAATCTTTATCTTAATGGATTTTAATTTTTTATTGATAGTTTATAAGTCGTGTAATCATCACGGAAATCGTTCCTATGTTTTAATTTGTTGTTGGTTCAGATTACTGTGCAACATCCCGTAGCTTCGAATACCAATCTAAAGCGCTCATAGCTTTATAGAAAACTGCTGATACAAAGAAGGTTTCCAGATTATGTTCTCATCCGGCACGATTTCTATATTAGCTCCTCCAGCTAGATCTGCCCAGTCTCTAAACCAACATGATCTGCTATTAATAGCTTGGAGTGCTGCTTTTGTTGGGAGACGCTCATTAAAGAACTTCCAGTACATATCGCATTATTTGGGTTTTAATAAATAAAAGCGATACCAGTTTCTAACATAAGCATATAATTTAGGCCATTTGAAATATCCTTTTAGGAATGATTGCACAGCGGTTTCGTATTTCTTACTACCCCATGATTTTGTATCATAACTCAACACTTCTTTTTAAGCACAAACGCACGCTTTTATTCCAACGATCAATACAGAAGCTCTATAGATGAGGATAATGTAGGTATGTAGGCTCCATCTTGGAGAATTTTTCTTCAAGGAACGTAGTGATATAACTAATACAGGGTGTCCGGTAATTCGTGTGCCATATGGGATGTGATTCTTGGTAATAGTATAAGAAAAAAATTGTTCTACAGTAAAGTCTAATTTTCAACTTTGACTTCACTCTGTGAGTACTAATGGTTAGGGACCTTATTTTAGACTTTTTTTTTAAATTAAAAATACTAACCTTTAAAACTACTATTAAATTGAGCTGATATGTTTTTATGATCGCCAAGATATTCAATTTTTAATGGTGTTCAATTTTTCTTGCCCGAGCAAAATTTTGACTTTGAGGTATTTTTTTTAAATGCGTAATAAACATTAACATAACTACGATGCCAATAAATTAAATACTTTTGTTTTCTTCCGCTTATATTTACTCTGACAATGTCCATTACTTAACAAGGTGGGATTGATATGAATCGATTTATAAGTATCTGACAGAAGCAGTGAAATGAAGTACAGAAACGTCGAAAATAGTCTGAGGATTATGTTCAGGGCGAATACCGTCTATAGCAGAAACAAGACATCAAGAGCTTTTTTTAAGTTGTTTCATCTTTCGTCCTGTTGACATATTTTTTTTGTGAGGTGAAGAATTGTTGCGGAATAAAGCTACATTTCGACTCCGCTGACCTCAAACTGTTAGAATTATGAAACGAACGAAAAAAATAATCGTGTAATCAGGCTTTTTAATTTTTAAGTAATTTTTTATATGACAAATTTCCTAAAAGTTTTCGAGATCAAAATTTGGAATGCCAAATTTTTAAGTATTAGGTAGTATAGATTTTAGAAATAGTTTTTTTTTTTTCGAATATTTTTATATACAATATTATTTTAAACTTAAGGGGGCTCTTGTTAAAAATTTTTGGTTAAAATCGTTAGAGCTGTTGATGAGAAAGTCAAAAAATCAAAAAACGGTTCTATGACAGGTACCGTCAATAACAGTTTGCCCCAAAATTTTTTTTGACCAAAATGTAGTCCATGTCCAATGTCCATAATATCACACCTAATTTTTTTTATCAAAATCGTTAGAAACGTTTCGAGATAAATAAGATTATGCATTACGGGTGTATTGGGGGTACCGTTAGTTTTGGAGCTAAAAAAAAATTTCAATTTCTCCTCTAGGGAATCACCGAAGACCCTTAAGTACCGAGTTTGAAGAAAATAGCTACAGTGGCTTAGGCTCTAGATGGAGGTACAGCCATACAGACATACGGACATAAATGCATACAGACAAACAGACCGAATCGTCGGACCCACTTTATTCGTCTTCGCTTTCATCGTAATATCAACTTTGATCAAAATCTCTAGTTCGATTTTGTATGTATATCGCAAGTAAAAAGAGCCCAACCCCACATTGCTTAGCGATGTGACGATAGAATTAGCGAAACACAAAAAATGTGTGTGTGTCGCTTAGTTAGATAAATTATACAATACAGAAAATTTAATTTGTAGGTAGGTAGGTAAGAGAAAAAACTTAACTATTGAATATAACAGATATTAAGAGAGAGAGAGAGAGAGAGAGAGAGAGAGAGAGAGAGAGTATGGGAACGGGAAGAAAAGAAAATTAAAAATGTTGGAATGATAATGACATGAAACAAAGCAGCGACCTCGCGATTGTGATGAAATCTAATTCCTGGATAAAATAAATTCAAAAAGTTTATAATATTATAATTTGTTTTTATTTATTTCTCAGGTTATATGTTTAACTAAGAAGTGATTTTGGGCGTAAAATTTGCGCAACAATATTGACCTTATGAAGCAATGCTAAT
This sequence comes from Chrysotoxum bicinctum, assembly GCA_911387755.1. Classification (NCBI taxonomy): domain Eukaryota; kingdom Metazoa; phylum Arthropoda; class Insecta; order Diptera; family Syrphidae; genus Chrysotoxum; species Chrysotoxum bicinctum. The sequence goes on along the minus strand of OU426989.1, from coordinate 122,099,389 downwards.
CTTTGTCGATTATTGTTTAGGTTTAAAGATATGAGTGGTTGTATAAGTCAACTAATAAAAAAAATGGACAAAAATTGTAAAATTAATAATACTAGCCGACCCAGCTCTCGAAATTCGAGTGCCAATTTATTTATTATTTATTATTCATACATATATTTCGCAGTGTTTTCAAGCAAATTTATTAAATTAAATTTTATTTTATGTAATATGCAAAGTGTTCGACAGTGCAAAAACAAAAATGACCCACAGTGTGTAAATGCGTGTCTCAAGTATATTCTGCACATCTCCGTAACTGTGGCTTTCCAACCATATAAAATTTATCGAAATCGGTTAAATACTTTTGGAGAAAAGTGTACCACAAAAAACATGTTTGCCGTTTTATTATATAATAATAATATTTAAGTTTGACAAATTATTAATGGAAAACAATTATAGCCATAAACACTCTTATAACAATATAGAAAATAATAAAATTTATTTCAAATAAATCGGTTGACTACTCTCTGAGATCGTGCGTTACAAACTTTGAAATGGTTTCGCTTTTATATAATACTCGTAGTATAGATATAGAAGTATAGATATAGATAGCGGTAATTCAGGTGGATTTTATTATATTAATATAAGTGTTCTCTTCAGACTTGGAATACAAAAATCAAGTACATTTCTAAAGTTGCATCGAAGCTCTGAGTTCGTCCGCCATGCTAAAAATTTTAATGAAAAATAGAACTGATGTTCGATAACATGTTTGTCGAATTTGAACGCTCCTGTTTTTCATCCATCAAATATACATCATACCGTGCTTGTCAAACAAATTTGAGGATGTGTACGCCCCTATTAATAATCCGAGAAAATAATTGTAGTGTTTCGCATCAAATAACATCGCTGTTTGAATGCAGGTGGACAAATTTAATGTTGTATCAAATAACATCCCTGTTTAAATATAAATCTTAACAACTCTTATTACGTGACGTAAAAGAGTTCGGGTGGTGCGTTCTTTTTCTAACAAAATTTAACTTTTGAAATAAATAGGTACGATATGTTCCTTTACTTTGAAACTCTGTGTGCATTTCTGTGCATTTTAGTTCAAAGTTCTGTCAAAGTTCTACTTAAACGCACAGAAAATGTTTTCAATATTTAAAAACAATGTTGACATTACGATTGCATTTTATGTTTATTGGGTACGTTCGATAACGAAAATGCGGCACTCGGTGAAATGTTGACGTTTGCACATCTTAATTTCTGGCAGTCAAATTTTTTTTATTAAACATTCAATTTTGTAATTTTTTTTGTCATTTTATCGGATATTATATCTACTGTCAATTGGTAACTTCTAAAAATGTTTTCCCTGGCTTAACTGTCCAATGAATGCATGGATAATGAAGTCAAGTCGGTTTTCGACCCCAAACTCTTGTTATTACAAAGAACAGAAAAATACATCGAGTCGAGGACACACGTAGCCATGCCCACTGACAGAAGGATCAATTTTAAAAATTTTAAAGATAATATCCAAATCAGCTTAAAGTGTACATCATTTAAATAAACCTTTGGATATATCCAAACATCCCACGGTATCGTTGCGGTAAGTAGCGACTTCACTTTGAAAAACAAACAACAAAAACAAACGTTTTGTTTTCTTCGCTTTGCTACATTTAATAATTCAGCACGAAATGTCTCTTACTCTGCTCTCATTCGATGTTGTTTTTGTTTACGTTGCACATCCATTTAGTTTTCAAAATGTTGAAGCCAATTCAATCCCTTTTAAGAAGAATGTATGAGAGAAATACAACGGCCAGATTCTTTGTTTCAACATTGAAGGCTTAATAAGATGTAAGGGGCCCGCTTTGTGCTCGTGTGCACTCTAGGCATTCACGAAAAGGCAATATGTAGGAAATAGGAAATTTTGAATTATTGTATTTTCATTATCACCGAATAATTAATTTTTTGTAAAAGACGCCCATTAAAAGGCTACTTTTAACAACCATAACTCAATAAAAATCAAAAACTGGGGGACCAAGGAAACGCAGCTCTCAAAAACGGCTAAAAATAAATCTCTCAATTTTCTGAACGTCCTAAGTCGGTCTCAAGTTTTAATTGATGGACACTCCCCGAAGCGTGAGTGTTACTGTAAAGGGGAGAAATGCAACTGGCTTACTTTACTTTACTTTACTTTAGATGTCGATCACAGTCCAGGGTGGACTACGGCCTCAACCAACAAGCCCCTCCAGCTAGCTCGGTCCCTAGCTAGCTGCCTCCAGTTACGCATTCCAAGTTGGTTGAGGTCACTCTCCAATTGTACGCGCCACCTGAGGTGGGGTCTTCCTCTGCTGCGTAGACCATCAGGGGTGGATTCGAAGATTCGACGGGCTGGTGCGTCGGTGTCCATACGCTCCACGTGTCCTAGCCATCTCAGCCGTTGTATTTTCAGCTTCTTGATTAGGTCAACGTCGCTGTAAAGCCTGTACAGCTCGTTGTTGAACCTTCTCCTCCATACTCCATCGATACAGACTGGACCGAAGATCAAACGAAGAACGTTTCTTTCAAAAAACCCAAGCAGATTTTCATCCGTTTTGGACAGTGTCCATGCTTCTGCCTCATACAGCAGGACCGGGATGATGAGGGTCTTATACAAGGTCTCCTTAGTTCTTTGAGATAGGGCTTTATTACTCAAATGCCTTATTAGCCCGAAGAAACAGCGGTTGGCAAGAGTAATTCTTCGCTTGACCTCGGCACTGATGTCGTTTTGCGATGTTATAGTGGAGCCCAGGTAGACAAAGTCGTTGATGACTTTGATGTTATACCTATCCATCGTGACGTTTTGCCCGAGTCGACGATGTTGAGATTCCTTTCTCGATGATAGCATATACTTCGTCTTGTCCTTATTAACAGCCAAACCCATTTTCGCCGCATTTCGTCCTCCCAATGATATTAATATCATCCGCATAAGCAAGCAGTTGAACTGACTTTTGAAAAATTGTACCTCTATTGTTGGCGTTTGAGTTTCGTACACTTGCTTCAAGAGCGATGTTAAATAGGTTGCATGATAGCGCGTCACCTTGCCTCAGACCTTTCTCGACACACTCAAAAAATTTCGTGTGTAAATATTACTAATTCATGCGTACATTCTACGAATTTTATTCGTGGTTTTCAGCCACGAATAGTATTCGTAGAATGGAGGTTTATTAGTACATATTACTAATATTTTATTAGTATTCGTAGAAAATCAAACGTATATTGTACGAATACTATTAGTACAATGTACGAATATTATTCTAATATTTACCAATGCCATTCGTATATTGTACGAATATCATTGTAATATTTACTAATGCCCTTGTAATTCATTCGTAAATTATACAGCTCCATTTGTATATTGTACGAATATTATTGTAGAACTTACTACAATTAAATATGTTCTCTGAAATTTCTTTAAATACTGACCAAGGTTAAGGTCATATCATTGCATCGTATTTGTATGGCATAGTCGAGTACTTGAAGTTATAGGTTCAAATTTTGTGCCATATTGTGTGTGTCAAAAGTTTGCATAAGGTCATCATAGGTTTTAAAACTTCAATAATTTATCAGTTCAAAATTCAAAATAAATAAAATGGACGACTGATTAGGAAATACTTCCTCCTCCGTCTACTGCGTTTTCCTCCTTTTAACACCTCCGTTATCTACTCGTTTTCGAGATATTGAGTTGTGAAAGTGTTAAAGGCGCTCTTGTATAAGAACTTTGATCGAAATGCGAAAACCAAAAGGAAACTCAGCCGCTGCAATGAGAAAGTGTAAGGCCTAATTTGACTCTTGTCCGATCCACCCCTGCGCACATTTCGTCAAAGCAAAATAATATTTCAAAACGTTTTTACCACCGTCAGACATTAGTTCACCACTGAATTCATACAGAGAAGAAACCATTATAACACAGAGTAGTTGCAACGAAAAAGAAAAGTTTTCTCGCCTTCATCTACTTGCTTCCAAGGATACTCTGCTCCGCATCACATATTTTGTTACCCTCGCAACCGAACTATACCGCGGGCAACAACGATGTCCTGGCTTTGGTGGTAAACAGCGAAGGATGAAATTGGAAAAGCTGAATGGATACTTGGATACTGCTCGAAATATGATATGTTTGTTATTCTCCCGAGGCAAAAATATGACAAAGATGAGAATAGGGCGACACTGTGGGTCCTGGTAAGGATGTTTGATGAATAACCGGAAAAAGTACCTCTTTTCAGTGCTTCTTGTGTGTAAAAAACCAGCAATCAACTTAACCGCTATTGTCATCCATGCCCTCCCCACGCGTGAAATGAAATTGAAATAAATGGTTTCGTTTGGTTAGCCATGGACTTTTTTTTTTTTTTTTTTTGATGCTGTTTTTGTTTGTTGAGGGCTTAAGAGCAATACCTACATTACAAAAACTCTGTTTTGGGTTTATTTGCTGGGTTACGTAAGTTATTGTCATAAATATTTTTTGTCGGCATCTCCCTGTTTTATAAGGCGATTGAGTTACGCCTTTTTACGAGTGCCAAAATTAACGACCAACGATGCTGTTTTATTCTTCTTTAAGTGCTGGGTTTTGGAGAAGCCGTTGAAGTGTTTATTGTTGTTCAACAATTTTTTTTTGTGAGTGAAATTTTAAAAGTGAACGAGGTAGTTTAACGAAGTTCCTGTTATTAGACTGATATTATCTGTTCAAAGAATTTTATTTTAAATTTGTGCTTCCATACGAATTTATCATATGTTTACAGAGTCATCTACATAGTGACTCTGTAGTAGGAAAATTTCGAAAATTTTCCCACAGCGATGGGGCCTATTTTTCAATAGGTGGTTAAATGAATGCAACATGCAACCGTCAATAAACTACTGTACCGATTGCAATTTGGTCTAGTTGCGTCGCTGGTCCATACTTCTTCGAAAATAAAGAAGGCGTCAATTCCCGCTAACACTAGACGCTTTGAAAGAAAATATTTGTCAAATTATTAGCCATGACGGCTCATAGAGAGCCTTAGTCTCGTGACTTAGAACTCTCAACCATTTCTGTGTGCGTGTTTGTAGCGGAGGGGACCTACAAATTCTGCCGATTCTGAACGGCTCATGAGCAGCACTTTTCATGACAAGAGATACTCTTGGAAGATTTGTTAATTTCTTGCAAGACGTAGTACACCTCGAAAAATATTTTTTGCAAAATTCATCATCATTGGCTCGACAACCGGGTTCCGGTCCTGGCCTCTTTCAACAAGTCCCTCCACCTATCCCGGTCTGCACCATCCGGCCGACGCCATCCAGTTGCGCACCCCAAGGCTTCGTATGGTCTACCACGCTGTCGTCTACAATAGAATGTACCACAAAGAACTTTCCGAGCAGGTTCCTCTTCGCTCATGCGAGCTAGGTGCCCTGCCCACCGGAGTCTACCGAGCTTAATTTTTGTCACGATATCTGCTTCAAGGTAGATTGCGTACAGTTCATGATTGTACCGTCTCCGGAATCGTCCTTCCTCAGATATGGGCAAGTCTCGGATCCATATGCGAGTACTGGCAGGACCATGGTCCTGTACAGCAGAAGTTTTGAAGTTATGGTGAGATTTATGGATTTGAAAAGCTTTGACAGACTATAGTAGGCTCTGTTGGATTTGAGAAGCCGCCCGCGTATTTCTTCTTCTATATTGTTATCGGCTGCTACTATTGACCTAAGGTATTTAAAGGATTGCACCACTTCAAATTCGTGCTCCGAAACCTTGATTGTTTGACCAACTGTTCCTCTCGCATTCGACGCCACCATGTACTTTGTTTTACCTTCACTAATGTGCAGCCCCAGATTTTGTGCCGCCTGCTCGATCTGGATGAAGGAATCGTGTACAGCTTGTTCGGTTCTTCCGATGATGTCGATGTCGTCTGCGTAAGCCAGTAACTGGAAGTTGCCGTGCCAGAGTCACGGATTGCTTTCTCCAACGCCAGGTTGAAGAGGAGGCAGGCCAAACCGTTCCCTTGTCGGAGTCCATTAAAGATGTTGATTGGTCTGGATAGCAATCCGGCTATTTTTACTTGGCTTGTTACGTTGGTCATGGTCAACCTACATAGTCGTGTCAATTTATTTGGGATGCCGAATTCTCTCATGGCTTTGTAAAGTTCTACCCTGGCTATGCTATCATAGGCGGCCTTAAAGTCTATAAACAGATGGTATGTTGGGATGTTAAATTCTAGACATTTTTCCATCGCCTGCCTAAGGGTAAAGATCTGATCAGTTGTTGATTTGCCTGGAATGAAACCACACTGATATTGTCCGATGACGGTTTTAGCGTATGGGGTTATCCGGTCTTGTAGGATAGAGGAGAGTATCTTATAGGCGGTACTCAACAACGTGATACCTCTATAATTGCTGCACGTTGTGACATCTCCCTTCTTATGTATGGGGCATACTAAACCTTTTCGCCAGTCTTCTGGCATTTCTTCCTGCTCCCATACGTGCACTATTATATCATGAATTTGCTTGATGTAAGGGTGGCCCGCCGTGGTGAAATAATTCGGCTGGTATGCCGTCGGCTCCCGGGGATTTGTTCTGTTTAAGCCGGCCTATAGCCTTCTCAACCTCTTCTATATATGCTTGGTGGCGGCAACATAGGGTATTCTTCTTGAAGTAGTGGAGCCTCCACTTCTGCAGTGAGCTGACCATTTAGCAATTCATTAAAGTACACTTCCCATCGCTCAAGTATGCTTTCAGGATCGGTGTTCAGATTTCCCTCTCCGTGCTTGCAGTATGTGCAGCGTGGTGTGTACTGCGTCATGTTTCGGACGGATTGGTAGAACTTCCGCGCCTGGTTCGGACCTCGCTCTCGGCTGTTTTCTATTTCACAGATTAGGTTCTTCTCCCAGGCTGATTTCTTTTGTCTGTGAAGCCGTTTTTCTGTTCTTCTGAGCTCTTTATATTCCTCTTCGCGTGCCCGCGTTCTATGAGATTGTTGCATTGCTCGGTACGCAACATTCTTACGTTCAGTCGCTAGCTTGCATTCATCATCAAACCAGTCGTTCCGATTTTTACGACTGCTGCCTAAGATGGAGTTGGCAGTACTAATGACAGTATTTTTAAGACGTGTCCACTTTTCATTTACGTCCAGCATACTGGCTCCAGGACTTACTCTCCCTAAGACAGGTGTTTCTAGGGCGAGTCCTAACGCATTACCAAAGGTGTTACTGGTGTTTTCATTGCGCAGGGCAGCCGTGTTGATTCGAAACTGATCGGCGGATGCAATGCGTCTTCGCAAGGCAATCCGCCCTCGGAAAACCATACCAACAAGATAGTGATCCGAGTCGATATTGGCACCTCGGTACGTTCGTACCGTCATCAAGTTCGAGTAGTGGCGACGGTCTATCAACACGTGGTCTATTTGGTTACGAGTGACTCCATCAGGTGATACCCAGGTGGCTTTGTAGATATCTTTACGCCGGAACCTGGTACTCGCAACGACCATGTTTTTCGATGCTGCCAATTCTAAGACTCGAAGTCCATTGTCATTAGTGTTCTCATGCAAACTATGGGTGCCTGCGTAATGCCTGAATACCGGCTCCCGACCTATTTTTGCGTTCAAATCCCCAAGGATGATTTTAACATCATACCTTGGACAGGCATTGAGGGCCCTCTCGACTTGTTCGTAGTAAGTCTCTTTTTCTTCGTCTGAGGACTCCTCCGTAGGTCCGTGAACGTTAATGAGGCTGATGTTCGTAAATTTGCCTCGCACGCGAAGGGTGCATAGCCTTTCGCTTATAGCGTTAAAGCCGATGATGGTAGACTTCATTTTTTTGCTGACTAGGAAGCCTACCCCGAGCACATGGTGTTTTGTATGACAGCTGTAGTATATGTCATATTCTTTCTTCTGTAAAACACCATTCTCTGTCCATCTGACTTCTTGAAGAGCTGTTATGTCAGCTTTATATTTTGACAGGGCATCGGCTAGCCGCTGAGCCGTAAATCGTTTTTCCGTTTTTTTTTTTGCCTGGGTTGTCGTCGTGTGATCAATCCGTTTCCGAGGCTTGTTGTCGGTCTCGAAATTCTTTTAGTTTTACGGGACAGGGAATTAACCTGTCGCCAACCTGAGGAACCAGCCTGATCATATTAGCCAAACCTTTTTAAAGGCTTGTTTCTAGCGGCCGCCACGGAGAGGCTATGATCAGACTTCCACCAGTCCCGAATAGTTACGGCACGTGCATGTTTTCGTATGCTACATGTTATTCCCCCTATTGGTCTGATGGCTGACCGCCACAATTCTATATACCTATAATAAATACGAGCCCAAACGCAAAATAGTTGGACTACCTATGATAAAAAACAAAAATATGCTGATTCTTAAATTCCATCGGAAATAAAATCAATATTTTAATATTTTTCTTAAGATATATTTATTTTGAATAGGAATAAGTAACAAAAACAAAATGATTTCAATTAAATAACGGTATAGAGCAATCTTACAAAATAAAATAACGATTTAAGCATTTTTTTAAGTGCAAAATAGTTGGCCTATGGGTCTTAATTTTTATTTTACCATGGTGTTACGTCGCCTTTGGCCTTGATAACTGCTTCTATGCGTCGTGGCATTGTGTCAACTAATTTTTGACATTCTTCGTACCAAAAGACTCCCAAATATTTATGATTTTAGCTTTAAGGTCTTGAAGAGTCCGGCATGGTTCTTTTCGCAGTTTTTGATTGATTTTATGCCAGCCAGTTTCAATTGGTGAAAGATCAGGGCTGCTGGAAGGCCATTCCAGTAAAGGAATGGCTTCAGTAGATAACCACGCCATTGTAGACCTTGCAGTATGACAAGAAGCTCCATCCTGTTGGAAAATATAGTCTCCATCACTGGTTTGAAGTCGTAGTATTGATGGGAGAAGCTCATTTTCCAGAATATCCTGTACTTGGCAGCATTGACAATTCCATTTACAAAATGTAAATTGCCCAAACCCCGCCCCGAAATGCATCCCCATATCATTAGAGATGCTGGAAACTTGACCGTTTTTTTAAGGCAATCTTTGTGAAAAACCTCTTGAATTTCTAATGACTCGTTTTCGTTCGTCGCCCACGCTAACTTCAAACCTGGACTCATCACTCCAAATAACGGACCGCCATTGACTTAAAGTCCAGTTTTTACGTTGTTTGGCCCACTCTAGCCGCTTTTTCTTTTGTTTAGGTGTTTAAAGTGGTTTTTCTTTGGCCTATGTTTTTAACGAATTAAAATTGCTCTAATTTAAATAAATCTAAAACAAACCTTATAAAATTTGTATCCAATTTTTTTCATGGTCCGTTTACAAGTGTCGACCGAAACACTTTTTTTTTATTCTTTCCCTCCATTGAACAGTTATTGCAGCGGCCGTTTGACGTCGATTTTCTTTTATTATTTTTTTTAAAACTCGGCAATTTCGAGGTCTTGCAATTGGTGGGCGTCCCGTTTTTAAACCGATCTCCACTTTTTCACTATTTTTGAACTTTGAGATAATGTTTCGAATTGATGAGCGCGGTAAATTCAATTGTTTTGCGATTTTATAGCTCAATAATCCCGTTTCGAAGGCTTTATTTATGGATTCCCTAAGGTCTCTTGATAATGCAACGCCACGCACCATGGTTGACATTAAACTATTGCTGGCTTGCATAAAACAGGAGATCAATAAACAACAAAACAAGTGCATGTCATTTTTTTAATAACGGTTAACTGAAAATCTATTTAAATCTTCATAGGCCAACTATTTTGCATCCCAGAGAGAGTAGTCCAACTATTATGCACTATCTTTGTTTGAGAGAATGCAAACTGGAGCCATATGTGCTTTCTCGAATTTAGTTCTGTTTGGTCTAATTTACTTATTAAATGTAATTTATTACATCGACAAAAAAAAAATTAAAAAAAAACTGCTTGGGGACCAGAAAATATAGGCACATAAAAAATGTTAATTTGTTAATTGATGAGTAGGCCAACTATTTTGCGTTTGGGTCGTAGTCGAATGCGAGTAAAGATATTTAATTCATTTTATTATACTATAGAAAAAGTATGGAAAGTTTAATAATCATTTAATATTAATGTAGAGCCAACGGTGGTTGCAATCCAACTGTCGATGTCATGCCATGTTATGTACAGCTGCAGTATAGATCATACGACTAGGTATGTACGCAAGTACATAAGAACATAGCACAAAAGAAGATTATGAAATATCATAACAACAGTGGTGATTAAAACGCTTCGGTCATACATAACACCCCTTAACACTCAGATGGATTATAAAAATCTGGTGGCCTTCTAGCACGTCCTGAGCGCCGTGGTGTTGATGTCGCTGAGTCTGCTTTAGGTTCTGAAGGCAATGCTGATGACGGAATATTGTTAGGTGATGACTGGAATGATGACTGAGGTGACGACTGGGATGATGATATTGGCTGATATGCGGTATCTTCATTACAATTACCCTCGGCTGGAGAGACCTCTTCGTCACTCATTTTCGGTGGATTGAAATCTACATCAACCCCAACATAACGGCTACGAATTTGATCAATGTGTCTTTTGATGATCCGGTTGTCATGCAATCGTACTGTATAGGAGACTGGACCTGACTGCGACTCAATGACTGCTTCAATCCATTTGGGTACCATTCGCTCGGCCTGCCCATTGGATGATGGATGGAAGGGAGCACAACGGATATGACGAACCAGGTTGCCATGAAGAAATGATTTGAATTCCTCTGACGTGAACGCCGTTCCATTGTCAGTCACAATGCTATCAGGAAGCCCATGTGTAGCGAACAGGGATCGCAATGGTTTAATAGCTGATTGTGATGACGTTGATTTAACCACAAACACTTCGAGCCACTTAGAGAATGAGTCGACGACAATTAGAAATAATTTACCTTGAAAAGGCCCGGCAAAATCTACGTGAAGTCGAGACCATGGCAGCTTTGTCGATTCCCAAAAATGAAGAGGTGCTTGCGCTTGTTCATGTCGAGTTTCCTGACACGGCACACATCGCTTGACAACGCGTTCAATTTCGGATTCCATGTTGGGCCACCAGACGTAGCTCCGAGCCAATGCCTTCATTTTCACAATGCCTGGGTGTCCGGTATGTAAAGCTGTGAGAATCAATTCCCTGCTTTTAGGTGGAATCACGGCACGATTTCCCCACAAGAGACATCCTTTTAAGGTTGTGATTTCGGTTCGTCTCGAATAGAATGGAAACAAATTGTCGGAGCGGTTGAGTGTTTTCGGCCAACCCCTTAATGCCCAGCTGAGTACCTTAGCGAGTTCAGGATCTTTTGCAGTTTGTAATGCAATTATCTTGGCATCAACTACTGGCTGATCGATCATCTCTATCATCAGAAGCTCTTCTTTATTAGGTGCTGTTGAATCTTCTGAAACGGCTGGAAGGCGACTTAAACAATCTGCATTTCCCATCTTATTTCCGGAGCGATAGGTGATATCATAATCATAAGCGTTGAGGAAAATACGCCTACGGAGCATCTCATTTGATATCACTGCAGGAATCGGCTTTGTAGATCCAAATATACCTAGGAGTGGACGGTGATCAGTAACCAGCTCGAACTTCCTTCCGTGTAAATAATCATGAAATTTTTTAACTCCAGCTACCATAGCTACAGCCTCCCTGTCGATTTGTGCGTAATTTCTTTCGGATTTTGACAAAGTCCGCGAATAAAACGCGATCGGTTTTTCCGTGCCGTCGTCTAAGCGATGGCTAAGGACTGCACCTATTCCATAGGGGGATGCATCGGAAACGACAACGAGAGGTAGTTTTTCGTCGAAATGCATCAAAACACGATCTGATACAACGAGCTTCTTTAAGCTATCGAACGCTTGCTGGTGTTCTGAGGTCCATGTCCATCTGGAATTTTTGTCGAGGAGACGATGCAGTGGTTCAGCTATAGTTGCCTTGTGTGGCAAGAACGAATGATAAAAATTCAGCAGGCCGAGAAAAGCCTGCAACTGCTTTTTATCAGAAGGAGCTGGTGCGCTTTGAATGGCTTGGATTTTGCTTGTTGATGGCCGAATTCCAAGCGAGTCCAATTTGAAGCCAAGAAATTCGATCGCTGGGGAGCCGAAACAACACTTTTCCTTCTTAAGCCGAAAACCTGAGCTATCTAAACGGCTGAGAACTTGATGTAGACGATTAGCGAGTTCAGCCTCCGTCTTGCCCATCACAACGATGTCGTCGAAATACGGTAATACACCTGGAATATTTCTAAGAAGTGTTTCAATAACATTTTGAAAAATACCTGGAGCCGACGAAATCCCAAACTGCAATCTCTTCACACGGAAAGCACCTTTATGAGTCACAATCGTTTGTAAAAGTGAAGATGCCTCATCCACTTCTAGCTGTTGGTATGCTTGAGCGAGATCCAGTTTTGCAAAAATGCTACCACCCTCAATGGACGACAATAGGGTGCTTATGGCTGGTATTTGGAAACAATGAGGCTTGAGTGCCTTGTTGAGGGTTGACTTGTAGTCACCACAGATCCGGATTGAACCGTCACTCTTTGGAACGGGTACGATGGGTGTAGCCCAGTCAGAGTATTCGACTTGTTCGAGAATCCCTTGAGTACACAGTCGATCCAGTTCCGCTTCCACAAGTCCCCTAGTTGCTATCGGAACCCGACGTGGAGGATGGCGAATTGGTGAAATTGAATGATCGATTTGGAGTGTCACAGGATTTCCGGTAAAACGTCCAAGTTCCCTGGAAAACAAGTGCTGAAATTTTGAGAGAATGCTCTGGACAGATGAAACTTTTTCGATGCAGTTAACTCCCTGGATACTAATGCCAAGAGGAGCAAACCAATTACAGCCCATCACATTGGATCGATCACCTTCTACCACTATAATTGGAAGATCTGAAATCTTCTTCTCATTATAGGAGATGTTGACATCCACTATGCCCCTGATTGCAATTTGGTTGCGTTGAAAATCCATGAGCTGCAAATCACATTTATGCATGGTTGGCTTTGTAGCTGCCCACACATTATCAAAAGCTCGAGATGACATAATGGTATAGTTGGATCTCGAATTGACAAGGGTGATTATTGATGACGACTGTTGTTGACTTCTTCAGGTCGACTAACGGCAAAATTTGATTGATCGAGTGTGGCTTCGATCTTTTCCGTCTATTCTTCGAAGTCTTCTTTGGAGTTGAATTGGATACAGATAATGCGTCACCTCGGCAGACACGTTGAAGGTGCCCCTTTGTTCCGCATGATGAACAAATTGTGTTATGATAAGGACACTGGGTTCGTGGGTGTTGGGCTCCACAACCATTGCATGGGTTCACTTTACATTTATTCGAAGATTTATTACGAAACTGGGTTGAATTATTTTCACCTTTCGTGATGTTATGCACCTGGTCGGACTGTCGAATTTCCAAAACATTTTTAGAAGCAGCTTCGGCGGTGGTGGCACGGTCGATTACAATTTGTAGCTTCAGATCAGTTTCGGCGAGTAGATTCCGCTGTAGGGTTGCGTCACGTAGTCCACATACCAAGCGATCGCGCAGCATGCGGTCCAAAACATTACCAAATCTGCAATCGACTGCTAACTTCCGTAATGCAGCCAAGTATTCCGAGAATCCCTCGTCGGGATGCTGATCTCTCTTGTGGAATTTGAAATACGCAGCAATTTCCGATGGTCGAGGAGAAAAGTGATTAGTCAAAGTGGACTTAATTTCATCAAGAGAAATTTCACTCACGTGCTTAGGCGAAACCAATGTCATTGTACGTCATTGGCTAATAAATACAGCTCAAATCGGGAATAGTATGTAGACCAGTTCTCAGGATGAGTGAGATCAAATGACTCCAAGTTTCCTACGTTTGACATGATGCGCTGAATTTTATTACCAGAGGATTCAGGTGACTTCTCGATTGTGGTTTCGTCCTCAGTCTTTGTCATTTGATATGCACGTAGATTAAAAAACTATTTTTTTTTTTTTTTTTTTTTTTTCAATTCCGACTGCGCCAATATAATAAATAGTCGAATGCGAGTAAAGATATTTAATTCATTTTATTATACTATAGAAAAAGTATGGAAAGTTTAATAATCATTTAATATTAATGTAGAGCCAACGGTGGTTGCAATCCAACTGTCGATGTCATGCCATGTTATGTACAGCTGCAGTATAGATCATACGACTAGGTATGTACGCAAGTACATAAGAACATAGCACAAAAGAAGATTATGAAATATCATAACAACAGTGGTGATTAAAACGCTTCGGTCATACATAACAATACCCTTGCAAAAAAAAACACGGCTATCAATGAATTCCATCTAGGGAAACTTTCGAAATTAGATCAGTTGATAATTTTGAAAGTTGGGAAGAATCTCGAGGGAAATTTTATTCACGGTAGTCCCCAATATCGCCCTACTGATGTTATTCCACGCCATATTATAAGTTTGTGAATAAACTCGTTGCGTACCCACTTTCGGATCATTTGCTTTCAACTCTTGGACCAATTGAACTCTATATTGAAAAGGCTATGTGCTTAGTCTTTTTATTTAACATGTTAAAAAAAAAAAAACCGTAACAAAAATTATAAAATTATTCAATAATCATACTCATAACGTTACTTATGCGCCACCCTAATTACTCGTATATGTGTTTGTAGTACTTATCATTAAATGCTTCCTTTCTTCGTGACCTTTTCTTTTATTTTAAATTATGTTTGCCCTTATTGTGGTACCCCTTGGCATAATAGTTAGTGCGTTGGACTGTCATGCGGAAGGTCTCGAGTTCGATTCTCAGCCGCTGCAAGAAAGTTTTTTTCAGGGGTGTACTGCCTCTTGCGAGGAAGTGACAAATTCTCCAAGAGTATTTCTTGTCATGGAAAGTGCTGCTCTTAAGGCGTTCGGAATCGGCATAAAATTGTAGGTCCTCTCTGTTCCTGGTAACACGCACACAGGAATGGTTGAGAGTTGTAAGTCACTAGGTCATGGTGCACTCCGAGCTGTTGCACCACCAAATTTATTTTATGTTTGCCCTTAAGTGGGCTCAAGGTCAATTTTTGGTTATTATTTTTTAATTTGTATGTTGTGATGTTTCGGATGTGATTACACCCTTCTTCAGAGCTATTTATTATGCACATTTTATTATTATTATTTCATAAATTTAAAAAAAATGTTTTTTAATGTGATTTTGTTTTGATTGGTTCTTCAAAAAGTTTATTAACCTATTATGTATTCCTAAAAAAGTTAATTTAAAAACTGAGTAACAAAAAAGCCAAATAACAAAAACAATCAAATTTGGCGAAATGAAAATTCCCAAACAAAATTCCGCTTAAAGACCCGTACGCAAATAAAAGTTTCATCAAAATATAATCATATATTTATGTTCTATTTAAATCTATCCTGTGTGCAGGGTTATTGCGGGAGTGACGACACGCTCATTTGAAAATGCAGCTTGACATATTCCTTAAAACACACATTTTGTGTGTTGAAATTTAAGAATGGATATAAAATTCAAACGCAAGAAACTTTCGTATTCCCTCTACCACTTATATGACTTTTTACTTTTAGTTAGTATTTCAGGTTTAATGTGTTCCATACCATAATACATTTTAACTCTAGTTGAAAATATTCTATTTCTTAGCATGGTGAATAATAAAATAAAAAAAAACACTAAGGCACCTGCTGAATTATATCCCGCCATTATTACAGCTAAAAAAACGTGTTGAAAAAATACATACATTTGTAGTCCTTATTTCGTAGAGATACACATCTGTTGTTCCAAGGCTAAAATCAACAAGGTTAAGATATATTCCCCAAATTACCTTAACCCTTAAACCTGTATATAAAACATTTTCAGAACTTATTCAAGTCGAAATATGCTAAAGGAGCTTCTTTATAGGGTGTCATTTACGATCTCCCTCACAGTCTGGCCGTATTATTTCAAATAATATAAACGTGACAACCCTTCAAAGCACGAAAAGAACCTCACCCAAGGGTTTCTACAAGTTTAAGCATTTACCATAATAGGACATTCTATCAAAGATGTGTCAAATGCGTTATATGAAAACCATATATCAAAACTCATGACTCTAAAATTTTTGGGCAAATAAAAAAAATGAAAAAGTTACTTTCCTTTTAAATATATCATTTGCAAAGGCAACAACTGTCAGTCATTTTACTTTTTTGGGTCAATTACTAAAGGCTGGGTGTAGATAGAAATGATGTAACATCGGTGAAACGAATGGCAGTTATTAGGCGTGGATGTGCCAACATTTCAAAACGATGTCAACTGCTTAAAAAAACAAAATTAAAATACTCGTATACAAACACATATGTAAATACATGTATGTATGTAGAAACATAATGTAGATAGATGTATGCATGCTTATCTTCGCCGCACAGTAGGGCAAGTTTAGTTGAAAATTCGGAATAAATTTAGGTAAATTCTACTAGGCTGATTTTGTTCAGTTGTAAATATAAAGAATTTGCATACTGTCAAGTGCCACAAGGAAATGTCCTCGTACCAACACTATTAAGTTAATCCAGTTTCATTATTTAGTAGCGATATTCCAGTGGAAATTAACGCTATCACTGCTACGTATGCTGATTATACTGCAATATTGTAAGCTACTAAATCCGTAAGAAGGCTTTAGAAAAATTACAAAGTGATGAAACTGGACGCAATAATGGAAATAAAAACGACAAGTATAAACTTTACAAACAAAAGCTAAATACGAGTAATGTTCCAGTTTTTATCAACAGTAAAGTTATACCCTGCGCCAATAATGTCAAATACCTTGGAATGACTTTGAATGCAAAGCTGAAATAGAAAAAAAAAATATCAAACAAAAAATAGAAGACCTTTAAGTACGAGTTCCTCAAAAATTGATTACTAGTTTAGAACAGAGCATAAAAATGCTATAAGAACAAGTACTGGAACCCATTTGGACGAAATTATATTTATAGAATCCAGCTAAGAGGCTGTGCAGAAAACTACACAAATGCCTAGTGGAACACTTAGCGACTCTTGGCACATAAGAAATAGCGCTCAACATCGTGACCTTAAAAAAGAAATGGCTACAGAAGTGGTTTAATAACACACTATATCACACAACTCTGACCGTCTCAAATGTATAAGAGAATACTCATAGACTTAGAAGAATCAAGTCTCATGAGCTGATGATCTATGAAAGTGCTACTTATTAGCCGTTCGGAATCGGCAGAAAGTTGTAACACGCACACAGGAATGGTTGAGAGTTGTAAGTCACTAGGTTCTGGTTCACTTTGAGCTGTTGCACCACCAAATTCATAACTTTTTTTAATCATGTGTCCAACTTTCATAGGTTGGTGCTGATTCCGGTGGTTTCTTGTTGTAAGGGGCTCTCCGATTACTTGATATCAAATATTGCCAAGTAAAGATTTCCACCGATGCAAGATCAATCTATGGTTTGAACCCGAATAAATTGTAACAGAAGCAAACTCGGGGTCAACTGACTAAGAACAATTGCACTTTAAGAACATGCAGCTTTTTAAAAAACAACCATGAATTTGTCAATGTAGAAATAAGTATAAGGTACCATAGGCAGACAATGGTTCCATTTTATATTAATTGTAATCATTGGGACAACGAACTTATCGACAGACTCAACAATAATGCATTCGTAATTGTTTAACTTATCGGTGACTGGAATGTTAGAACAGGATCAAAAATGAACGAAAAATAAAATGCACGACTGGGTCCCACGAACTTGCTCTTATGAAAAAGACTAAGAATTTCAAAAATGAATGTTACTAGAAAAAAACTGTTCATAAGCATAAAATCCATTTTTTTAATTGACTCAAAACAACTTCTTTAGTAGTTCGAGGTAAAAATAGCATACCATGTTATTCAAGCAAATATTGGTTTTTGCAAGAACAAAAATTATAAGTCTTTGTACTGGTTTCTTAAAAAAATAATATTTTATATATAAAATTTTTAAAACATTTTTAAGAAAAAATATTGGTACGCCAACTCAAAGTTTTTATTATAAAACGAATAAAAAATAAATTTCCAAAAAATATTAAAGCCGTTTTGGAAGTATTAAATTTTCCAAAAAATAGATTTTTTCTTTTAAAAAATTCAAAAAAATATTTTTTTTTGAAGTTTTAAAATGCAATGTTTTTTAAACTTTTTAGAAGCTTCTCTGTAAGGAATTTCTTTCTTCGAAAAAATCGTTCTATGGTAGGTACTGTCAGTAATATACAAATTTAATTTTTTTTTTATTAAATTTATAGATCGTATATAATAAATGAAAGAAAAGAAATTTTATCAAAATTCTCGGAACCGTTTTCGAGAAAAATACAATTTCCGAAAACCATTTTTTAACATTTGTATGGAGGGTACCGTTATTTTTAGGTAATTTTTTTTTCTCAAAAAAAAATTTTTTTGAAATTTTTTCTTAAATCCGAAAAACAAAAAATTGAAAATTTTAATACGTAATAACATTTAAACCTTAGAGGAGATTAAGCATAAGAAAAATCATCAAAATCCGTTTTCGCGAAAATCAAAAATAAAAAAAATGGTTCTAGGGGGGCTACCAAAAATTACTGTTTTTGGAAAAAAATTTTCAACCATTACCTAGCGGAAACTAAATGAAATCTTATGATTTTTTTAAATTCTGTGGGACAGTTTTTGAGTAAAAAATTTTTATAAATTTTCGAAAAAAAATTCGCACGGCAGGTACCGCTATTTTCTGTCTTAAAAAAAGAACTAAAATAGACAACGGGATCGCACGAACTTGCTCTTATGTAAAAGTTCTTTGGAATTTAAAATACATTTTATAAAAAACGTGGATTTAATGAGATAAAAGTATTCAACTATATGGAATTGCCGTCTGATTAAAAATTAAAATAAATTTGGTGGTGCAACAGGACCGAGTGACTTACAACTCTCAACCATTCCTGCGTGCGTGTTACCAGGAACGGAGGGGACCTACAATTTTCTGCCGATTCCGAACGGCTAATGAGCAGCACTTTCCATGACAAGAGATACTCTTGGAGAATTTGTCAATTCCTCGCAAGAGGCAGTACACCCCTGAAAAAACTTTCTTGCAGCGGCTGAGAATCGAACTCGAGACCTTCCGCATGACAGTCCAACGCACTAACCATTATGCCAAGGGGTACTCCGTCTGAATAATTCTTTTAATATTAAAGTAATTTTTTATGTAACAAATTTCCTTAAAATTTTTCGAGAACAAAATTTGGGATGCCAAATTTTAAGTATTTAGTAGTATAGCTTTTAGAAATACAGTGAACATTGGAAAACGTGAACTAATTAAAACCGAGGGTGTTCATGTTTTTGAGATTGTTCATGTTTTGGAATGTAACATTTTATTATTAAAATAGTATTCCTACCGTATTGTCTTACTACTCCTCTTAAAATAAAACATATTTTCTTTCATTTTATCTTCTTTTTGCTTGCAGTAGTAGAAGATTTATGAATATTTTTACATTTTTACTCATACTGGTACGGGTTATTAAAAAAATTGATTAGATTTCGTTTTTAAATTAGAACGTTTTACAAATAAAAGTTTTATTTAACAAACAAAATTTGCAATTTTTGTCTGTTCTAGAAGTTTTAAAAAATTAATTCAGTGCATTTTTATGTAGAAATGTTGAAAAAATTCTTGTTCACGTTTTAGAGCTTTTCGATTTATTCATGTTTTACAGCAGTCAATGTAAAAATTACAGTGTTCACGTTTTGGGGGGTTCACGTTTTCCAATGTTCACTTTAGTTTCAAAAAATAATCGTTCACACGTTTTAAAGATATTGGTTTTTCAAAAAAGAAACTTGGAATTTTTTTTTTCAAAAATCCCAAAAAAAAAAAATTTCGAATATTTTTATATACAATATTATTTTAAATTTGAGTCGGCTCCTGCTGAAAACTTTTGGTTAAAATCGTTAGAGCCGTTGATGAGAAAGTCAAAGAATCAAAAAAAGGTTCTATGACAGGTACAGTTAATAACATTTTTACCCCAAATTTTTTTTTTGACCAATACGTAGTCTATGTCCATCACACCTAATTTTTTTTTTTTTATCAAAATCGTTAGAGCCGTTTTTGAGATAAATAAGATTTCGCAATACGGGTTATGGGGATACCGTTACCTTCTAGGGAATCACCGAAGACCCTTAACTACCGGGATTGAAGAACATAGGTCTAGTTGTTTAGGCTGTAGTGATAGGTACAGACATACAGACACAATGAAACATGTTTTTTGTGTACTAAATTTTCCTTAAAATTTTTATAAAAAAAAATTGATATGCAAGTTGTTAGTATTTAATTAAATACATTTTATAACGTAATTTAAAAATTTATTCGTGTATCTGTTTTCAAGATATTGAATTTTCAAAAAAAAATTGTATTATTTTAAAAAAATGTGCGTTGATGAGAAATTCGAAAATCAAAAAAAAAAAAAAGTTCTATGACAGGTACCGTAAATAACACAAGTCTACAAAAAAAAAATTTTTTTGGTGCCTTGAGTTTTGCAGCTGATTTTATTTATACTTCTAACGCTGATTTCAAAACTGAAAACCATTTTTCCCTAGCAGCTCTAGTTTTTGAGTTACAGAAATATTCAATTTACGCTAATTTAAAAAATTCATATGCAAGAAATTCATATGAAAGAATCTTCGAAGGGGAATTATTAGCCCCTCTACCTGTCATAGAAGGGTAATTAGTACCCCCTCTACCTACCATAGAAAGATAATTATATAATTAAAATAATAGAACCTAAATTTTGCTATATAAGACAACTGTGTTGCCGACCTGGGCACAGTTTGTTTTTAATAGTGAAAGGGTAAAGTTGGTTGTAAAGAGATAAGTAAATTGTTTTGGAAAATTAGTTTCGGTATATTTGAATGTTGAACAATAAATTGTTTGGTTGTAAAAAAGTGAAGTGTTTTATTTACGAAATAAATAAGTGGAAGTTTTAAACAAAGTGAATAAGTTTTATTTATTACGAACCCTTGGTAAAACATTACAATACTTTAAGTGATTAAGAGCTAATTTTCAAAAATGTCATCTAGCCGCAGAATCTGTGTAAATCATCCCGAGCAATTTTGTTATGTATGTGGTGAATACACGGCAAATCAGAACAGAAAATCCATTACTGAATTTGTGAAGAAAGAATACAGCTATAGTCATGGAAAAGATTAAGTATCACGAACATGGGTGGGTCATTTGTGTTGACTTGAAAATGGTTAACTTTCTCCTTGGACAGCAAGGTGGATACACAAAATATCCCTGCTTCTTGTGCCTTTGGGATAGCAGAGCTAAACAAGATCACTGGGTAAAAAAAGACTGGCCTGAAAGAGAGAACATGGTTGTTGGAGGAAAAAATGTTATTAATGAGCCTTTGGTTGATCGGAATAAAATAATCCTGCCTCCACTTCATATAAAACTTGGCTTAATGAAGCAATTTGTTAAGGCTCTAGATAAGGATTCATCATGTTTTAAATTCATATCTGCAAAGATGCAAGGATTAAGCATTGAAAAAATAAAAGCTGGCATATTCGATGGACCTCAAATCAGACGGTTAATAAAGGACACAAATTTTGTTGAATCTATGAATGAAAAAGAGCGAAAAGCGTGGACATCATTTGTGTCAGTTGTCGAAAACTTTCTAGGCAACAAGAAGGCTTTAAATTATAAGGATTTAGTTCAGAACATGCTGACTGCTTTTCGTGAGCTTGGATGCAACATGAGCATCAAGGTGCATTACTTGCAAAACCATTTGGACCGGTTTCCTGAAAACTTGGGAGACTTGAGTGAAGAGCAAGGTGAACGATTTCACCAGGATATAAGGACAATGGAAGAACGATACCAGGGCAAGTGGGATACGCATATGATGGCAGATTACTGCTGGAATCTGCTGAGAGATTGTCCGAAAAAACCACATTGCAGATCAAGCAATAAACGAAGCTTCTTGGGTTCCAGTACATCAAATCAGCAGTGAAAAATATATTGTATATGAAATGTACTCGCTAGTATCTTGTTAATAAAATTATTATTTTATTATTTTTTTATATTTATATGTAAATATCACTAAATGAGCTTGGATTTTCAAAGAAAAAATGTTTTACTTTCTTCTTTTCCCGATTATTTTGGGTATTTCTAGGTGGTGTCAGGTTTGCAACACCCTACCCCATAACATGAAAACGGGAGCTGCTAGGCAAAAACCGATTGCAGATTCGTTTTCAGGAGGTCAAATTTACTAAAGAACAGTTCAAAAAGTATCGGCACCAAAATGTGTGTATACCTGTGTAATATTTCCCCCCAAATTTTTTTGTACCAAAATGTAGTCCATGTCTATAATATTACACCTATCAAAATCGTTAGAGCCGTTTTCGAGATAAATAAGACGATGCCGTTAGTCTTAGAGCTAAAAAAAAAATTCAATTTCTCCTCTAGGGAATCACCGAAGACCCTTAAGGACCGAGTTTGAAAAAAATAGGTCCAGTGGCTTAGGCTTTAGATCGAGGTACAGACATACAGAATCAGTTTTCGTAAAAAGTATTCTGACCAATGTTGTGATGAAAAATTCGTTAAATGGTAAAATTTGGAAGCAGCTTTCTTAACACGTAGACTGGCCCTTGGGATACAAGAAGAGGTTTCTTCTAATAGAGGAAATATTGTGATTGTAGCATTAGTCATAGTCAGTCACGCATTCCTCTTCCAAGAAGCCTTACATTTTTATATCTTTAGGGCATACAGTCTCGGGAGTAAATTGATTTGCTATAAAAATTCAAAATATATATTTTTTAGTTAGTAAAGCTTACAAATGTGGTAGATAATGTGTTTTACTATGAACCCTGGAAATTGTTTTAGAATACAAACGAAATTGTCAGCATGTATCAATTTTAGAATTTGACCTTCCAGCCTATAGCAGTGGTAATCCGTGGCCTTGAACTGTCACGTTGAAGACCTGGCCATTGAAAGTGTTTTTTTTTTTCAGAGGTGCTTCGTCTTGTAAGGATTTATGAATTTTTTGAATATTACAACAACAACTTGAATGAACTACCACCAAGGGGGTTCTTATTTGGCTGGAGTTATAGCTATTTCACGGTTGCCAAGCCGATCAAGGCAAAAAGTTTTTCGATTAAACTTGATAGTATAAAGGCTAAGCACCACTAATAAAGGAGTCTGATGATCGGCTTGGCAACCGTGAAATAGCTATAACTCCAGCCAAATAAGAACCCCCTTGGTGGTAGTTCATTCAAGTTGTTGTTGTAATATTCAAAAAATTCATAAATATATGAAGCTTCGCAGGCACACTGCATGTATGTAACCATACAAAAACCCCTTCAAGTCTTGTAAGGCCGCCACTCGTACCTCCTGTCATGAAAAAGTGGTTCTTTTCTTAGTCTTTCAGATTCGACAAACAATTGTATATCCCCTCCATTCATGCCATGCCAACAACATGCAAACAGGAATGATTGAGAGTCCTAAGTCTTGGCACTCCACGAGCTGTTGCGACTCCAAATTTGTTTTAATTTTCTTGCTTTCACATCTATAATTGACGTCTAGGGATGACTTACTCATGCATAGATTCAGATTCATGCTTTTGATTAATTATTATTATTAAGGAAGTTTCACGTGTAATAATTCATTTGTTTTCAAAAATCCATTTTCTAAGGCTTTTCATATAAAAATTATAAATCGGCGTCAAAAAATCAAATTGATCAATTTTCTGCAAGTCAACATATTTAATAATTGACGTCAACTAATGGCGAAAAACGTCCTTAAAGGAGTGCCCACGCTTAACACATACTTTTAATTTGAATAAATTTCTTTACTACGCATTTTTGTTTTCTCCTTTCATCGTTCTTACCTATACCGAAGGTGGTATGTAAGCAACGAAACCAACCCACAAAAACCACCTCTATTCAGAGGTTTCAGTGTTTTCTAAACAAAGGAACGTTTATAGCACAACATCGGCACTTTGATTAATTTAAAATTGAATTCAATTTGAATCGTTTGGTGAATTCCCTCTTATCGTCCCATTTACTCGTAGCTGTCAAGTAATGGGTTTTTCGGCATGGCGCTGGCTGCTATGGTGTGGCATATGGCGGAACAAAATTATCGTAGAAATGGGATTAAATCTTTAAAAAATATCACAAAGAAAAATATTGAATTTGCTATTGAAAGTTGATGTTCAGGTTAATTGATAAAATGCCCGAGAGGGTCGCTCGGGATTCAAGGATTGTTGCATGAAGGGGGGTAGTTTGAGTTTAGATAAGCTAGGTTTTGTGAAGTATGCCTCCAATTGTTCGGGTGTTGACGTTATTTGTATAACTGAGAATGGTTGAATCCTTATGTGTACCAACTCACAATTTTTCTGATTTTGTCTGAATAAAGAAGACCACGTCTACCATAGTCCACATAATTCTTTGTATCAAAATCGTTACAATTTTTTATGTTTGTTTAAATTTTTATTGAAAAAACTTGCATGGAAATTTTAAGTATTTAATGATATTTACATTATTTCAAAAAACCAAATTTTTTTTATAATTCTGTGTGCACTAAAGGGGTTATGACTTCCCTTAAAATGTTTGAGCGCAGTGCGGGAGATTTGAAAAGTTGGAGAGAATTTAAAAGGAAATACCGATGCACATTGGTTTTGAATGTGTGACTATTGGGAGGGAAAAACGCATTCCACATTCGTGTTGGGCGACTCAAGAAATAATCTCTGAAATAATCAGTACGTCTGAAGTTAGTATCAATGGACCACTGGAGCTATTTTATTTAAACTCGGTACCTTAGGGTTTTTGGTGATTTCCTAGAGGGGAAATTAAATTAGCTCCAAAGCTAAAGGTACCTGCCATACAGCCGTTATGCAAAATCTTATTTATCTCAAAAACGGCTCTAACAATTTTGATGAAAAAAAAATGTTGGTCAAAAAAAATTAATGACAAAAATGTTACTAACTGTAATTTAATATTTGAAATTGACATCCCACATTACGTTTTCTAGAAAAAATTTAAAGAAATTTCCTATGCAAATAAATTTCATACTTTTTAGAAATCAGAAAACATTTTTTAATAAATTTAATTAAATCTTTAGACTTTTATATTTATTAAGAATATTTAAATTTTAAGTTCCTGACAACTTCAATTCGAAAGCAGTTTGAGTTTTCAGGCCTAATTTTCATTAAAAGTTGCTTAAGACTCAGATGTACACACACAATCAATTAAGTTTAAGCACTGGCAGTCAAACGAGTGGAAGTTTTCTTCGTCGACATATGGTGGCTCAAGCGAAACTAATCTGCAAACCATATTCTCAATAAGTGAATATCATGGTTTGGATCCGCTATTAGATTCAGAGGGCTCGTTGTGCCATATGCGATGCCAAGATCATCTGCAAAAGCCGTAACTGTCTCTACAAAAGGTAGAAAAAACAAATGAGTTAATGAATATAAAAAACAGAACCGGCCCTAAGACTGACCCTTGGGGGACACCTAAGTTAAGCACCTGGGGGTTACTTAAGAAATCTCTGATTTTAACTCTTAGTTTGCGATTCTTTAAACAATAAAATGCACGACTGGGTCGCACAAACTTGCTCTTATATAAACGACTAAGAATTAAAAATGAATGTTATTCGAGAAAAACTGTTCATAAGCATAAAATTCATGTTTTACATGACTTAACCAACTCTTTTAGTAGTTGGGGCTAAGAACAGGATGCCATGTGATTCAAGCAAATATTAGATTATACAAGAACAAAAATTATAAGTCTGTACTGGTTTCTTAAAAAAATAAGCTTTAATATACAACATTTTTAAAACGTTTAGAAGAAAAAATTTTGATAAGCCAATTTAAAGTTTTTATTATTTTTCAAATAAAAATTTTATTTACAAACAAAAATATTGAGCCCTTTCTGAGATATCGAATTTTCCAAAAAAAAAAAAATTATTTTTCTTTCAAAAACTCAAAAATTATTTTTTTTTTTCAAAAACTCAAAAATTATTTTTTTTTTTTTAGTTTTGAAATGCAATGTTTTTTAAACTTCTCCATAAAAAATTTCATTAAAATCCGTTTTGTCAATAATGAGAAATTCAAAATTTGAAAAAATGGTTCTATGGTAGGTACAGTCCGTAATATCTTAGTTTCAATTTTTTTATTTGATTATAGATCGTAAAAAATAACCAAAAGAAGAAAAAAATTTACAAAACTCTCGGAACCGTTTTCGAGAAAAATACGATTTTCGAAAACCATTTTTTAACATTTTTGTGGAGGATACCGTTTCTTTTAGGTAAAATAAATTTTTTTCCTTACATCTTATAATTTTTATTAAAAAACTTTTATTTATCAAGTTTTAAAAAAAAAATATATATGGGGTTTTCGAAATATGTATTGAGTTTTCAAGAAAAAAAATTGAATTTTTTTTTAAAAATCCAAAAAATTTTTTTGAAAGCTTAAATACACAATAATATTAAAACTGCTCGGGAGTCATAAAAAAATGATCAAAATCGGTGGCACCGTTTTTGAAAAAATCAAAGACAAAAAAAATGGTTCCAAGGGGGGTACCAAAAATAACCATTGTTTGGAATTTTTTTTCAACCATTACCTAGCTTTAACTAAATGAAATTTTTTGAATTTTTTTTTAAATCTGGGACAGTTTTTAAGAAAGAAAAATATTTTTAAAATTTTATAATATTTCCAAAAAAATTCGTATGGTAGGTACCGTTATTTTTGGTATTAACAAAAAAGAATAAAAACGTGTGAGGAAAAAAATCGAAATTCATACGAGTATCTACCAAGTTTGAAGAGAATCGGCCCAGCCGCTTAGGCTGTAGCCGAACCGACGGACAGACAGAACTGCGAGATGCACTGTTTTGGTCTTCGCTATCATCGTAATGTCAACTTTGTTCAAAATCTCGACGTCGAATGCATAACTTGCCTTATAGTACCACCAGTTACCTGTATAATAAAACCACAAAAACCGGCATCATAATAGTTATCCAAAAGAATATCATGAACAACTGTGCCAAACTTTTTTTTTTGGATTTTTAAACAAATTTGGAAAATTCGATATCTCAAAAACGGTTCAATATTTTTCTTAGAAATTTATTTTTTGTTCGTACAATAATAAAAACTTTAAGTTGGCGTGCCAAATTTTTTTCTGAAAAATGTTTTAAAAATTTTGTTATATTTTTTAAGAAACCACTTCAACTACTTACAATTTTTGTTCTTGCATAATGTAATATTTGCTTTGTTTAGTCATTTAAAACATTAATTTTATGCTTATGAACAGATTTTCTCGAATAACATTCATATTTGAAATTATTAGTCTATTACATATGTAAGAGCAAGTTTTTGCGACCCGGTCGTGCATTTTATTTTCCTGGTTTTATGGCTTTATAACATTCCCATTAATTATGGAACACAACTTGCGTCGTTTGAGTGGCTGCCTCGGCTCTCGGCTGGCTTCGCAGTAGCGCAATCTGTCACTCCAATTTTCCAAGACTTTCTTGATGGCCTTGGGCTGTAGCTCATGGATTGCTTTGATCATATGGGTCTTAAGTGCTTGAATCGTTTCCGAATTGTTGGCATAACATCAGTCTCTAACGGTTCGCAACAAAAAAAGGCCAAAGCGGTCAAATCGCAGCACCGAGGGGCCAATTGACATCGGCAAGACGGCTGATAACACGATTTGGGAATTCGGTGCCCAAATTATCAATTGTGCCATTTGCTGTGTGGCATGGTGCGCCATCCTGCATGAACCAGAGATCGTCCAAATCCATGTCTTCAATTTCAGTAAAAAAAAAGCCAATTAACATGGCTCTGTAACGCCCACCGTTGACCAAAACGTTATTCCCAGCCTCATTTTCGAAGCAAAATAGTCCAATGATACCACCACTCCGCACCAAACTGTGACTTTCTGTTAATGCATTGGCTTCTGGACAACAACGTGCTTCAGAAAAGATGATTTTTCGCCAAAAATCGTTGTCCAATTCAAGCTGCTCTAAGGCCCAAACTGCGAAGCGATATCGAAGCGGATGGTCGTGGCCGCTCAATTGTTGAGTCATTGAACCTTGTAAGCGAATAATCCGATATTCTTGTGCAGAGTTCTCCTCAGGCTAGTGCGTTGATATCAATAGCAATGTTCCGGCTACAGCAGCCACATTCTCGTCTGTGAGCACCATACGACGACAAGGACCATGAGTGTTGTCCTCTAGCATAATAGTCTCACGCATTATTAGCTCAACCTTGACTACATCAGCAAAAAAAATGGGTGTAACTCGGTCTTAGAAAGTTCAGAACTCCAGTAATGTCAAACTTTTATTTAGTTCAACTCAATGTTACATAAAGATTTATAATAATAAATGTTTAAATAAATGTTTCATATCCTGAATAACTAATACAGTATTTGATATCATTTACAAAATTCTCAGATTCATAAATAACTAACACGGTATTTCATAAAAGGGCAGACGGTGGAATTGAACCCCTTTCTTTGACTGACGTTAAGGAAAACTCAAATGTGCTTAAATTCCTAGCTTAAAACAACGACAGAGCACGGTCAGTCGGTGGGATCAAATACTTAGCTTTGATTGAACGCTGAGGCAAAAACAAGAAATAGGATTGAATCCCTAGCCTCAGTTGAAATGGCAAGCACGGTTCTATTGTGGGATTAAATCCTTAACCTAAAATGCAGTTTTAAACAAGATAAGGGGGGCGTGTGGAAAAGTCAAAATGAACACAACATAAATTTATGGCCGAAGCCACAAAAAATTTAGGAACCCTTATCATCTTTAAACTTAAAACTTACGGGTTTTCTCCACTTTTTGTATCTTGGATACAGTCCTACCTCAACAATCGTCAGTATAAAGTTATTTTTAGATCATGCACTTCAAGCCCTATATGCTCAAATTCAGGTGTGCCGCAAGGTAGTCACCTTGGGCCCCTGATTTTCCTGTTAACTATCAATGATGTTGAACTTATTCTTACAGGATCTGACCTTGAGATCTACGCTGATGATATGCGCATCTCAAAACAAATTTTATCTGGTTCAAGTGCGCCATCGCTACAACTAGACCTTAATAATTTCTTTACCTGGTGTCAACATAATTTTCTTGAGCTTAATGTAAGCAAATGTCAAGCCATTACTTACTCTCGTAAACGGACGCCCTTGCCACAACGTCAATACCTAATTAATAATCAGCCAATTTCCATCGTCACTTCCATTCGTGACCTAGGTGTTATTTGCGACTGTCAACTTAACTTTCGTGAACATATTAGCAGTATTATTAATAGAGCTAATTCCACACTTGGGTTCGTTAAGCGCTGGTCCAAAGAATTTTCAAATCCCTACGTCACCAAGTCTCTTTATATCACCTTTGTAAGACCCCTTCTAGAATATGCCTCCCAGGTCTGGTCACCATACCATCAGATTCATATCCAACGTATTGAAGCGGTTCAGCGTAGATTTTTACGATTTGCATTACGTGGTCTTAGTTGGGATGACCCATTGCACTTACCTCCCTATGAAAATCGTCTTAAACTTATAAATCTACATACCTTGTACCGACGTCGTGATAATGCAGAAATTATTTTTGTACACCAGTTCTTGACTGGTGGCATCGATTGTCAAGCTCTTTGTGAAAAAATTAAATTCAACGTAAACCAACGTCATTTAAGAACCATACCACTTCTATGTATTCCCTTGCATCGAACTGAATACGACCAGAATGAGCCGATGACTAGAATGCTTCGGAAAGCCAACAGCTCAACCATTTTCGATCCTAATCTCTCTAAATCCTCCCTTCTACGTGCTCTCCTAACTTAATCCTTAGTTTTTATTTTATTTTTCTGGCTCCTTAGTTTTTAATTTAGTCTTAAGATCTTAATTGTTATTCTAGTTTTAAGTATGTTTGATTTGATTGCTTGTATTAAGCTCATAAATAAATATCCTCTTGCCTTAGTACTCTACATATATATTGGCACCACAAAGTCAACGATAGATGAGAAGAATCGATTTTTGCCTGATTTATTTCAATTTTTCTTATCAAATTTGTGGTAAAAAGACAACTGTAAATAGTGAAAAGTAGAAAAAATTTTCTAACTCATCGATGTACCATATTTTGTTGTGTACCAACGTTGACCAACCATGTGGGTACTTGCCATGTGTAGCTTCTAGGGCGCCCCCAAGGTATGAAGCACATAATAGGACATCGTTACAATAACGAATAAATGTATGTACTCGTATATCGGATTCAAATAAATTATTATTTTTTTGGTTACTTGAACAAGGATGCGTACATTTTTAAATTTTAGTTTTGTTTTGATTTAATATAACGAAATTTTGCTGGTTTTAAATTGCACATACATACATATTGTGTACCTTTTCAATTAAATTAAATTAAAATTTTTTTTTAATTTAGTTTTTAATAAACTATATTTCGTAAGCATTTTGAGCCCACAATAAATTTAAAAATATAAATTTTCTGAAATTCTGTACGTTTTTCTTCTTCCATAAAACGGAATGCTTTGACTTTCTGACTTATGTTCATTGACTTATGGGAAGCTGGTTTTTGTATTCCTTTTATTTATCTTTTAACCTGGAAGACTAAAGCCCAAGTCAGAGTTAGCGGTGATAGAAGTGAAAATGACAATCAAAGTCTTTAATATCATACCGATCAAGCAGTAGCCAAGGTGGTGCTCTTAGTGGGATAGAATCTCCAGAAGGGTCAACAAGATCTTCAACCCGCCCCCTATCGGAATTACAGATCCTTCAACGCACTGTTGAAGATTCCGGGCCAGTGACGTTCCGTGGTGGTTTCAGTAGGGTGTTCACTATAACTTTTTATTCAAATCATTTATCTATTTTAAGTTTTAATCCAGGACCACGATGAGGTCATAATAGACAACCATCCCATTTCATTTTTTTTTGTCTTTTTTATTTTTTTTTGTTATTTTGTTTTTGTTTTTATTTTTTATATTTTTTTGTATATTTATTTTTTTCATTTTTTTCGTGTTGTTTAGTAGTTTAGTAATTAGTAAAGTTAACGCAGTTCAACAGATATTTACTTGTACATAAAGGTCGATTCGACGGGATTTCTTCAAAAAAAAATTGTAGAACATAATCATAAAAAATATTTTTTGCTTTAATTTCCTTAAGAAATGATTTTTCTATTGAAATAATTGCCAGTTCTGAAAATCTGTTCTTTAGCATTTTATTTCTGGCATATGATTTCATGCGCTTAAGGGCAGAAAAAGATCGCTCGACAGAGCTACTTGATACTGGAATCGTCAAGATTAGTGAGCTTAGTTTAAAAATTTCCGAAAAAAAGTCTTAGTTCCAGATTATCGAGCATTTTTTGGAATGTCCTTAATGGAAATATTTTTGAATTGTGACTGAGTAAGTTTAAAAAACACAGTAAGTTCATTCTAAAGCTTCACAAAATCAAAAAACGGAACATAGGAACTTTTAAGGCATTCCGAAGCCATCAGTTGGGAATTTTTTTTCATTTTCAGCAAATTTTTTTACGGAAAGACCAGAACGATTCTTCAGATTTTGTTTGAATAGCAGCACTGGTCATACAAATAAATGTGCTCATAACAAAATGTCAAAATTCAAAAAGATTCTTGTCTCTTTAGTGCAAGTCTTGTCAGCTATATGGGTCATTTTTTAAAAATTAACATTTTTTATTGATCGTTTAAAAAAAAAAAAATTTTTTCAGTTTTTCTTGGGTTTTAGTTTCTAAATCTATAGTAAACAAGTAGAAAAGGAGTTTCCCGAGTTGCGCAAAAATAATTTCAAATATTTTTCATTTTACGAGTATTTTTCGATAAAAATTAAAATTGAAAATTTTGAATTTATTAAAAATGTTCTTTTTTGCATAAAATAACAATAAATAGTATTAAACAATAAATAGTAGTAACAATAAAGAGTTGAAATTTTGTGGAAAGTAAATAAATTTAATAGGATAATTAATAAAAAATACAAATTAAATACATTTTGTTTAAAAGCATGAAAGAGGCAAAAAAATATTTTTAAATAACGACACATAACTTTCTTTCTTATCTAGAATATAAAAATATTAACAATAATATGAGCCATTATAAACTAAAAGAACTTAAATTAAAAAACAAATACGAAAATGGCCACGGAGATTACAAAATCGACTATTCCTTAATTTTAATTTAGTCAATATATTATATTAGGTTCAAGTATGATTAAATAACTTTCTTTTGGCAGTCTAAAAAATATTAATACGGTACAAAGATAACAAGGCCACGGAGATTACACTGAATTTTTACTCGGATGAAAAAAATATTTTGTATGTTAATTTTAAACGAATTAACTGCAATAATTAAATTATAATAAAACATGAAATTGAAGGTTTTTTGACGTACTAAAAGATGATGCATCGTAAAAAATTATTAAAAATTGTTTAGTTGTGTGAAAAAGCGAAAATGTTTAAATATGTTTTTTTTTTTAAATCTTGTCACACTCATTCAACTAAGTATTGGGACAACAAAAAAATTTCTTTTTTTTTTTGCATATCATAAAATTGAAGCTTAAGAGAAGGCCTTTGAAACGACAAGGCCCACAATTAAAAAAAAATCATTTTCATCATTAAAAGTATTAATAAAATAAAACTGATTAAGCATCAAAATCACATCCCAAAAAGGCCACGGAGATTACACATTATTAATTACCATGGATATTCGTTACCATCAATCGATCTGCAAATTTTTTTTATAATGCTGACATTAAACACAGTTCCATGCCAAATTTCAAGTCTTTAAATTGAAATGCAAAAAAAAAAATAGAAGCTATAACACTAAAAATGTAATTTTTTTAAAACGACCCATATACGTTTTTAGTTGTACTATTCTTTAATTTGTTCTTGTTTCAAAAAGTACAAATTTGTAGATGGTAAATTTATTTTGATTACTTAGCTTCATATATTTTTGCTTAAACTATACATTTTCATTATTGAGTAAGATTATATTTGTTCACAAATATTATGTAAATGAATCGCTGATTGTTAAAACAACATAACTGAAATTTTAATTTTTTTTAAAGGAGATACAAAAAATCCTACATTTTTGGCTTGTAGTCATTGTCATTTTTTTAACCCAAAAATCTTTTAAGAGTGTTTCGACTTTTTAAGGATTTTTTATGTTTTTTTTTTCTTCCGTAAAAAATTAAAACATCACTTATGTTGTTTTCACAATCAACGATGATTTAAATGTGATTTAACTTTGGTTCCTTTGTTTATAATTTGTTGTTACCTAATCAAAAAAATATATGTATTTCTATTGCGAAAATTTTGGTTTTACTGCGATTTCCTTGCCAATTTACTGTGATCTGCGATTTATGAAGTCCGAACACTGCTTGTGCGTTGTTCTGTTGTACACTTGTGACCTTGTGTACAACAACAACTAGTATACAATGAATTCGCTCGCACTCCATAATGAAAATGAATCATATCAGAGTTCACTGTCTCTCTCGATGCCGAATTGAGGTTTGAGGATGGTACGCTCAACGAAGTTGAACACCATACACCAAACCAATTTGTCTTCTTTTCTGTAGTTTGAGTTGTTTCTGTATGTTGATTTGCTTTACGTCACGTTGCCCTTGCCTTTCGTTGGTGCGTTGACATGGAGAGAACATTGTAGTAGCGTGAGAATGAATTCTCTGTCCATTCGGATGAAGGATCGTGGTGCGCTCGATGAAGGTGAACACCAAGCAATCAGCGTTGCCGATGTGGCACGATCGTGCCATTTTGACACGGAAATTTTCTCGTGGCACGGTGGCACGAAAAGTTTCAATATGGCACGTTTTTTTTTTTCATTATTTTACCTAAATGCGTTTAAGGTAATTGACCCAACCTTTTTAAGAAATAATCCAGAATTTTCTCATTTATTAGAGTGCGAGAAAGATGTTCTTTTTGGCGAAATAAGAAAAATGTTTGAGATTGGATTCAAAAACGTTCTGGGTTCATTAATAATTCAAAATTTATGTTGATTCTTCTTAGTTTGCCTCACGAAATTGCATCAGCAGGGCGACTGTTTTCAAGGCTAAATAATATTCAAACAAACAACGAAAACAGACTGTCATACAAAACAATTAATGCTATAATGTCATATAATGAAATTATTAAGCCTAATAATTGTCAAAATTTCAAACCTCCAGCTAATTTATTTATTTAGTGTTATATTTGATAAGATACAAAAAACGAAGGTTTTTTAATCTAAATATTTTTTAATATCAAACTAAACTGATTACAAAAAAGGTGATGAGTATAATAATGATGAAAACGATGACTTCGTTTTTTATTCAGGTCGGAAAATCAAAGTGAAAAGGCTTTAGAATATATCAGCTTCCCCCTCACTTAATTTGGATAATATACGACCTGTTTCCGCGGCCTCTCAGATCGTCTAAGCTCCGGTGGAGTATCCCATGAGCGTTTGTCTCCTTCAATGTTTATTGGATGTATTATTGGGACTGGATTCGAAATTGGTTGTGATAATTCAAGATTGATGTTTACTGATGAATTCGGTTGCATAATATCGTCAGAGTCATTTAAATCTTGTCTATCATCGTTTGGTGCTGCTTGATCAGTATTTGTGTTGTGATTTTGTGTTAAAATCAGATTTGGTGCACAAAGATGAACGTCTTTACTTTCAGTTGGAGTACGCGACTTCATCTGATTCTGGTGGCGTCGGAATGTCCCTGTGCTAGCTTTTACACAGTACATTCTGCTTCCTAAGTTCTTCTCTACAACTGCTGCAATCCATTTCTCTTTACGTTGATATTGTCGTACGAAAACCGGTTGACCAATATAGAATTTAGTTTTGAATTTTGTATTTGTTTTACTTGCTTCTGGGACCATCGCGGAGAGAACGGTGCGATGTTGTCTTCCATGGAGTTTCTCTGCTGGTGAAATTCCAAAATCATCTGGTGTAGAACGATATGTGGAGAGAAAAACCAAGAGAGCTTCGTTTCACTGTGGTGTATCCAGCAAAATTTTTCGAAGAGCGGTTTTGAATGTCCGCACCATCCTCTCAGCGGCTCCATTGGATTCTGGATTGAAAGGCGCTGATGTTATGTGCTTAATTGAATTGCTTCGACAGAATTGTTGAAACTCATTTGAAGTGAACTGGGTCCCATTATCGGACACCAGCGTTTTGGGAAGTCCTTCTAATGCGAAAATTGATCGCAACGCTTGAATTGTTGCTGCCGACGCGACGTAGTAGACGCCATTCGGATGACAAATGGGAACTTTGACTTGGAGTCGACAACAATTAACCACATCTGGTTCTGAAACGGTCCAGCGAAATCAATGTGTATTCGTTCCCACACTTCTTCAGTTGTTGGCCAGCTGGTATACTCTCGAGGCGAATTATTTCCATTACTTTGACACGCAACACATCTGGAAATAGTTCTGGTGATGTCATCATCGATGCTGGGCCACCAGCAATACCGTCGAGATATCTGCTTCATGCGTGTTAGTCCCCAGTGTCCTTGATGAAGAAGCGCCAAGACTTTCGGCTGTAGTTGTTTGGGTATAACTACTCTAGGACTTCCACTGTGAAAAAGAAGTACATTATTAAGTATTTCGAAAGAAAGTCTTCTACGAAAATAGGGTAAAAAGGAAAAATTTGATTCTAGTTTTTCATTTGGCCATCCCTTCTGGACGTAATGAATGATCTTTGAGAGAGCTGGGTCGCTCTGAGTAGCCTTTGCGATTGTGTGAGAATCTATAGGAAAATCTTCGATTAATGTAGAGCTCATTTCATCCACATGGTGACAAGATTCTTCGGTACCATCAAATGCGTCATCCGGTCCGGATGGCAACCGCGACAGGCAGTCTGCATTCCCGTGTTGTTTTGTAGGGCGATAACGTATGCTATATGTGTATCCCATGAGAATAAGTGCCCATCTTTGAAGACGCTGTATAGTCATGTGTGGAAGCTTTTTTGATGGATTAAAAATAGTGACCAGCGGTTGGTGGTCAGTAATCAATTCAAATTGACGTCCAAAAAGGTACTGATGGAATTTCTTAACTCCGTAAATAATGGAAAGAGCCTCCTTCTCAATTTGGCTGTATTTTTTTTGAGAATCATCAAGCGTTTTCGATGCGAACGCGATAGGTCTTTCCGTCTTGTCTGGATAAACGTGAGAAATCACCGCCCCAATTCCGTGTGACGATGCATCTGTGGCTAATGTGATTGGATAATCGTCACGAAAATGTACCAATCGTGTTACTTTCACGATGTCATCCTTGAATTGATTAAAAGCCTTCTTTTGATCTTTTCCCCAGATAAAAGGCTGATCTAACGAACGTAGTTTGTTAAGTGGAGCGGCTACTTGGGCAAAGTTCTTGATGAACTGATTATAATAATTCAGTTTGCCGATGAACGCCTCTAAGTCTTTTAAGTTTTTTGGTTCAGGCAAATCACGAATTGCTGCAACCCGGGCCTCCGATGGGCGTATTCCTGCGGCATCGATAATATGGCCCAAGTAGTTGATTTCACTCTTAGCAAATTGACATTTTTCAAGACGACATCTCAGCCCATGTCGTTCCAAACGCTCGAGTAAAGTTTGAAGATTATGAAGATGCTCATTATTGGTTCGGCCAGAAACGATGATGTCATCTAAATATGACGTGCAAAAATCTATGTCTGAGGTTAATTGCTCTATGTACCTTTGAAAAATTCCCGTGGAACTTGACGTTCCAAAAGGTAAACGTTGATATTCAAAAAGACCAAATTCTGTGCTTATAACGCAAAGTTTTCTTGACTCTTCGTCTAAAGGGACTTGGAGATAGGCGTCGGACAAGTCGACCTTTGTGAAGTATTGGCCACCTTGTAGTTTGTGGAAAAGTTCCTGAATTCTAGGAATTGGATGACGATCGATCTCTAATTGTGGGTTTATCGTTATACGATAATCTCCACAGATGCGTATACTCCCGTTAGCTTTCTTCACCACGACAATGGGTGCTGCCCATTGACTAGTTTCAACAGGTCGAAGAATGCCTAACTTTTGCAAACGTGTCATTTCAGCTCGGACAGCTTCTTTTAATCCGAAAGGTACGGGACGATGCTTAAAATACTTAGGTTGACTATTCGGTTTCAATGTCAAATGAGCGAAAAATAGTTTACTGCAACCTAGTTCTGGACTAAAAACAGCTTTGTGCTTCTCACAGATTAACTTAGCATTGGTAACCAAACTATCTCCGTTTTCAACTTGTAAAACTGATTCTCCCTTTGCGTAATTAATTGAGAAATCAAATGCCTCGAACCAATCTAAACCCATTATATTTGCACCATTTCGATACTCGCTTACCAAAAATGACAGATTGTGAATTTTGTTTTCATATTGTATTGATGCTTTTACGGACCCCTTAATAGGTATATTTACACCTCCGTAAGCCTTTAATGAACGGCTAGTAGGTTCACAGGGGGGATTACCAAGTGTCTGATACCCTTCGAGCCCGACCAGTGAACATGTTGCTCCAGTATCTAACTGCAAAAGCATTGGTTGCTGATTAACGTGAAGCGACACAAAAATTTTACGCCCCTTTCGCTCGGTCTCACATTGAGCTGACGCGACTTGATCGTCCAGATTATTTTCAACTATCTCATTGATTGAATGATTCGTCTCCGTGTACTTGGAGCGATTGCTAGGGCTTGCACGATTTTCATTTTCATGTTTAACAACATAATGGGATGAAAACCTACGCCTGCCACCTTTGGAGCGCTGTCTAGACTTACTACGTACGCTTGTTTCAGACTTTTTTGTTGACAAACAAACTGTACTAATGTGTCCTTTCCGGTGACAATTATTGCAAACTGAATTCATGTGTTTGCATTGCTCTCGGTCGTGGTAGATTGTACATCCAGGGCAAGATTTCCTAGCAAGATAATTTTCATTGGACTTACTTGAATGTTGTTGTTCACGTTTATGGTTAATTTGGTTGACTTCGATTGCTGATGTTGCTGTTGATGCAACGTTTCCCTTCAAAATTTCGGCAGCTGTCTGGGTTGACTCAAATGCTGTCACTAACTCTTCAATCTCTCCTAGGGTCGGGTCTTTCTTTTGGGTGGCGGACATGCGGATGGATTCATGCGGGGTGTAGTAAACAATCATATCTCTAATCATACAGTCAGCGTATGATGTACCACAGCCTTCCTTTGTGCAGACGAACTTGCAGTCTCTGGCTAGTCCCCTTAAATCGGCAATCCACTCTGCGTAAGTTTGGCCTGGAGCCATTTTCTGACGCAGAAATTTGCATCTCGATGCGAGTACATGCAGTTTTGTTTGGAAATGTTTTGTCAATTTAGCTGTTAGCTCTTTGAATGGGTGTATACTCACATCGGTGGTCTCGAACAGTTTCTGGAGTACCTCATTGATGTAGTTTCCACAAGTTGACAAAAAATTAGCTTTTTTCAAATTATCGTCCTCCACTCCATTGGCTTTGAAATGTTGTTGAAGCTGGAACAAATAGTTTTCCCAAGTCTCTTTTTCTAAAGAAAATGCGCGAAACTGTGGAATGGAATTGGATGTCACAGACGTTGATTGTGTCGTACTCTGTAAAAGTTTCTCCATGCGGTCTGCATTGGATTGAAGCACGTTTTCCATCCATTCTTTTTGCTGCGATAATAATTTTTCCACGAGTTTTATATCCATGATGGGTTCTACTGAAATACCTCGTCGCCAAAATGTTATATTTGATAAGATACAAAAAACGAAGGTTTTTTAATCTAAATATTTTTTAATATCAAACTAAACTGATTACAAAAAAGGTGATGAAAATAATAATGATGAAAACGATGACTTCGTTTTTTATTCAGGTCGG
Source organism: Chrysotoxum bicinctum (assembly GCA_911387755.1). Classification (NCBI taxonomy): domain Eukaryota; kingdom Metazoa; phylum Arthropoda; class Insecta; order Diptera; family Syrphidae; genus Chrysotoxum; species Chrysotoxum bicinctum. The sequence goes on along the minus strand of OU426989.1, from coordinate 122,060,570 downwards.
AAAATCAAAGTGAAAAGGCTTTAGAATATATCATTTAGCTTATTATAACAAAGCTTTATTACGTCTTTATATTTTTAAATAATAATAATAATAGTGATGTGATATATGTAGGTAGTTACATAATACATACTCATTATTTATTATGAACTTGTCAAAAACTCCTGTTTCTGGAAAATACCTATACACGAATAGAGGAATTGATTTTTTGTTTGTTATTTGCTTGTAATAGTATTTAATTAAAATTTATTTTTAAACAATAACTTGAGTTTTTTTCATATGGCACGAAAATGTCACAAATGGCACGTTTTTTCAAAGAGTGTGGCACGAAATTTTTTTTTTTGGCGGCAACACTGCAAGCAATATAGAATTTTGGATTTATATATAAACATTTTGTCTCTTCTTTGCATTTTTTTTTGTGTGGATGTGGATCAGGGATGGAAAATGTAATTTTTCAATTGTACTGAAATCTGGAATAAAATTGTACTGAAATGATGTCAATTGTACCGAAAACAAATTTTGTGTGAAAAAAATTAATAATTCAATTATTGAAAAGTTTTACAAAGTATTTTATTAAGAAAAAAACAAAGCAAAAAATATCAGTTTGTCTTCTTATAAAAAATATAAATAAATATAATTAGCTCCGTAGAAAAAAAATACTACCTTCATTTAAAAAAAAATCATACAAAAAATTGAAATATAAAACTAAAATTCACAAACTAAATATCTTAAAAATGCACAGACAAAAAACCGCAATCACAAATCACATTCACAAGCTTACAGTTTAGTAGGCGTAGCTTACATGTAAATACAACAACTACTTAAGTCTATACGGACTTAGCTAAGTCCAGATAATTTTCGAGACTTACAGCCCGATTCTCCCCCTTGTGAGGAGTCACAAGTCACAAGCTCTTGTGACTATTCCTTGTGAGGATTGTTGTGATTCGATAACATTTTGGTATTCTCCCCCTAATCGTCACAAGAAAACTCACAACGAAACTCACCACCGCATGGTGAGATTTTTAAGTGTCATTATTTGAACAGCTGATTATTCAAAAGGAAGAAAATACAAAACGCAAGTTAACATTATTATATTTTATTATTATTATTATTATTATTATTAAATAAACTGACTATCGTGAGGCTTCAAGCTCTGATATAAAGTTTTCCGAAAGCGACAAAACTTTATAAATGTATGTATTGTTTTGGAGAACGAATGATTCATTTGTATCTCTCAAAGTTTTCAAAAGCCGTCGGTGCTGCAAACTTCTTGATACGATTAGTTTCTTAAAAAAAATTTGTTTATTTAAAAATGTTACTTTTCATTTTCGTGGGAAAGATCAGTAATAATATTCACTAGAGCACTTCCATTTTTGTGTACTCATAATTATTCACAAATCTAGAAAATTTTCTTACAAAATATGCTGAATGACAATCCAAGAAATATTAAACATTTATGAGTTGTGACCTGTTCTGAAGGAGGTCACAGTTTCGATTGTTTTTGTGATTCTCACAAGTTGTGACTGAGCGGCAGAATTCGAAAAAGTCACAAAATCAATTTCACCTCTTCTTGTGACTTGTGAGGCATCACTGACTTTGGGGAGAATCGGGCTGTTAACATAAGTCCTGATAAAACCTGTGATGCAGAATAATATTATCTATATGTTATCGATAATTTGTTCAGAGAAGTCAAAAGTGACTTTTTTGGATGCTATCGTCAATACAGCTGACAAATGCCATAGCATGCACACTGCACAGTGCGTCCATCTTTTTGGAAAGAAGTTACTAAGTCCCGATGTCGTTTTTTTCTACAATTTTATATGGACTTGCACAAAAAACACGGCCAGTGTTTAGTAACCAAACCGAAGCCATCTCTGAAAGAAAGCTAATCGATAGAGAGACAGAAAAGCAAGACGCCATCTAGAAGTGAAAACTGTAATTAAGAGTTACAGCTGAGAGTTATTAGGTGCGTTTTATTATTCACAAATCTATCTGGATCCGGATCTGGATTAAGTTTTAACATGTATTACAAAAACAATTTGGGGTCCTGTTTTCTACCGGGATCTATTTCAAAGATCCAAAATTCAGTTATTACACTGGCGAGTAGATGGCTTTTTATGGTAAGGTAGTGTAAGCTATAGTGTAAAGAAAAAAGACAAGAAATAATTGAAAATTTACAAACTCAAGGTTAAAAAGAGACGGACTTATAACACTTCTGTCACTAAGATCCGTATCGTTTTATTTTCAAGGGAAGATCCAGATCCGGATCCAGATAGATTTGTGAATAATAAAACGCACATATTATTCTGATAAATGAATACATTCAGGTGAGGATGATGTATCCAATTTTCAATTGCCTTTAATGTGCTTTTGTTTTGTGTTTTTGTGAAATACATAAAATATGGAAATTTTGAAATTGTACTGAATTGAGACAAATTGTAGTTTTGTACTTCTACAAACTCAATTGTATCGAATTCGGTACAATTGTACCGAATTTTCCATGCCTGATGTGGATGTGCTTTACCTTGGTTTCGGAAGTGTCGGTGCGTTTACATGAGGAGAACACCCTAGAGTACTATTTTTGTTATTTTGCTTGAAAATGTATTCTTCATCCATTTCATTTGAATGAATTGCCGTGGTGCGCTTGAATAAGGAGAACATGAAATATGGAATGTGACTTATGTAACGATTTTGGTAGGGTGTGCGGTGAACACCTGCGTACCTTCGAATAACCCGTCCACTGCTATGGTAGCAAGAACCCCTCCCCCATCGAAGAGCTAGTTCCTGCTAAAAGCAAGCATGCCTCGCTGCCGCAGCCTGGACACCCTCTCTCTCCTGCTGGTAGGACCTGCCTAAGGGGCCTGTAAGGGAAAGATAGGTCAAATGTATTCTCGAACTGGACTATGTGCTCGGTATTTTACCTCTTTGTGATGAGCCCTAGAAACCAGTTTGGTAATCCAAGCCGATAACACCACCGCAATAGCCAGCGGTTCGTTACAAATTTCGAAATATTTTGGAGTAATGTCATTTGATTTAGGGAAAGCGTTAAAAAATCTAAATGAATCTCATAGCTGGAGATTGCTTTATCATTTCACTATGAAATCATTAACATATCGAAATTGCATTTTAAACGAAAGTTTTTAGAAAAAAAAAAACAATTTATACATTTGACATATAACATGACATATTAAATGTATTCAAAATTAATTTCTGAAAACAAAGTATTACAGCCTGGTGGACTACTTTCGGCCAAACCAAAAATTGCTTGTATAATTGTATAAGAACTAAATCTAAACCGAACCCAACCAGAATGTAAGGCTGGTATTTTTTTGAACTTGAAATTGATAAACCTTTCTGAGACCAAAGTTTCATCCTGGTTGAAATGAGACAGGTAAATCGTTTTCCAACCCTAAATCTGTTTACTTATATGACTTATCCACTTAATGCTAAATTATAATCTCTCTTGAAATAAATAATACAAAACTTTAATATCTTTCACCTCTGCCTGAGTGAGTTTGCATAATTCATTCATTTTAAAACAGAAGAGAATAAGCAGGATCTACAGAATAGCAAATGCATGCCCTCATGTAAAATTCTCTAAAACATATATTCCGGCAGCAACTAGATTCAATTAATAAAATGTCCACTTCATCACGCATATTTTATAATAAATCAAAAATATCCACTTGACATCACACTCACTGTGTGTCGATGAAAATACATACTCTTCAGTAATTAATGTTAATCTTGAGTTCGCAACAATGAATTTCACTTGCAAAATCAAGAGCTAATTGAAAGTTATTGACTGCCGAATATACATAAATCCTTCACCAGTCCTCATGGATTGCCGTTGACAAGTTAAAATACAATCGAAGCCCAACAATTCGACAAGAGTTCCGCGGGAGGTATTCTAGAGCAACGTTTATTATTCAGCCCATAATGCGAACAACTTCAACTCAAATAATAAAGCATTTAATATAAAAAAAAAAAACATTAAATGATCTTATTGAACATGAAACATTGTGCGCTGAGTTGACATATTAAATTGAACAAAATTCATTAAGAGAAAAATGTGACGAAAGTCAAAAACAGCCAAAAGCATTTATGTGTGTCGAGATGAGCTACTTCACAAACGAACATAAAAGAACCCCTTCCTCAATGTATGAATTTGAAAGCTTGTACATTAGGGTGGATCGATTTTTTTCGACTTTGGCCATTGAACGAAAGTTGTCACTTTAAAAAACAAACAAAACTGTCCCAAGAATTCTGAAAATTTAAAATAATGTTTTGACATAAAAAAAAAATTGCAAAATATTAATTTCCTTGTAAAAGCTTTCGTAAATTAAAAAAAAAAACAAAAACATACAATTCAGAAAAATGCATGAAATCTTTATTTAAATCGATAGCACGACCATCCGCTTAGTCAAATTTTGGCATACTCTTTCTAACATTTCGGCCGGTACTCGCCTCTCAATTGATCCATTATTAAGCGTGCTGTGTGGCATGTGGCACCGTCTTGTTGAAACCATATGTCATGCAAGTCAAGCTCTTCCATTTTGCGCGAGAAAAAAGTTTGTTATCATCGCACGATAGCGCTCACCATTCACAGTAACATCATTACAGCATAATCTTTGAAGAAATACTGCCCAATGATTCCGCCAGCCCATAATCCACACCAAACTGTTACTTTTTTGGGATGCATTGGTAGCTCTTTCAATGCTTCTGGCTCTGCTCTTCACTCCAAATACGGCAGTTTTGCTTGTTCACGTATCCATTCAACCAGAAATGAGCTTAGTCGCTGAACACAATTTTTCGATAAAAAAGTGGATATTCGGCCAACTTTCCAAGAGCCCATTCCCCAAAAATTCGGTGTTGTGGTAGGTCCTTCGGGTTCAATTCTTGCACCAGTTTTTACTTGCGACTTATAGGTACTATAAGGCAAGTTATGCATTCGAACTCGAGATTTTGATCAAAGTTGACATAACGATGATAGCGAAGACGAAAAAAGTGGGTCTGGCAATGTCTGTCTGTCTGTTCGATTACAGCTAAACGGCTCGGCCGATTTTCTTCAAACTTGGTAGATATGGGTTTTGATTTTTTACCCTGGGATGTTTTTTGATTTGATTTTTTATGACCAAAAATAACGGTACCTGCCATACGATTTTTTTCCGAAATTTTATAAATATTTTTTTTTCTCAAAAACTGTCCCTACGATTTTCTTAAAAAAAAATTAATTTAGTTAAACCTAGTTAATGGACGAAAAAAATTTTCAAAAAAATTAGTAGTTTTGGTACCCCCCTTGGGACCATTTTTTTTGTTTTTGATTTTCTCAAAAACGGTACGACCGATTTTGATCATTTTTTTTTATGCTAAGGCTTCCCAGCAGTTTAAATATTATTGTGCATTCAAATTTTCCAAAAAAATTTTTTTGGATTTTTAAAAAAACTTTCAAAATTTTTTTTTCAAAACTCAATCTTTCGAAAACCCCATGCTCGATTTTTTTAAGACTTAATAAATAAAAGTTTTGAAAAATAATCCACAATGTATGAGCAAAATAAATTCATTTTACTTAAAAATCACGGTACCCTCCATACAAATGTTAAAAAATGGTTTTCGAAAATCGTATTTTTCTCGAAAACGGTTCCGAGAATTTTGCTTAAATTTTTTTTTCTATTATTTTTTAATATCTGTAATTTAATAAAAAAATTTTGAAAACAAGATATTACTGACTGTACCATACCATAGAACGATTTTTTAAAATTTTGAATTTCTCATTATTAGCACAACTGATTTTAATGAAATTTCGTAGAGGGACGCTTCTAAAAAGTTTAAAAAACATTGCATTTCAAAAATTTTAGAAAAATATTTTTTTGAATTTTGAAAAAAGGCAATTTTTTGTTTTTTGAAAATTCAATGTCTCGAAAACGGCTCAATACTTTTTTTGTAAATTTAATTTTTATTCATACAATAATAAAAACTTCAAATTGGCGTACCAACATTTTTTCTTAAAAATGTTTTAAAATGATTCTTATATAAAACCTTATTTTTTAAGAAACCACTACAAAGACTTATAATTTTTGTTCTTGCATAAATCTATATTTGCTTGATTCACATGGCATCCTATTCTTACCTTTAACTACTAAAGAAGTTTTTATTAGTCATTTAAAATATGAATTTTATGCTTATGAACAGTTTCTCTAATAACATTCATTTTTGAAATTCTTAGTCTTTTACATAGGAGCAAGTTCGTGCGACTCAGTCGTGCATTTTATTTTTTTTTGAAAGGCTTCATACCTAAATCCTTCTGCAAAATTTTCCACGTAGTGGAGTAACAGAGTCCGAATATGGCCGCTAGATAAATCCAAGGCTTTGCCTTGCGGACCACTTCTTTCTTCTGTTCCCCCTTTCATCGTACCGCACGTGTCCAAAATGAACCTATTACAAGAATGATTCCAAAAGTAATTTACTCCAAAAAAATGTTGTTCATACAAAAACGATCCACCCTAATGTACACAATTACGAGTGTATATTAGGCTTTCTGGGGATAACTTTGAAGACTCGCACACTTATGATGGTTTTCGTTTTTTTCTTTGTTGTTATTATCTCGGATAGTGACATCTTTCTTAACATGATTTGTCATCAAATGTTTCGAGATTATATTTTACACTGAGCTGTGTCATTTTTGTTGAGTTACCGTTCAAGATGGATGATATACAGTTTTAAGAGTAGAACATATAATTTATAACATCCAATAAAATATTGTTATATCCTTACTACGACTTGTACTTGGAATATTTTTTTAAGGTAAAATGACATGAAAGTACTTAAGTGTACTTAAGAGTGCAACGTATTCAAACAAATGTGGAAAATAGTAGTTACATGTTATGTAATAAAAATATTCTCCTACTTCTTACTTCTTAAGCTTTCAATTATGTAAGAAGCTATTGTTCGTTATGACTTGAAGCCCAGTAGTTTTTTACTTGCGACTTATAGGTACTATAAGGCAAGTTATGCATTCGTAAAAAAAATCGAACTCGAGATTTTGATCAAAGTTGACATTACGATGATAGCGAAGACCAAAAAAGTGGGTCTCGCAATTCTGTCTGTCTGTCTGTCTGTCTGTCTGTCTGTCTGTCTGTCTGTCTGTCGGTTCGACTACAGCCTAAACGGCTCGGCTGATTTTCTTCAAACTTGGTAGATATGGGTTTTAATTTTTTACCCCCGGACGTTTTTTTCTATTTTTTTTTTAGGACCAAAAATAACGGTACCTGCCATACGATTTTTTTTCGAAATTTTATAAATATTTTTTTTTCTCAAAAACTGTCCCACAGAATTTTTTAAAAAAAATTTGAAAAATTTCATTTGGTTAAAACTAGCTAATGGTTGAAAAAAATTTTCCAAAAAATTGTTATTTTCGGTAGCCCCCCTGGGTCTATTTTTTTTGTTTTTGATTTTCTCGAAAACGGTAAAGCCGATTTTAATAATTTTTTTTATGCCAAAGCTCCTCCAAAGTTTGAATATTATTACATATTCAAATTTTCAATTTTTAATTTTTTGGATTTTTAAAAAAAAATTCAAAATTTTTTTTGGAAACTCAATATTTCGAAAACCCCATGCTCGATTTTTTTCAAACTTGGCAAGTAAAAGTTTCTTAATATAACCTACAAGATTTGAGAAAAAAAAATTTGTTTTATCTAAAACTAAGGGTACCTTCCATACAAATTTTAAAAAATGGTTTTCAAAAATCGCATTTTTCTCGAAAACGGTTCCGAGAATTTTGCTAAAATTTTTTTTCTTTTGATTAATCTTTACGATTTATGATTTAATAAAAAAAAATTTTAAATCTAGATATTACTGACTGTACCTACCATAGAACGATTTTTTCGAATTTTGAATTTCTCATTATCGACTTAACGGATTTTAATGAAATTTTTTATCAAAAAGCTCCTAAAGAGTTTAAAAAACATTGCATTTAAAAACTTAAGAAAAAATATTTTTTTAATTTTTAGAAAAAAAAAGTAATTTTTTTTTTTTGAAAAATTCGATATCTCAAGAACGGCTTAGTATTTTTTTTTGGAAATTAGACTTTTATTAGTACAATAATAAAAACTTAAGGTTGGCGTACCAAAGTTTTTTCTTAAAAATGTTTTAAAAATTTTGTACATAAAAGCTTATTTTTTTAAGGAACCACTACAACGACTTATAATTTTTGTTCCTGCATAAATTCATATTTGCATATCATTCTGTTTTTATCTCTTACTACTTAAAGAATTTAAAAAAAATCATTTTATCCTTATGAACAGTTTTCTCTAATAACATTCGTTTTTAAAATTCCTAGTCTCTTACATAGGAGCAAGTTCGTGCGACCCAGTCGTGCATTTTATTTTATTTCTTTCGCAGTGTTCGTATCAAATCGTTTAGCGGAATAAATCTGGTACGGTCAAAAATGTAGATGTATTAAAATGGCCGGCGGTGATACAAGAATAGCTTTTAAAAGGCTGTGTGTCGGCAAACTGCGTTCCGACTGACTGCCTTCCACAATACTTTCCCATTCCTTGCATAAGTTTTGAGCACATTATTTATGCGCATGAATTTCCTTGTCCGTCCGCTAATGCCTAAATTCCTGATGGTTAATACTTTCATGAGCTCGGCTTTGTTCAAAAAATTAATAGATAAACCCTAGATTTGTACACGGGTTATATTATTATTATCATCGTCATCTGTGTTTCGTCAGAGTCGGACATGTTGATTCAGGGCCTGTGCGGCGGATACGGTATACGGTGGAACTTTTCGAAGGTTCACGGCTTCAAATAAATGTTTTGATAGGGTCTTGTTTGAAAAATCGGGTAACGGCGGCGGTGGTCGGAGTTGCCTTTCAAAAGATTTCAGGTCTGCAGTATCAAAGGGCACGGTAGTGCCCAGCCAAGTTCTGGCACTACATCCTTTTTACAGGAACAAACTCAGGCCATTTTTGACCCCTCCCTATCTTCAGTACCAATGAAGTCAGAAACTTAAAACTCCGAATATTTGCTAAGGTAGTCAGGCACAGGCACCTCACCAAATTTCAATTTTTTAGCATAAGCGGTTCCTGAGATATAAGGCCTCAAAATCACAAAAACCGTAACTGACTGACTGATTGACTGACTGACAGATCATCAAATTTATGGAGCACTTCTCGACATCGTAGTATCTTGTAATTTTGCACAACGGTAGGTCTTGTCATGCAAGCAGAGGAAAAAATCGAAAATTTGAAATTTTCCATTCAGGGGCGTGATATCCGCCCACTTTCTCCGAATTTTGGAGCACTTCCGACTGCTGTAAAACGATGAAATTTATTAAAGTGGTGAGCTTAAATTGCATACAAAGAAAAAAATGTAAAATTTTAGGTTTTCCATTCAGGGGCGTGGTATCCACCCACTTCTTCAGAACTGATATGTAAATTATATGGTACACTTCCGATTGCAGTAGAACAATGAAATTTGATAGAACGATCGGGCTCAAATTGCATATAAAGGACCAAAAATAAAGATTGAAGTTTGATTTATATGGAGCACTTCCGACTGCTGTAGAATGATGAAGTTTGGTGGAAGGGTATAGCTTAATGGACATTCAAAGCGAAAAATAGAAAATCTAAGATTTTTCATTCGAAGTGTCTTTTTATTGTCATTTTGAAACTAAACATGCATTTTGAAATTTCATAACTTTTCTTAGAACTAGAGTGCTCGATTTGGTACTCTATGTTATGTTAACATGAATGAAAAATGAAAACATTTACATACCTGAAAAAATTATAAGCTTACATAAGAAAAAACTCTTAACTGTGATGTGAACTATAATCAAACCACTAATTAGGCTATTAATTGGTGGGCTACCTTCATTTAAAAAGGGAGTTAAAATTGCAAAAAAATTCATCGCATCCTCAACAATTATTGCTTTTTTATGACTTTAAGCGGTTTTAGGTACTATTAATGATTACTATTTAATTAATACTGACTAAAATTTGATGGGATTACTTGGCAAGTTTTTTTTTATGCCCAATTCGAAAGGTTTTAAAAACTTGACCAGCGGTGAACCCATCAAATTTTAGTCACTAATCATTAAATAATAAAATTTCTCTATTACATTGTAGCTGTTTTAATATTATTCTACTTTAAATATTCGGTATTAAACCTTCATGAAGTAAGAACTTGGCGCACTTTAAGATCTCAGTACTTTTCACGGCTGACTTCTTACACAAAGGTTTTTGTATAGAAGAACTTGGCTTTTTTTTAACATTTATGTTTTTGGTCTGAGTTAACGGGTCCAGTTTCAATCCGAAGAAATCATAAAACTCTGTATTAGAAAGTTCAGAGCTCAATGACCAACTTTTATTTAGATTTACTTAATCTAATATAAATAAAATAAAATACACGACTGGGTCGCACGAACTCGCTCTTACGTAAAAGACTAAAAATTTCAAAAATTTTTTAAATGACTAAAACAACTCCTTTTCTACTTAGAGCTAAAAACAAGATGCCATGCGATTAGTTTTTGCATGAACAAAAATTATAAGTTGTAGTGGTTTTATCCTACAATATTTTTAAAACGTTTTTAAGAAAAAATGTTGGTACGCCAAATTTCAATTAATTCTGGCAATCAAATGATTGACAGGTATCAATGGTTCTGGATTATAGTCTCGCTGCCTTTTATCGGTTATACTGGTTGCTGATACTTCGGATTTTTGTTTTAAATACTGGTACTTAGCTTCGGGTAAAATTTTTCCGGCTTATGACGAGATCGGAAGATACTACGCTCGTAGCGTCACTAAAAACAGTGGGCTGAAACGCTGTGGTACATCAGCTGGTACTACGCCCCTGATAGCACTCAAAACAGCAGGCTCAACCCTCTGTTACTTCAGAAGATACTACGCCTCTGGTGGCACTCAAAATCTGGTAGATCAGGGGGTACCAAAGCCTCTAGTGGCAATCAAGACGTTAAACTTTGAACTAAGTCCCTTACGGCTGGTGGGTGAATCCTTAGTAAAAAAAATAGCAATATTCAATATTCCCTGCCTAACTTTGTCCATCCACGAAACACCTTAATAATGGTGGCGGGAAAGTCCGAGAAAGCAATTAAAGCTATAATCGCCTACACTTGTCTACGACGGGAATTAATTTTAATTTTGGTGGGGGCAATACCCCCATTTATTAAGCTTAATACAAGCTTCATAACTTAATCTAACTTAGAACTATGAAACTTACAGTTAGGGTTAGTCTAACTTAAGACTATAATTGGATTGTGATTCGGAGGAGGTTTTTTAGGCAGGGAGTGCTGAGGTTAAAGTCGAAATCGTTTTCATTCGAATTAACCCTCCGCAGCATACGCGTAATACTCGTAGGTTCGTTGGAGCCATAGGAGGTACGGTGGGTGGGGAGATAGAAGAGGCGAGGATTTCTAAGGTTGCGAGGGTTTGTGCTGAAAAAGATAGAGTTGTAAAGAGGATTTCTAAGGTTGCGAGGGTTTGTGCTGAAAAAGATAGAGTTGTAAAGAGTTTGACAGTCAACGGAGCCTGAGAGAAGCCGATGAATGAAGAGAATCTCTGCTATATCTCTCCGTTCTTGCAGTGTATTTAAGTTAATTAGTTGAAGGCGGTTTTGGTAGGGGGGCAGGATCAAGGGATTATTCCAAGACAGGCCGCGAAGGGCAAATCTTAGGAAGCGACGTTGAATGCTCTCGATTCTAGAGATGTGGATTTGTTGATATGGGGACCAAACTTGACTGGCGTACTCAAGTAAAGGACGAACAAACGTTATGTAAAGGGATCGGGTGACGTAGGGGTCGGAGAATTCTTTGGACCACCGTTTAACAAAACCAAGTGATGAGTTGGCTTTTAAAATAATATTATCGATATGTGCCAAGAAGTTGAGCTCTCGGTCGCATAATATTCCTAGGTCGCGGATCGATTCAACAGTTGATATGGGTTGGTCATGTAGAAGGTAGAGACGTGGAGGAGATTTTATGTGTTTACGTGAAAAAGTGATTGATTGGCATTTGGCAATATTTAGCTCTAAGCAGTTTTTAAGGCACCAGACTGAGAAACTGTCGAGATCTTGTTGGATAAGGGAAGAGTCGTGTTTTGAAGAAATTGTTTTGAAGATCTTAGTATCGTCAGCGTAGAGTGAGATATGGGAATGTTTGATGACGTTTTCAATATCGTTAATGGTAAGAATGAAAAGGAGAGGACCTAATTGGCTGCCTTGTGGTACTCCGAAAAAATTATCAATAATGACCGAAGGGGCAGAGCTGTGTCAATCAGGATTGATTCAATTTTTTTTTTATCGATCCCAATCTCAATCATTTCGATGATTCTCGATTTTTTATTTCAATCTTAATCATTTCAATGAGTCTCGTTTTTCGATATCAGATAAATCGATTAACCATGATTTACCCGATTCCATTTATTCCGATTCAGTCAATGTGGATTATGAACTCCAAACGAATGGTGGACTGGAATTTCTGAGTGGAACTCGACATTGAAGAACATGATTGATTGAGTTGGTTGTTAGGTGTTGATGTTGTGGGCCGCAAAAACAATTGTTGGGTTGAACTGGTGTTATTTGAGGTATCAGAATCCAGTATGTTTACTGTGGGAGTTGAACCCAGCACGTACCTAGCTCGTTGAATATTCACTTAGTATGAGAACTATCGAATAAAAACGATCGACTTAATACGATAGTAGCTAAAAATTAATTTATTCAATAGTACCCAGTCATTCAATAACTTAGTCCTAAAATTGCTCTTTTCCGGAGCAATAAATAAAATCTTTTTTTCATGAATTTGTTGACGCTTTTTAATCCATTGACATAGTAGCCATCATTCTATTTCATTTGGCATTTTATGGCTTACAATATATAGAGTATTTTGTGAGAACTATCATAGCCCCAAGTCAATCTTATACAATATCAGATTGTAGATGTAGATGTTTACAAACATTTTGGTTGCACTTTGCTGTTCCATTAGAAATATCAAAGTGCACCCATACTGCACTCCTCTTTTTACCTAAATCTGCCATCTTACAAACAAACATATATTAATTTTAAAAATTCTGAAAAATAATTGTTGTTCAAACAATTGTTTTATTTTTTTAAATTACTTTGTCGCGGCTCTTAAATTATTAATATTTTTCGTTGAAGAAAATGGTTTGTCTCATTTTTCTTTTTCATATTTTTGTCATTTAAAGAATTTTTGTTTCGCTTGATTTTATAACGAAACGAAATTAATTTTTTTAATTCGGATCAAATTGTATTCGATCAAATTCGGCACATTGTTAAACTGGAATTGATTAAAATTCAAAGATTGAATTTCATCGAAATCGAAATGAAAATCGAATCGGAATAGTATCGAATCATTTCAGTGAAATGAAAATGATGGAATAAACGATCGATTGAAATGATCGAATCGTTCAACAATCGATTACTAAAATGATTCGATCAGTTCAATCGACGATCATTCGATCTTCTTCTTCTTCCAGAATTTTGCTGATATTGTTGAGGAGGGATATAGGCCTATAGTTGGAAACCAGGTTTTTAGCGCCTTTCTTCGGGATTGCCACGATTTTGGCCGTTTTCCACTTAATGAGGGAAGTAGCAGTTGTTGACGCAGTTGTTTATGAAGATTGTGAGTAGTTGGAGACTCCAACCGGACCTGTTGACTTCTTTGGCTTGGAATTGACGATGATTTCCGCAATTGTCTCTGGTTGGCATAGTTCAGGGTTGTCCGTTGGGCAACTAGCTGAAAGATGGTCGTCAAACTCCACTCCTTCCAAATTTGGCTGTGAAGTCAGCTGGACGGATGTCCTGATTTCATCAAGGAACACAGGGTCCGTTGATGGACTAGGTGTAAAGTTTTCCTCGAAGTGATTCGCGAAAACTTCCACTTTTTCAGCTCTTGTTGTCACCTCAATGATGACGTTGAGGTTGATGATGACGTTAGGCATTGGTGGGCTTTTCCCTAGACAGTTGCTTATTTCGCTGAATGCGTTTGGTCCTGGTTTTATAAACAAGTTAAATAACGTCCTCTTTACCAGGCTGTACAACGAATTTACGTTATACGTCACTATGCGCAGGGCCTTTAATTGCATATTTGGAAGAGGAAGGTGGCCAGTGCCACGGACTTCTCTCCATTGCTAAGCTGAGCGTAGTTTTGTGGAACTGCGCTTCTAGCTTTACCCATGACTGTGAGCAGGTCGGAACCAAAGATTCTCTGCACTTCATTGCTGAGGTTTACCGGGGCTGGTGTTTTGGCTGGTCCAGTTTTTGTAGCCATGGTCCTTGGTACAGCTGGCCGAGGGTGTGGTAATCTTGGCTGGCGCTCTCGCTTGTTGTGTCTTTTGGGGAGCTGATTTTGGTGCTGGGCCTCCTCTCACTATTTCCGCGAAGCTGACTGCAGGTCGGGTAACCGCGCATACTGATTTTGCTACAAATTCTTGATGTACTTTCCTTTTGGCTAGGATCTTGTTCCGCTCTGTTTGCTTTGCTTTAAGAGTTGGGCAACCCTTGTAGTTAGCTGGATGTCCTTCCTTCTGGCAGTTGGGACACCAAACATCCACTCCTGCGTTCTCTTTGCGTTTGCACTGGCCTGGTTCGTGTTCTTCCTTGCATTTTACGCACACGTACTGGCGATCTTAGTTATCGGCGACACGTCCAAAGCGTTGGCAGTTTCGGCACTGCTTGATGTCATTTGACTTAAGGCGCTCCCAGTGCACCCTTTGATTCATTACCAAAGTCTTGGTATAGACCTCGGTTATATTGCAGTCCTTGCTCAGCTCAACGACAAAGTTGTTGTAGATTTTACCCTGCGCCTTCCTTGCATTGTACTGGGAGACCTTAATGACTTGAAGCCCCTCAATTTTAAGCTCGTCCTCCACTTCTATGCATACGTATAGTGGATTTCTTTAAGCAGCAGGAGTTTCTTCCTCTCATCTCGTGGCGTAAATGAATTATATTGGATTTTGCGATCCAGTAAGAATTTTTTTTATCTTATCAAATGCCTCCTTGTCCGCGGCGCTGATAATTGTCATTTTGGTGTTTTAGCAGATTTTCGTGCTTCGAAGTAGGTAGTAATGTTACAATTTCAATAAAGACTGAATGTGAACTGTATAAGTGATGAACGAAAAATAATAATGCTGTAGATTTTCCTGTGGCATCATGTGCGTGTGAATGGAATGTGGTGGAATACAATTCTCACTCATTTCATCATCTTCAGTGCATAAATGCTAATGCTTTTGAAGGTGTAAACACAATATTATGTAATTTGGCTGTTTTTTCCTTTTCCATAGTACCACCGAGGTCGAATCCCCGACATAGAATTGACGTCAAAACTTAGTTTGACTGTACTACATATTTTTAAATAATTGAAACTTTCACATACTGACGAATTTATAGACTTTTTTGAAAAAATATTTCTTTTAATTTTATGTCCCTTTGCAAGTCTTTGTTTCTGCACTTAAACTTTCAGAGCAGAAAATGGTTTAAAATGCATCACTATCATCTTAAAATTGTCCAGAAACCAGAAGTAGAAGAACCCTTTATATCTTACAACAATTCTCCTAGCACTGGTACTTGTTAAGGAATCTGACTTACTTATTTTTATTGAACTATATTCACCTATTTGCCAAAGAAATTCGTCTTTTGAAATCTTTTACGGATACCACTTACGCATACAGACTTCAAGTACCAAAGTAGTGCTTGTACGTATTTGTAAATTCAAATAATTCCGGTTTCTATTTCATATTTCTGCCTCTCAAGAAACTTATAATATTTGAAAGGTCTTTGTAGAACTAATCTCCTCTCAATGAAATAAGCTATACTATGTCCGTAATCGGATAAAAGTACAAAGGGAACTTCTTCCCCTATTTGGAGTCAGAGTATAAGCGTTCCATGGGATCGATATTAGAAAAGCAATCGTAACCCACATCCCACATGTTCTTAACCAAACAAAATCGATTCAAGGACTTCAAGCCAGCAACAGCAGTCGATTTTAATGCCTTTGCAACACGGGGCATTCCGGGATTTGCTTTTCTTTTTTGTACAATAGTTTTATAAGTATTGATGATGAAAGAAGCGTTCTTCGGTTAAACATTTTGTAGAAAAACAAAAGGAGACATTTTTGTATTTGTGTTTATTTTATAATACTACTCGTATATTGAGTTCGAGAAAACCCCATGACGCGTGTTGTAGAGCATTATAAATAGAATCCAGTTATTGAAAAGTTTGGTTTTATTTTACGGTGTTGTTTTCATTTTTCTGTCAGACATACCCAGTGATATTGTGTAGGTAATGAAATGGGAATAGGAATGGAAGCTTGTGCTTTCTAAGTAAAAATCATTGATTTTTGTTTGGTTTCAATTTCGAACTTTTCCAATAAACTTTAGAAATAGAATGAATGCATGGTACATCGGGGTGGGACAAATTAAAGGAACTGGCTGCGAACATTTTTAAAGCATCAAAAGTGGGTTTTCAGGTTTTTCAAAGTTCGAAGAGCATTTTTGGAAATAATCTGAACATATTTCTTTTTCTTTGGTGTTTTGTTTTGAAGTGCTTTTGATACTGAGCTAAACAAGTTATCGTTCATAGAAATCAATGTTTTTTTACAAAATTACCTCGAGGATACCACTAAGATCTTTTAATTTGATTTTTTCCATTGTTGAGATAAGAGATAAGATACCGGAGAAGACAATCCATTCGTTGAGTACCTAATAAACTTTTATACTGTATTAGATTTCAAGTTATATTTTTCGAACTTACTGTTAGTAGATATAGAAACAGGCCCGGTAGAACACTTTCGGCACGAGTGGATAATGGATAGAAAATATTATACCGAAACTTTTCGAGCAAAATGGTCACCCAAGTAAAATTTAAAAAATTCAAGAAAAGTTATACGTATGTTTCTATATCGTATTCATAATTATTTATTTGAACACACATTACAGGTATTAGTTGGATTTCAATTTAAAAACTTAGGTACAGTTCCTCTATATATTAATTGTCAGTCATGTAATAATATTTAAGCGAGCTTGCAGCATTGTTGATCTTAAACATTTTTTAAGTCGACGAAGAACAGAAAACTTCAATCATTCGACCAGAGAGATCTTGGAAAATCTTTTCCACCCCATTCATATTTTAGCAAAAACGTTGCAACGTCTCTCTTTTATGTTCTCTTTGTCTTATCAAAAGTTGTAATAGTATGTCCCTCTTGCTTAACAGCCTTTGTTTCTGAAAGTCGTCTTTGCAAAAATCTACAAAACCATCGATATATGCCGTGTGATCTTAATGCAATTGTTCACAAACTTCAAAATAAGATTTTCTGAAATAACCGTGGTTGTTTTGAAATTTAACGTCCTTGGACGTTGCTCTATCGAGTCGTTCTGGAAAAGTGTGCACATACGAGTACTTTTAATGTGAAATTCTCAAACTTCAAGCTTAACGGCAGCTTCTGGTCAGACAACACCCGAAGGAAGGTATGTCAAGTTTTTGCTGAGTTAAATAATCGACTCAGCATGTTGACGAGTCAACTCGGATTCCTGACATTGCAGGTCAATCCGCCAACACTCTAGACTTGGTCCTTACCTCGGACCCTGATAAATACAAAATAAAATAAAGGGTGGTTAAATTTTAAGGGCTGATGTTGATTTTGAATAAAACACAAATTATTTAGGAAATTATTGTCATTTCTTTTTATTATGATAATATTGGTATGGTTCAATTATTTTGATTCAATTATATAGAACAAAATATCGGCCATTACCTCCATCCGATTGTCCAAATTTTCGATGACGCTGAGGCATAATTGAGGTTCTATGCCGTTAATGTGCCATATTATCTCATCCTTTAGCTCTTGAATCGTTTGCTGGTTTATCGACGTACACCTTTTCTTTCAAATAACCCCAAAGAAAGAAGTCCAACGGTGTCAAATCACATGATCTTGGTGCCCAATTAACATCGCCACGACGCACGCACCTGAGAGCCATTGTTTCGTTAGCTGTGTGGCAAGTGGTACCATTCTGTTGAAACCACATATCGTCCACATCCAATTCGGGCCATAAAAAGTTCGTTATCATCTCACGATAGCGAACACCATTCACAGTAACTGCCTGACCGGCCTCATTTTGGAAAAAATACGGCCCGATGATGCCGCAAGCCCATAAACCGCACCAAACAATCACTCTTTGTGGGTGCATTTGTTTTTCGACAATCACTCCTGGATTATCATTCGCCCAAATGCGGCAATTCTGCTTATTGACGCATCCACTAAGGTGAAAATGTGCCTCATAACTGAAGTTGATTTTCTTCGGAAATTGATCATCCACTGTTGCCATTTCTGGCCACCATTCTGACCATTGACGAAATGACGACGCTTGAAATGGTCAAGAGGCTTTAGTTCTCGAGTCAGTTGCACATTGTAAGCGTGTAAATGCAAGTCTTTATGCATAATGTTCATCAACGACGAGCGTGAGAGGTGCAATTGTTGGGGACGACGGACGACGAGTTGAGGTGGACGGCTCTTCAGCCTGCCTATCGCGAACAGCAGCAATATTTTCTGCAGTACGAGCTGTACGATCATGCACTGGTGTTTTCACATCTCCTACAGACCCGGTTTGTTCAAATTTGTCTACGATTTTTCCGATTGTACGCACATTTGGACGATTAAATTGACCGAAAAAATCACAAAGTGCACGATATGCATTTTGATTTGAACGCCCATTTTCATAATAAGCCTGAATAACTTTAACGTGTAGCTCGATTGTGTATCTTTGCATGGAGTTAGTCTGAGAATTGAGAAATGTCAAATGAAATGTAGAAAAAAACTTGACGTTTAGGTGTGGTTCACATTCAAAATCGGCCCTTAAAATTTAACCACCCTTTATTATCGCCTTTAGGAACATCAGATCGCTGTGTCATGTTTGCACATTATATCGGGTCAACAAACCCCAGTTAAAGCAAAAAACCCTATGAGGACCGTTTGGCTGTTCGAGAAAGCCAACTGGGATGGTCTCAATGATTTCCTCGGCAAATTTAACTGGTCACTATGCTTCCTCAATAGTGACGTAGACTCTAGTGCAGATATGGTCACAAATCTATTTTTTACGGTATGAGGAATCAATGACTCTCCTGTTGTTAGCTCGATATATAAGGCCAATTTTCTATTAACTCGACGCTACCAGAGAGTGATATCGCTCCTCCTGTACTTGAAAGCACACACGATTTTATGGGATGAATCTTCTTTCGGACTCTTGCAGTTGCTAGAGTACTAAAAGGTCTTGACATTCTCAAATCCCCTGGCCCGGATAGTATCCCTTCTATTGTTCTGAAGAGGTGTTCTTCAACGCTGGCAACCACTGCGTAGTCTTTTCCATCTGTCCTTCTTTACAGGTATCTTTCCGAGTGGATGGAAAACAGAATTTTTCCAGCCTGACCCTAAAACAGGCGAATCATCCTCCCCCTCTTACTGTCGTCCAATTGCAACTAACATGTCTTTTTTCCAAGGTCATGGAAACCCTGATCAAATTTCATCTTAAGAAGTATCTTGAGGAACAGAAGCTTTTTAATGACCGGCAGTATAGCTTTCTTAGCAATAGGTCCACTGGTGATCTGATGGTACTCGTATATCTCACCGAAGAGTGGCAAATCTTTACATCGTTTCGGAGAAAGTAAGATTATTACACTTGATATTTCAAAAGTATTTGATGGAGTTTGTCATCTAGTTCTCTTATCGCAAATGTGTGCATTTGGCATCGATGAATCGTTTCTTCGTTGGTTTAGAAATTACCTTTCGGACCGTTCACTACAAGTAGTGTTGAACGGTTGCAAATTTGATATCCACAAAATAAACGCTGGTGTGCCGCAGGGCTCCGTTTTGTCTCCAACACTCTTCCTTATGTTCATACATGATCTTTTGTCTGAAACTCTTAATCCACTAGATTATTTCGGTGATGACAGTACCCTCACCTTTTCATATTCGTTTTTAGATTCACGTCCTTGTCCTTCGGATGTGGACTTTCAGCGGCATTTCGTGATAAGCTCATTAAATTCTGATTGTTACGGTAAAGATTCACCGCACCAATCTTCATTCTTTCTATTTCCTTTTCCTTGTATCCTTCCGAATTTCATTTTATTACACAGGTGTTCGTTTTGCGATAGTGCGGGAGAGCAGGGCGACCATGGTCCATCAGCTAGTGGTTCTCTCTCTCAGTATCGTAAAACAAACAAATCGTCGACGAATACTGACAGACGGGCGGTCTGTTTCATGGATTTCAATTCGAAAACGTTGAAACCACTTGGTCCTAAAACGTAGATGTCGCTCTAAAAGGAGAACGGCCGAGTGCCCAACCTAAAACTCAAAACTAATTGATTTGTAAAAGATGGAACGTTAAGTGTGAGTTTTTTAGCTGCACTACACGAATGTGGAATGCCTTACCCGGCTCAATGTTTCCCACTTATTGTAATGTGCAGACATTCAAAACCAATGTGCATCGGTATCTTCTTTCTAATCCTATCCTACTTTCCTAATTACTCGCACTGTAACATTATAAAAAAATACTATATTTACGTTCGGGGAAGTCGTTTTCTGGTTTATTGACATAGACCTGTGACTTAGGATAACCCCACTGTGGCAGATTCACATTGGTTTCGTGTGAGACAGCCATGATCGGAAATCGGTCTTGCAAAATTTCCGTTTTGGCACTGTTTATATTGTTTATATTGTGAACTTCCAACTGCTCCAGAACCCAGTTAGCAAACACATGTCCTTATTTATGATCGTTATCTCTGACCTCTTGGGTTAGTTGCAGTTTGTACTGCTAAAGGCCCAGAACTCTTTATGTTGTGATCTGCCAAAGGACGTGTTCTTGTAAGCCGCTGGGAATTGAGTGTCTTGAATTTCCCTGCACACTTTCACTGACATCGACGATATTTTCGCCAGATCTTGCGTTTCACTGACAAACGTATACGTTTGCGAATTGTTCTCGGAGGGATGACTATGGCGACCGTAAAATGGGCGAAGCGTGTGTAAAAAGACCCAATTTCATAAAAAATTAAATCTAATGTAAAAGTTGTGGAACGCTCTTACTTTTCGTGTTTGAATTTTCATAATTCATGATTTGAATTAATAAACAGCAGCTAATCTGACTGATGTAAGCTTCAACCGTATAGCTTAACCTATCAAAGCTCAGAAATCTTTATTGGAAAACCCTTTATTTGTGTAATCCAGAAGCCCTAATCTTTTTGAATTAATTGGGCACCAATTATGATAATTGTTTGCCAACTGAACCTCACATCCTTTTCCAAATCCATAGGCATACAAATATATTTCCAAACCTCAACCTCAAATGTATCTGTATATAAAAATATAAATGCCTACATTAAAATGGTTGGTCTCTCTACCGATTTAAATATATTTTTAAAATCTCAAACTTTGTATTTTATAAGCTCTCATTTGTCTGTCAATCAAAGCCAACACTACATTAATCATAAACCAAAAATCCTGGTAAACCTTAATTTAAATTAATGGAAAAATTTTACCGATTTTGTAAAATCTAGAAACAGTCTCCTCCCACAAATCCCGGTGGGTAAGTTTTCCCGTTCCTTGTCGTGGAGAAATTGGATTCGAAATTCAATTAATATTGTCCCAAAGGAAAAGCTTTTATTTGCTATTCAATTTCAAAACACGCTAAACAAATGAATTGATGATGCAAGAAAACTTTTTTCTCCATCAAAACCCTTAATATTTAAGGACCAGTTGCTGCTTTAAGTTAGTTTTGCTTTTCTTTCAATATAAATAAATACTTTTCTTTCAACAAAACAATTTTTAATTGTAGATATAAAAGAATTATCACGAAGTGTCGTAATATTTTTTTGCTTTCTGGCTTTCTGAAGTCATGGAGTGCAATCAAGATTTTAATTGCATTGTTATATATATAGTCTGTCACTGAACAGACTGTTTATGTAAATTAGAAGGGAGAAAAAACTGTGGAACTAAAGAAGCTAAGAGGGAAAAAATTCAATAAAAAAAAAGCCAACTCTGTCCTCAAAGTCCTTCTTTTGAAAATAAAAATAAATAAAAGCAGTCCGCAAGAACCAGAAAATCGTTTCACTATTTCTTGAAAAAGACCCATAGAAGAACTTTCCTAAAAATGAATATAAATTTTATGCAGTTAAAAAAAGTTCTGGAACATCCAAATAAACAAAATCACGCAGAATTTCCGGGAGACAGCAATAACCTAGCGGAACACAGATGAGGTTTTTCGAGTTTTTAATATAATATTGAGTAAGCAAGATTTTAAAAGTGTTTTATGACTTGTTTTATCTTGACATAAAGTCAGCATCAAACCTCCGCGGAACGAAATCAGTCGCTATATGCTTGAACAACGTTGGGAAATATTGACAACTTATTTCCAAAGTGAGTGCTGGGTAGCGAAATAAAGTGCCCAACTTCTGGCCCAATTAATTAGCCTTTTAAGGGCTGTTTGTAGGAGCTCGCACATGGCAGGCACGAATTTTCATTTGCCATTATCACTATATCATCAGCGTACGCGCCACGACATTAACCCCGCCTTGTCCTAATTTGACTAAAATCTAGTTTACGACCAGAAGCCTTGAAGACACCACCACCCTGTGGCGTACCCTCTACACGTCCTAACTTTAAACTTTGCTATCACTCATTTCTGCATTAAAAATTCTAGTTTGAAGCATGGAGTCAATCCAGTTTGACAGCTTTGGGTCGATGCTGACAGAGTCTAGGGCTTATCGTAGCGCGCCATTTTCAACGTTGTTGAAGGCTTGTTCTATGTCAAGGAATACTCCTACGATAAATTCTTTAAAATGGATTCAAGAAGTGTCGTCTCAACAAATTTGACCTTCATGTATGCGTGTTGAGCCTGCGAGAGAACATTATCATTTAACTTGAGTTGAATGTGCTTCTTTATCAGCCTTTCTAAGGTCTTAAGAAAATTGTAGGTCCCCTCCGTTCCCTGGTAACATGCACACAGGAATGGTTGAGAGTTGTAAGTCACTAGGTCCTGGTTCACTCCGAGCTGTTGCACCACCAAATCTATTTATTTAAGGTCTTAAGAAGAAAGGAAGATTAGATAATAAATTGGTCTAAGATCTTTCAGTTCAGTGTGAGTGGGCTTGCCAGCTTTCGGAATGAAAATTACATTAAGTTCTCTAAAACTAGTGGAATATAAGTGATATTCAAACATCCCATAAATATTTCCACCAGAAACGGTACATTAAACGTCTTTAGAACTTCGGAGCATAATTGGAAGTATTCGCCATCAGGTCCTGCAGACTTGTACGCTGAGAAAGAGTCTATGTCTCAAGCCATTTTTAGGCTATTTACTATTTGACTGCCATTACTAGAAGTCTCTTTAATGTAAGGACACCTATCTTTAAGAAAATTCATCAAAACTACATCCTGGGAAATGAGTGCTCATAAGTGACTCCCAGGTTTCAGAAAAGGAATCAGTTCAGGTTCCATCCGGATTATCATTCTAACCCATCGATTCGATTTGTGTGGATGGTTTTTAGTCCGATATTCACAGTGCCGGATTAAGCCAGCGCGGGGCCTGTAGCAAATTCTATCAAGGGGCCCTTAGACTGTTTTAGGTTAGGCACTTATCAAGTTTATGGTATTAAAGAAAACAAAACTGTTACAAACAAACTTTTCTTGATTTAATTTGGGAAAATTTATAAATAATGCTGTTGATATCGACTTCTCGGAGTAAATCATGTTCAATATTCATTAAAGTGAGGAGATTAAGACGTTGTTGGCTCATCGTGTTCCTCAATTCGCATTTTTAACACGTTTTAATGTTGAGAAAGATCGTTCACCACTGCAGTTGGTGATCATAAGAGACAAATAAATGCGCAAAGCAATTTCAACGTTCGGGAAACAAGATTGTAAAGAATTATTTATCAACAGCTTGTAAACCTGCATTTCCAGGGCCTCATGATTCCTGCTGTCAATAATACCAGCCACATCAGAATTGAGCATTGAAGCGAATTGCACTAATTCGTTGCCCAGACTATCCTCTAAATCATCTGCGTAAGCACTTACTATGGTTGCAGATTTTTAATTTCTTCTGGTGGAAGAGATTTTATATGAAGGTTTTTATAATACAAATTCTATACATACTACTGAAATAAATCAGCCAAGTAGAAGACTTAGCACTATTAATGGACTTGTTGAATTATTGATTCAAAATAGCTTTTATGGCTTTTAGTCCACAAAAATTGGCGTTTCGTCCGGGTGATCGCACATGGACTCATCAGTTGGCTATGAGGACCTTGTCAATACGCAATTTTTATTGAATTCAGTTCATCTTACATTAATTTTTTGACAAAAATCCAATGTGAACTATATCCAACCAAGATTAAAATTGTAATCATTAACGTTGAAATATTTTGCTATTTTCAACAAATTCAACAAATCCGTTAATAGTGCTAAGTCTTCTACTAGGCTGATTTATTTCAGTAGTATATAGAATTTGTATTATAAAAACCTTCATATAGAATCAATGCTCGGCCACGGGCAAAATATTGTTTTTCTTTAAATAAAAACTTGTGAAGAGATTTTAGCTCTCGGAATATTCCGAAAATTCCAGCAATTTTATGATAACTGTTCATATACGTTTACGTAAAGCATTGAGTACGTTATCAATGGTGACAGTAAGTACCTGAATTTCATACCGTTGTCCAATTTGCGTTTGGTGCGGTGCGAAACATGATTTTTGGTAAGACCAGCAGATAGAAAAATAAAATTTTAGTTGATCATTTTGATGCAAATATTTTTTTCTTAATAATTGTGACTAAATCTAATATATAAATAATACTTTTTTATGGTCAGAAAAGGTTAGTGCGTGGGGCCCCCAAATGCGCGGGGCCCGTATCATTTGCTACTCTTGCTTCGTGGCTAATCCGGCACTGGATATTCAATAACAAATGGTGGTATGTAACAAGCCTCAATTTATCTTAGACAATCTTTCCAATGTGTAGTCATAAATTATTATCTCCTTGTCTCAATCTTTCAATCCACTTCATTATATCGTTTAAGCCAAAATCCTCCGCTTTTCAAAATCCAGTTTTTCGGTTGTGGATCTGAGACATTAGCGTAAGCAAGGCTCACCAGGTTCTGATCTTAACAGCATTATACAATGGAATTTAATGCTCAATCACAAATCTGTTGTATGTCGGCCAAGCGAAATATACCATACCCATTTCATCATCCATGACACTTGCATCAAATAAACTGATAACCTTTCTATTCTCGTTAGGAATATTACTGCTCATCTTTTATGTGTAATGGTTGGGAGTAATGGTGGGCAATCCCTTCTAAGCAGCGGGTGGCACGCTGGTCGACGCACGGCTAATGCTCGCCGGATGGGGGGGATCTTGCTGCTTTAAGACCATACATTAATAAAATTTTCGTGCCAAGATCTAAACTAAACACAAACACACATAAAAGAATAATTGTTGTTCAACATCTCACTCCTCTTTAACACACGGATGTAAATATGTGCTAGCCATAAGGCTATGGGCAACCCTTATCCAACAGTAGCCTTCGCTACCTCCATACTGCATGAGCCTATGTTAATATGCAGTCCCTTGAAGTACTTATTGAAAACCAGTTATACCATTTACCCTATTTCATCTTTCTGTTCCACCTTTCCCTTAAAATATTACCTTAGTCCATCTTCATATTTATTTTAAATCATAATTCTTAGTCTTTAATTGCATTGGTTTTAAATCCATTTATTTCTTTTCAAAACGTTATAAAAATTAATACCATATACTTGACCTACATATCTTAGGCTAAGTTCATTAACCTTAAACATATGGTGTGCAGATTTCTGCAAATTCAATATGTGCTCTCTGAGTTATTTGAGTAATGAGAATAGCTTTAAAGATAATTAACAGAGTATGTTAACTCAACGCTGTTAACACTGATATAATCAGCTGTTAGAGATAAAATTTATTAGAGCAATAAGAGAAAATTAACTGTTGACGTTGAACATTTATGTGTGTCACTTTTAAAAAACAACAAAATATGAATCTATAGTACTGATAAGTTTATATAAGTATATTATGACGTATGTAAAACAAGAATTGTATATTGATTGAATGTATATAGCAATAACTCAAAATTGAAAGATAAAAAGAATTTTTGAAAAGAACCAAGAGTACATTTAAGTAAAGGTACACTGCCGGTCATAAGGTTAGAAGCAGGCATTTTTGAGAAGTAAAATCGACATTTCTCCCGTTACATGATGGATTAGAAAAAAACAACTATGGTAAACGAAAGACTATTTTGTTAAGAACAAAATATAAAATTTGGGTATAGGAAAGATTAAGCTAACGGAGCTTTTATGACAAATTGTAAAGTGAGATAAGAATATGCGAAAATAAATCGGGTCATTAGATTAGAAGCACATCAAATAAATGAAAATAAAATGCAGTTGTTTATAATTTGTTATTTATTTTAGCTTTTATTAGATTTTTAATAATGTGTGCTGCCACCAGCCTTCAAAATAACTTCAAAAATTCTATCTTTTAAGGATTTATAAAGAGATTCCAAGTAGTCCATAGTGAAATCTCACTCCAGGCCAATTTGATACCATGAATTAGCGCTTCCTTGTCATCGTATTGCTTCCCTTCCTCATATTCCTTACGTGTAAGCCAGCCCCACACATTTTCAATTATGTTTAGGTCCGGGGAATATGGTGGCCAAGGCAGCAAGTGGACGTTTTGGTTCGCAATGAAGGATTTTACCTCTCGGGCTGTGTGTATGGGAGCGTTGTCCTGCTAAAAAATCCATGGAATTGTCCAAACACCTCGCTAATTTTGGGGAATACTGATTCAAGCAAGGCTTTGTAGGTTTTCCCAGTCATTTTGGTATCTTGGACTACTAAGTCTATAGCGCCATAAAATGAAATTGAGCCCCAGACCATAACGCCTCCTTCTCTGCTATGGTGACGGTTTAAAAACCGCTCCTCTTTCCTCAGGTCATGGAAATAATAATTATAACCATCTGGCCCATCTAGGTTAAATTTTTTTTCGTCGGAAAAAATAACCTTCCGCCAATCATTTGTGGTCATTCCATTTTGCACATCCCAGCTCATGTGATCTTTCGCGAAACACAAGCGTTGCTTCTTCCTTGCGTCATTAAGTGGTGGTTTTTTTTTAAGCTTCAGGCGCTTTAAGTGCTTAGCATGGCGAATCGTGCGTTTAACAGTGGACAAGCTGGCCTTAACATTAGCTTTCTCCCTTATTTTAGCTGCCGATAAAGCTGAATTTGACGCTATTCTAAGGATACTTCGCGTTTCGCGAAGTGTTAAGGCAGAGGAAGTGTTTCCTTTATAATTTTTTGAGTAAGACGATGGATTTTTTTAAATAATTGCTGACACAATGATCACTTCGATTTATTTTTCGGGCTATAGCACGGCATGAAAGACCTTCAGAGCAATAAACATCTATTCTTGCCCTTTCCTCCACTGTCAAACATTTTTTCTTGCCCATTTTAATTAACACTCAATCAAGAACAATTAATTTATAAAATGTACCGTTTAACCCGAACAAAAATTTATTCACTTCACAAAACAACGTTGATTTGTTCAATGCTTCTAATCTAATGACCCGATTTATTTTCGCATATTCTTGACTCACTTTACAATTTGTCATAAAAGTTCCGTTAGCTAAATCTCTCTTATACCCAAATTTTATATTTTGTTGTTAACAAAATAGTCTCTCGTTTACCATAGTTGTTTTCTTCTAATCCATCATGTAACGGGAGAAATGTCGATTTTACTTCTCAAAAATGCCTGCTTCTAACCTTATGACCGGCAGTGTATATGTGTATGTTAAATAAATTTAATAAATATAATTTTTCTTACGTCACTTACTTGACAACAGTTGATGGTCCATCCACGATGTGCGCACATAGGTGATGTCTATCGCGTTGTATCCGTTTATGAGTTTTATGTTTTATTATGTTATTAGTTAATTCTTTTTGTGTGTTATTTTGTAGAATTTGTAATTATTGATAAATTAGTAAATTAGCTTATGTTTTGTTTTACACTTGGTTTTCTTCTTTTTTTTTCTTATTATAACTTTATCTTTTACATCAAATGAATTTCACTATATTTTTTTTGTTCAATAAAAAGCAAACTTTTGTCGAGTCAGAGAAGTGACTTAAATCGTATGACTTTTGGGAACGCACTAATTGCGTCACTTGTTGAGGTTTTGATCTTGACCAAAGTTGACGATACGTCCGTCGGATTAATGCTCACTCCTCCCAATTGGGTTCTCTATAAGAACTAGAGTTCAAGAGCTCCTGAGTGAGAGGTGTTCGATCGGTTGCTCCTCAAGAGATCAAGTTTGTCGTTTGTTTCTCGATTTGGACTCAAAGTAATGTCTATGAGAAATAAATGTGGCACATCAATTAGATTTGGCTCCAGATTAAAGAGCTATAGGCAAGCCGTTCTCGGGCACGTGGAAGCTTATGATTTTGAGTAGCGTTTTTTCCACTTGCACCTCAAACAGAGTCAATTCTGTATATAAAATATTGTATTTTTAGACACTCTCGTTTATAAAAAAAATTAAACTTACATGGACTTGCTTTTAGTAACTTTAAATTTTCTCCTACTCAGAGAAATGATGTGACACAAGACGAAAACTCACTCGATGCAAACCTAATAGTTTAACTTGTTTTATAGAATTTTATAATTTTCGTATGAAATAAAAACATTACCTCAATATTTTCACGACAAAAATTAAAGTTATTGAGACTTTTAAACTTATACAAGAAAATTAATACTTGTAGCTTATAAAAGATTGGCTTGAAGTTTTAAGCCACGCTTATGACCGTCTCAGCAAAAGGTTAGTTTCCAAAAGAACGATTTCATTGACGGAAATGATCATCTCATCTCATGATCGTCGTGTAGTTCGAATTGTCGAATTGCGCTCAATAAATTTCGAACATGGTAAAGTAGTTAGACAAATACGATATAAGGGTAAGTAACTACTTGTGACTTGACAAATTGTTTTCTCTAAGTGTTCTTGGTAAGCATCTCAAATAAAATTCATCACAAAACCATTTATTTTGAAACATGGTCATGCGAAAAAGAAATGGAATTCGGGTTAGTTGGTTGAACGTGTGGCTTCGACCCACACCCTGAAATTAAGAGTATTCATGCTCTACTAAAATTTTAAATCTTTTGAATGAAATATACCTACTGATTTTCCTTTGGTATCTGCTACTTCGTATAGTGCATTTCCTACGGCTCGTACTACGCGACATTTTAAGTATTTTGGACAAAATTTTGAACTAACGTTTTTCGCAGCATCACTTTGAACAAAATTTTTGCGAAATATTTCTTGGCCAGGTTCGAATTTCTTCTCAGATGCCCTTAGGTTATAGGCTTTGGAATGCCTGTTAAACGCTCTTTTCAATTGTTCTTTCATCTGTGCTTGAATGAGCTGGACACGATCAGCTTTGCTAACAGCGGTGAAATCGTCGTCATTCAAAAGGTTTAAGCGTTGTAAAAGTGGATACAATCCCGCGTGGGTTACCATCTGAGTTCCGAACAAGGCAAAATACGGGGTCTTAGAAGTAGATTGATGGACAGAGGTGCAGAGCGATTGTTGGATTTCCGGAATATACTTGTCCCAATCTTTATGATCCTGTTTGATATACGAACGAATGCCAGACAAGATGGACTGGTTAACCCGTTCGGATGCGTTCGATTGGGGAGAGTACAAAGCAGTTTTCATATGCGTTATTCCGTATTTTTCAAGATGTTGTTTGAATTGTGTGGATACAAATTGTTTCCCATTATCCGAATGAATATATTGTGGTACTCCAAATATGCTATACACTGTT
The DNA here is from genome assembly GCA_911387755.1 of Chrysotoxum bicinctum. Taxonomy (NCBI): domain Eukaryota; kingdom Metazoa; phylum Arthropoda; class Insecta; order Diptera; family Syrphidae; genus Chrysotoxum; species Chrysotoxum bicinctum. The sequence continues at coordinate 122,030,660 of OU426989.1, read as the reverse complement.
TGTTCTAAAAAGTTTGTAACTAACTGGGTATTGGCTTTTGCCATTGGTTTCAAAAGCACGAATTTTGAGAGGTGATCTATCAAGACGAATAGGTGTATATTTCCTTTTTTCGAACGTACATACGGCCCCATAAAATCTATATAAATCTTTTGAAAGGGTCGTTCGAAGGTAACATGGGTTCTCATGGGTGGTCGTATGATTTTATTCGTTCTTTTGCTTTCTTTACAGATTTCACATTTAGCTATAAATTCCTTAACATCTTTTGCCATCTTTGGCCAAAAATAAAAATTTCTCAATCTTTCGAGTGTTTTGGCAATACCACCATGGCTGCAGTTGGGCGGGTTGTGTGCTTGAGTAACAAGTTCTAAGGTGAGATCTGAGGGTACCCAAAGACGCCATTGTATGTCAGTACGATCAACATCAATATCTGAATGAAAAAATTTTCTATACACCACATTTTCAGAAACCTTTACGTCTGGGCTTAGATCTGGATTGTTACGCACTTTTTCAATTAAAGACAAATAGTCTGTGCTTTTGAAATGATCTGATTTCAGGTCTAGGTTGAAATCGTTAGATTCAACTAAATTGTAATTTAAACTTTCTAGGAATGCGCGTGATAAAGCATCCGGCACGACATTAGCTGAGCCTTTGCGATGTTCTATTTCGAAGTCAAATGCCTGCAACTTTAAAGACCACCTCGCTAGGCGTCCACTTAAGTCTTTTAGCTGCATAAGCCATTTCAGACTCGAATGATCTGTGATGATCTTGAAATGAGTACCTTCAATATAAGGTCTAAACTTTTTCACAGATAGGACAGCAGCTAGACATTCCTTTTCAGTCACTGTGTAGTTTGCCTGACACGAATTAAGTTTCTGCGAAAAGAATGCTATTGGTTGTTCCTCGTTTTCGTCATTAATTTGGAACAACACAGCCCCGACACCCTGGTCTGAAGCATCACATTGTACTACGAACATTTTGTCATAATCCGGGTTATTTAACAATGGTGCAGTACACAATGCTTCCTTAAGGTTTTCAAAAGCTTGTTTAGCTGCAGAAGACATTTCGAACTTTTTACTACTTTTCTTAAGCATATCAGTAATTGGTGAAGCGAGGCTAGCAAAGTTTTTTATAAACCTGCGGTACCAGCCGCACATTCCCAGGAATCGACGTACTTGCTTTACACTTTTCGGAAGTGGGAAGTCATTGATGCCTTGTACCTTGTCCGGGTCTGGCATTACTTGACCATGACCAACGACAAAACCCAAAAATCGAAGCTCCCGAAAACAAAATTTCGATTTCTCTACATTTATTGTGAGATTCGCATTTTTTAAGCACTGAGCTACCGTTTCCAATCTACGCAAATGATCTTCAAAATTTCCTGCGATAACGAGTAAATCGTCCATGTAAACGAAGACGTATTCCCTCAAGGCTGATGGAATGACCTTGTCCATAATTCGACACATCCTAGCAGGCGCATTGCAAGTACCGAACGGCATTACAGTGAATTGCATGAGGGATCTCCCTGGCACTGTAAATGCGGTCTTCTCTCGGGAATCTTTGTCAAGCGGAATTTGCCAGTATGCATCTTTTAGGTCAATACTTGAAATATATTTGGTGTCACCAAGACGACTTAGCATTGCGTCTATGTGATGTATTGGATTAGCATCTTTTTTTGTGAGAGAGTTAACTTTTCGATAATCGATACACAAACGATTTTTATCGGGTTTTCTTACAAGTACTACCGGTGATGACCATGGGGATTGACTCTCTTCGATAACTCCTAAGGCTAACATACGATCTATTTCTTCATTTATCACGGACTGGATGACTGGTGAGACTGGGTAATGCCGCTGTTTTACTGGCTGTGCATCCCCTGTGTCTATGACGTGAAAATCCACAGTCGTCTTACCAAGTCCGAGTTTTGAAAAAGATGGAAATTTTTCTATAACTCTTTCCAGAGCTTGAGTTTGTTCGGTATTTAATTCATGTTTCTTTGGGTCATTTACTAAGAGTTCAGATATCAGATTTGGGGCCACTTTAAAATCAACCCAAAAGTCTATGCCTAGGTACAAAGGTTGGGTTAAAGATGGAACGAGATATAAATCAAGATTGCGTGACATGTTGTTGTAATGCAACATGACATTAACTCTTCCAACTATCTTTTGCTCACTTCCATCAGCGGTTTTTATGCCAGATTCAAATTTCATAATAGGCAAATTATTTCGTTGGACAAAATTTTCGCAACCGTTACCCAAACAAGAGATGGATGCGCCACTATCGAGTAAACCTCTAACTTCCTCTCTACCTATACGTACCGTAGCAAAAGGCCGTGGATCGTTTTCAGATACAATATTTGACGATTCTATCAGTTTTGTAAAAATCTTTCTTTTGGTTTTTCTTTTCAGGGCATTATTTGGTTCAGTCAAGGGTATATTTAGTTCCTGCAGGGAAAAAAGTTTCAAACGAAGCTCGTTATATCTTTTAAGCCTCTCTTCGTAAGTTTTTAAGGGTATTGTTTTAGTGATGTTATCTTTAATATCATTGGTTTTATTATTAGTCAGAATTGTTACAATTGTTTTGTTGGAAGTATCATTGGTGTTAACGCCAACGTCTTTAAAATCTTTTCCGGTTCTTAATTGGTCTGTAGAGAGCGAGAGTCCCCGGTAGGCTTCTCGCTCGGTTGGCGGTTTTCCGACCCAGGATTGCACGTTGGGCACTGTGGAGTCGTATAGCCATCTAAGCCACATCTGTAGCAAAACAGCCTCCTTACTGGTGATGCACAATTCACGAATGAATGTCCTTCCTTTTTACAATTATAGCATTTCCGGTACCGTGAAGGTATGACCTTACCGTCAATTGCGTTGATGGTTTCATCTTGCAAATCGGAAAATTCAGATAATTCCGTTTCATTCAGTTCATGGATATGTTTTTGGGAAACAAAAGAGTTAGGTCGCGTGCGATGTGTTTCTCGCATCGACAACATCTTTTCTGTCTTCCTACACTCCACTCTCAAATGCTCTAACGAGTAAATTGACATTGGATAAATAAACTGCATGAGCTTAGTATTTATATTCCCCTTTACAATTTTCAAAAGATCGTATTCTTTCATTTCTTCACGCAACCGATTCTTGAGATCAAGTATAGAGTTGTAATAGTCATCAAAAGACTCTGTCCAGAGTTGACGACGCTCCATGATTTGTTTTATTATTTCAAAATCTGATTCGTGACGTCGAAACTGTTGAAGCAAGGCACCACGCAATTCTTCCCATCCTGACCTAGGATTTGTGCGTAAGTGTTGCCAGAACCAGTTCTGTGCATTTCCCTTAAGGAGCAAATGAAAATTTTTCACAATATCAGACCAGGGCATCATATAGTTTTCTTTTAAGGTTTCCACACGGAAAATGAAGTCTTCGATGGACATTGATTTTTCGTTTCCTTCGAAACTTAGTCCCCATCGATCTAGTTTGTATTTTCGATTATAATCGTCATACATTCTACTAGTCTGTAAATATGGTTCAAAATTGTGTGGATTTACATATGGTTCCCCATTTGAGGTATTTGAAACGTTCACATTACTATGGATATCTTGAGCCTGTACAGAGTGAGATCGATGACGATTTTGAAGTTCAGGTTGCGTAAGATCATTAGTTCTAACTTCAACATTCAAAGGCGAAGCTTCATGAGAACGTACATACTTTTTTCTACGCTGAGCATTGTGAGGTTTTTGAACATTTTGATTTTTATTCTGATTATTTTGACTTTTTAGTTCTTTTTGTAAGGCATTTTCCACAGTTGTGGCAACGACCTTTTTGACGCTGTCAGCAATTATATCTTCTAAAGAAGTTAAAAGTTGAAAATGCATAGTTTCTAAACTTCGCTCAACACACTGTACGATGTATCTTTTAATGGAATTTTCAGTTTGAAAGGAATTGACATTAATTGCAGTTTCATCATTGGCTTTTGGAAGACTGAGATCTTCCGAGCCAATAAGATCTGCGAAATCTTCTACATTATCTGCCGCATTGGATTCAATATTGAACTCTCTTATAGATCCTATTGGATCTATCATACTGTTTTCCTTTCTTTGACTTTCGTTTGCTGTTGGAGCGGTATTTTTATTTATGATTGGAGTATGTACAACCTTATTATTACGTGGCGTGTTCGTATCCTGAACAAGACCAAAACTTTTTCTATTTTTGTTTTGAGAACGCGTTGTCAACGGTTCAGGCAACTGACCCTTTGGCACTGCACCACGAGGCATTCTATTTTATTTATTTTTATTTTTTTTTTACTATATATTATTATATTTGATGCTATTCTATTTTGGGAATATTTATTATCAATTCAATACTTATAAATTTTTTTTTCTATTCTTTTAGCTAAATAATTATAAGGAAAATAATTTTTTTAACAAAATTTATTTCGAATACTAAATTTTACTCAATTTTTGGTACAATCTTCTTTAATCATACAAGGGAAAGGTGAAAGATTATGGATGAAAAGGCTAAGGAAATAAATGGTATTTTCGAATGGACATGGTGTTGAACACACAATTTCTTTTCTCAGTAAAGTGCGGAAATGGAAACTTTGAATTCCACTTCACTGCTATTTACAAGGTGTAAACTGGGTATCTCTTTAATGAAAAATAAATAAGTTCTATGGAAATAAATATACTTCATATTATTCCTCTATAGATACGCAAACACATTTAAAGGAACCTCTCGCATACACCTACATACTTAGTAAACTCAGCGCTGATTGTATTTAAACTAATAGAGTTCTAATCGCTAATCGGCTTTTGTTTACCTAACTAACATTCATACTAAGCGCAAATATAAATAAGGCCTAGTCGTTGGGCGCCATATTAATTGTAATGGTTGGGAGTAATGGTGGGCAATCCCTTCTAAGCAGCGGGTGGCACGCTGGTCGACGCACGGCTAATGCTCGCCGGATGGGGGGGATCTTGCTGCTTTAAGACCATACATTAATAAAATTTTCGTGCCAAGATCTAAACTAAACACAAACACACATAAAAGAATAATTGTTGTTCAACATCTCACTCCTCTTTAACACACGGATGTAAATATGTGCTAGCCATAAGGCTATGGGCAACCCTTATCCAACAGTAGCCTTCGCTACCTCCATACTGCATGAGCCTATGTTAATATGCAGTCCCTTGAAGTACTTATTGAAAACCAGTTATACCATTTACCCTATTTCATCTTTCTGTTCCACCTTTCCCTTAAAATATTACCTTAGTCCATCTTCATATTTATTTTAAATCATAATTCTTAGTCTTTAATTGCATTGGTTTTAAATCCATTTATTTCTTTTCAAAACGTTATAAAAATTAATACCATATACTTGACCTACATATCTTAGGCTAAGTTCATTAACCTTAAACATATGGTGTGCAGATTTCTGCAAATTCAATATGTGCTCTCTGAGTTATTTGAGTAATGAGAATAGCTTTAAAGATAATTAACAGAGTATGTTAACTCAACGCTGTTAACACTGATATAATCAGCTGTTAGAGATAAAATTTATTAGAGCAATAAGAGAAAATTAACTGTTGACGTTGAACATTTATGTGTGTCACTTTTAAAAAACAACAAAATATGAATCTATAGTACTGATAAGTTTATATAAGTATATTATGACGTATGTAAAACAAGAATTGTATATTGATTGAATGTATATAGCAATAACTCAAAATTGAAAGATAAAAAGAATTTTTGAAAAGAACCAAGAGTACATTTAAGTAAAGGTATATGTGTATGTTAAATAAATTTAATAAATATAATTTTTCTTACGTCACTTACTTGACAACAGTTGATGGTCCATCCACGATGTGCGCACATAGGTGATGTCTATCGCGTTGTATCCGTTTATGAGTTTTATGTTTTATTATGTTATTAGTTAATTCTTTTTGTGTGTTATTTTGTAGAATTTGTAATTATTGATAAATTAGTAAATTAGCTTATGTTTTGTTTTACACTTGGTTTTCTTCTTTTTTTTTCTTATTATAACTTTATCTTTTACATCAAATGAATTTCACTATATTTTTTTTGTTCAATAAAAAGCAAACTTTTGTCGAGTCAGAGAAGTGACTTAAATCGTATGACTTTTGGGAACGCACTAATTGCGTCACTTGTTGAGGTTTTGATCTTGACCAAAGTTGACGATACGTCCGTCGGATTAATGCTCACTCCTCCCAATTGGGTTCTCTATAAGAACTAGAGTTCAAGAGCTCCTGAGTGAGAGGTGTTCGATCGGTTGCTCCTCAAGAGATCAAGTTTGTCGTTTGTTTCTCGATTTGGACTCAAAGTAATGTCTATGAGAAATAAATGTGGCACATCAATTAGATTTGGCTCCAGATTAAAGAGCTATAGGCAAGCCGTTCTCGGGCACGTGGAAGCTTATGATTTTGAGTAGCGTTTTTTCCACTTGCACCTCAAACAGAGTCAATTCTGTATATAAAATATTGTATTTTTAGACACTCTCGTTTATAAAAAAAATTAAACTTACATGGACTTGCTTTTAGTAACTTTAAATTTTCTCCTACTCAGAGAAATGATGTGACACAAGACGAAAACTCACTCGATGCAAACCTAATAGTTTAACTTGTTTTATAGAATTTTATAATTTTCGTATGAAATAAAAACATTACCTCAATATTTTCACGACAAAAATTAAAGTTATTGAGACTTTTAAACTTATACAAGAAAATTAATACTTGTAGCTTATAAAAGATTGGCTTGAAGTTTTAAGCCACGCTTATGACCGTCTCAGCAAAAGGTTAGTTTCCAAAAGAACGATTTCATTGACGGAAATGATCATCTCATCTCATGATCGTCGTGTAGTTCGAATTGTCGAATTGCGCTCAATAAATTTCGAATATGGTAAAGTAGTTAGACAAATACGATATAAGGGTAAGTAACTACTTGTGACTTGACAAATTGTTTTCTTTAAGTGTTCTTGGTAAGCATATCAAATAAAATTCATCACATATGGAATGATCATATATTCGAACGCATGAAAATTATCAGGTTTTCCTAAAAGAATTTGTATGCCTTTCAGATCTGACTAAATCTATAAGTAATAAATCGGCCCACAACCGAGTATAACTCTCATATCTGTGCTAGTGGTCCGATTTCTCATTTAAATCCGTTGAATAGAATCCAGAACAGAGTTCTTAAACTTATAGCAGACACATCCATTACGGATTTAACTGTTTTATCCTTATTTGTAGTATTGAAAATTCTCGAATGAAATAACCAGTTAAATTCCTTCCCTCAAGCAATAAAGCCGTAATACTCGTCTTGCTGCTTATCAGTTTACCCTTGAGCCTCATTTCAGATGTAACCCTAAATATAGGGATCTTTCCTTAGCCGCTATTTTTGAATGTAAAATACTTTTCCTTTCTCCAGAGAGAGAGAGTGGTCCTTCTGTTCGAGTAAAATTTCGCGCGCTTAGTCAATTTTACGGTCGCCATAATCGTTGTTCCGAGACCGATAGGCCCTTTATGGATGATTGGGTTCGTCGAGAAAAAAAATTGTCAAATTCAGGACGATCACAATCCCGACGAGTTTCCACCAAACTGCAATACATCCAGAGGGGAAAGTCACTGCTTAGTTTTTACTAGTTTACTTAGTTTACTTCTTTTAGAATGACGCGACGTTAGCCAGGCCATCACCGTCGGCGACGAACGGCCCAAATTGGATGACACCGTCCTAGTTTCAATAGGACGGGGCGCCACCTACCATAAAGCCAGTGCAGAAAGGATATTTTTCATGACCGATTTCGGACATGGTTGTCTCACGCGTAGGCGATGTAAATGTGTCACCTTGATCGTGCTATTTCGCTCCGTTAGACTCCTTCTTGAGGGGGTGTTTTCTTAAGTCCCAGGTCTCAAAAAATCGTCACTGCTCAGAATTCCAATATAATCAGTTCCATTGGTCAAATTCTGCATACTTTAAGCGCCAGAGTTATAGAAAAGGACATCTCGGAGAGGAAGCCTAAAATAAAGGCAAAGCGTTTTGAAGAAAGTTTCTGAAAAAAAATTTCGAAGCAACATAATATGGAATATATTTTCCATAATCTTTTGGTTTCTTCTAGTCCATACAAAACTAGTTTTAGAAAAAAAAATCGTATCCTTTTCAAGTGCTGCAGTTCTTGAAAGCACTAGCAAATAACACACTGAGGGGCTTATGATGTATTTACAAGTGTAATAAAATGTAATTTTTCTGTAATTTTGTACAATTACTTGTTACAAAAAATTTACTACTCGTGTAATGCAACATTGGGAATAAAACATTTTCTGGCGATTTCGCATGAAAAGATGCTGTAATAAAGGCTCCAAGGTGTCAATGTATTCAGTGTTATTCGCAACTATGCGAAACGAAAGCTTCAACATGGCACCTAATAAATTTTAAGTCAGTGTTACATCCAAGTTTTTTCATCGAGATCATAATTTTTTTATGTTATGGTAACCCCCAAAACATCCAGGCAACCATTCTTCTGTGTATAGAAATATGGCTTCTACTGACGAGACAGTAACTCTCATCTTTATTCCTTAAATAAGACTGCTAAGAGAATTGTTCTTAGGAGCCAAGAATTAAAGTTTGGTTATGAAAACAAAAAACTTGTTATGGGATCACAAATGCTCCTTTACGACTTATGTTCACAACAGTGTAGGCGAATCATACACGGCTAAAATAAATTTATTCAACTCGCCCATACTTGCGAGTGGGAGGAGAACGTTGACATCAGAAAAGTAAAGTTTGTGATTAGTTTGCTTGTTGCATTAAAAAGTAACTTCCTGTTCTTCGAAGCTTTTTTTTATATTCGGAAATTTAAATAAATACATTTTTTTTTTCGGTTTGTTGTCTTTTCTCATTCGACATTTGCCCAAATACTTTTTGAGGAAATCTGTCATTTAGCAAATTGAAAAATGGTTTTCTTTATACAAATCCAATAATATGATTTAAAACATTAAGGATCTGATAAGGATTCTACTGCAAAGCTTTTATCCTAAGTATTAAGGTTAGGGTTTTCATAGAAGTATAAAATTACTTAGTATGACTTGTTATGGGATTATGTGGACATATTTAGAGCAAATTTTTCTAAAAAGGATTTCTTGTTAAGTCTATAAGCTTATATAATCTTATTCCAAGAAGAAAAAATAATGTAGCTATAAGATTTAAGTAATTTTAAGCTGCAAAAGTAGAAGTGCTATGAATTCCATTTGAATCCCATTTTCATAACAGGATATTAATACTTAAGCCAAGCAATGGGATATACAGCAGTTTTATGTGTTTTTTTTTTCAGATTTCAAGAACTTATCTCTGGAAAATAGATATGTTTGTTGGGTGGTTAACTATATCTGATGAATAAACGCAATAATTAAATCTAAGACCCCAAAAACTAATTTTGGTCATAGTTTTTGGGAAATCTGCCAGTCTGCGTCTGTGGAACGCACTACCGGGATAAATAAAAGTATTAATAAATGGTACAATACAAGTAAAACAGCACTTAAACTTCATTTTAAAAATTATATTTGAATATTTTATATCTCTAGGAAAATATGTAATTTGTTAATCTACCAAATGTAATCATTTTTGTAGCTCTTATATACGAGTAATTATCTTATTTTACTTTATCAAATAATGACAGCCTGTAATGACAGCTCACATATGACAAGAACTGCACAACCATCCAACATCGTCGGTACTACAGTGCAAATATCAAAGACCAGTGCTGTCGGTGGGAGTTTAAATTCTAATATTTAGTAACAAAGCCGTCTGCCTTAGATCTAGTAATATAATATTAAGTGATTTAAAGAATAAAAACGAATATTTTAAAATTCTATCTTATAATGTATCAGGGCTATCTAATAAATCCTTATTCAATGACTTTTATAAATTTGTGAATAGTTTTGATTTAGTATTTTTATATGAAACTTTTATAACAGATAATAATTTTGCAAGTATTGAAAACAAGCTAATAGATTATAAGTTTATGTGGATACCTGCAATACGTAATCATACAAGAGGAAGAGCGAGCGGAGGATGTTTCTTCGGTTTCAAGAAAAAATTAATAAACTTAAACTGCGAGCTTCGAAATCAAAACCGTGTAACGTATATTAATTTAAAAATCAACGAAAACACTTTTTTGATATTACCTATGTACCTGAATTACAACAATTGGGATGATGACTTTGAAAAATTAACGGAGATATTCAATGTTATAAGTTCTTCGAACGTTATGCTGATTGGAGACCTGAATGCTAGAATTGGCGAAGATAGTGGACTGATGAATGAAGTAAAGGGAAAATGTAGACAATCCAAAGATGCGATTCGTAATGCAAGAGGCAATAAACTGATGGAATTTTGTGATTCATTTGGACTTCGAATTCTTAATGGTACGAGTTTAAGCGATACTTCGGGAAATTTCACTTTTGTTGCTGGACAGGGGTCATCAGTGATTGATTATGCTATCATAGGTGAAGACTGGGAGCCGTTTGTGACAGATTTTGAAATTAGAGAATTTCCCTACTCAGATCACCTGCCTCTAGTTCTAACTTTCCAACGGACTGCGCAGACAATTGACGAGAACACCAACAATCAACCTTTGCCAAGACTCTGCTGGAAATCTTCTAAAGCATTGACTTATAGGGAACAACTAGACCTGAAACTTCAAGAACACCAAAATGCAGACTTTCTTTTGCTGGAGCAAATAGTAAAGCCATCGTATCCGCATCAACATATAAGCAAAAACAGATTTAAAAGAGGTAACGAGCCTTGGTTTGATGAAGAATGCCGAAAGGCTCGTAAAGTTTCTTTTGCTTGGCTGATAAACTTCCGGAGGTCATCTCAAGGTCTTTTTAGAAGTGACTACATTGAGGCCAATACAAAATATAAGGAGCTATGCAAAAACAAAAAGAGGAAATACGAGGAACGGCAAGCATATAGGCTGTCGATTTGCAAAAATGCAACAGAATTTTGGAAACTTGCTTGGGAATTAAATGGTAAATATTCTTCAGTACCGAAAAATTTGGATGGAAGTGTGTTATACACGCACTTTAAATTTCTACTTAATCCGTTAACGTCATAAAAAATCTGGCATTATGCGCCACCCCAAGTCACCAGTGAAGTTTTAGATTCTGATTTCACTATACAAGAATTAGAACAAGCGCTATGGTCTCTAAAAGATGGGAAAGCTGCAGGTGCGAATGGTATTCCAGTTGAATTTTACAAATATGGAACGGTTAATCTTAAAGAACGTCTTGTAACGCTTTTCAACAAAGCAATGGAAGGGGATCTTGTAGTCAAGGAATTTCAGGATGCCATTATATACCCAATCCACAAAAAAGGATCAGTATTAGAAGCTTCGAACTACCGAGGAATTTCGTTTCTTAATGCAACGTATAAGATTTTTACAACAATGCTACCTAAACGACTCACTACCTGGATTGATGCAGAGAATATTTTGAATGAGTTCCAAGCCGGCTTCAGATCAGGATACTCTACTTTAGATAATATTTTCATCCTCAGAAGTATAGCGGAGAGCTTTAGCATGCAGAAAAGAAAACTTTATGTATTCTTTATAGACTTCAAAGCAGCTTTTGACACAATAAATCGAGGAGCTTTATTCTATAAATTATATGGTTTAGGATTATCGCTGAAGTTTGGACGTGTGCTTGAGGAGTTGTACAAAGGAACTCAGGCGGCAGTTTGGAATGGTGTGGAACTTTCGGATTGGTTTGTTTCTACCTCGGGAGTGAGACAAGGTTGCACATTGAGTCCCACTTTGTTTTCGCTCTTTATTAATGATTTCATCGATTGCCTTTGCAGGAGTCCGTATCAAAGCATTATTATTTGCGGACGATATCATCATGTTACAACTCATGATAAACAAAGTATACAATTACTGTTGCTTATGGAACTTAATTGTTAATACACAAAAGTCTAAGGTCATGATATTTAAAAAAGGTGGAGGTCGGAATGCCTCGAATGAAAAATGGACGTTTAACGGAGAGACTCTGGAAGTTGTCAGCGAATACAAGTACCTAGGTGTACTCTTTTCAAGGAATTTGAATATCGAAAGACATTTTACTGAAAAACTTCAAAAGGCAAAAGCTGCAATCAATATCACCTGGAAAAGATGCTTTACGAACGGAAACATTGCGCACAGCAGTAAATTTAAGGTATTTGAAACCTTTGCGTTGCTGAAAGTATCCTTTTGTATGGCTGTCAAGTGTGGGGATGCAAAAAGTTTCACACGGTAGAAAAACTCTTGACACATTTTATTAAGAGAATATTTCGCCTATCATTGAACACGCCCAATTACGTTATTATGTTAGAGACCGGACTGTCTCCTCTTTTCGTAAAAAACTTGAAATTACAAGCTGATTACCTTCTGAAAGTCTTCAAGTTGTCTGTAATTCTCAAAGCCGTCCAAGAGCAAAACAGTTGGTACAGGGAGTGGACATGTCTCGCAGAAGGCTGTAATCTCAGTTTTGATTTAAACATTGACAACATTTCGAGCTGTAAGGCCCTTCTATACGAAGTAATTTCGAAGATAGATGAGAAGAGTAGAGCTGAATATACAGATGAAGCTTCCAACTCCATTTATAGAACAGTATATAGCAGACTGAACCACAACTTGACAGACAGAAACTACTTCAAAGTTGATAATAATATCAGCGTGATTTCTACAATGGTCAGACTTCGTAGTGAATTACTCAGCCTGAACTTCATACCACATAGATCCGATTTACCGTTAGAGTGTAGCATATGCAACTTGAAGGAAAGAGAAGATATCATTCATTTCATAGGAAAGTGTCCAACTCTAAGAGAATCCAGAAGAAGCATTCTTGGCAGTGATTTTTTGTCAGAAGAAGAAGTTCTTACCGAACTAAATGAGATGAACGTTGCAAAATTGTATGAATATTGTAAAATTGCGTTAAGGTACAGAGGAAGAATAATTAATGAAGATTTCTGAATAGATAAAAATTAGATTTCTAATGTATCGTTTTTTATTATTTTTTCAATTGGTTTTCATTTTTTTTTCTTTAAATGTAATCAAATCAAACTGTGATAATCATGTACAATGCTCTAAGATGTGTTAATTGTTGTCAATCTGGCAGACGGAAAATGCCATGTCATAATGATTTTTTGTATATAAACATGTATTGTAAGAAATCATTTTATAATTCAATAAAAATCTTTTCTATCTATCTATCTATCTATCTTATTTTAATTATAATGTTTCACAATACCTTACAGTGTAAGCAAATCATTATTAAATACAAATATTCTCTTAAAATGACCTTTTTTTTAGATACAAACTTAAAAATTCTAAGCGATAACGATCGACCTAGTCGTTCATTTTATTTGTAGAGTAAATTGGCATGGGCGGCATTTATTCCATCCAATTTAGTGTGATTGAGAAAGGCTTGGTGCCGGTTCGAAATTTCCCCTTTCAATTTCTTCAACCAATTTAAATAATTTGACAGTATCTAAATATTTGGAGCAATGAATTTGCATTGAAAATAAATTCCATTCATAATAACAGGTGGGCGAACCAACCTAATCGCGTGGGTGTCCTTTAATTAAAGTCTAGGCGATGTCCTCATCTAATTTCCTATCTCGCAGAGTATATGTATTTGTTTGTCGGCCTTCGAGTGAATATTTTTTCTAAATATAGGCACTTAAAAAAAATAAGTAGCTACAAGAAAAAAACTCAACTAGGTAGGTGTAGATATGTAAAAGTACATGTTGGTAAATAATACATTTCCCAACAAAGTGAATAAGAACACAAAGAATATACTTTTTTTTCCAAAAGAAAAACTTTTGCATCCTTCACTTCTTGGCTTTTATATCAAGGATTTGTTCTTGATATTCTATCTTTATTTTGCCATTTATTTTCTAGAAATGCGACTGTCACTTTGCGAGGAAATGCTTCAAGCTTCAGGGAGGCAATAAATAATAGTGCAAGCAATCCTTGAGCATGGAGATGTTTGTAAGAAATGAAATTAGGTATATTTTTAAAATCTTTGCTTTATATTTACATACAGACCTTTTGATGTTCAACTGTGATGTATGAATTTTTTTTTTCTTTTTTGAAATTTACACAAAAAGTCTTTTTGCAGTTTGATTTGTTGTGGTGTACTTGATGTTCCCAGAAATGGAAATTCTGACTTGTCATTTAAAATTTCAGAGACCCTGACCTTCAGTATTCGAATGTTTTAGTGTAAAGATACTCGTATTTTGGCAAATTTGTTATTTTTAAACTCTTTTGTTTTATGTTTTAAGTTTCTGAAATTAATTGTTATGAATAATACATATATCTGCCATTGTTTCTCAAAAACTGAAAAAGGTTTGCGGTGCAACAAGCGGCCTCACCAGTCCTAGCAAAAATATAATTTTTTGAAATGTCCCGATCCGCCTTGCACGGTGATGACGGTGATGATGTGGATGGCAGCCATGTGACGAAGTCTTTTGCGGATATCTATAGCTACAGTGCCTTGCTACGCCCCAAGAAAAACACACAAGTCTTAAAGGCAAATAATAAATTCTATTCATTTTATTAAGTCATCTTAAAACTTATATAATTTGCGTTGTGCCAACAACCATGGAGCAAGTCACTTATAAATGGCCGAATAGAAAATATGAATTTGCAAAATTTAAGTCAGCAATAGTCAACGGGCTTTGTGAATAAGTAAAAGTCAAAAGTTTAAACTTGGATTTTAAAGTAAAATCTAGGTTTTGGGTTTTGCGTAATAAAAAATACGTCAGACGCTCAAGTAAAAGTTGTAATCTTTTTAGTAATTACAAAATCATTTTTAAATAGCCAAAGCCTTATATTTCCAGCTTAAGCTAATTTTTCCAGCTTAAGCTTCAATATGTGTGATTAAAGATTGCTAGCTAGAATATTATAGTAAACGCTACAAAAATATCCATTCATAGACCCCTGATTAGAAATCTTACATTTCAATGTATGGAATACATTTCGTTGTATGGAATACTTATGGTCCAAAATTTCATATAAAAAGGTCAGAAATTAGGAAAGAAGACTTTTAAAGTTTTTTTCGGTTTTCAAAAGTGACTTTCTGATTACTTTTTAGGTGAATCAATAGTGTGTAGAGGAGGTGCAATGACCTGTTTTTGCGTTATGTGATTATTGCAAATAAATTTGGAAAGTATTCTTTTTAAAATGTGTATGGTTATTATAGATTCGAAGTTTAATAAAAATCGTTAGAGCTGGTTTTGAGAAATTTTGAAAATACGAAAACCGTTGTATTAGAGCTACCCGTCCTAGATACGCTAGGACAACAGAGCGACTCTAGAAAATGACCTACAAATGGCAAATCGGTCCCCTTCTTAGGCTCTATAGTGGGCGTATAGACGCACAGACTGATGAGCAATGCGATTAATGTTTTCTTGGACTTATCAACCAATCATCGTTATGTTACGAGTATGTTTGATTAGTATCTCAAAAAGGTTTTTTTTTAGGAAAACAATACTTGTCATACAGAGCAAGAAACGATTTTGGTAATCCAAAATCCCCCGTTTCAATTTTCAGTTAAATTAACAGTTTAAGCCAAAGTTTCTAAGCAACAAAAGCTTAAAATATTAAGCTAAAGCTAGAATTTTCTTTAAACTTGGTAGATAGCAAAACAAAGGTTTTTTAAGACCAAAAATAATGGTGCCTGCCATACGTTTTTTTCGAAATTTTATAATTTTTTTTTTCAAAAACTGTAACACATATGTATCTGAAAAGATTCACAAAATTTTATTTAGTTAAAGCTAGGTAATGCTTGAAAAATAAAATTAGAAGAAATCTATAACTATTTTTTTCGAATTTTGAATTTCTCATTGTGGGCACAACGGATCTTAATGAAATTTTTTTGTATAAAGAACCTTCTTAAAAGTTTGAAAAACATTGTATTTCAAAACGTAAGAAAAATCTTGAATTTTTGAAAAATTGTTCAATATCTTTTTTTTTTGAAATTTTATTTTTATTCGAAAAAAAAAAACACAAATTTAAAGTTGGCATCCACAATGTTTTCTTAAACATTTATAATTTTAGTTCTTGCATGAACGAATATTTGCGTGAGAAATCACATGGCATCGTGTTTTAAGCTCCAACTACTAAACGGAGTTGTTTTAAATTATTGGAGTTGTTTTAGTCATTAAAAAATGAATTTTATGGTTATGAATGAATGAATATTGAGTGGGGGTTTGTACAGCGACCTAAAGATTTATTATGCCTCCATCCAGAGCTAGAGCTAGATGAGTTGCTAACCCTACAGCTCTTCTTTAAGAATCTACGATTTTCGAAAACCTTTTTTAGCATTTGTATGGTGGGTACTGTTTATTTTAGATTAAATAAAATTTCGTTTCTTGCATCTTGTAGATTGTACTAAAAAAACTGTCAAGTTTAATAAAAAATGAACATAATGTTTTCGAAATATTGAGTTTTCAAAAAACAATTTCCTTTTCACAGTACCGTTATTTTTGCGCTTAAAAAAATAAATTAAATGCACGACTGGGTCGCACGACCTTGCACCTATGTAACAGACTAAGAATTTTGAAAATGAATGTTATTAGAGAAAAACTGTTCATAAGCATAAACATTAATTTTTTAAACGACTAAAACAACTTCTTTAGTAGTTAGAGGTAAAAATAGAATGTCATGTGATACAAATACAGGTTCATGCAAGAACAAAAATTATTAGTCTTTGTAGTGGTTTCTTAAAAAATAAGCTTTTATATAAAAAAATTTTAAAACATTTTTAAAAAAAAACTTTCGTACGCCAATTTAAAGTTTTTAATATTGTTCGAATAAAAATTAAATTTAAAAACAAATTATTGAGCCGTTTTCGAGATATTGAATTTTCAAAAAAAAAAGAAAAAACGATTTTTTTTTCAAAATTCAAAAAAATATTTTTCTTAAAGTTTTGAAATGCAATATTTTTTAAACTTTTTAGAAGCTTCTTTCTAAAAAAAAATTATTAAAATCCGTTATGCCGATAATGAGAAATTCAAAATTTTACAAAATCGCCCTATGGTAGGTACAGTCAGTAGTATCTTGTTTTCAAATTTTTTTTATTAAATTATAGATCTTAAAAATTAATTGAAAGAATAAAAATTTAAGTAAAATTCTCGGAACCGTTTTCGAGAAAAATACGATTTTCGAAAACTATTTTTTAACATTTGTATGGAGGGTACCGTTATTTTTAGGTAAAACAATTTTTTTTCTTAAATCTTATAACTTATATTAAAAAACTTTTATTTATCAAGTTTTGAAAAAATCGAGCATGGGGTTTTCGAAATAATGAGTTTTCAAAAAAAATTTTTGAATTTTTTTTTTTAAATCCAAAAATAATTTTTTTGAAAATTTGAATAAGTGCACAATAATATTGAAACTGCTGGGGAGCCTTAACATAAAAAAAATGATCAAAATCGGTCGTACCGTTTTAGAGAAAATCAAAAACCAAAAAAATTGTTCCAAAGGGGGGTACCAAAACTAACCATTTTTTGGAAAAAATTTTTTAACCATTACCTAGGTTGAAATAAAAGAAATTTTATGATTTTTTTTTTTTGAAATCTGTGGGACAGTTTTTGAGAAAAAAAAAATATTTATAAAATTTCGAAAAAAATTCGTATGGCAGGTACCGATATTTTTGATCTTAAAAAATCAAATCAAAAAACATCCGGGGGGAAAAAATTAAAACCCATATCTACCAAGTTTGAAGAAAATCGGCCGCGCCGTTTAGCTGCAATCGAACGGACAGACAGACAGACAGACAGACAGAATTGCGAGACCCACTTTTTTGGTCTTCGCTATCATCGCAATGCCAACTTTGATCAAAATCTCGAGTTCGATTTTTTTTCCGAATGCATAACTTGCCTTATAGTACCTACAAGTCGCAAGTAAAAAAGTGTGGGGGTAAAAAATTAAAAATTCTATCTACCAAATTTAAAGAAAATCGAACGAGCCCTTTAATCTGTAGTCGAACAGACAGTTAGATTTTATTTACTAATTCATAACTTGCCTTATAGTATCTATAAGTCGCAAGTAAAAATGTGTGTTCACTTAGGTCAGATGAAATTGACTTTAAGAAAAGCTATACAGCTATACGCTGTAATTCTATATGATTTTGAAAGGAACAATATACAAGAAAATATTTTGAGAAGAATTGTATCTCACCGGATGTGACTTCGAAAACGGTATTCAAGCAACAAAAATCATGTGAAATGCTTAGATTTCAGCATTTTTCCCTTTTCTGATCTGGCTGAAACTATAAATCCTCCGTTAACCCAAAACTTGAATATAGCTAATTGTCATATTTTGTCTATAACCACTTCAAGTCTCTTGGATTTAATTCAAAAAATTATATGTGATAGAACTAGACCAAAAAAAACTGTCATTTCTTGAACATCGTCGCATGTGACCTTAAAGATAATATAAATTTAAAGATAAATCTCAAGATAAATGTGAAAACAATACCACGTCCGTTTCGTCAACGAACTGCCGGCAGAACGACGAGGGACCAGAGAAAACTGTGAGTAGAAAAATTTTGTGGACACAAAGGTCTTTGAAAATTGTTAGGGTCACCTTTCTTAGATAATTTTTTTTATTTTACATTTTTTTCTTATATCTATTTATTTTATTTTGTTTTAAGTTTAAATTTTTGAATTTTTAGTGATTAGGAAAAGAAACGAGCGGGAGAGCTCAATTTTCTTATAATTTTTTTTAACATATTTAATAAAATTGTAATTTGAAGAATAGAAATATAGAAAAATGGAGTTCTAATTTCTAAAGCTAAAGGTGTGTGGAGGCTTGGTAAAGCCGTCCAGATGTGATCTGAGTTTGAGGACGTGACACGAACAGAATTTTCTCTACTGACTAACTCGTGACTAGTTGGGTTACATTAGGGGCTATTTCCCTTGAAAACATGGCCAAGGAAATAGCGAAGGAAGTATCTTTCTGATACTTGGGTGGGTTGGCCAGACCTTCGTCACTAACATCAGACGAACGTTCGAAATTCAGTATGGCGGTATCTGAGAGTGATGAAAAGGAGGTGCTTTAGATATAGGATATAGGTATAGGGTATTAGTTTTTAGGATTAGTTTAGGATTTATTTATTTTTTTTTTATTTAATTCATTTTTTTTATATAATTTTTTTTTAAGTAATTTTGGTTTCGGGTTTTAGTTTAATAGGTTAGTTAGTTTAGATAGGTTAGTTTTTTTTTATTTTTTATTTTTTTTTTGTTTTTTTTTTTTATTTTTTTTTTTTATTTTTTTTATTTTTTTTTATTTTCTTTCATTTTTTTTTATTGAATCGAAGCACCAACTATCTTTCCTCTCAGATATCGTCATCGTCTCTAGATTTGTGTCACATTTTTCCATCATAACTTTAGGCACGATCTAAAAATTAATGTTTAGTCGAGCAGGAGGTGCACTAGGGGATGGCAAGAACCACCCCAAGCGACGAGCGAAGCCGAGCAACCGCAAGCGTGCCGTAGCCACCTCTGGTGTACCGAAGATGTCCCCCGTGGAAAACTGACTCCTAACAATGGTGTTTTGGCAAAATATATAGTTGCAATCGTCTCTTAGAACAATTTCTCAGTAATACTGGTACTTCTGGGAATGAACCCAGTTTCGGACGTACTGGCAAGCATATGTAAGTGCCCCACACGAATATGGAACGATTGTCATGGCTCTATATTCCTCTCGTATTTTGGTACACAAAATCTTCAATCCTTCCATATTTCTTTAACGATTGCATTTAGTTTAATCGTTGAAAAGGTAGTCAAAATTTATTTCATACGCTGAATCATGCAGCTCTGGGATCTTGAAACCGCATTTATGATATATGTATTTGCAAAAAAGTATACCATTTAATTGGTCAAAAAATGTCAAGTAGTTTTAAAAATAGGTCAGTCATAGAAAATTTCTAATAAAGGTTCAAAGTTTTTCAAGCTCACGCTTCATTTTTGACACCTCATTTGTGGGATATTCTAAAAAAAATATAAACCATCCGAAATATCACTAGATCACATGATCATGATAAAAAATCATTTTCAGTAACTTGTCAGCCATAGTTTTTTTTTATAAATTTTTAAAGTTCTTTTTTCAGAAGATGTCACGTTATGTAACCTAGAAAAACACTAAATTAATGACGGATACATTACTGACTTTTAAATAGACCTTTTTAAAAAATCTAAGGGCCTTAGCGTGGTAGCTATACGTTTTAAGCCAATGTCCCACAAATGAGGTGCTTAAAATCTACAACCTTCAAAAAATTCAAGAAAATTACTAAACGCCAATAGATGACTGACCAACTACTTATAAACTACATGACCTTTTATGACCATTTACTGAGTTTTAAATTGGGATAGTTTTTTTTATAATGACCCAATTGTGGTGCCAAAAATTTTGTCTGCGATCTTGAAAAAAATCTTAAAAGTCCAAAAAATTATAATTGTCTGACCAATTATTGAAAATAGTGGGCCTTTTACCATGATCCAGTAGTCTTTCGGAAGGTAGACATTTTTGTGAATATCCCCCGAAGGAGGTGTTAAAAATTACACTCTTGCGTGACCCTGAAACAATTTAAGCTTTGATTTCAAATTTTCTATGTATGACCAATTTCTGAAATAAATTGATCTTTTTGACAAGGTACTGAACAATAGGATGGCATATTGCTTTTGCGAATATCCCATATAGGGGGTGATAAAATCTCAGAATCCAATTAGGCACACTCCTTTATTCAGAAGCCTAATCGTCTTAAATGAATTGACAATTTTTAAACAAATTCATGATTTTGTTATTTGAATGTTTAAATAAAATACTTAAAGTGTAATCATTGACTGTGTATATTGTAGGTTAGACGAAAATCAACATTTGGTGAATTGATTATACGTGCACTTGATAAAATTGATATTCAAAACAAAATAATTGATGACTAAATATCAAATGAATTACAGAATTCCCACAGATATTCTCAATAGGTGGGTGTTTTATGTATTTAACAATTTCCCACTCATTGCCGATTCGTATTGTTAGGCTTTGCTTGCTAGTCAAATTTTCGTAGGTTCTAAGAACATTAGGTGTAGTTGGTGATTGAATTTCAACTACTCATGTTCAATACTTATGTGTTCAAATTAAAAAAAAAGCGTTATCTCGAAGCAACAATAATATGCGGTAAAAGCGAAGGATATCATGTTTTGATTCCAAGAATATCAAAACGATATAAATGGATTTGCTCTTCAAGCTCAAATGAGAACAGCTTCTGGTGCTTCTTGCGTTCGCTATGACTATGAAGTTATTAAAGCTTCAGGGCAATCATAAGGAGTTGCAGGTTTTATACTAGAAAATCCATGTTTTGCACACGCTAAACTTTATATCGTCCCTTGATTGCAAGAACCCGGTTAAGGTGCTGTTAAAGGGTTGTATAGGGTTTTCCAATAAGAGGTGTTATTTTGATATTCAAAGAAAAATGGCATTTTTGGAGATAAATGATCGGATGTTTATTTCATTATAAAGAGGAAGGTATGCCGTTAATAATGGAACACAACATCAGCCAAATGGCCGCCAAGACCACGCTTACAGGACCATATCCTTTTCATGAAATTTTCCATAACCAAATCGCAAAGTGGCTGATGAGGCCCATTTCCACCTCGGAGGCTACGTCAACAAGCAAAACTGTCGCATCTGGGGCTCGGAAAACCCAAGAGTTATTGTTGAAAAGCCTCTCCATCCTCAACGCGTGACTGTTTGGTGCCCAGCGTCGATTCAAGACCTCAAAGATGAAATTCGTGAGGCTATCGAGGACATAGGGCAGCCACTTTGCGATTTGGTTATGGAAAATTTCATGAAAAGGATATGGTCCTGTAAGCGTGGTCTTGGCGGCCATTTGGCTGATGTTGTGTTTCATTATTAACGGCATACCTTCCTCTTTATAATGAAATAAACATCCGATCATTTATCTCCAAAAATGCCATTTTTCTTTGAATATCAAAATAACACCTCTTATTGGAAAACCCTATATTTGTATTCTGTGGGATTTCCGTTACTCATGTTTTGTGTTAACTTTACATCATTTGTTCTTTGGGTTCTTGGGCGTTTTTATATGTAATGGATTATATATGTAGGCGTTTTTGGGTGTTGTCTTTCATCGCATATACACAGGCGGGTGCTTTTTATAATTATTTTTATATTTGCCTTTCAAACCAAGGAAGGATTAAATAAAACTCTAGAGAATTGTTTTGCTGACGACAGTACTCTCAGCTTCTAATATTTGTTTCTAGATTCACGTCCTTGTGTTTCGGATGTGGATTTATAACGGCAGCAAATTAAAAGGTTATTAAATTCTAACCTAGATAGTATTTTCAAATGGTAAACCACAAACCGCTTCCACAAATTCTTCCAAATACTAATTCCGTCTTCTGTCGTTAAAGCAGAACCCGCGCTTCATGCCGCTATCCATGAACGGAACTTTAATTGAGGAACATTGAGGAACAAACAGCTCTCAGGGGCCCTATTTTTTATTACGAAACGAGCGGCAAGTCAACGATACTGAAGAACACGATATTCACGACAAAGAGCGATTAAGTAAAACGAAAAAACTCGCATTTCAACGATAACGAAGTAATTTCAACGATAATCGTTTTACAAAACAGGGCCCCAGTTCTCGGTATTTGGATCATAGATCACCTCGTGTGGAGTGACCAAAATCTAGAGGGTTTTCGAAATAGTTGTGCGTGAGATATTAACGATTTTTTTTGTTTGAAAAACGTATTGATGGTATTATCTGCGAAACAAGACATTGTTCAAAGGGCCTCCGCAGGTTTTGGGATCAGCTATATGCAACTTTTGCTGTCATTCCCATTCATATCGATTGCAATCGATAGGTAACGCTGATGGTGATAGCCATGCTATAGTAATTTTCGAAGAATTACTAACCTATGATGACATCGTGCTAAAATCCACTACAATCAGTGACTTCCTGAGCAAGCACTTCCACTTGGTAGACCTCGTGTAGATTGGAATCGTTCCATATCAGGAAGTGGCCCGGTCTTGATGAAATTCGGTTTAGTTGTTGAACCCGGGAAACTGCTGCATTTGCGGTATCAATCTTCCCCAATATTGATTAACAGATACTGTATCTTCCTGGTCGGAGAAATAATGGCTGATAACCGCTCGGGCAGAAATTGTACACTGTAATTTTTGAACATCACAAATGCTTTCGATGACCTTTCTTAGAAGTGCTTTGGCTTCAGTATTTCATGTTCTGGTTATTAAACATACCTATCGATATGAGAATGCTCTTGTTTAGTGAAAAATAGGTTTTCAAGCATTCGTGATGTTCGAAAACATTCCAACCAACACAATGGCTATGGTTTCAATGTAGTGTTGATTTTTCTTCCTAATAGATTAATATGGATTTTGCAAAATTTCTTCTTCTAAAGCTTTCTAAACCACGACTATCATTATTTTAAGGATTTGTTATAGTGGCAGGACAGAATTGTCGAAAAAATATTCTCCAAAGGCTGCGTTTCGAATTCTGTATAGGCTGGGGCATTCACAAAGGTTGTGAGATGAGTCCTCCTCTGCTTCTTCCCCGTGGCAATCTTTACATAAGTCCGACGAGCTAATTCCTTTTCTACTCATTTAGGTTCCCATTGTGTCGTGGCCCGTATGAACTCGAATTAGGATTGATAGTTGACTCCTGCCTATCTTAAGTACATATTCTGTCAAAATAGTCGGCTTTTGACCATCTACATATGTCAGCAGCCTCAAAAAAATTCTTGTGAATTCTGTGAAGATAGCTTCAATTGCAGCCTGTCTGTCTTTTAGATGTCGATATTACTATATACTGATACCCACTAGGCAAGATGTTTTGAGGCTTCGCAAATTGCAAATACTTCTGCTTGGAATACACTGCAAATATTTGGAAGCTTTATCTGTTAATAGATAGGGTTATTTATTTATATATGTAGATACCTGACCCTACCCCCTGTAAGAACGAAATCGTTAGATTAAAATTTCAATTTCGGATCCAGCATTGACCAAATCTGTTTTTCTGCTAGGTCTACAACATAACTTCTTATCTAAAATAAGACCCAAGTAACGACCTTTACGCACTAAAACTCAATTGAATAAAGATCAGCTTAACGATAAAGGATGGAGAGAAGACTCCACCTTGTGGAGTACGAGTACCTCTACTCGCCCTGACTTTTATCTTACTGTCACCCATTTCCACATTTATGAGTCCCTTTTTTGCGGCATGCAGTCTATTCATTTAATCACCGCAGGATCGATGTAAATGCAATCTAGGGCATGTCGCAATGCATTATTATTGCAGCCCTCTTCTATGTCCAGGGGGCAGTTCAAATTCTTTGAAATTAGTTGAATTTTCGATTGTGTTGAAAACTTCATGAAGAGCTGTCTCAACAGATTTGCCCTTTATATGCAAGTTGGGTCTGCAAGAGCATAGGATCATTCAGCCTAAGTCAATTATGGAATGGATTTCAATTAGACTTTCCAGGGTATTGAAAAGAAAGAAGGGTAGGTTTATTGGTATAAAGTCGTTCGGTTCAGTGGGCTTGAGGGCTTTCGGGATGAAAATGACATTGAAATTCACTCCAACTATTGGGAATGTAGCTGATTTTAAGACATCCCTTAAAGATGCCCACCAGAATTAAAATAATTAATTCTTGGAATTATTCCAGCAAGTCCTGCAGTCTCGTATTCTGACAAGGAGCTAATGGCCCAAGCCACCCGCCACCCTCTTGCTCTCAACGATTTGGTAACCAATATTAGAGATTACACTTAGGGAAGAGTGCTTCTAAGTGATTCTAATGTCTCAGAGCAGGATTCTATTCACGTTTTATTGGGTCTTTTAAAGATACCCGGGGGAGTACCTATACCCCTTTGATAAGCGTCATTGCTTTACTCAATGTCTGTACAAAATGTTGGGTAGGCTGCTCTTCTTCAATAGGTTAGCGTATTTTTATATTCATTTTTACTTGAAAAGGCCCCAGTCAGCAAGTTCGTTACTGTGTTTTGCTATATTGAAAAGCCCCCTTGAGTTTTCCCTACATACCCAATAAAAAACTGTTCTTTTAGTTATTCCCTTTTCTGGTGCAAATAATTACATATCAAAGTTGTATACATGTTAAACTAAAAGTTTCATTTCCAATTGAGAAATTTCAAATAGTTTCCAAAGATCTTGTGCAGAGTTTCGAAATTGAAAATGGTCTTCTCTTTCATTTCTGAACTCAATAAATTCTTTGTGAATGCCAATACGCCCTAACGACTAATGAATTTTGATTTTCAGCAAATTGTCACCAGAGGACGCAAGATATTCTTTGTCAACTTGTATCCTTTATAAGGTATATTGTACTCGTATATCCTGTATAGCAACGTTTGTATATATACGAGTAATATGTATGTACACTCAATTAAGAAGCAATAGGAAAGTGCCGCAGGTCTTGTTCTACATCGTTCTACCATAAATAATTATGTGTGTCTAACTTATATTGGGCCGACTTCAATCTAAAATTTAAAATTGCATTGGAGTTATGGGCTATGGCTTTGGCAAGGAAGAGACAATTTTATGAAAATGAAATGTCGGAGAAACAAGAAATAGAAAAATATTTGTTTTAATTGGAAATTGAATAAGTTGGAGAAAAACCACAAATTTGGGGGTCAAAATGTGTTCATTCTGCTGTAAATTAAAATTAACTTTGAAATACTTCCACAAACTAGAAATTCTGTTTGGTTTGACTATTTTGTAAAATGATTTACCTTACTTTAAACTTTCAGGTTTAATATAAATTATTAGGTGCCAAACAATTTATAGCTCCTAATAAAAAATGATAACTTATTAACTATTTAAATCAACATGCACAGAAGAAGCTGAGCTGCTGGTGAGCTCTACGAGCAGAAGAGGAGAGACGAACGCTGGCTTCTCAGAAAAAAAAGGATGAGTATGGGAAGGTCTTCGATCGAAGAAATAGGGGGAATAGAAGTTCAGAAGTTTTGGTGTAAAATCATCACAAGGATACAATCCCCGAGCCGAAGCAGCTCGTAGTCTAACTGCAGTACATGCTGAGAATATGGACAGACCATTTCTCTAAACTTTATAAGGGCGATGAAGAATAGAATTCCACTCCTATAGATATAATACCAATGTTTCGAGTTTATTTTAAATTAGAGTTTTTTGAAGGCTATTAAAGGCATTTCTTTCAAAACCTGAGCAGTTTTCAGATCGTACCCTGGTGATTTTTTGTTAGAGAACTCATGTTGACACATCCTTCTTATTTCTTTGAGCGTGACATTGGGAATTTTACAGTCGTCGCTTCTATCAACAAATTGTAAGTTATCTGTGTCTGTATTTGCTGAGAATGGCTTGAAAACATTCGCAAGTTGTTCAGCGAAGATGTAAGCCTTCTGTTTTGGGTTTCTTGTCCAATTTCCAAATATGAGATTTTTTAGGTTTTTGTGTTTACGTTTTGTGTTTAGCTTTACAGCTTTCCTTAATGCCCGTGATACACATCTAGTAAAGACACCATGGTATCAATACCATATTCCCAATACCATGCTAGGTGACACACTTCAGAACATAGTATTGTTTGAAAGCTTGTCATATTTATATTCATATTCATATTCATATTCATATTCATCTTCATATTCATATTCATATTCATATTCCTATCCTCTACCAGCTCACCACACATTCAGCTCTCAAAATTTTGGCGATTTGGTCGCTCCCAAGAACTTTCCTTTTTTTTTTTTTAAATTCGTTGCTATTTTGAAATCACAAATTTGAAAATATTTAAAAATCATAATAAAAATCAATATGACAAAGACTTTAAGTAAAACTTTTATCCACTTTAGAAAAATTGGCCTTTTTTCGCTAAGGAGAAGACTATACTACTTAATTATCCGACTCCCAATCCATGGAGGGTCTCTGCCTGAGATAATGCGGTCTTCCATCGGTTGCGATACCTCGCGAGCTCCTTTCAGTCGTCGAGACCAAGAGCTCTTGCATCTGTAACCGCCTGGTCGCTGTAGCGGAGGTTTGGTCTTCCTCGTCGTCTCGAACCTGGGGGCTGGGATTCGAAAATGTTCTTGGCTGGAGCGTTGTTGTCCATTCGCTCGATATGACCGAGCCAGTGTAGTCGAGGTATTTTGGTGCTTTGGCCTACATCCACATCTTGGTATAGCTCGTATAATTCACGATTGAATCTTCTCCTCCATTCGCCCTCTCCGCATATAGGACCAAATATCCGCCGAAGAATTTTTCTCTGGAAAGTGCCCAGTATCAATTTCAATTTCTTACTTATCGTCCAGGACTCGGCGCCTTAGTGTAGGACTGGTAAAATTAGGGTTTTGTATAGCGTGCATCAGTCTTTTGAGAAAGGAGTTTTGAAGCCATTTGCTTTGCCAAACCGAAGAAGCAGCGGTTCGCTAGGGTAATTCTTCGTCGGATTTCCACTAAGGTGTCATTCGTGGGATTGGTGTTTGTTCCGAGGTATGTGAACTCCTTGACTACCTCGAAATTACTGCTACCAACAGTGACGTTTTGTCCTAGGCGATGGACAGCTGAGGCTTTGCTTGTTGATAGCATATACTTTGTTTTGTCCTCATTAACTTCAAGATTAACGCGTTTTGCCTGTTCTTCAATAACTGTGAATGCTTCTAGCGCAGCTCGCTTGGAGAGGCCGATGATGTCGATGTCGTCCGCATAGCCAAGCAGTTGGGAAGACCTGTTGAAGATAGTGCCTTCTAGAATAACACCACTCTTGCGCACTATCTGGTCTAGGACTAGGTTGAAGAAATCACATGATAGCGCATCTCCTTGTCTGAACCATGTGCACGTCTGGAATAGCTCGGATGAGCTGTTACTCATTTGCACGTCGAACCGCGTATTTTGTAATGTCATGCGGCATAGCGGGATCCCGAGTTCCGACATCGCCAGCTCTTGGCGATTTATGCTATCATATGCGGCTTTAAAGTCGATGAAAAGATGGTGGGTCTCGACTTGAAATTCGTTGGTCTTTTCCAGGCTTTGCCTCAATGTGAAAATTTGGTCTATCGTTGATCTGCCTTGCCTGAAGCCACACTGGAACGTGCCGATTATAGTGTTGCAGAAAGGTTTTAGACGCTCACATAGTACGGTGGATAGGATCTTGTAGGCAACATTAAGCAGGGATATGCCCCTGTAGTTTTTGCAGGTCATAGGATCGCCTTTTTTGTAGATTGGGCATATGGAGCTATTTGACCAGTCGTCGGGCATACTCTCCTCCTCCAAGACTTGGTTGATGATCTGATGCATGCACCTTATGGGGACATCTCTTCCATACTTGAAGAAATCCGGAGGTAGGACATCCAAGCCGGCGGATTTGTTGTTCTTAACCTTGTGGATTGCTGCCTTAACCTTTTCAGTACTTGGAACTGGGACTGGATCTTCATTGACTGGTCTTATTCTCCTTTGCCCACTCAACACCGGCTGGAAATGCTTCTTAAACACGTCTACAATTCCCTGTGCTTCGGTGAATAGGTTCCTTTCGCTGTTTCGAAGAGCTTGCGTGCCGGTCCTATAACCTGAGGCCAGTTGTTTGGCTGGTTTGTAGAACCGACGCGGCAGGCGTTTCTGGCGGTGCTAGACTCCTCAAGATACCTGAACTGAGAAGCTGTTGCTGCTCTTTTCTTTCTGCGCACTGTTTTTTTCTTTCCTTGTTTTTTCACGGTACTCCTCTTTTGCTGCTCTTGTTTTCCATTGCAGCATTTGCATTCGTACATTTTCCGTCTCCTGCTTTAATACCGCGCATTCATTATCATACCACGAGTTCTTTTTCCTAGGTGGTTGATAGCCTATGGTGGTCTCGGCTATCTCCTTAATGATGTCGCGGTACTGGCTCCACTGGTTGTTGACGCTTGTGGCTGGGGGTACGGCAGAGAGTTTCCCGGTCAATTGCTCACTGTAGTCTCTGGTTTTCTCAAGTGTGCTAAGGCATGCAATATTAAATTTCTTCCTTTGGGCGGTCCCCATTTTCTTTTTGCTAGACAGTCGGGCTCTAAACTTTGTCACGACAAGAAACTGGTCAGAGTCCACGTTTGCACCCCGGAAAGTTCGCACGTCCAAAATGTTCGACGCGTGCCTTCCGCCAATTAGCACGTGGTCGATTTGGTTGACGGTTCGACCATCTGTAGATCGCCAGGTTGCTGTGTGTATCCTTCACCTGGGGAACCTAGTGCTTCTTATCACCGTATTCAGAGCTGCAGCAAAGTTGATTAGTCAGAAGCCGTTATCTGTTGTCGTTTCGTTTAGGTTTTGCTTTCCAACTAATCCGCTAAAGATATTTTCGTTCCCGACTTTAGCATTGAAGTCTCCGTAGGCTGCGTCCAGGAGGTCGTAGAACTCCTCCTTGTTAGACTCCTCAGCTTCATCGGTAAGGGCGTGTGCACATATTAGGCTGATGTTTTGAAAAATAGCTTTGATGTGGATCACAGCCAGGCGATCGCTTATCGGCTTGAAATCGATGACTTTCGATCTGAGTCGATTTTCCACGACGAATCCACATCCTTATATGTGCAATCTTTGATGACAGCTGTAATAAATGTCGCAATCTTTTCTATCCATCGTATCTCCTGGATCGCGGTAATATGTCTGCCTTGTACCGCGAGAGGACAGATTCAAGTTTTTGAGTAGCACCTGGTGTGTACTCGTAGAGTGTCCTTACATTCCAGGTGCATACTCGTAAATCGTAGTCCATTTTCGTTCCGGGTCTGGTTGCTATTTGAGGGGGTCGTTATCCGAGGCTTCTCGCGTCTCTCTCATAACAATTGGTATTTTTTTGGCCGGGTCGTTAACCGGAAGCACTAACCTCCAATCTGTAGGACCATGGGTTTGGTGTTGCAATTCTTTCCTTGGTCAACACTTACACTTACAAGTTTAGCAAGTCATAACATAAAGCCAAGACCAGTATGCGGCCGTTACAAACGTGGAGGTAATGTAAGTACTTGATGTGTAGAAAAAGATACAGCTCAAAGCCCCCAGTTCCTAGAACATCCAACCACCAAGGAGAAGACTTTACCACGCAAAAATCTTGAGTATAGATACTACGCTCATAGCATTTTGCTCGACTGGTATTACAGTGGTATAACCTGACAGACATATGGTTTATTCGTATACTTTGGTGTCTATACTAGGTGTGTGTCATAGACAAAAGGAGCATTCGGTAGAAGCAGCTGTTGTAAAGGTTCAGGAATTATTTTTGAATTCACAGATTTTTTTTAGTTCATCGTTAAGACCCTTGAATACTGCCTTATCACCTGTCAATCTCGTAGTTTCGAGCTCTTCTTTTTTCCAATATCAGCTTCTTCATTTCAACAGGATATTTTATATTTTTTTCTTTGCATATTGAAATAGTTGGGGGACTTTCTTCTGCAGCCTGTTGCACATCAGCAATGTATTGTTCTACTTCTTGACCAAGTTTTTCAATTGTTTCCATAAAGGTTCTGACCTGAGGTTTATAAAACTTTTAAGGTTATCTCCGAATTGTTTTCAGTTCGTTCTCTTATTCACGAACTTAGGCTTATTTTTTCTATCATTTCAACTCATTTCAATCCAGTGGCAAAATTACTGGAGTATGATCTGACGAAAAACCGAAATTACCTTCGACAATTAAATGATTTCGTTTTATTTCCCTAGCTACGAAAAGGTCAATATGGTCTGGTATTTTTTTAGGGTCAGATGGCCATTATTTTTTTTTTGTTTCTAATTTTCACACCCTAAAGGGATTTTGACTATCCATGTTTAAACACAGTGCGAGTGTTTAGAATATGACCAAGAATCACATCCCAAAGTATGACACAGGAATTACCGGTCACGCTGCTTGACTGATACAAAGTACTCGTATCAAAACTATTGTTTGAAATTAAATATTCTGCAAAAAAAGGTTCTTATTTAGAAGAACATAAATATTGATAACTCACTTTCAGAAACTTGTATTGTGGCCATTCTACTCATCCTTTTTTAAAATAAATTAACAATTTAAACAAATTTGGAATTATTTTTTTTTAATTTAATTTAATTTAATTTTAAAAGTATAAAGAAATACAAATGCTGAAAAATAAGTTCAGTGTTTTCTATGTTTGTTTTGTGGCAACTCTTTTAGGGATTTACAAAATTCAAACAATCGTCATATTTATATTTAATTTAATTGAATTTGTTTACAGTAAAATGATTTTCCAATAAAATGATTTGAATCTGTAGTTGCCGCATACTATTTATTTTGGCACAAAACAATTAATTAATTATTCGTTTTTTTTTTTTTTTTTTTTTTTGTAAATACACAACAATAATAAAAGCCAACAATGGTATGTTGTGTTTGATATTTCAGATTAATTATATTATCTTGTTATTTGATCCATAAATTCAATATCCGAATCCTCTTTGTTATATTTTTAATATCCTAAAACATATCATTCAATTGACCTTTATTTTGAAATTATTTTACTTTGGCATTGACCACAGAATTTTCTATAGAATTTCAAATGAATATGTCACCCTCGAGTCATCCAGAGTTTGTACGATTGTAAAAGTTTTAAATTAAATTCCCTAACGACAAAACTTTCTTTTGTTGTCTGTATTCATCTAAAGTTACAAAAAAATAATGAAATATATTTCTCGCTGCTATTCTTGTATAATACGTGAATACAATGTATATGTAGATACTTTATATAATTTTGAAAAATAAAGTGCTCGACTGGAACGCATATACTTGCCCTTATGTTAAAGTACTTTGAAATTTAAAAATTGTTTATGAGTATAAAAACATAAGAGAAAAATGTTTATACGCATAAAATAGCTCTGTGATTTCTAATTTATGCAAATAAAGTGTAAAGAATCGTTTTACTATTCAATTAATTGGCGCAAAAATTTAAAAAGTTCTCGTTTAAGCAATAAGACCGACCCACATTGGGACCCATTGTATGGAGAGCGTGCTCAAAATGCTAAATTGAGATTAACGGTTTCTTACGAAATAAATATTTTGTTGCAAAGTTGACATAATTGTCTGTCAACTAATAAAATTTTGAAGGTCGGAGAGGCTTAAGCTTAAAAGAAAATAAGTGGTAAAAGTAGTGTTTTACGTAAATAGGAGTTTCTGTTGTGACTTAGTCGGTCAATTTAAAGTAAAAAAAATTTTCGCACTGAATTCCACAAAGTAGTATCTAATATGTTATGATTAATAAATGTCAGTAGATAATAAAAACGTATTTTTATCAGCATCAAAAATAAAACTAACGTAAATATAAACAAAAAAGTGAAAAAATCCGTATAAAATGTTTAAGCACATTTTTCCCCGATTTGCAACACTTTAAAGAACTCTTCTAACTAAAGAACTTGTTTAACAAATCCTCTGCAAACTTTCGTTAAATTTAAATCAAACAGAACGAAAATTAAAAAAAAAAGTCTTGCAAAGTAGACCATTGAAATTGATTCGGGCCGAGACCGAAACAATCACCCATATTCCACAAGCCGTATTTTGTCTCGTACTCGTAGTCGAACTCGAACTCGTTTCGTATCAAAATCGTTATTCTTCAAGTCGTATACGTTGCGTACGAGAAGCTTAAAAAAGCAACGTAAAGGGTTTTTCAACAGGGACGCTACAAAAGTAGAGCGACAGGGACAGCAAACGACGCCATATTTCTTGCCGCCCTTTTGACATTTCTCTTCATTTCATGATGGAAAGATATACGAGCCAACAACGAGTCGAAATTATTAAAATTTACTACCGAAATTCGGAATCAGTGGCCTTAACGTTAAGAGCGATACGTCCAATTTATGGTCGTCACAATCGTCCTAGCAGATCAACAATTAGAGAACGTGTTATCTCACGAAATGGTGCAGTCGCTTGGCCGCCTCGGTCGTGCGATTTGACGCCGTTAGACTATTTCCTGTGGGGCTGCGTCAAGTCTATGGTCTATGCCAACAAGCCAGCGACGATTGATGAACTTCGTACGAATATCGAAAGGGAAATTGCAGCAGTATCGGCCGATTTATGCTTGAAAAACGTCGAAAATTGGGTTCAGCGTCGGGACTTCTCCAAAACCGTTTTTCTTTGATTTAAAAAAAAACTTTTGTAGCGCTCTTATTGAAAAACCCAATATATTGTCGCCCGTAGGTAATTGTCAAAATCAATAAATTTGAATTGAAAAAGTCATTTGTTGTTTTTTCAATTAAATTATTTTATTTTATAATAAAATTCTGATGAGCTCTATTGATTTGAAGTAGCTCTTCTTCTATTTTATTTATTTTTACTTGCGACTTATAGGTACTATAAGGCAAGTTATGCATTCGAAAAATAAATCGAACTCGAGATTTTGATCAAAGTTGACATTACGATGATAGCGAAGACTAAAAAAGTGGGTCTCGCAATTCTGTCTGTCTGTCTGTCTGTCCGTTCGATTGCAGCTAAAAGGCCCGGCCTTGGTAGATATGGGTTTTAATTTTTTCCCCCCGGATGTTTTTTGATTTGATTTTTTAAGACCAAAAATAACGGTACCTGCCATACGAATTTTTTTCGAAATTTTATAAATATTTTAAAAATAAAAACACAAAAAAAAATTCATTTAATTAAAGCTAGGTATTTGTTGAAAAAAATTTTCAGAAAAATGGTTATTGAGGGTACCCCCCATGGAACCATTTTTTTGTTTTTGATTTTCTCAAAAATGGTACTACCGATTTTGATCAGTTTCTTTTTTGCTAAAGCTCCCCAAAAACCTTAATAGAATTGTGTACTCAAATTTTCAAAAAAATTTTTTTTGGATTTTAAAAAAAAACTTCAAAATTTTTTTTTCAAAACTCAATATTTCGAAAACCCCTTGCTAGATTTTTTTTAAACTTGATAAATAAAAGTTTCTCAATATAATCTACAATATGTGAGAACAAACATTTTATTTTACCTAAAAATAAAGGTACCTACCATACAAATGCTAAAAAATTTAAAAAAATGGTTTTCAAAAATCGTATTTTTCTCGAAAACAGAGCCTGCAAAGTCTAAAACACATTGCATTTCAAAACTTTAAAATAAATATTTTTTGAATTTGTGAAAAAAAAATCTATTTTTTCTTTTTTTTTTAAATTCGATATCTCAGAAACGGCTCAATATTTTTTTTTGTAAATTTTATTTTTATTCGAACAATAATAAAAAACTTTAAATTGGCGTACCAACATTTTTTCTTAAAAATGTTTTAAAAATTGTTTACATAAAAACTTATTTTTTTTAAGAAACCACTACAAAGACTTATAATTTTTGTTCTTGCATAAATTCATATTTGGATAGCATTATGTTTTTGTCTCTTACTACTAAAAGAATTTAAAAAATAATTTTATCCTTATTTCTCTAATAACATCCGATTTTAAAATTCCTAGTCTGTTACATAAGAGCAAGTTCGTGCGACCCAGTCGTGCATTTTATTTCTTTTTGTTTTTTGTTTGTACGAGTGGTGTTACTGGCTTGTGAATCCTGGACTATGTCAGTTTCATCTTCAGCATTTATCGTGTCGACTACAGGAGGAGCCTGAAAAACTCCAATGTTTGATCCTTGGGGATTAACAATTTAAATTTAAAATGTTACCAATGCACTCCTCAAATTTGCTCTAGCATATGGTTGTAATTTCACCACCCCTGTGCCTTTAAATTTCTGCTTATTGTGATGCAGTTTCTGTTTTAACTAAAATCTTTTGATCATTGCAGACCTTAAGAGGTATGTATTAAAATTTCTTAAATATTTCTTACTTTAAGACGAGCTGGACCAGTTTCGGATGGGTGGCCCAAAGCTATTTATTTTTATCGAAAGGTCCGCCCAAAACTGTTAAATATTTGCTTTGAGTTTTCCACTCTTCCTATGACTAACGGCTAATGTGCAGCACTTTCCAAGACAAGAGATATACTCTTTGAGGATTTGTCAATTCCTTGCAAGAGGCAGTACACTCCTGAAAAACTTTTTGCTGCGGCTGAGAATCGAACTCCAGACCTTCCGCATGACAGTTTAACGCACTAACCATTGTGCCAAGAGGTACCAATGTACTTACATTAACTTTTTGTCCATTCTAATCGAAAAAAAAACAAGTCTCTTTAGAAAATTTAACACGAGTAATAAAGTACACAAATACGACTTCACGTAAATCGAATACGAGATTCGGAATAACGATAAAATATTTATGAATAGTCGTTTGCGATGTTTTGCGCTTCCTGATATTAGTAAAAGTGAAGTCGAATGTACGACTCCTGGAATACCAACATACGACTATAGTCGAATACAAGTTTCAGAATACGGGTGAATGTGTAAATGAAAGAAACTTTGGCTTTAAAAGATAAAGGCTTTTCGACTTCGTTCACGCCATCTTTCAATGTACTTATATAAAATGAAGAATATATTTTCCGTTTCATTTCCATTTCCATTTGTTATTATCAAATGACTAAGAACAATATGATGAATGAACGAAACATAATTTCTTTTCGTTCACTTTATGTTCATTGTTTCCAAAGGCAAAATATTGACATTAGGATTGATTGATTTGGTATATTGTGATCGGAATCAACCAATCTTTTTGGTGAACGGGTCACAAAGACCGAATCAATCGCGATTGACACAACGATTGCTGGAATGACCATAGCTAATCTTATAAAATTCTAATTAACTCTATTTAGCTCTTCGAATATTGTAGGGAACTTTACAAAATGTGGCAAAAGACCGGCTATGCACTTCGATATATTTTCTATGATCTTGGCCATTGTCGACTGCACCATACATGAGGCTATGAGTGCAATAGTGGCGTAACCCACTTTTTTTTTAAAATGAGTTTTTCATAAAAATGGGTCTCTTAATATATCTATTTTAATACAAAAATAGTTTTATGTAGCTATCTACACTCAAAATTAGATGGCACTCAAAAAGGTGTTATTGCATTTTATAATTTGATCATAGTTTGAGTGCAATAGTGGTGTAACCATCATACTTCTCTTTAAAACTGTTTACATTGTGACTGCTATCGATACTTCGGTAATAACTTTTGATCTCATGAAAACCCTTCCAACTCCAGCACTAATAACAGGGGTTGTATATTACAAAAGACAACTTTCGACCTTTTGCTTCGGCATAATAAAATAAGGGTACTGAAAAAGTTCATATGTATGTTTGGGATGAGTCCACAGCGTCAAGAGGGCCTCAAGAAATTGGATCTTGTCTTATGCATTATTTTAAGAACGTAGGGCAGTCTAAGATAATTATTATGTATTCTGACCAATGTGGGGCCAATATAGAAATATAGAACTTTCACTGTTGTGCTAATTTTTGGTATCCCATTCCGATTTTATGGTTGAAGAAATCGACCATAAATTTTTAGATAGTGGCCATTCCTATTTGCCGCGTGGTATATTAGAAAAGAATAAAAAAAATTATAAGGATATCTTCGTCCCAGATGATTGGGTTAACGTCATTTCCTCGGTCAGAAAGAGAAACCCATTTGAAATTGTGAAAATGACTTCATCTGATTTTTTTTTTCACGAAATCTCTTGAAGAAAATATCGCAAATAGAAAACTGTCCATTTCAAATTCCAAGGTTGAATGGCTTAAGATTCAGTGGTTACATTTCGAAAAAAGTAAACCAATTTCAATTTTTTATAAATATTCTAATGAAATTGAACCGCTGAGAAGAAAAAGGAAAACATTCCACTAATCATAGTTTATGGGAAATCAAAGAAAACTGTTTATTTCTGAAACTGAAAGTTATTCTTCAAAACATTCTGAAGGACAAATGTAGAGCTAGTAAAGAAGAGTAACATACCAAACAATTGAAATTAAAAACTTTAAGCTCTGGCTTAATAATTCCTTTTAAAGTGAGTGGAATGTTTTCCTTTTTCCACTAATTGAAAAAAAAAATGAAATAAATTATTTTAAATTAAGTTTTTTTATTCAAATAATATAAATAATGGGTTCAAAACATTTTATTTATTTAATATTAAATAAATCTGCAAAATAAAAACTAAAACAATATTTTAATAATAATTCAAGGGAATAAAAATAAACAGAAATAAAATGCACGACTGGATCGCATGAACTTGCTTTTATGTTAAAGTACTTTGGAATTTAAAATCCATTTTATAAATATAAAACATGGATTTAATGAGATAAAAATGTTCAAATATATGGAATTGCCGTCTGATTAATCCTTTAAATATTAAAGTAATTTTTTATATAACAAACTTCCTTAAAATTTTTCGAGAACAAAATTTGGGATGCCAAATTTTAAGTATTTAGTGGTATAGATTTTAGAAATAGTTTCAAAAAATTATCGTTCACACGTTTTAAAGATATTGGTTTTTTCAAAAAAAACTTGGAATTTTTTTTTTAATTCCAAAACAAATTTTTTCGAATATTTTTATATACAATATTATTTTAAACTTAAGGGGCCTCCTGCTGAAAACTTTTGGTTAAAATCGTTAAAGCCGTTGATGAGAAAGGCAAAAAATCAAAAAACGGTTCTATGACAGGTACCGTTAATAACATTTTACACCAAAAAGGAAAGGAAAAAGGAAAATATTCCTGGAATCTTTTCCTTTTTCTACTCAATGATATTTTATAATCGCATTCAAAAAGTAGGTTTACACGGAATTTTTTCGTTTTTAGGATTAAAATGTGCGCTATAAAAATAGCTACGCTTTCGCATCATTACTTCAATTTCCCATTTTTGTGGAATGTTTTCCTTTTTCTTCTCAGCGGTTCAATTGATGTTTTACTCGAAGAGGTAAATGTAAAAAAGAGACAATCAGTTAATATTAAAAACTCAACCAGCTTGTTGTTCAAGCAACTAAACGATAAAAAAAAGAAAGACTTAATTGAACTGCTTCAATTTATACCACCAATCCATCACTTTTTTTTATAATAATTTAAAAACGTCAAAAAGTGTTCCAATCGAAATATTTGACGATTAATCAGACGAGGAGTAAAATCAATTTAAAAAAAAAGTTTGTCCTACAAAATATGCCTTTTTTCAAACTATTCCACGTTTTTAGATAAATCAAAAATGTCAAAGGAAAAATACAAAAAATGTTTAAAGAAAACCTGTTTCTTTAATCTCTCGTAGCTCTAAAGTGAATTTTATGGGTTACGCCACTATTGCACTGACAGCCTCACATAGGTATCATACATTGCTCCTCATTTATTGAAAATTAAACTTTTTTCGAGCGTTTTAGGAAAGTTGGAGAGAATTTAAAAGGATGATAGTTGGTTTTGAATGTCTGAATATCGCAGTGGGAAGAAAATATTGAGCCGGGTAAAGCATTCCACATTCATGTATTCGAGTATGGTTAAATTGTTTAAGGTTAAGAATCCAACGAAGCTATTTCACTAAAACATTGTTTAAAACTGTAACGTTTTAAAATGGTGTGACTAGTTTGTTCTTGTATTTAACCAAAACACTTTAGAACTTTGGATGAGTTTTGTTGTACGTGTATTCACCTACTTTCACACTTAGACCTTCGGTGAGCTAAGTGAAAGAGAGCACAACCCGACGCTCTTAATATTTTTGTCTTTGTAGTCACCTATCGCCTCACCTCTTGTCTAAATATTGGTAAAAAGGAGAATCTCATGAATGACCCGCTGCAAAAGAAAACACAAGCAAGACCGACTACCACATCGATAGAGGCTCAAAAACAACCTCAAAATTCATGCAATCCGGATATAATTCATTAAGATTCTACTGCTCCCACAAAGTTCTTCCCTAACGACTTCCCCTACCTTTAAGACCGATGTCTACAGACCCATCGGCCCGTTCAGGCAGGAGCCGAAAGGTGTGTCCCATAGCGTTATTAGCTGAAGGCCTGCTGGTTACCATGCTTAGCTCGTCGATGGGGGGGATCTTGCTAATAGCTTCAGGATGGAGTTACTTTTTTCCAGGCCTAAATCTGAGATATTATTTGATTGTAAATATTTCCATCTTTTTAAAGACGTAGGGCCCGAATATTTGTGACCGATATCGCATCTAACCTTTCTTTCTGTTTCTGACTTCTTCTAAGAGGAGGACATAGGTTGTCGTGTCCTCGGAGCTCTCTTACCCACCCTTAATAATAATCAAAAAATAATCATAAATATTTTCGGACTATTCCAATCCCATTACAATTGCTCCCAAATCAAAATTAGTAACGGACCTGTTTTGAAAACGGGAAGTCAATGACTCCCCTTCACATCCTCATTTGGAAACACATCCTACACCTTCCACACATCCACTTCCCAAAAGTTAACTACTAACACATCATTGTAGAATTTCTTACCTCGATACACAAAAGGGATTGAAAACCTCTCAAATTATTTTTCATCCTAAAAAAAAAATAATTAGCATCCTGAAAACTTCGACAAACCTAATCCATCGAAAGGTACCGATCAAAAAGTAATTGCTCGACAAATTCGTTTTTTTTTTTTGAATTCATAATACATTTATTAATTTTGGTTTCAAAAAAAAAAAATTCTTAAAACTATCAACATTCAAAAAAAAAACTTGTATCTTAATCTAATCTATCAACATTCTTCTTTTTTATTCATCACCATACATCGGGGTAATCAACACGAATTACATTCAAAAAAAAGTAAAACGACCTTAAGTCCTTAGAAATTAAAATTTAATTTAAATCAAATAATCGCGAATCATCTTTTTTTTTGTAAACCGAAGTCTCTTCTCGCATAACCTTAACGAACAACTAAATTTTACCAGCATGATTGCTCTTTTCTCTTCAAGCATGTTAATATTCAATCTAAATCAAAGAGATATAAATATAGATTTAAATATATGTATGTATGTACAAAATTTACCAAAAAAAATTCACTTACCAGTGATCCATAAATGTTGTGCACAGCATCTAGACGCGACCTGGTGAAGTTTTTAAAGTACATTCATGTAAATGTTGATAAACACTGAAGGTTATTATGAGTAGCAAACGATTGGAACTTATTTCGCTTTATCCTTACTCTTATCAATAAAAACAACTATAATATGCATCGTAAATCTCACGATGGATGGGATGTTACATCTATTTAATATATCTACTTACTACTTAGAACTATACAAAATTTCTTTCTTACTCTAATCTATCTTTCTTATTTTATCATACTAAGCCTATCTTAATCTATACCATAATCTATTATTTTACCCTTCTAAGCAACATTTTTCTTTGGATATATTTATATGTCCATATAAACTTCTTTTTTTCTTCTATCAAACTTTCTTTGATTTAAGCTACATATTCAATTATTTCATTCATATTTTACTTTGTTTTTAAATTATTTAGTTTTCTTATTCCAATTAATCAATAATTTTTATTCTGTTTATATTTCGATCTCCTTTTTCGAATAAGTAAAACTTCCTCTTTGAAAAACAAAGTCGATAATGAATTTCCATTAAATTAAATTTTTGTTTTTTTTCCTTAGTCCTAATCCTCTATATCTCGTTTGTAAGTCATGTATTACACGGCGCGTGAGCTTAACGCGCAACTCTTGGTTATTTTCTTTTCAACATTCATTCCGTGACGCGCTTGTTATTACACGAAGCCTTTTTCCCATTTCAGGACTGCGCGTTTATTTGACAGGTATTTTCATTGTATCTTCTTTGCCCAGTATTAGATTCAACAAAAAATAGTGCTAATTCATAAACATCCAAAAAGAAATAAAGCAAATCCAAAAAATAAGAAAGAGTAGAAAGAGAAACGTCAAAAAAACGCAAGGAAATTTCTACCCGTGCGTGTTCAGATAGATTTATTTCTGTTTCATCTTTTCGTTCTTTCTTTCTCTTTTGCACTTCATTCACGCGAGGCTAAACACGCGCCGTGTAATACCGGACTAAGTATGTACTTTCTTTTCTGTTCTAACTTTTTTCTTTAAACCAAATATTTCTAGCTTTAAACTATATATATGTATGTACCTATTAAAATTATTTCTTCTTCCGCAATATGTATGTACATATAACCTTATGTACAAATTTACTTATTTTCTGTTTTCTTTCAGTTTAATCCTTACTATTTATCAATTCCTTTTTCTCCTTTCCTAATTTATTTAAACTTTTTTTTTCAGCTTTCAACTTTCTTTTCTTTCCTTTTAATTATATTTCTTAAATTTTTTGTTTCTTTTCTATAGCTTTGTTTTCCTATCTACCTATGTATATGTATGTACATATACATATACATACATATGTAAGTTAATTTATTAGAAATTCACTTTTTTCGTTTTAGTTTTTTGCACTTTCACTTTTCTTCGATTTGATTGTACTTATTCCTTTTTCCTTTTCAGCTTGTTGAACTTTTATGAAAATTCTTGAATTCTGGTGACACGTTTCTTCGGCGCTTGTGCCACTTGGTGACATGAAGAGTTGTTAGTTCTCGAACGAATCCCCGTTCGTTCTTGAATTTTCTTTTCTTGAATTTTCTGGATTCAGGATTCCGAATCCCGAATCTTTATGGGAGGGACACTGTTTCCTTTTTTTGGGGATTTGGAAGTGGCCTTAAGTAGCCGGCTCAAGAAGTTGGTCGGCCTGAGCCTACCACTTGACGGATTACAATGCCCTCTCTCAAAGCGATGGGAACTCCACCCACACTTCAAAAAGTCTCGAAGAAGAAGTCGTAATTCTTAAATTAAATTAAATTAAATTAAAAATTGATCAATGGTGGTTTTGTGACGATCGATTCTTGTACAAAATGGTGCTTCGCTTGAATTTTAATCCTAGAGTTTCCGAAAAGGATTTATTTCTTTGACCGGAGCGCCGCCGATCTACCAAAAATGTTAACGCTGTTTCAGGTATATACATATATATTTTTTGTATCCTTTTTTCAATGACCTGCTGGGAAATGTGAAGAATTTTGTTTTCTTCGGCACTGAATCTACATATGCCCAGAAAACTTATTCTCACGTTAGCTGAATTTTGTGTAG
Organism: Chrysotoxum bicinctum; assembly: GCA_911387755.1. Classification (NCBI taxonomy): domain Eukaryota; kingdom Metazoa; phylum Arthropoda; class Insecta; order Diptera; family Syrphidae; genus Chrysotoxum; species Chrysotoxum bicinctum. The sequence goes on along the minus strand of OU426989.1, from coordinate 121,988,652 downwards.
CACTTTTATTTTTTTTTAACGTGCTTGAAGCACCAATGGGGGATGAAAGTAACTTAACCTTCTTTGCTGACGACTCGTGGTGAAAAGAAAGAAGAGTCGCAAAAATACTTTTAAGCAAAAGAATATGGAATGCGGTACTGAAACGGATCTTGCAAATTTGGTACGGGACGGCTCGAAACGCATGCCGTAGATTCCGCACGTACCACCCATCGAAACTTTTATTCTCCGCCACATTGGTTTAAGCTGAGTGCGCAAGCTGGTTTGACTGATGCAATGATTGATGTTGTTAAGCAAATAGTTATTTTTGTTTGTGTTTACGTTGGATAAGCAGAGATATTTTTTTTTTGTAATAAAGCTACTTTTTTTCTTTGAACTTGTATGGATTATCTTTTTCGGAAAGATGGAAGTTGAAAGTTTTACTCGTTGCTTATCATAAGAATTTTTCTTATTTTATTCCCAAATAAGTTTTGAAAATTATCTACATATACTTGTTTCCTACAAAACATATCAGACCAAAAACATAAAAGTTAAAAAAAGAGCCAAGTTCTTCTATACAAAAACGTTTGTGTAACAAGTCAGCCGTGAAAGGTAGTGAGATCTAAAAGTACGCCAAGTTCTCACTTCGTTTAGGTTTAATACCGAATATTTAAAGTAGAATAATATTGAAACAGCTCCAATGTAATAGAGAAATTTTATTATTTAATGATTACTGACTAAAATTTGATGGGCTTACTTGGCAAGTGTTTTTTTTTATGCCTAATTCGAAAGGTTTTAAAAACATTTTGGATTGGCAATATAACATCGGAAACTTACTTCTCTGACCCTAATAACCTATTTACAGCTCGAATCAAACTATGAACTGTCTTTCGGTTTGATAGATTCTTTCCTATTCGGGATAAAATTTCTCATCTCATTTCGAAAAAAATTAATTTTGAAATCATGTCTGTAGTGTAGTGGTTGTCGCTATCGAGAAAGAAAGTGACCAGGTGAAGTTCCTGAAGAAATCATTGAGTGGTTCTCAGTTGGCTTTCTCGTATTGCCAAATAGTTCTCCTAACAATTTTTTCTCTAACTAGGTTCACCAAGTCGAGAAATTTCCAGATATGACAATGGTCTTACAGTGTATCTATCAGGGTAAGATGTAAGTAACAAGACTAGGGTTTTGGCAGATTGACCTACCACCTTAAGAATTCTAGCCGGCTCGTGAGCGAGCTGAGTCAAGTTATTTAGACAAATCTCGACATGACTTCCTTTGAATTTTGTCTTAGCAAACTTAAAAACGTATTTATGTCTTCATTAAACTGCATATATCTACTAAAGAAATTAATAATAAACCATTTCAATTATAATTCATAATAATCCCCCACTAACATTTAATGAATAATGTTTTTTTTTTTTTGCAGTTATTGAAAAAAGCATACGCAATAACCGCCAAAGAACTATGGGGAACATTGGATCAACCTGAACCCGTGTCAAATTTTAAAAAGTAAGTAAATATTGAATTTGTGTTTCCCTCTAAATTGTATACTTTTGATAAATTTCTTTAGCTTATGCAAATCCTAGAAACAGAAACCTAGCCATGAAGTTTTAATACCTTTTGATATTTTATGTACAAATGTGTTAAGCAATAAAAATAAAAATCCTCATTGACATCTAAATATATGTATAAGACCGAGCACGTTCGACTATTAAACCAATTGTGCCAGCTTTTCACGCGAATGATTTTACTCAGTCCGGGTAATTAAAGCACTATAAAATAGAATGAATAGAAATTTAATACATTTTCTAAAAACTACGACAAAATTAATTCTGATTATTGGTTTTAGGGCTAGGATTTTCATGCGCTTAAAAATGCAAAATATCCGCTTAAAATATGCTCTTAAAAATGTAAATTATGTACCACCTGAAATATGCATTTAAAACCATATTCCTTGCGAACCATCTGTATAGGTTTATATATCAAATTCAGTCTTTATTATGGAGGAACACTCAATAAAAACAGAAAAATAAAAGTCTTCATTTCAATTAACATAGAAAAAAAAATATATTCAAAACAGCACAGAATTTGAATTACATCCATTATTGTCTTAAATCTAATCTTCAAAATTTTCGTAATGCCTTATTCGCAAAAATCATAAAGTTTTTATACATAGAGAATGATCGCTCAACATCAACTGAAGTTAATGGAGCATTCTTTAAAGAACATTATTTCTTTAGGTATTAAGTGCTCAATGTAATTCCCATCGACACAACTCAGTGTAAATGCCTTGCACATATTTTTTTATTTTTGCAAAACCTTAATTTTTTTCCAGAACATTATCCAGTTTTTTACTTGCGATATAGGTACTATTGGGCAAGTTCTGCATTTGGACAAAAAAAAATCGAACTCGAGATTTTGATCAAAGTTGACATTACGATGATAGCGAAGACGAAAAAAGTGGGTTCGGCAATTCCGTCTGTCTGTCTGTATGTACCTCGAATTACAGCCTAAACTACTGGAGGTATTTTCTTCAAACTCGGTACTTAAGAGTCTTCGGTGATTCCCTAGAGGGGAAATTGAAATTTTTTTTTAGCTCTAAAACAAACAGTACCCCCCATACACCCATAATGCATAATCTTATTTATCTCAAAAACGGCTCTAACGATTTTGATAAAAAAAATTAAGTGTGACATTATGGACATGGACTATATTTTGGTCAAAAAAAAAATTGGGGGGAAATGTTATTAGGGGTACCTGTCATAGAACCGTTTTTTTGATTTTCGAATTTCTCACCAACCAACGACTCTAACGATTTTAACAAAAATTTTTATGCAGGAGCTGCTTTGCATTTTAAAAAATATAAACTAAAATTCTTTTCGAAAAACTAGTTTTTGGATTTTTAAAAAAATAATACAAGTTTTTTTTTTGAAAATTCAATATCTTGAAAACCAATACAGGATTAAATTTTTAAATTGTGTTTTAAAATTTATGTTATTAAATACTTACTAACAATTTGCATATTAATTTTATTTATAAAAATTTTAAGAAAAATTTAGTACACAAAAAACATGTTTGAGTGTGTCTGTATGTCTTTACCTCTCACTACAGCGCAGCGTAAGCCACGCCACTGAACCTATTTCTTTCAATCTCGGTAGTTAAGGGTCTTCGGTGATTCCCTAGAGGGTAAATTGAAATTTTTTTTAGCTCCAAAACTAACGGTACCCCCCATACACCCGTAATGTAAAATCTTATTTATGTATCTCGAAATTGGCTCTAACGATTTTGATAAAAAAAATTTAGGTGTGATATTATGGACATGAAATTAAAAATATCGGATTTCTTGTTTTCACACGATTCTTTACGAGGCTTAAAAATAACAACAAGCACTGAACTGTCATTTGTCAAAATAACATTTGGCGAGGAAGCAATGTGCTGTTTTGACGTAAACATCAATAACAACTCTAATGCGCCCAGAGAGTCATCTGTACGCCACAAAAATAAGTATCAACATGGTTCGTGTCCAGGGTCAACGCAACATCTTTATTCAACCTAGCATTCAGATGCCGTCTGCCACTTAAATTCTTTTTCTAAAATCTTTTTTAATTTAACTATTTTTTGCTACAATGTTACAGGTCTTAAAAACAAATTATTAATGCCAGAATTTTTTAAACTTATTTCAAATTACGATTTATTTATATTATTGGAAACGTTTGTAGAAGAGGGAAAAGAGTTACAATATCTGAAGTATTTTGAAGGTTTTAATCTTAAATGGATACCAGCAACTAGAAATAATAGTCTGGGTCGTGCTAGTGGGGGCATTCTATGTGGAATAAAAAGTAGTACCACTTATAATCACATTAGTTATAAAATAAGTGAAAACAAACTAATAATAGATTGTTTCATTAACATGAAACATTTCCTTATTGTTCCAATTTACTTGAACTATGCTAAATGGAATCAAGATTTTGAATCTCTTCAACATTTTCTATTGAGCCAAAATGACGAAAATGTTTTAATTATTGGTGATCTAAACAGTCGAATAGGAAATTTCCAAAATTCTAATTTTATGAGTGGTGAACAGCTTTCGGTCGAAAGAAATTCTCTTGATAATTGCATAAACTCGAATGGTTATCGGTTAATTGAGTTGATTGAGGATTTCGGTTTTTTTGTCTTAAACGGAGTATCGAAAAATGATAATGTAGGAAACTTAACGTTTATCAGCAATCAAGGTTGTTCTGTTATCGACTATTGCTTAATCAAAGGTGACTGGCTTGATATTGTTAAAGATTTCAATGTTACTCCAGCCAACTACTCAGTGCATCTCCCAATTTGTGTTTCATGTGAGTTTAATCCTAAAGAATATCATATTCGGCAAAAAAATGAAAGTAGAATCCAAAAATTGTGTTGGGTGGAAAAAAAATCTGACCTCTATAAGCAAAACCTGAATCAACATCTACTCGATCTTCAAACCTTCTCTGCTAGCACAATCGATGAAGCAACTGATGCCATTATTGCTACTGTTAGACAGTCTGTTGTCACCTATTCAGTCAACAGAAATAGTGCTTTTAAGTGCACCTGGTATGACAAAGACTGTAGGAGAAGTAGGAATATTTCGTTCAAATGGCTTAAGCTTTTTAGGAAAACCAACAATTCAGCACTAAGATCTCTTTACCTGCAGGCAAATAGTGCTTACAAAAACCTGTGCATCTATAAAAAACAACAATATTTGCATAAGATGGCCTGGAAATTGATCGAATGTAAAGATGCCAGAGAGTTTTGGAAAAATGTACGAATTTTAGGTAATCGGAATAGGTCGGTTGCTTTTCCAATCAGTATGGATGAAATGGGCTCGTATTTTGAAAAACTTACATTAGCGGACCCTAATCAATCGTATATTAGATTTGCGATACCTTTCAATTACGTCGAAGAGTTAGATATTCCGTTCTCAATGTCAGAATTAGTGTTTGCATTGAAAAAAATGAAAAACAGCAAGGCTTCGGGTTCAGATGGCATCCCAGCTGAGTTCTATAAAAATGCCAGCTCACAATTTTTAGAACATATATTATACCTACTTAACCGTATATTTAACAATGAAATGATACCAGATAATTTCCGGCAGTCATCCATCTCTGCGGTTTATAAAAAAGGTGATCCTAATCTCCCTGAAAACTATAGAGGTATTTCTGTTCTCAGCTCTTTACGGAAGCTGTTTACTCAAATTTTATATTTAAGACTTGTGTCTTGGGTGGAAATGAACAACAAAATTACTTGCTTTCAAGCGGGTTTTCGATCTAATCTCTCCACCGTTGATCAAATTTTCACCTTGACAAGTGTTGCCAAACGGTTTTTAGAAAATAAAATTAATTTGTACGCTTTTTTTGTTGATTTCAAGGCTGCCTTTGATACTATTAACAGAAAGCTATTGCTTTTCAAATTAGCAGGCATCGGATTATCGACAAAATTCCTAAGAATTTATGAACAACTCCTTTTGAATACAAGCGCTGTAGTGTCAAATGGTAAATTATCGTCAAACAAATTCAAGACAGAGTTGGGTGTCCCACAAGGTTGTATTCTGAGTCCTTTAATCTTTTCACTCTTTATTAACGATATTGAAGACAGTTTACCAGGCGGTGTATACTATGGTGATTTGAATATTAAGGTTCTTTTATATGCGGATGATCTTGTTGTCTTTACTGATAATCCGGTAACATTACAACTCCAAATTAATAAACTGAGCAATTATTGCAATCTATGGGATCTTCAAATTAACAGTACAAAATCGAAGATCATGGTTTTTAGATCCCATAATCGCAGTATCAGAAACGACCGGTCTTGGAATCTTAATGGAGCTAATATAGAAGTTGTTAAGGAATTTAAATACCTGGGTTTTATCGTAACGAATAATTTAAGTCTCGGTCCTCATATAAAAGATAAATCGTCGGTTGCAAAAGCAGCAATTAACTGTATTTGGTCAAGTTTTTTTAATAACAAAAATGCAGATCCGACTGTCAAATTTAAAGTTTTTGATGCAACCATTAAAAGCTCACTTTGCTATGCTAATGAAGTATATGGTCATACAATGTGTGAAGATTTTGAAATAATCCAGAGATATTTCTTCAAGCGTGTTTTTAGAATCCCCTCGAACACGCCCAACTATGCTATATATATTGAATCAGGATTACCTCCTATTTTCTTGAAAAACCTTAAGGCAAACGCAGACTACATTGTCAAAGTCTTAAGTAGGTCTGATGACAGCCTGCAAAGAAAAATGCTGGTGACTGCTCTTCGCCGTAATTACTCCCCATTTAAAGAATGGCAAGTTTTGGCGATCGAATACAATTGTTCATTGAATTTGACCTTGAATAACCTTGAGTCATGGAAAGATAATTTCTACGATTGTATTTCAATTATAGATGAAAAACTATTCAAAAGTTCTATTACTCGTGCGAAAGCATCCATGACAAGAACGGTGTATAGCAAACTTAATCTATGTTTAGGTGTTTCTAATTATTTTCGAAATGAATTTACAGTAAATGAGATCAGTTTGCTGTTTAAGATCCGTACGGAGATGATTGAACTTAATTATAGACCACACAGAGAAGACATAGATCACAAATGTTCGCTCTGCAACCTAAATCAAATCGAAAATGTTTATCATTTCTTAGCCCGTTGTCCAATACTGCAAGAAATACGGCGTCTATGCTTTAACAGGAGCTTTCTTTCGACAGAGGAGTGTTACCTAATTTTAAATGGAGAGAGTGGATGGAAAGATCTTATTCGATTTGTCTCACAAGCAACCGCGTATAGAAATATGTACGTAAATCTTCTATAGATCCAATCTATTATTATTTTTGTTTTAGCTAAACTAAAAGCCCATTCGATATTGCAACTCTCAAATTACTCTTTTTATTTTTTTTATTTTTCTTTGACTTTTCATTTCTTTTTTATATTATTAATGAAATAATTGTTTAAATTTTCTCGAAATTTCCATATTTACATTCATATTTACTAACTGGCAAAACCTTTGTTTAACATTTTACCTAATTAATTTACATATATTCAACTTTAAATCTTTTGCTGTTTTTTTTTGTCAAGTATATTAGTATATATTCTCAATGTAATTAAATCTTGATAATACCGGCAGACGGCTTTTTAGCCATGCTTGTAAATCTTTTTGTATTTAAATGTTTGTAATTTATATGTTGAAAAAATAAAGATAATAATAATAATAATAATAATAATAATAATAATAATAATTATGGACATGGACTACATTTTGGTCAAAAAAAAATTTTGGGGCAAAATGTTATTAACGGTACTTGTCATAGAACTGTTTTTTTGATTTTCGACTTTCTCATTAACGGCTCTAAGGATCTTAACCAAAAATTTTCAGCAGGAGCCCCCTTAAGTTTAAAATAATATTGTATATACAAATATTTGTTGGGTTTTTTTCCTAAAATTAATATTATTAAATACTTAAAATTCGCATCCCACATTTTTTTCTTGAAAAATTTTAAGGAAATTTCTTATATAAAAAATGTATTTAATAATAAAACGATTTTTTAAAGTTTGTTTGCATAAATTCATACTTTTCTAGAAATCAGACGGCAATTTTATGCATTGAACATTATTATCTCATTAAATCCATGTTTTATATTTATAAAATGTATCCTAAATTCCAAAGTACTTTTACATAAGAGCAACTTCGTGCGGTCCAGTCGTGCATTTTATTTTAATTAATTCTTACGATCTATAATTTCATAAAATGAATTTTGAAATTAAGATGTTACAGACTGTACCTACTATACAACCATTTTTCAAATTTTGAATTTCTCATTATCGGCAAAACGGATTTTAATGAAAATTGTTATGGGGAAGCTTCTAAAAAGTTTAAAAACCATTGCATTTCTAAACTTAACAAAAAATAGTTTTTGAGTTTCTGAAAAAAAAACATTTTTTTAATTCGATATCCCAAAAACGAGATAATATTTTTTTTTTGGAAATTTAATTTTTAGTTGTACCTACACTGTATTTTTTTGTAAAGGTTCATATAAAGATTTCCATCACTCAAAATCATTTTTTTAGCTAGTAAAAAGTAATTTTACAAGTTTTGGCAGTATTACCGTTGAAAACTACTACTCCGGACGGATCATTTTCTACCTCAAGGAGAATAAAAAGCTATCTTCGAAATTCCGTGAGCCAGGAGCTTCTTTAAATATACATACTCCCATACAATTTTCTAATGAAGAAATTCTTGGAGAATTCTTCATAACACAAAGAAAACTTAGATACGAATAAAACTGACGTGGCTTATTTTGCAATATTTTTGTCTTTACAGTTTATATATAGGTATCTTGCTTTGGAAAAGTGATCTAAATTGCACAAGTCTAAGACATGTAGGTGACCTTGAGTTAAATTTCCTTCAGAAAACTATTGTGACATCTAAGGTTAATAGTCCACTTCTTTCCATATAGATGCATTTGAAGTTTTTCAAGTATCTATACTTCTTAAAACTTGGAGGAATCTTTAATCGAAATTTTATCAAATGAAGGGTTAAGTATGTCAAACGAAACTAACTTTAAGAAATTATAAAATATAGTTCGAAGTGAAATAAATATTTAATAAATAAATATTTCTAAAGTTACAGTTACAGTAAACTGATATAAGAATGTTATGTTTAGGTTTCGCTATTGGGACTTATGTATATAGGAACACATGTATAATCCTGATACTGATTACTTTATGTCATTCAAAATAATTTCCTATAATATATCTTTGCTGGGATTCAGGTTTTGATTATAATTTTGTCGGTCATAATATCATAATAAATCTTGTTGCCATATTAGTGTGATAGTCAGAAACCCCTTTGTCACGTAGGCACATAAATATATAAACACAAATTATTTGAAAAAAATATTTCATTCATCATATAAATTGGTCCCTTGTCATACCTTTAAAAACTACTCTATATTCCATAGGGCATCATTTGCCATTATATGAATGAAGGTACTTGCCCAGGCTAGGCTAGTTCGCCTTCACAGTGTGGGTCGGGCTAGTGGGTCGGACTGCTTACTTACATTAATTTACGATCTCAGTAAATATTCATTCATGCGGATGATGGTCAAAATAACCTCATTATTTGCACAATTGACTTCCTTCTTCCTTCCTTCTTAGTTTTTAGCCTAATTTTGTTTGCCAGCCTGAATTATTTAATAGGTAAGTGTTATCAGAAAAGAGACAGTTCAGTCATTCTCGTCCAGGTGGCCATAAATGGACTGAAACAAAAAAAAATCATTTCTAACAAAGAAGCTTAAACGGAAAAGGGATTTGAATTTTCTTCAAAGTAAGTAAAGTTTTTAATTTAAGGAGCTTAAAGGATTTTACTTTATAGATTTACATTGCGGTAGTTATACATACAATTATGTATATATACCTTTCTCTTTAAAAGCCGAATAGAAAAGAACAATCTTCGCCATTCTAAAGGCAAAGTAGAATCAGGAAAAGTTAATTTAAATTCTGAAAACTTATTTGAAAATAGTTTGCATTGTGGGGTGATTTAATTCTTTTGAATCTTTCATTTCCATACCTAATTTTCCAACTGTGATTAACTTGACAAAGAATTTTAATTGCGACTAGGGTGGGAGAACACAATAAAGGTGTCATAAAATTGTGTAGACTTTTAAGTTTTTTGCTTCGCTTTGCGAATGTAAAATAAGGCGATTCTGCATTTTTGATTTCACTTTAAATTTAGTCCATTGAATTAGTGAGCACAATCAAAATTTAAAACAACGCAGTTTATTGAAAATAAAGACTTTTGAATTATGTTCTTGGTTGTGTTTTTGAAAGCGCATATATGTACATCTGAATACGAGTATGTATATACGCTTAAAATAAAAATTAAAAAAAACATCGCTGTGACGATAATATTTAAACCCCATCCACATAATGTATTAATCACGTCTACCCTCATGATGCAGTCCAATGATTTGTTAAACTTTAGTTTATCTTAATTCAGAGACGTATTAACGTATTGGACGGTTTGAAGTTTGATCTTCACAAAATAAATGCTGGTGTTTTCCAAGGCTCCGTTTTGTCTCCGACTCTCTTTTTCATTTTTATCGATGATTTCTTATCTAAAACTTCTTATCCACTTAATTGGTTTGCCAACAACACTACCCTCGGCTTTTCATACTCGGCCTCAAATTCACGTCCATCTCCTTCGAACATTAGAATTGAAACTGGTATGGTGTGATAAGCTCATTAAACTCAAATCTTTACAACATTGTTAAATGGGGTATCACAAATCGTGAGCAGCTTATGGCTTCGAAAACTCAATGCCGTCTATTGTAGTGGCAGAAAAATGTACACCCCTTTATTCTATTGTCCTTGAATGTCATCGAAGAATCGGAAAAGTCTTCAGTACACGGTATATGTGTCTAAACGACGATCTTCGTTGTAATGACCACATTCTTGATACCGATCTCCTTTCTAATCTGCCTACAATTTACAAGGCCCTTCTACGTCCCAAACTCGACTATAACTTCTCTTTAATTATTAGAATCGATAACAGAACGTTAAAACTGAAAGGAACTATCAGGGAATCATTCCCATCTCTTGAACACCGTCAGAATTGTTCATGTTGTTCCTTGCTATATAGCTTCTTTCACAAGCAATATTTTCTTTTCTTTTTTTTTCAAGATCAAAAATAACGACACCTACCGTCGATTTTTTCGAAATTTTTTACAATATTTTTTTTTTTCAAAAACTATTCGACAGATTAAAAAAAAAAACAAGAAATTTCATTTAGTTAAAGCTAGGTTGAAAAAATTTTTCCGAGAAATGGTTATTAATGATACCCCCATTGTACTATTTTGTTTGTTTTTGATTTTCTCAAAAACAGTACAATCGATTTTGATAGTTTTTTTTTTATGCTAAAGCTCTCCAACAGTTTTCGGCTTTAAAAAAAAAATTTTCGGCTTTAAAAAAAAAATAAAATTTTTTTTTTCAAAACTCAATAATTTAGATGACTCCATGCTCGGTTTTTTATTAAATCGTGATAAAAAAAAACCACCACACAAATGTTTAAAAATGCTTTTCAAAAATCGTATTTTTTCTCGAAAACGGCGCGGCGCGGGCTTTGAATTTTGATAATCTTTTTTTCTTTCGATTAATTTTTTGAAAATCAAAAAAAAAAAAAACTTGTTTTTTTAAATTTGAGTACACAATACTATGCCAACTTGTATGTGTAGGTAGCTTTAGAATAAAAAAAAATGATCAAAATCGGTCGAACCGTTTTTGAAAAAAAAAGAACAATGGTTCGAAAGGGGGTACCATTCTTCGAAATTTTTTTCAACCAATACCAAGCTCTTAACTAAATAGAAAAAAAAATTGAATTTTTGTGGAACAGTTTTTGAAAAAAATTTAAAATATCAAAAAAAAAAAAACAGATGGGAGAAAAATTTTAAAACGATATCTACCAAGTTGAACGAGCCGAGCCGTAATACAAAACAAAGAATTATGGAAAATCTATTCCGAAACGTGCAAAATTGGGCAAGTCCAAAAGTTAATTGAATATTTTTTTTCTTAAAATGTAATATTTTTTGAAATTTTCATTGAAGAAAACAAATATTAGTTTAATAAACAAAATTGAAAAATATCAATGATTTCCGCCCAAATATTTTCATATTTCTTTCATCTTTGCCATATAGTCAAGTTGGCAATCGTAAGATACCAGAGATTACAGTGGCCCGGTGGCGGTATGAATTGTGTTTAATTTACATTTCTATTGGCACATAATAATCTTCGCGCTTTGTGATGAAATCTCAAAGGATTGTAGTAATGACAAACAGTACTCATTGATCTGATATTTACCGATACGTTTCGGATAGACGTCTTGTTGGATCGTATTTGAACGCCTAACTGAATTCCAATGGAATTTTCTTAGTTATGAACACAAATGACAGCATAACTTTCAAATTGAATGTTAAACTTACTTAGTACGAATTTTATACAAAAATACTATCTAAATTTTCGACTTGCATTGGATTTTCCATACAGAAGCCTTTTCACCAGTGGCGGCTGGTGGGTTGTTGAACAGGTGGTGCACTTTACTTGCTCACTAAGTAGGTATTAAGATTAGAAATCGCAAAAAACAACAATTTACATGTATGTATACATATGTCGATTTTTTATTATTTTGTATAATTGCACGAAAAATTTCGACCATCTATAAAACTGACACACTTATTACATTTAGCAAGGAATCATGTTTTTTATTTTTTCACTTAAATGCGTCAAATCGTGGATTCAGGTAACTTTATTTTAAAAAGATTTATTACTGTCTTTAATATACCTAATCACTGTTAATTTTATCCCACACCACACACTGTACACAATACAGAATCCAACCAAAACCAAAATAAAAAACAATTACTAACCTAACTCCTACAAACCTACACTATTTAACCAGTCATGGATAGAGCGAAACAACATTACATATTCGCAGGCGCAGCGCATTCTAGTCAAACATCGGCTGCTCTAGTTAATCTTCGGTTCTCGTGCGCTGCACGAGAGCAGGCTAATTTCTCGATACATTTCAATGAAATATCTTTTGTCTCACGCGTCAGGGATACTTGCTTGTAACTCATACAAGTTATATTAGCAGTCCTCGTGCGCTCGCCGAAGCGCACGAGAATTTTTACTTGCAGGGAAAGTAAGTCTTAATAGTAAAGCAAAGCGCTTACATTGTTTCGTCATAATTGGAAATTTTACTTGTTTGTGTTCTTGTATGTTTAAAAAATAAATATTAATATGGTAATCTAAAAAAAAAGATGCAGTAATATTTTGTAATTTTTAAATCTTTTGAATTGGTGGTTCAGCGCACGAGCGCACTTAAGGTACAGCCGCCACTGCTTTTCACAACATTTTTCGATTAAGTTTAATTTGTGCTAATTTATAAAACGTTTATTTATTTCTTTATTTTTAAATACCTACGAGTACCTTTGTGTGGAAATAGAATGTGTTTCACGATTTTTCGCTTTTGAGTTATTTCATAAAAACAAATCCCCGAGGCTCTAATAAACTCCCTTAAATAATCTCCTCTGCTCTTTTGTTAAAATTAAATCGAAATTCGGCTGAACATCAACTTTTCTAAGGTTGAATTCAAGGTACTAACGTTGTTCTGTTTATTATTTCATAAAAGACATTTTTAAATAATGGCCACTATTGTCTGCAAAACGCGCCTGTAAAGTTAAAATACTGATTGCCTCAGGCATCAATTGATCTAAATTCTAAAAACGCCCCATTTAGCAGTAGACGAATTCGCAAAACCCCAAAGCCATAACTCAATGTGACTTCATTTAAATGGCTTTCCCTAATAGGCACTTAGGCTTTGAAAAAATACCCAGCAGTCTGCAGATACATAGATGTATAAATGAATATAATAAAAAAAGCATTTATTTATGCCTGGCAAATAGAAAGATTAATAGCGTTGAAATAGAAAATCATAAATTTCCCAGGGACACATTTCATTGAAATTTGAAGTCATACAACTGGATGGTAATTATGGATAGATTACTGTTTTACGACTCTAAGTCCTTTAAGTTGAATTTAAAACATTCAAGGTTCTATCAAACCAACGCGACAGTCGGAACGACTTTGGTCGTCATATCAGAACTGTCGACAGCGACAATTCGTGTCGTCCGTCGCATCGACTTCATCAAGTCAGAGCCGCAATAATAATTAAATATGTACATAATATGAAATTGTGAAAAAAAAATATGAACATCGTTAGATCGAAGGTCAAATTATTAGAGCTCATCTAGTTCTATATACAAAAGATTGTTATACTCGTATGTATCTTTTTTCGTAGAATTGATAGATTTTGTGGAAAACATGCACAAACATTAGGGTACACTTAGTTCCAGAAATGCTACACAATGTCACATATTTCCTTGGCAAAATTGTTCTATATGGTAAAAGTATTCTTGTGCAACTCCTCAATTTAAAATAAATCTTTTGGAGTGGTAGGGGTTAGAGAAAGGCTGCCATTTTTTTTTCAAAATCGAAAAATATATTTTTTTATGTTTTGGTGTGCATTGTTTTTAAAACTTTATTCGAAAAAATAGTTCTATCGTAGATACTCTCAGTAATGGCTGAATTTCAAAACATTTTTGTTTGGAATGATACATATGTAGTAAAAATCAAGCGAAACAGAAAGAAATGTAAGATCATCTTTTGGTTTAACGTGAGCACCTGCCTATTACGGCTCAATCCCACGGGAGGCCTACCTCCATTTGGAGTCAGATTGGGTCCTGACCATTAACCCCGACATAGCAAGCTATCTCGGTTGCAAAGTTTTGTGATATGTTGCAGCATATGCACACGTCTTGCTTTGGAGACGAAGAAAAGAATCTTGAAAACCATGTGTCTCCGCATTCGGAATAAACCAAGCCACCATGATGCTCCCACTAGGGGGCCTACCTCATAGATAGGGTTCAAGCCAAGGGCAAAACTCAACCTCCGACTCAAATGAGCACTATCTCCCATGGTACCAGAATAAAGCTTCCGGTGGAGCTTCGCAACTTCGCCATTTCATAGAGCTTCCTAGGCGATCCGAACCCGGACTTAGTCGAAGTTCTTGTCTCAAGCTTCGGAATTTCCAGATCTGAACCAGTCACTTCCAGATGGGCTCCTACAAAACCCTGGGCCTGTCAACCCTTAGGATACACACCAAGAAGTCGGCCGGGGTAGAAACCAACAACTCAATGTGCATCCCAGTCTTTTGCTCACTTTACGGCAAACTAGGAAAGACGCTCCTAGTCTTTAGTTTACCTTACGGCAAACAAGGAAAGACGCTCCTATCTTTAGTTTACCTTACGGCAAACAAGGAAAGACGCTCCTAGTCTTTGTTCTAAAGAACGAGGACGACGATCCCCCTATTATTTGCTACTACAAATAAGAAACCCTTTTAAACCTTAAATAACCTTAAAAGTCTCCAGCCACTTAAGCAGCCGGGGACCTCACCAGTTCACTCCTCGTTATAACCCAATTAAACCTTAAAAGTCCCCAGCCACGCAAGTAGCCGGAGACCTTACCAATTTAACCCGCCACAACCCGATAAGACCTTAGAAATCTTCAGCTAGGCACCCAGCCGAAGTCCTCACCAGCCCTACCTCCACCGCCAACCAAGGACCATCTATAAAGTCTCCAGCCACAAGTGGACGAGCCCCGAAAGTCAAGACCATTATCCATGCATTAACCACTTGCACCACCATCCAACAACCATGGCCTTATGCTCCCCGCCACCCATTATGTTCGTGGGAATTACGCAAGCTGCACTCGGACATGTATACCACCACAACCCATAATCTTGGACTTACGCTTGCTGCCATGGTTCGATGTGTGGTTCAGTAGCAATACACTTCCAATAGTCAATCCTCCCAAAGCCCGAACACGAGCAACCATAGACCTTACCAATTTCACCCTAGACACCTCAGTAGACCCTTCAAAACCTGGAGAATACCTTAAAAATCTCCAGCCACGTAAGTAGCCGGAGATTTCACCAACACACACCTGTTTTGACCCTACTATTCCCTTGGGTTTCTTAGTTGTCTAAATCTCTTATAGCTGATTAAGCGGCAAGAGAATAGACGTAAGCCCCCCCCCCCCCACCACGACAAGGTGAAACGCGTCGGGGGGACCAGGAAGAATTGTAAATATACAAAATTCTGGCATTTCTGCCGTTTTCGAGAAAATACGATTTTCGAAAACCATTTTTTAACATTTCCATGGTGCGTACCGCTGTTTTTAGATGAAATAAAAAAAAATTCATGGTGTAAAATTACAAGATTGTTAATGTCAAATTTCAAGGAAATATTGGTTTCGAAATGTTTTTTTTAATTTTTTGGAACAATTTTTAATAAAAACAAAAGTAGGTTGGAGAAAAAATTAAAAATACTATACCCTTACCAAATTAAGAAAAATTCTTGTAAGGCGTTCGGGCTGCGGTCGAACAGCCAGATAAAATTACCAGACCAACTTTTTTCGTCTTCTCTATCTTTTTAAAGTGAAGTCTGATCAAAATCTAGACCTAGAGTACCGTCTGATTCATTTTCCGAATTGTTTTATTGTATCCAAACAGTGAAGTCGTTATTGGGGGCGATTTCAATGTAGACAATTCAAGTTGGTTCCATATTCAGGATAGACAATTTCAAGGGAAGATAATTTGAGATCATTGCTTAAATGCACCACCTAACTTAGCTTGTAGATAAATCTACTCCAATACCAGATATTGCTGTTTAAAACTACCACACTCTCGACTTGTTTCTTGCTTTTCACTCTGATAAGCATACCATAACGGAACATTGTGTAATATCAGCTAATTTATCTTGCCCCATTTATCCAAATAAGAAAAAATCAACTGGAACGGTGGAACGGTCTAAATAACATTTTTAGAATTTTTAACTGGTCACCATGTTTCGTCGATAGTGACGTTGATACCAGTGCTGATATGATCACAGAAGTGACTTTTCGTTTGACGCATACTTTTATTCCTAACTGAAACAAAAGTATAAATCCTTAAGAAAAGTCTTGGTTTCGATATAAGCTGTAAAGAAGCTATCAGGTTGAGAGAAGTAAGTTTCCGCTCTCACAAAGCCACCCAACTGAGGAAATTTGTTAAAAGTCTAAACATGTCAGAAACCATTGCAACGCTGTCGTAAAAAGAACCAAATTCTTACATGATCAGAAATCAAAACAAAAAATCCTGCAATGTCCCAAAGGTAGAAGAAATTTCTGGTTATTTGTCAAGAACGTAAAAAATTCAACTTCATCTTCGGTTCCAACGCTCATCTACAATGACAACACGATAACTAGATCTTTCGATAAGTCAAATCTACTTGCAGCCCTTCGTTGTCTGGGGGGTTATTATGAAAAACGATACTCGTTCAAAATAAGGCGTATTCGTTAAATTGCGATTAGGAAAAACGATTGCAGTAGCACTTAATCGTCAAATTGCGATTAAGAAAAACGATAATCGTAAAAATGACGATACTCGTATTTTTATTTACGAGTGCCTTCAGCTCTCGTTCAGCTTTCGTTTTGGCGGTAGTTGTCAAATGTCATTTATTTTTTTATTTTTGTTTGGTTGGTTTTTGTTTTGTTAAGTGATCAAAAAAATGTAAGTTAATAATAAATAAAATTGTGAAAAACATACAAATAAGTTATTTCTAACCTTCTAGTCCTACAAGTAATGCTAAGCAATTGGATTTGCTGGTAGCTTTTATCATTTTTCGTTTTTGCCTGGCAACTTTTTTTGCTTTCTATTTTCGTATCTTGTAATCGCTCTTCGCCATGACTTTCGTTTCTTCGAGTTTCGTTTTTTCTGCCGTTCGTTTCGTAATTCATAATAAGGGCCCTGATAGTAATATTGCCCCTCCTATACTTGAGAACGTAGATCATTCAATGGGAGAGGTATTTCCGCACTAGTACAGGTGCAAGAGCCCTTCGAGATCTTGTCATGTTATCGCTGATCAATCATCAGTTCAAGAAATATTTCAAAAGTTTCTTAATAGTCAGCAATACGGATTTCGCTGCTATCGTTCCGCTGGTGGTCTTATAGTAGAGTAAGATTATTGCGCTTGATATTTCCTAGGCAATTGATAAAGCTTGTCACCAGACTCTCTTATCGAAAATGAGGGCGTTTGGTATCAATGAAACACTTATTCCTTCGATGATGAATTACCTTCTGGATCGTTCAATACATGTTATATTGGACGGTTTCAAGTTTGATCTTCAAAAAATAAATACTGGTGTTCCCTCTCTTCTTCATTTTTATACATGATCTCTTGCCTGAAACTTCTAATCCATCCTCAGCTTCTTTTAATCATTTTTAAATTCACGTACATACTCGTACATTGTTAAATGGGGCTTACAAAATTGTGTGGAGTTTAATGCTTCGAAAACTCTATTCTGTCTTATGTCGTTAAAGTAAAATATACCCCTATGCCATTGTCCTTGAATGGCACCTGCCGAAGTAAACCGAAGTGTAACAAGTCAGCCGTGAAAAGTACTGAGATCTAAAAGTACGCTAAGTTCTTACTTTATGAAGGTTTAATACTGAATATTTAAAGTATAATAATATTAAAATACCTACAATGTAATAGAGAAATTTTATTATTTAAAACCTTTCGAATTGGGCATAAACAAAAAACTTGCCAAGAAGTAAGTCCATCAAATTTTAGTCAGTAATCATTAAATAATAAAATTTGAATTTTCGATTTATTCCTCTGCTTGCATGCAAGACCTACCGTTGTGCAAAATTACAAGATTCTCCGATGTCGGGAAGCGATCCATAATTTTGATGATCTGTCTTGAGACCTTATATGTATCTCAGGAACCGCTTATGCTAGAAGTAATGTAATGCTCACTTAGAGTAGCCAGTGGCATTCCTCCCCTCAAAGAGTTCACCTGTCATACCAGTTTCGTTTGGAATGCTCATCAGATTTTAAGTTTCTCTATGTTTTTCGACAAATAATTCCGTCTTTAATTTTTTGTTTTAATTACAGTTGTATATTAACTATTCGTAGTGTAAAACATCTTTAGCACCTCAGAGATATAGGTGTTAAAATCTTCAAAAGGGGGATCGAAAAACGTGCTCATAGGAGTGTGAAGTTCTTACTTTAATAAAACCAGCGATTGCAATTAATTGGAACCTAGACAAACTATCCGGTGACAGTTTCTGCGTTTTCCGCGATTTTGAAGCGGTTTCCTGTGTAGCGCACTAGGTCAGAAGGTTTAGAACTTCGCATGTAGCGTATACTATCCAGAATTTTGATGATTTTTCTATTAGAGTTTTCTAATATTCGTTTTATATGATCTCAGAATTTTTTAATGCTGAGGTCTCTGTAAAGGTATTCACTTTAAAAACTCTATTTTCGAACTATTTAAATTAGAATCGCGAGTACAACCCCAGAGTTTAATACTGTATTCCCAGGTATTCTTAAGTAACTGCCTCCAGAAAATTAGCTTGTTTTCGGTACTGTGCTTGAAGTACTTCCCGAGAAACCAATAAATTTTTCGGAGTTTATTATTCAACTCTTCTCATTTCTTTTTAACATAAAGTTTCCATTTTAATTTCCCATCCAGACCCAGAGTCATTCCCAATTACTTTGCGTCGTTTACAAACGGGACTTGAATTGTTTTAACAACTACTGGCAATCTATTTGTTTTTTCCTTGCGACTTATATGTACTATAAGGCAAGTTATGCATTCGGAAAAAAAAATCGAACTCGATATTTTGATCAAAGTTGACATTACGATGATAGCGAAGACTAAAAAAGTGGGTCTCGCAATTCTGTCTGTCTGTCCGTCTGTCTGTCTATTCGACTACAGGCTAAACGACCCGGCCGATTTTCTTTAAAATTGGTAGATATCATTATTAATTTTTTCCCCCCACATGTTTTTTTGTTTTTTTTTTTAAGACCAAAAATAACGGTACTTGCCATACGATTTTTTTCGAAATTTTATAAACATTTTTTTCTCAAAAACTGTTCGACAGAAATTTAAATTAAAAACACAAAAAAATTTCATTTAATTAAAGCTAGGTATTTGTTGAAAAATTTTTACCGAAAAATGGTTATTGAGGGTACCCCCCATGGAACCATTTTTTTGTTTTTGATTTTCTCAAAAACGGTACAACCGATTTTGATCATTTTTTTTTTGCTAAAGCTCCCCTAAAATATAAAAAAATTGTGCACTCAAATTTTCAAATAATTTTTTTTTTTGATTTTTAAAAAAAACCAAAAATTTTTTTTTCAAAACTTAATATTTCGAAAACCCTATGCTAGATTTTTTTTAAAACTTGACAAATAAAAGTTTCTCAATATGATCTACAATATGTGAGAAAAAAAAATTAGTTTACCTAAAAATAAAGGTACCTACCATACAAATGCTAAAAAATTAAAAAAAATGTTTTTCAAAAATCGTATTTTTCTCGAAAACGGGCGCCTAGAATTTTGATAAATTTTTTTTTTCAATTAATTTTTACGATCTTTAATTTAATAAAAAAAAATTTAAAATTAAGATATTACAGCTTGTACCTACCATAGAACTATTTTTTCAAATTTTGAATTTCTCATTATCGACATAACAGATCTTAACGAAAATTTTAATGGAGAAGCTTCTAAAAAGTCTAAAACACATTGCATTTCAAAACTTTAAAATAAATTTTTTTTTGAATTTTTGAAAAAAAAAAATCTATTTTTTCTTTTTTTTTTTTGAAAATTTGATATCTCAGAAACGGCTCAATATTTTTTTTGTAAATTTAATTTTTATTCGAACAATAATAAAAACTTTAAATTGGCGTACTAAAATTTTTTCTTAAAAATGTTTTAAAAATTGTTTACATAAAAACTTATTTTTTTAAGAAACCACTACAAAGACTTATAATTTTTGTTCTTGCATAAATTCATATTTGGATAGCATTCTGTTTTTTTCTCTTACTACTAAAAGAATTTAAAAATTAATTTTATCCTTATGAACAGTTTTCTCTAATAACATCCGTTTTTAAAATTTTTAGTCTATTAAATAGGAGCAAGTTCGTGCGACCCAGTCGTGCATTTTATTTTTGAAGTAAAACTTCTTTTCCGGCGTTGGGGGTAAAAAAATTTCTATGCAGCTGTCAGTGACATGTCAAAACGTTACGTTATCCGTCAAAGACAGCGACATGTTTTTAGAATACAAAATGTTTGTTCGTAGGTTATAATCTTACAGAAGCTTTGCTTGAGAAAAAAGAAGTTTTACTTCAACCGCGCGTACGTCAGTACACACAATCTTTTTTTTTTTATACATAAGGTGTGCTTGGACTGATTTTAATTCGTAGCTTCGCTGGTCGTCCTGTCAACTGCTAATAGCGAAGTGTAGACAGCACAAGAGTGTCTTCCGTTTGAGGTACATCACGTGTAAATTAAATATACATAATTGGACCTAGCAAACTTCCTTGTGGTACCGCAGCCACTATTTCAAGAAATAGTCTTTTCCATAGATATTCCTTGAGAATCTTATAAAGCCCTTCAAGCTGAATTTTTCTTAACTTAAAATGTAGGTCTTCGTGCCATATCTTATTAAAAGCTTGCGACACATCTAAGAAGACTGCCGAGCAAACCTACTTTTCTTCAAGGGCTTTCTGTATGACTTAAGTGATCTTGGTCAATTATCGAGTGTTGTTTCCTTTTAAATCTGAATTGATGTTCAGGTATTTGGCGCTTTTCCTCTTTTATTGGATGTAGGTGCTGAAGTAAAAGACAAGAGGGTCTATGAGGTTTATTTTCATGTGATAGTTTACCTAGTTTCGAAAAGGAGAGTGACGAAATTTCGTCGCACAAAATCCCGAATCACGAAATGCCGCCGAAAATAAAAATAAAAATTTTTGATCTAATTTTAAACAAATGAAAAGTATTTAAGAAACTGTTGGTTCGGGAAAAATTCAGTTCTTGTTAGAACTCCTAGGAGGTAAAACTCCTCCATCTTTAGAGAGATGATTTTCAATGTTTTGGCCAATTATTTTTGGACATTCGACCAAAAATATTTTTGGACTTTTGCCAAAAATATTTTTGGACATTTTGTCAAAAATATTTTTGGACATTTTGTCAAAAATATTTTTTTAAAAAACTTTTTTTTAAACAAATTTTTTTGTTTCAACAATTTGTTTTTGAAGAAATGTTGATTTTTCATACATTTTTTTCTGCACATTTTTTTTTTAAATATTTCTTGACAAAAATTTGCCACTCAAGGTACTTTTAATCAAAAAAATTGTTTACATTGGCGCCTGCCAGGCGACTTAACATACCCTAACCGGAGCGACGGAGTCGCGTGGGCGGGTGTGTCCCAGAAAAAGGGAGTTAAAATCCTTAAGTCCCGCGGAGCGGGCCATCCAATGTACTTTTAAACGTGATTTCTGGCTAAACTAGGCATCTCAGCAAGTTAAAAATTGCATATTCGTGATCTAGGGAGTTCCCCCTTTCAACCCACGTATCGCATGTAACGAAAAACAAATGTTTATTTTTAAATGCGATTTTCGGCTACACTTAGCTCCGTAGACCCCCCAAAGTTGACATTTTCAAACGAGATTTCTGGCTAACCTAGGCGTCTTAGCGAGTTAATGTGATGTAGGGAGTGTCACATGATTTTTTTTTTTTTTTAACTTTTTTTGGAAATTTGTTTTTGTAATTTTCTTATTTTTTTTTATTTTTTTGACTCAAGATACTTTCAAGACTTCATACTTTACTTGTCTTCAGCTTTAAGCCAATCAGAGCGAAATCAGAGCGGTCTTCTTCGTATTGAATATTCCAGTACAATAGGAGGGAACTTCGTTTTCGTTGCTTCTGATTGATTCGAGTCACCATTACTATGGAAATGAAAATCCATACTGTGCTGTCAATTTAGTATTGAAACGGCGGGATTTCGTGGTTCGGGATCTTGTGAATCTGGATTTTGTGATCCGGGATTTTGTGAATCGGGATTTTGTGATCCGGGATTTTGTACCCAACCCTTCGAAAAGATTATAAATTCCGGAATTTTCCATTAGCTCGAAACATACGTAAGCTGTAGGGTGGCATCCTTCTTAGACTTTAGCTTTTTTATTTCTCTTCTAAATTTGGCAAGCTACTAATTTCTGGTTATGCATCTTTCAATTGAGGTAAAATTCATATTTATATTTCCATTGAGTGCTTGTCCATAAAATGGGTAAAATATTGTCTCCAGGTAATCCGCGAGTACGTTCCCTTTTTTTTCACTTTTTGCCCATTTGATTTGGCCATTCTTATTCGGAGCCGATGGGAGCTCTGTTTTCTTTGTTATTTTAATAGCTTTCCAGAGTTAGAAGTTTGATTCATTTTCTGCTGAAAGCCTTTCAAGATAATTTCCAAGTTCTTCGTTATCTTTTCTGAATCTGTCTTATTATTCTTTGAAACTCTTTCTTTTTGAGCGTACATGTAGACGCCTTCCCTAATGTTAACAAAGCCGGTGAAATATCAAAAGTTTTCAAGAGTTTTCGATCTGATCAAAAATCAGCTCAAGAAATATCTCGAGGAAGGAAAGCTTTTTAATGAACGGCAGTACGACTGTCGTAGCAAGCGATCCACCGATGATTTGATATCTCACCGAAAAGTGGAACCAATCTTTACATCATTTTGGTGAAACAAAAAGTAATTGCACTTGATATTTCTAAAGAGTTTGATGAAGTTTGTCACGAAGCTCTTTCATCGAAAATAAGGGAGCGGTTCTACCTCCTCACGCGATCACGTTTATGTTCGTATAACACCAAAATCATTGATTTAATTTGATATTTTTACCATCCGTTTCCCAGGTGGGTGTCAATTAGGTAGGACATATCCATAGTGAACGCAGTAAATCTTTTGATTTCCTAAAAAGTATATCCATTTTTATCATTTACTTTTAATGTTGCACTTTGTTCTTCAATATTAAAGCCATCAAGTCTCCCAGAAATCAGGAACCCTCAAACTAAGTCTAAGGTAATTCAGCATTTGAAAAAAAAACTTCGTATAACTTAGTTTAGGTTTATCCTTTTTCGGCTTCATTTCCTTGGTTAGGTATTGTCTTTTTGTTAATTAACTTCTTTCAACCCATTTTCGTGGAGTTTCTTGGCATATCTTAGACTTGTCCTTCTTTTTCATGCTGTACGGTATGTACATACTCTAGATGTATTTATTTTATCAATTCTAGAGTTTTATACCCTTCAATGTTAAAGGCTTTTAATAAAAAAAGAAAAACTTGTCATTTTATAAAGCCTTCGAAATTTAAATTTGTTGTTTTTATTACTTTATAAACCATAAAAATTGCATTATTTTTTAATTATTTTCATAAATTTTAAGTCGATCTACCGACAGTATTCAAACCCATCCCTTCATAAACAACGCTATACATTCCAGTGCCCTATTATGTATGTTCAATAAAATGTCGGTAAAGAGCTTCCTTTTAAAATAATAACACTCAATTTGTAAGTCGCTGCCGCAACTACACGGTTACATACTTATATTTACTTTGTAGCAGTTATTGCTATTGACTCTACCTGATGTGGAAGCTATGAGCTCAGAACAATCTGAACGGTAGTATCGACATGGGAAACACCAAGTGCCTTAATAGAATAAAAGCTTGGTTACGTAGTTACGGAGGTAGTGGGAAGCCCTCAAACTAAAAGAGATATTTTTTTATTACAAAATGTTATTGCTCTTTAAAAGTCAAAAGAGGGGTACTCGTGGTAATGCCATAAAAACCTCCTCTTCTTAAATATGATGATTTGCAGGATTTTACCTGCATTTTTCAAACTTCTTTTTTTATTTTTCTGTGAACCGTGATAGTGGGAACATTTAATTTTCAATTTTCTACGTGTTTTTCAATTTTGTATTCGTATTGCAGGTTCTATCTACATGCAGTTAAATTTTGATTCTTGTGTTCTATTACAAATAAATTGTTTGGCATGATTTAAAAAAAATTGAAGAATAGGTCTGTCGGAATGATTGAACACATATGGGAATAAGGTACGGTACGAAAACGGTCTTCAACATTTTTCATTTCAAAAGTGCCAAGAATCTTAATAACAGTCGCAAAATTACCAAGGATCATTAAGTGCAGAAAGTTAGACAAAAACGGTTTTTGTAGAACAAGTTTAGAATTTTGGGGCTATAGAAGTATGTATTTCTAGGCACAGTACCACAAAGTACTCGCCCAAACCCAGATAGTAACTCGACTTCGAATGAACTCGATGTGCTGTGTGACTATGCAGAGAATTGTTTCACATTATTTGCACAAAGAAATATTTGATATGGGCGGTTTTAATCTTACAAAATGAATGTTATGCCGAGTTTTTTCTTGAGTTAAGCAATGTGATTTTTGACAATGCAGATTAATCCGCGAACACCCTAGAGTAGTTTCTTACCTCGGACTCTGTTTAATGCACAATAAGTGAATATCACCTCTAGACACATCGGACCATTGTGTCATATCTGAAAATTTCTCGTGTGTCAATAAAACCCTGTTTGAGAAAACTAAGAAAACAGTTTGGCAATACGAGAAAGCCAAAGGGGAAGGTCTCAACGATTTCTTCAGGAACTTTAACTGGTCACTGTTTCCTTGATAGTGACTTGGACGCGATTGCAGATATGATTACAAATTCAATTCTTTTCGGAATAAGAAATTTCATCCCGAACAGAGAAAACCTTTCAAACCGAAAGATTTAAGTTTCCGATGATATAAAGCCAACCCTACCGAGGAAAACCGGCATAAGTTGAGACAAGCTCGAAATACATGTAATGATCATATTCGACGACCCAAATTATTACATGACCAATAATTAATGCAAAAAATACTAAAATGTCCCAAAGGTAGTACAACATTTTAGTAATTTATCATTTGGTCACTCCTTATATGGAGGACTCACAGCTGAACCGAACCAAGTCAGAAAAAGTGAATTCGAAGATATTAAGAGGTAAGGTAAATAAACTGCCATTAATTAATGAAATACATATTTAACTCATAGTAAAGACATTTGGAAAGTTTATTCACCCAGTTTTCTTTTGACCAGAAATGAAAAACAAGAATTGAAAAATGTACCCAAAAAAAATGTGACTTGGTTCATTATTGCCTCGAAAAAATATGAAAAATTGTCATTAAAGAAAATTAAAATTGGTATAATTTAAAAAAGGAGCAAAAACAAACAATGATTATTTCAAAAACTAAACAGAAATGTATTACAAAGCAAAGCTTAATAAAAAAAAAAAAAACAGTTATTACTGACACAAAATTTAATAATTTTCATCGTCTTCATCACTTTGGGGATGGTCCTGGTGTTGGCTCCTTGTTAGCTCTTGTTTAATAGGTTCTTATAAAAACCATGGTACATGAGTGGAATAAATTTAAGTAAATCCATCATATCCCTTTTTTTATCTGACGTAACTTTACAACGAGTTGGATAGAGATTGGGATTGAAGGTTCCTTCATTTCTTTGCATTTTCTTAATTAAACTTCATAAAACTCAACTTCTTTTTGTAGGCTTTTCTTAACCTAAACATTCACACAATATTACTATATACTAATAATATGACCACTTTAGTAAATCAACAATTATATGTAATGTCAAATCTATTTATAAGAATAACTATATCATATACATGTATAGTATCGTTATCGTACGAACTCTTTATGTAATATTATATAACTGATAAATAATAATCGAATGATCATGCAACTGTTAAATATAATACTCTATGTACATACATTATCTTCTATCATGTAATTTAAAAGAATAAAGTCAGTTCTTGTCCATCGTTTAACGAGTTACGTTGTTTGTCTTTTATTTCTCTTATTTGTACATTCGACCATTTCCTACATTTTTTGACTGTTTCCTTAAATTTGAAAGAAAAAGGTGAATTGCGATCGATTCGAAGCCATCTGATTTTGAGTCATGAAAAATTATGTCCATCAACGGTCAAGCTTATCTCGCTAACGGTTTATTTCGCATTTTTCGCATAAATTTAAATAAAAAAAAATAAAAAAAAGTTTAGACAAATTTTTTTCAAAATTGTGAAATGAAGTGCTAAATTGGCCACATATGTATATGTTTATTTAGAATACAGCTGTTGACATTGGATAAACAGGATAAATTCAAAGTTTCTTTAAATCCAGATTTTTTAAATGCTTATGTTACCGGAAATGAATGAAACCTAGGAATTATATACAATTCCTAGGAAATGTATACAATGACGAGTCTATTTAGGAAAACAGAGTCAGTCCGAAGAGTCAGCTACACGAGTAAAATATAAATGGAAAAATGCTTTTGCTAGCGGATATGCAGTAGCTTTAAATAATGCTCTCCTTTTGCGAGAAAGAAATCCTTCACTCCATGTTCCTAACTTGTCTAATCTTGATGAAATTGTTGAAAGTGCGATACCAGTACAATGTAAACCAAGCAATAACAACTTTTTCCACTACAAAGAAAAATGGTTTGATAAAGACTGTATGGATGCTCGAAGAAGATCGTTTCCCTGGCTAAGATTGTTCAGAAGATTTCCCGACAACATCTTTTACAAAGTACAATACCTTAGCGTAAATAAAAGCTACAAAGAATTACTAAAGACTAAGAGACAAAACTACTCAAGGAAAATTGGTCAAGACCTTGCGGGCTGTAGAAATACAGGCGAGTTCTGGAAGATTGTTCGCGAAATAAATAAAACGTCAAACAAACAAGTCGCTCCACCAGTTGATATTGAAAACTTAGCAGAACATTTTCGAATGCTAACAGAAGATAGTTTTTCCTCGTCCTTTCAGTATGCAGTACCTTATCAACAGAACGATGAACTCGACTTACCATTTTCTTGTTTAGAAGTTCAAACGGTGTTGAATGAGCTAAAAAACAACAAATCACCAGGATCAAACGGAATCCCTCAAGAGTTCTACAAATTCAGCACAATTCTCTTCGTAGAAAACTTAGCAAGAGCCTTGAACCAAGCATATGAGAACGCTAGTATACCAAGCTATTTTAAAGAGGCTATCATCTGTCCAATTTTCAAAAAAGGTGACGATAGAGTCTGCTAATTATAGGGGTATATAGCTGCTGAAATCATCGATGAAAGTTCTAGGAAAACTAATGTACAAGCGTCTCTATAATTGGGTAGAAGAAAATAACTTATTGAGTGAATCACAAGCTGGTTTTCGCGCAAATTATTTTACAATAGATCAAATCTACTCACTTACCAATATAGTTGAGATATTTATGGGATCAAAAAAGAAGCTTTACGCTTTTTTTATTGGCTTTAAGGTGGCATTCGACACTATAGACAGAAAAGCACTAATGCTGAAGCTCTACAATAAAGGAATTTCCACCAAGTTTGGAAACATTTTGGAACGGTTATACGATTCAACAACTTCTGCAGTGACCCTTGGAAGCAAGGTATCTGAACAGTTTCCAGTAGAGATAGGGTTGAGGCAAGGCTGCTGTTTAAGTCCCCTACTTTTTGCCTTGTTTATCGACGACTTCGAAGAAATTCTACAAGGAGGAGCTCGAGTTTCACCAGACCTTCTAATAAAAGTGCTTATGTTCGCAGATGATATCGTTGTGCTTGCTGAGTGAACCGGAAGTCTCCAATTAATGATCAATCGATTGTTCGAGTACTGCAATAAATAGAGGCTCTAGGTGAACCTCGACAAGTCCAAAATTATGATTTTTCGTAACGGATGAGGGCGAAACTGTCGCAGCGAAAGATGGAATTTTGGAGAGCACAATATTGAAATCGTGAATGAGTACAACTATCTTGGAATGCGGATTTCTAGAAATCTTAACCTGAAGAACCACATGAAAGAGAAACTAGCGAAGGCAAAAAATGCGTTAAATGCAACGTGGAGAAGTGTGATGCACAGCAGAGATGTCGAATATGAAGCTAAATATCAAATTTTCAGAACAACGGCCAAAGCAATAATGTTCTACGCTGCTCAAGTTTGGGGACATAAAGAATTTGAAGAAGTGGAGCAGGTTCTCAGATACTTTTTGAAGCGCACTTTAAAGCTACCCAACAGTACGGCTAACCATATCCTTATGCTGGAAACAGGTCTTTCTCCCTTGTATATTTCAACCCTTAAGATGCAGGTAGACTATATTCTAAAAACAATTAAAATGGATGATAGACGATTGCCTAAGCAATTAACAATGCTGGTGATGAGAAAGAAAATTTCATGGTTTGAGTCTTGGAGTAATTTAGCCCAGTACTGTGGACTTTCACTCTCTCTTCAAGATGAATCGATCGACACGTGGAAAAGCGAACTTTACAACCTAATCAGCCTAGTAGATGAAAAAAAACGTGAAGATTTTATTTGGAAAGCCAGGAGCTTGTTTCACAGGAACATTTATGCGGAGCTTGACTACAACTTGGCAGTTAATAATTATATCAGGGCGGAGTTTTCAACCGACCTCATGTCACTTGTTTTAAAAACACGAGGAGAGTTACTCCCCCTGAATCATGTACCTCACAGAGGCGACCTACAGGAAACCTGTGACTTGTGCAACCTAAGAGTGAGAGAAAACGTATTTCATTTTGTGGGAAGATGTCCTATGCTTGTGGAAACTAGGAGAAGTATTTTTGGAAAGAACTATCTGAATGAAGTTGAAACTGTCGACATCCTTAATGGAGGAACTGACTGGGATAATTTGTATAGATACGTCAAAATAGCATTGAGTTATAGAACACGAATATTCAACGAACTTTTCTAAGACCAAATATAATTATAAACCTGGATAAAAAAATTAAATTACATTTATTTGAGTATATTATTTGCCAACTGACAGACGGCGTAGGCCATGTCATCTAATGAAAGATAGACAAAATTTTGTAAATTTTATGAAATAAGAATCATTTAAAATCTAATCTAATCTATTTAGGAAATGTATAAAAAGATTTGTAAGAGATTATTTAAAACACATATTTCCTAGGAGGTGTATATATTTCCTAGGTATTGTATACAACTGCTAAACAATGTTAGGAAATGTGTTAAATTAATATGTTAAGCCATGGAAACGACACGTATAAACAGTGAGGTATGTAAGGGTAAGGTAAGGTAACGCAACCCCCCTGCTTGGGCACACTATAGGATTTGGGGTAGGTGCGAGGTTGGGTGTATGCAAAGTTTCTTTAGCATTTAAGCGGAAATGTATAAAACCTAGGAATTATATACAATTCCTATTGCTGCTTAGGAGTTGTATAGAATTCCTAGGCAATGTGTATAGAAAAAATTAATTCACACATTTCCTGGCGAATTTTGGCATTGTATACAATTCCTAGGAATTATATAAAACGACGGATTACATACACTTCCGGTGACACATACACCCAACTGCGAAAACTGGAAGGGGGATTTGCGTCCTGCCTGCCGTTGCCAAAATATTAGCGAAAATAGTACTGGAACATCAGGGAACATCTAGAAGCCACACTTGATGCCGAACAAGCAGGTTTCCGCGCTGGATCCTCATGCATTGATCATACCCAAGCAACACAATTGCCTCTTACAGATATCTTGAAAAGCTATTTTCCAAGTGTTTTCAACTCTTTGAACAATCTTAAAGAGGTCTGTAATACCCAAAAAGGCCTAAAGGGGAGGAGTCTATTGTATTGAACAAAGAGTTCTAAGTAAAGTATTTATAAGACTTCATAAAGATCATTTTTTGATTAATCTATAAAGACACTTTCAAGTGGTTTTCAAGATGTTTATATTTTTGAGTAGAAAGATTGAACTGCGAAGAAGAAAAATGTATAAAGAATGTCTTTCTCTTTCACGCAAATACAAATTGAATGCAATTCAAATAAAATGGATTGAAAAATATAAATACACAAACATGGCGAATTCTTTCCTTCAATAATTTATGACTGGATTTACGATATTCATTGTATACCCTTTTTATGATTGTGTGTTTTGATTTGCGAGAGAAGATTTAATTTGAAACCGCATAATCTACCCTACTTGAAATTAACGCGCCTTCAAATAGAATAGTATTTACAAAGAAATATTCAGAAAAATAATGTTATAATAATAAAATGCCCTCAGAATAAAAAAAGAAATGACGTTTATGTATGCAATAGATATGGCCGATTCATGTATGTGTATGTATCGAAGGTATTCTTACCTACAGGGTGCTTTATTTTAGGAAAGGTCTTTTTTTGTTCGATCTGAATAATTTTAAAATGTAAAATAATTTTGGCAAATAAATACAACTCAAAAGGTTTACAAACTGAGCGACATATTAGCGCTTACGTCTTTAGAATTTTGTATGAAATAAAATTAAATCAACTTTTTTATTGTATATGGTGATGCTACATAAGATCTCCTTTATACTACAAAACAAGAAGAAACATAATAATTGTTTGAAGAATGATTCCGGATTTTTATTGCATTTTTTTCAAAATTTAAATGTAAGTTGACAGGTTTTATACATCTTACAGAGAAAATATACAAAAAGACATACTATATGAAAATAAGTGAAAATATATGTCATTCCTTAATTTTTATATCACAAAGTGTTAAAATCCCTGGATTAAAAATCTGTTAGAAAGATATGCTAACTTGACATTTTATTGTTGCGTCAACATTCTATCAAGATACAAAATATTGAGTTCAACTGTCAACCGACTAAATAATCACTGAAAATTCAGAAAATTTAATATTATACATAATCAAAATAATACCCCTTATCAATTCTATTTGAATTTGAATTTTATTTCAACATTTTTTTATATTCTGCCAAAGTTCTTCAAATAACAACATTTCTTTCTTTCATTTACTTACATCCGTAGAAACTGATGACTTCGTATAGTAAACGATAAAACATAAAAATCTAGTAAATAGTAATTTTATCTTCAATATACGTTTAACAATGTCACCCTTTACAAAATATATGTATTTTATACAGATACGCCACCCATTAATTTGTTAAGAACTCTTTAAAATATCTTAAGCACTCCACAATAAGATATCGAAACTGAAATTCAAAGCAAAGAGTGAAAAAAGTGTTAACAAAGAGTAAAGGAAGAATATAGCTGTTTACAATCAGTCAAATTCAAAGAAAAAAAGAGCAAACAAAGTGTAAGCAAAGAGTAAAAGAAAAAGATAACAAATTCACAACAATTAGGCTAGGCGCGCACATTCAATTTTTAGTTTTGCAACTGTTTGTTACGAGCAACTAAAAAGTTTGTGTTTTGACACAAACTAAACGATTGCCTAAAATGAGTTCGCTATTTTGTGTAACATATAATTATACGCACCTGCGCGAACATTCAACCAAATAGTTCATCTGTTTTCTATAAGCAACCAAACAGTTGTGCAGTTTTGCTTATTTTTTGTTAAACATAATCATATGCAATGGCGCGCATATTCAACTAAATAGTTGAGTTGTTTTCTTTAAACAGAAGAGAGAAAAAAAGATTTTCGCTTGGTTTTACAATTGTTAGGCGAAACAAAACATTTTTTTTTCAACCAAAGAGGAAAGTAGTAATTCTTGATGTAAAGCTTTCATAAATACGTTTTAGTGAAAACTTCCACAGAATATCTTCAAGATGTATTCGAAAGATTAAAATGAAAACCTCTTTCAGCATTTTAAAACTACTCCTTTTAAAGAGGTTTTATAAAGAGTACATAGAGAGTCAATATGGTGACATTTGTCATGATTATCTCTAAGATGTTTTAAAGAGCATTTAATTATACTATAACAAAAAGAACATTTTAAAGAGCAAATTAGGAGGTCATAAAGTGAAATGGTATTAAGAAGATTGAACTAACAGCTTTTAAAGAGCTGATACATTTATTGAAGTACTCTCCAAGAGTTTATGTGTTGCTTGGGTATCAATACTTTAAGGATCATAGTTGAGCAGTGCGTCGAATATCGATCACCACTTCACCTGCTTTCATTGACTTTGAGAAGGCTTTCGATAGAATCAATAGAGAATTTATTTGGATTTGCTTTACGCAGGAGGGGTATCCCGGATAAATTAATAGCTATTATTAAGGCAACTTGTGATGGATCCAAATTTCATGTCCAAAGTGGAGTCAGGCAGGGCTGAATTCTGTCACCAATATTGTTTCTGATGACGGGAAACGGAGGGATTCGATGGACTCTGACGTCTCACCTGAAACATTTTGACTATGCAGACGACGTATGCTTGTTCTCCCATAGGATCATGGATTTCCACCAAATGACAACAGGGGTAGAGAGAGAAGCAGAAATCGTGGGGCTGAAAATCAACTCCGGCAAAACAAAGATTATCAGCCTCGGAACCCAGTCATCTTCTCTCATAAATATTTCTCAACAACCGGTATATGGAGGAATAACTCTCTAAGCTTAAGAACCAAGCTACTACTGTTTCGATCCAACGTCGAATTCGTTTTATTTTACGGTTGCAGCACTTGGAAAGTAACAGTAGGTGTCTACGAAACATCCTTAGGATTTTCTGGCCCAATCGTATATCAAACGAAGAGCTCCTCAGGAAAACGGGTCAGGAACATATTGAAGAAGAAGAAGAGCTGGACGACGAGAAGTTCATGGAGAAGAACAGTCGAGGAGTAGTCAGCCCAACTAGGTAAGAGTGGAGGGAGTTGCGACTAATATCCAGGAACAGAACACGATGGCGAGCTGGCGTTGTGGATGCCCTTTGCCCCACTAGGGGTCTCCCACGGACATAAAAGTTTTGAGGATCTAAGTAAGTAAGTAAGTATTAACCCAACCTCGCACATACCCCAAATCCTATAGTGTGCCCTAGTAGGGGGTTTCAGGGGGCAGCATGCAGAACGAGATGAAAAAGACGAAACAAACCATATCCCCACGTCCTTTCGAAGACAAAATTGACGAAAACTGAATAATACTTACTTGGTTCGTTTATGCTTCGAAATAAATCGAAAATGAGAGCCACTGACTTGGATCTTTTACCGTTAACTAAGGAACAAAACAATTTTTGAATCAGTTCAGTACAGCAGTGAATAGAGGTCAATTTTGCGGAGATTTTGGCATTAGTTTTGGATTTTTTTTTTATGATTTGGTTCGGTACAGCTGTGAGCCCTCCATATCAGCTCATAAGAAATAGCCAAATTATTTGCTGTACACTTAGCTGTTGATTCGACGCTATTGAAGGTGTTATTACTCCTACTGTAATTGAGAGCTAACTTACTTAAAGTGGTGCCACAGTCCGCGCTGGACCAGGGCCTCAACTAACAAGTAGCTCCAGTTTGGGACGTCAGGGGCACCTGAGTCGTAGTCTTTCTCTACTTCGCCGTCCCTCATGCTTGAATTCGATGACTTTCCGGGCCGGAGCATTTCGGTCCATTCGCTCTGCATGATCTAGCCATCTTAGTCATTGGACTTTAATTCGTTCGACCAGGTCGATTTCGCTGTACAGCCCGTACAGTTTCTGGTTATATCTTCTCCTCCACTCCCTGTCTGTGAAAACGATATCAAAGATCACCCGGCTACCCAATTGCCTTCTTAGTCCAAAGAAGCAGCGACTGGAAAAAGTTATTCTCCATTTGCTTTTAGCGCTGGTGTTATTGTCTGAGTTAATAGCGGAGCCTAGTTATAAAAAGTCCTTTATTCCCTCAAAATTATAGCTGTCTATGGTGACGTTCCGTCCAAGACGTTTGTATTGCGTGTCCTTTCTTGATAAAGGCTTGGCATTCATTCTTGTCCTTGCCCTCATTGACCGCTTAACCCATCTTCTTTGCTTCCGTCTCAATGTTCACAAATGTAAGTGAGAGTGTAAGAAAATGTTCTTTCGCACTCACACACTTGTAAATGCACTGAAAATTTTAGATATACACAAATCAACACAATTGTTCTGAAGAAGTGTTCTTCAACGCTGGTAAAATCATTGTGAAAGGTTTTCTATCCTACTCTATTGGTCTCTTTTCAAGTGGATGCAATACGACAATTGTCCTTTGAAGAAGGCGAATCTTCTTCCCCCACGAAATATCATCAAATTGCACCCTTCTTTCTTTCTTTCGAAGGTCATGGAAACGCTTATATATAAATAGTTCAAAAAATATCTTGAAGAACTAAAGCCTTTTAATGACCGGCAATATGGTCCATTGGAGATCTGATAGTATATCCCATCAAACTGTGGCACATCTTTTGACAGAGTTTCACATTAAACTCTCATATCGAAAACGCATTCATTTGGTTTTGATCAATCTCTTCTTTGTAGGATTGTAAACAATCTTTCGAACCGCACAATACAAGTTGTATTGAACGGCCTTAAGTCTGAAGTTCATAAAATACATGCTGGTGTGCCACAGGGCTCCGTTTTGTCTCTGACTCAATTTTTCATAAGGAAAACAAATTCGAAATTTTTATAAAACACTACTACGATGGAGAAGCTCAAGAAAATGTCTCACAACATACCATTTCTGGGTCTAGGTATAGTACATAAGAACCTTTACCAATTAGCGTCAAATTAGGGTTGCAGCTAAAATTAAGAATTTGGCTATTGCTCAAAAACAGATACTACGATTTTGAATAAATTTCATGCTGCAACTGTATGACAAGTTATACATTCTTAAAAAATCGAATTCGAAATTTTATCAGACATTACATTACGAAGAAAGAAGAGACGACTTGGCCAATTTTCTCTAAACTTGGAAGATATCATTTTTAATTTGTTGCCACTTTTTTAAGACCAAAAACGAAGATATAACCCAAAAACTGATCTATAAAAACTCATCTACCAGACGTTTCCAGGAAGCCACATGCTTCTACGAGCCTGGTAGTGGGATGTTTTCTCAAGTGATGGTAAATGAATAGATCACGCCCTTAAAAGCCTTCTACCTCTCCTCAATCAGATGATTATATGACTACAGATATTTCTTCAATGACTTAAAGGTATCCTCCGACATTTCAGGCTTTGGTTTGCTGAAACTCATCAACACCTTAGCGGGCTTGAATGACTAAGGATTATCATAGGTTTCATTACATAACAGTCAGAATCCCTAGAGTACCACAACGGATCTACATTGATCTAAGTGTGACGGTAACAAGATCAACATTCAGCCCATTAACCTAACCTAACGTAAAAACCAAAAATAACGGTACCTCTCATACGAATTTCTTTCAACATTTTATGAAATATTTTTTTCTTAAATGTGTTCCACGGATTAAAAAAAAATAATTTAATTAAGGCTAAGTAATTCTCAAAAAAATTTCCGAGGAATACGTAGCTTCGCTGCATGCTCTTCTATTGGTCAGTGTCGCTACAGGTAGCTACGATTCGCTGTATCTTGCCTGGGTCTGCATATCAGATCAAGTGTTCGGGATTTATTATAGGTGGGCCAAATCTTTCTAGATATTATGAAGTTAGTTAAAAAAACCTACGGTTTGATTCGCTAAGAGAAAATTTTGCCCTTCATAACTAAGAGCGGAATGTGCACTCTTTCCCCAAGTGAGTTATGAAGCGCTGATCCTTGCCTGGACAGCTCGTCCGCCGGCCGTTTTATTCCCATCAATGCCACAATGACCCGAAACCCGGAGTGATATCGATGTTGATATTGAGGCTAGCAAGTTCACCCCGGCATTGCTGGACCAATTTAGAGGACGAGGTTCTATAATTAATGGTTTTAACAGCCACCGATAATTGGGATAATTGCCGCGTTCCGGTATTCGTACGAATTAGTCGTTCATTTTAGTTTTTGATATAATTACCAAATTTTTGGATTATTTTCGTTTATATCGATAAAGGCTCGATAAAATTTATTCCGATTTTTCTCAAATGTTGAGGGTTTTACGCATTTTTTATCTTTAAAATGCAAACTACGAGTGATATACATATAATTGACGAATTTATTAAGAAGGCCCTGGTTTTTTTTTATAGATGGCATATAGTATTTATCATTCATTTGTCCGTCGTGACTTCGCTGGGTAACGCGCATCGAATTTCGGGGCCTGAGTTTGACCACTGGAATTGATTAAGTTAGCTTTTAGGGCAGTTTTGGCTTGCGGCTAATGAGCATTCCCCTGTGAATTAAAAAATTTCCACCAGAAGTCTTACGGAATCAAATCGTTCGATCTCGGTGTAAATTCACATTACCTCCGCGTGAGATAACCATGTTCGGAAATCGCTCATGCAAAATGTGCCTTACTGTTGAAACCACATGTCTTCGGTCTACTTTACATCCAATTCGGTTCAAAAGTAATTGGTTATCATCGACGCATAGGGCTCACCGTTTACGGTGATGGCCTGGACAACGTCGTTCTCAAAACATTGATTTTTTCTAGATACATTGCAATTTGGTGGATTTCGAGTTGGTAGTGAAAGTCTCAGTTGCGAAAATTTTCCTTGTTGGCAAACTTATATGTTACAAACTTAAAATGATCCTCGCCGCTGAATATGATTTTTCGGGCAGAGCGCGCAAAATGTTGCCCAAACAGAAGACCCAATTATTTACAGGATGCTATAATTCTCCATGTTTATTTCGCCGAGTTCTTGTGCACAGCGAGTAGTCGACTGCCTCGGGTTCTTCTGTAAGATATCACGGTTCGCGAATGTAGACTGATTAATAACCGAACGTGCCCTTTCAAATTTGGCCACCAAACATTAAGAAGTCTACTGTAAAGGGTCTCCACATC
Source organism: Chrysotoxum bicinctum (assembly GCA_911387755.1). NCBI lineage: Eukaryota > Metazoa > Arthropoda > Insecta > Diptera > Syrphidae > Chrysotoxum > Chrysotoxum bicinctum. The sequence goes on along the minus strand of OU426989.1, from coordinate 121,951,514 downwards.
TACTGTAAAATGGGCACTAACGAACATCTATTAATAAAATTTTATCTTTATGAAGTACTGTTCAGTTGTGCAACTTGCCATGGTCGAACATTGTCATAACTGAACAATAAACAAAATGGCCCCTATTACGGTTTGCGAATCGAACGTTCGAGGTGGGATTTTTTCATTAGCGAACTAACACATTCGACATACTATACGGTTGGCGAACCTTACAATTCCAGTTCGAAATTTGATTGTTTATTAAAAATATCAAATATGTATATGACATTCAAGTCGAATCAAAGGTTGGTTGAGTAATTGCAATGTTTGTTGCCCCTGCCCTGCCTAGAACATGCTTCGAATACATTTATGAACACAATTACAACAGCATGCGTGCCAGTCATCATACTTTGTTAAAAATGAGTTCATAATTGCCAAAATAGTTCGATATCAGCATTGGACAAGATTTTTTCCTCGTATTCAATCCTGTTGATGGATAGTTATTAATTTCTTATCAAAGATGTAAAAATCAATATTTGTAGGATTATAAATTGATTTCAAAAAAAATAAAATGCACGACTGGATCGCACGAACTTGCTCTTATGTAAAAGTACTTTGGAATTTAAGATACATTTTATAAATATAGAACATAGATTTAATGAGATAATAATGTTCAAATGCATAAAATTGCCGTCTGGTTTCCGGAAAAGTATGAATTTATGCAAATAAACTTTAAAAAAAAACGTTTTATTATTAAATAAATTTTTTATATAAGAAATTTCTATAAAATTTTTCAAGAAAAAAATGTGGGATGCGAATTTTAAGTATTAAATAATATTGATTTTAGGAAATAATTTCAAAAACTAATCGTTCATACGTTTTGAAGATACTGATTTAAAAAAAAATTTTTTTTTCAAGAAAACCCAACAAATATTTTTTCGAATATTTTTATATACAATATTATTTTAAACTTAAGGGGACTCATGCTGAATATTTTGGGTTAAAATCCTTAGAGCCGTTAATGAGAGAGAAAATCGAAAATAAAAAAAAAAACGGCTCTATTTCAGGTACCCCTAATAACATTTTGCCCCAAAATTTTTTTCGACCAAAATGTAGTCCATGTCCATAATATCACACTTAATTTTTTTTTATCAAAATCGTTAGAGCCGTTTTCGAGATAAATAATATTTTGCATTACGGGTGTATCGGGGGTACCGTTAGTTTTGGTGCTAAAAAAAATTTCAATTTCTCCTCTAGGGAATCACCGAAGACTCTTAACTACCGAGATTGAAAGAAATAGGTCCAGTGGTTTAGGCTGTAGTTCGAGGTACAGACATACAGACACACCGAAACATGTTTTTTGTGTACTAAATTTTCCTTAAAATTTTTTTAAAAAAAATTGACATGCAAATTGTTAGTACTTAATAAAATACATTTTAAAACGTAATTTAAAAATTTAATCGTGTATCGGTTTTCAAGATATTGAATTTTCAAAAATAAAATTGTACTATTTTTTTAAAAATCCAAAAACTATTTTTTCGAAAAAATTTTTAGTTTATATTTTTTCAAATGCAAAGCAGCTCCAGCATAAAAATTTTGGTTAGAATCGTTGGAGCCGTTGGTGAGAAATTCGAAAGTTAAAAAAACGGTTCTATGACAGGTACCCCTAATAACATTACCCCAAATTTTTTTTTTGACCAAAATATAGCTCATGTTCATCATATCACACTTAATTTTTTATCAAAATCGTTAGAGCCGTTTTCGAGATAAATTAGATTTTGCATTACGGGTGTATGGGGGGTAACGTTAGTTTGGAGTTAAAAAAAAAAATTTCAATTTCTCCTCTAGGGAATCACCGAAGACCCTTAACTACCGAGTTTGAAGAAAATACCTTCGGTAGTTTAGGTTGTAGTTCGAGGTACAGACATACAGACATACAGACAGACAGACGGAATTGTCGGACCCACTTTTTTCGTCATCGTAATGTCAACTTTGATCAAAATCTCGAGTTTGATTTTTTTTCCAAATGCAGAACTTGCCCTATAGTACCTATATCGCAAGTAAAAATTACTCACATTTGATCCTCTGCCATTTTCCTGCAAATTCAGCAACATAAAAAAAACACATGCCAAATTGACCGCATGTTGACTGTAAGTTTACTTTTATGAACACAAATGTTGCCATGCTCATGCAGAGATCTTGCTGTTTGTTTACAATAATTATGAACGCAATTTTTGCAGGACTGCAGTTTTGCAATTACGAACTCAGCCGTTCTCGATTCGCCAACCGTAATACTAATTTCTCACACCCACATGTTTATATGTTCATCTCGCCCAGCGGTAAAAAGGGTGATAATCTAATACTTCATCTCTCAATGATTCGTCGTATTATTGCCCTAAGCTAAAAACTCTATAAGGGATTAATATCAATCTGAAGTTCCATTTTTTGATGAAACTTCAAGTCCTTTGTTTGGCCTTTGAACTTCAAACATTTTATGGGAAAATTTTAGAAAATTTAAATTAATCATCAAGCTGACAAATAGAATTTTTAATTTTATTATAAGAGCAGAATAGTTCTATGTACATACATATTTTTAAGCTTTCAGGTTCTGACACAAAATCCATTTAACTTGATTAACTTCACTTTTGTTCAAAAATTGACGGATACTGTAATTTATTTCCTTTCGATCTCTGTAGCCTCCTACAAATTTCTCTAACTCAATCAGGCATCTGAAAGTTAACTTTGCGCTTGCTAAAATCTATTAAAACAAAAACAAAAAAAAAAACATTTTTACTCACAAAACTTAAACTCATTTCAACATAGTAGAAAAGTTATTTTTTGTTTCAAAATACCGCGAGTGTTTTAATAATGGAAACCCTCTATATATACAATCGATGGTGTCGCCACAATTTTACTCTGTCAGGCTGTGTTTTATGGTAGGTACTCGTAAAACTCCTAACAATGATGCTGACTGAGATAATGAGATAAGGATAAGGAAGACCACGAACCTTAAAGTATAACTTCCTTTCCTGCTTTTCGGAATTCGCAACGGTTAAATTGATTTTCGAAATTTCGCACTTGTACTCGTTTAGTAAAAGATAAAACCATGTCTTTTTGAAGGCAAAAGCATTCTACAAGTATCCAGACGGACGGATCTCCCCATCAACTTCAGCTCGCAACCACATTGGAAGACTATTTCATTAATTTAACGACAGTTTTGAAACTTTAACCTCCTTCGCCCTAATCCCTACGCAAAACAAGTAGTACCACCAATAGAAGCAGTTTTGGGATTATGTTGAACGACATATCCATGCCATCCCCTGACGATGACTTGAACATAATCCAAGAGATTTTGCAACTTCATTTTGTCTATGATAAATATACATTTTGTAAAATGTGGCTTGCTGGAATTTATGTGGGATATGTCCTTGTAATGGTAATGTGCTTGGGAATGAAAAAACAGTACGAGATTTCTAGAGAAATAAAAACACGAGTTGGTCATTTTCATCGTTGGGTGAAAGTTGAATGTAGGTATACGAGTAGAGCTCCGGTTATAAGAACTTTTACAAAGAGTGCTTCCCTTGGGGGAAACTCACATTTACGCCTTAGATATGAAAATAATGGTCATACAAGTCTTTTAAAGTATTTTTTTTTTAACTTAACAACATGTGGCCTCAAGGGGACAACCTGAAATATTTTTTAAATAAACTAGGTAGCTCTGACAAATACCTTTGGGAGTTTTGCAACGGAATGACAATAACTTAAATTAAATATGAAAGTTTGCCTTAAAACAAAAACTAATAATGCAAATCGACAAAAAAGGACAGACTCAGAAATAAAGAACCCAAGCTACTTTTGTCTCTCCACTGAATTAAATATTTTATTTTTATTACTTTTCCAACTAACAATTTGCAATATAATAAAGTAAGTAAGTAAATTCATTTCTGTGGTGTTTGGTAGCAACGTGATAAGTCCATAAAATAATTTACGTTTTTACATCCACTTTATGTGGAGCTAGAGCCCAAGCGGGTTGACTGATTTTCTTCAAATTTGGAATATTTATTATCATATTCTTTAAAAAATCATGTTCTAAATTTTAAGAAAATCGGTTTACCCTTTAAGGTTCCAAACATCACAGATTTATTTATAGTACATACATAATCAAAGGGCACGGTAGTGCCCAGCCAAGTTCTGGCACTACACCCTTTTTACAGGAACAAACTCAGGCGATTTTTGACCCCCCTATATCTTCAGTACCAAAGAAGTCAGAAACTTAAAATATATACTAAGCTAGTCAGGCACAGGCGCCTCACCAAATATCAATTTTCTAGCATAATCGGTTCCTGAGATATAAGGCCTCAAAAATCACAAAAACCGTAACTGACTGACTGACTGACTGACAGATCATCAAAATTATGGAGCACTTCCCGACATCGTAGAGTCTTGTAATTTTGCACAACGGTAGGTCTTGTCATGCAAGCAGAGGAAAAAATCGAAAATTTGAAATTTTCCATTCAGGGGGCGTGGTATCCGCCCACTTTCTCCGAATTGTCTCCGAATTGGTGTTGGTTGAATGAAGCACTTCCTACTGCTGTAGAACGATGAAATTTGGTGAACCGGTAGGGCTTATATTGCATATAAAGAACCAAAAATAAACACCAAGGTTTTCCTTTCTGGGGGCGTGGTATCCGCCCACTTTATCCGAATTGGTGTTGGTTGAATGGAGCACTTCCAACTACTGTAAAACGATGAAATTTGGTAAAGTGATAGGGCTCAAATTGCATTCGAAGAAAAAAATATAAAATTAGCGGTTTTTTATTCAGGGGCGTGGTATCCGCCCACTTCCTCAGAACTGATGTAAATTATATATGGCAAACTTCCAATTGCAGTAGAACAATGAAATTTGGTAGAACGGTATAGGGCTCAAGTCGCATATAAAGGACCAACAATAAAAATTGAGGTTTTCCATTAAGGGGGCGTGGTATGTTTAATTTATATGGAGCACTTCCGATTGCTGTAATTAAGGTAGGTATGTTAGTGTTATGTATCTTGTCAGGATAAGAAGAAATAATTGAAGCGCAAATCAAAACAGCCAATAACAAAAAGAAAATATACCAAAAGAAATAGGAAGCTATAAACTAAGTTGATTTTAGTAGGAAGAGTCCACCCTTCTATCTATCCGTATCTTTCGAGATTTTGACATGGCAAAATATTAAAATCTTTGAAAAAAGGAGTGAGATCAGACCAAAAACATAAATGTTAAAAAAGAGCCAAGTTCTTATATACAAAAACCTTTGTGTAACAAGTCAGCCGTGAAAAGTAATGAGATCTAAAAGTGCGCCAAGTTCTTACTTTATGAAGATTTAATACCGAATATTTAAAGTTGTAGCACTTCATATATTATTTAATTATTCTTTTATTCTTATACCTATTATTTTTGTAAAATTAAGGTGGCAAGAATAAAAATTAAAGCTTTTATATATTAAAAATTAAAAATAACAAAGAAACTCACTTCTAAGTAATAAAAAATAAAATAACAAAGTTGACAATAGAGTAAACAAAAAAGTATAAAAGGAGAGTTTCAGTCGATTTATTTTTATTCTCGTCTGATATTTCACTTAGGACAGTCGGGTAATCCATTGTCCAGATAGAAAAATATCATACTTGAAGCTTGAGAATATTTCTTGTGTTGATGATTATTATTCAACGGACGGGTTTCCTCCTCCGCTTTTAATAACATAAACCTTGATCTATAATACCTTCTTAAATAATTTAGTGCTTTTGTTTTGCACATCGGTGTTAAGTTTAATTTGAGAGTTTATTTAACGGACGGGTTCTCCTCCGTCTTTAAAACTCGCACATTAAATCGTGCCACCTTATTTGATTATTTAATTACTTAACTTTGAAATTTTAATTATTTTCTTTTGTTCCTTAATATTAATTTTTTCTTTACATTAAAATTTTTTTTAAATAAAACTGTCAAAATTAATTTATGTTTATTAAAATACAAACGTGATTTTATTTTGAAATTGACAAATCTACGAGTACAAACTTTCTAAAGTTTAAACTAAGGATCTTCAACCCACGAAACCTGTAGTTAAAGAGGTTCACGCTACAAAGTAGAATAATATTGAAACAGCTACAATGTAATAGAGAAATTTTATTATTTAATGATAACTGAGTAAAATTTGATGGGCTTACTTGGCAAGTTTTTTTTTATGCCCAATTCAAACGTTATGCCCCAAATTTAATGTTGGGGTCTTTTTTCATTGGGGCCTTATTTCATAATGAAATAAGGCCCCAAAAAAAAAATAAAATAAGGCCCCAAAAAATGAAATTACACCCCAAAATTCAAGAATTTTCATTGTTGTTGTTTTGCATGCATTTTTTTGGGGCCTCATTTAATTTTTTTTTTTGGGCCTGATTTCCTGGGGCCTAATTTCGCGGAGCCGATAGCGAAGATGAAAAAAAGTGGGTCTCGCAATTCTGTCTGTCTGTCTCTTCGACTACAGCCTAAATAAAAGTTTCTTTATACAATCTACTAGATGTGATACAAAAATTTTGATTTCACTTCCAAATAACAGTTTCAACCATAAAAATTTAAAAAAAATGGTTTTCGAAAATCGTATTTTTCTTGAAAACGGTGCCTACAATTTTGATAATTTTTTTTTTCTTTCGATTAATTTTAACCATTTATAATTAAATAAAAAAAACTGAAATTAAGATATTTCTGACTATACCCACCATAGAACCATATTTTCATGTTTTAAAATTCTCATTCTCGGCATAACGGATTTTATTACAGGAGCTTCTAAAAAGTTTAAAAAAACATTGCATTTCAAAACTTCAAAAAATGTTTTTTTTTTTTTTAATTTTTGAAAAAAAAAAATCTATATTTCAAAAAAGAGTCAATATTTTTTTTATTGAAAATATACTTTTATTCGTACACTAAAAAAAACTTTAAGTTGGCGTACCAAATTTTGTTCTTAAAAATATTTATACTTATTTTATTTAAGAAACCACTTAAGAAACTGCTTATGAACTTCTGTAATAACATTCATATTGAAAATTCTTAGTCTTTTACATAAGAGCAAGTTCGTGCGACCCAGTCGTTCATTTTATTTCCTAAAATTTGCTTTGACTAAAATATAGTCCATATCCATAACAACACAATTAATTTTTTTTTTTTTATCAAAATCTTTAAAGCCGTTTTCAAGATAAATAAGGATTTGCTGTATGGCAGGTACCGTTAGCCTAGGAGCTAAAAAAATTCAATTTATCCTCTAGGGAATCACCGAAGACTCTTAAGTACCGAGTTTGAAGAAAATAGGTCCAGTGGTTTAGGCTGTAGGCATTGACATACAGACAGACAGACAGACGGAGTTGCCGGACTCACATTTTTCGTGTTATCTATTATCGTAATGTCAACTTTTATCAAAATCTCGAGTTCGATTTTTTATTTCAAATGCAGAACTTGCCCTATGGTATCTATATCGCAAGTGAAAAGGGGTAAAGGTCTTGTTCAAAAAACCGCGGCAACTCTACATCAAGTACGTAAATGAGTGCTGGCGCAAATATTTTGTTAATTCTATTATGAATGAAGGAAATAGAGGTGTTTTACTGGATCATATTATTTCAAGCGGGGTAGATTTTTCGATGTAATGAACACACCTAGCCACGCTTCTGCCCCAAAAACAACGAAAAATACTCATATTCTCTTGTTATGGAAAGACATTTAATTGAATGAAAACATCCGCCATCTTTCCGCATGCCATTCCGTTTTCATAATTTTTTTTAGGAAGCTCATTTACGATTTATAATCAGCGAACGGAAAATACCGAGTGAGAAAATAGCTATGGCCAGCTTTTTATGAATTTCGACACTATGCGTCGGATTCACGGAAACTTTTTTAACAATTCGTCACTAGACATTTCTCAATAACTGTGTGTTTCAAAAACGCTGACATTATTTTCAGGTGATAAATGTTTTCCAAGCCGTAACATCTTGTAAAAAAAGGAAGACAAATTCAAGAATGGGCATTTTAGACTAACAAAAATTTTGTGTTTCTTCGTCTTGAACATATTTTATAAGAACGATTTTAAAAAAATTATTTAAGCCTTGAAAGGCAATATACATCAATGCGTTACGTTATTACTAAAATGCATTCAGAGAGATATAAGAGCATATTCCAAGATTTAACAGACAAGCTTGAATAACGTAAATTCTGAGAGTTACATGTGTATGATACGCCGGAAATATTATAATAAAGCTGCAGTGAAAAGGATTAAGACGAAACTGAAAAACCCTACACATGCAATATCTTTAATCCCTTTTGTAATTTTCCTTGAATCAATACTTACATTATTTTATAAATATGCAATTGTTTCTTTTGAGAATTTCATCTTTCCGAATAATTCTTCTTTTGATCCAAAATTTTAAGAAAAATTGAATTACTCAATTCTTGTTACACATACATACTCGTACATTTTTTCCCCAGAATTTTCCAAATGGATTATTTTTTCTTTTCCATTTAAAGCTTAAAGTTTATATAATAAAATATTTCAAAAGATTTACTCAATCAAGTTTTTAGTACGACAAACTTCCACCCTGATTCATATGACATTGCAGAACGTAATTCCTTTTAAAGTAGACCGATTGAATAGGGATCAATATCTATAGATAGGATAGCAGTGTGATAAAATATCACATTGAAAAGTGTCTGTGTTTGGAAAATATAAGCATTAGGGAAGATGAGATTTCTCGAAACACACACAAAAATACACTAAAATAAACAGATTGAAATCTTGTGTTATGGAAACATAAAATTTTGTAGCAAAGTTTTCTGCCTCAAAAAACAAGCGTTAAGTTTGTCGCATTTATTACCAATATCATAGAAGAGGTCCTGGCATTCGATATTGCGAACTAATTCATTTGTCTGTGTTTATTGGAAAGTGGGAGGATTAGTGTAGATGACATGAAAAAGGAATACACGCCAATAAACCCGAATCATAAATTTTATGAATCCTGATATGTGGATAACCACGTGTAGGATAACACAATGTTTATTAAAATAAAATTCATGACTGGATCGCATGTACTGCTCTTATTTACAAATGATTTCTATATTGTTGGAAAGCCATTGTCGCAGAGATGGGCATAATCACAAAACCACACATTGTGGAATATTTTAGTAAAAAACTTTTTATACTACCAATCACTGCATAACTTGGAATATTGATTTGAAAAACCAAAAATTTTTCATTTGACTGAAAATATACAGGGTGTTCCTAAATTCGTGCATAATATCTTAGGGCGTGATTCTGGGTATATTCTAAAACAAAAATCGTTTTACAGTAACGGCCTATCTCCAATTTTTAAATCGGAGATCATGAATTTAAGAGAAGACTTATTTTGTTGTACCCTGAGCCATGTTTACGGTAATTACACTTCTTGTACTAATGACAGGCACTTCATTTAGATCTTTTTTTTAAGAATGTTACAATTTTAATTCGCGAACTTTACTTTTTGATTATTAAAAGTAAATCACCAACAAAAAAAAAAATACGAAAAAGAACCAGGAAGCGACCGAGCTATGTACAAGTTGTTAACCGAAAATCAAAACAAACTGATGATGAACTCTCAAACTACAATCGGACGACTTCAGCGAATTAAAAGAAAATTGAAACTGGTAGCAACAATGAATCAGAAAAGGGGTGTGCTCAAAGATTATTATTTTGATGATGATTATTAATTGAAAATATTCAAAAGATATAAATGTTCAATTTACAACTAGCGCAGGGGCGTAGCTGAAAATGAAAATGGGCGCCACTAATTTTTTTTATAAGGAAATCACAAACCTTTGGTACGAAACCGACGGTGAAAGATATTTTAAATAAATGAATTAAATTTTTAATTCCGAATGGGAATTTGAAATTTTTTATTAAATTGCTTGGGAAACCTTGCAATTAAGTCGGGCTTAAACCCAAGATCTTTTAAATAATTAGAACAAAAGAAGATAAAATTTATAAGATGGACTGTTAACACTTGGTCCCGAATGGTGTTTAGAAACGGGTCACGCCTTCCGTAATATCGGAAATTTTCGATCGCAAAATTCAAATGAATTTGATAAGCAAAATTATCGATACCACTCTACTTAGCTTTGTTACCACCAAATTCCTCTCTAGTGCTCGAGCTTACTTCAACTTTTCTGCAGCAAAATTCTCCACCAAAGTTTTCTTCAACTTAAGAGTTCTTCAATTTTTTTCCTTTCTTATTCGAAAATAAAATTCCTTTTTTGCTTTAAAAAAAAATTCTTGCTAATATTTTTCGCACCTCTCGCTTGATTAGATCACAGTATAGAAGTGCTCTCCCTGGCATTTACCTTGCTTGGAAGACCTCTTCTCTTTTCCAAACCCAGTGCTTTCCGCCCAATCAGTGACGTGAGTTTCGGTCGTTTCATTTATCAGCAACACTTAGAACATTGGCAAGCGTGCGCCAACGCCGTTGAAAAACCCATCAGTATTCTCATACTAGCACTTACCACCCAGCTTTTTATGCACAGTCATCATCATTGAATTCGCTGACCTCTCGTATGTTTCCATGGAAGTCAATTCAATGGGTGCATTCAGCCACCTTATATCCCCATACAAGTTTTAAATGAAATTTTCTGAAAACTAAAATGGAACTTGTACAAAGGAATCTCAAGACCGAGATAAGATATCAAATTGTTTGACCTCAATTGCAAAGGCTGGCATTTCTTCTAAAAATAAAAGCCTATTGAAGTTTATTGGTTAGTTGTTGTGGTTTTTTCTTATTAAAAGAACACTTTTTTTGGCGAACAAAGATATTTTTAAAACATTTCAAATAACCTCGAATACAGTCGAACAATAATTTCAAAAACATGTCGCTGTCTTTGACTGATAACGTGTCATTTTGACATGTCACTGATAACTGCATTGGCATTTTCTTACCTCCAACGCAACGTAACAGAAGTTTTACTTCAGAAATGCCCATTCTCTGTCTACCATCGCGATCACATCACACAAAATGGCGGCAGACGTGAACAAAAATGTAAGGCTAGGACCGCACTTGCGATTTCAATCGCACGATTTTTTAGTCGCAAAAATAGAACACATGAATTTAAATGAGAATAAACGCACTTGCTACCAACAAATCATGACGATTTAAAAGTCGCAATTTGTTTCATTTTTCTTGCGATGCGATTGTCGTAAACTTAAATGAAACACATGTACGCAAATGGATATGCCCACACTTGCGATTTAAATTACTACGACTTAAAAATCGTAGTCGCAAAAAGAAATTGGCATGCATGCACTTGCGATTTTTAATCCACGATTTCTTAGCCGCAATGAATAAGACACATGGTGTTAAATGTGAATGCACGCACATGCGTCTTTAAAATCGTAGCGATTATAAAAATGAAAGAAGTTCTATTTTTTCAAGCGATTTTTTTGTCGCTACTTATTTGTAGCAAATGTGTGCACTCACATTAAAAGTAGTGTGTTTTATTTTTCGCGATTAAATAATCGCGTGGCAAAAAATCGCAAGTGCGTGCATGACAATAATTTGTAGCGACTACGACTTTTTAATCGCCTCGACGAAAAATCGCAAGTGCGGTCCTAGCCTAAAAGAAAACTTAACTCTTGATTAAGTTTGACATTCAACATGACAAATAGGCTGGAAAATGGAATGTTTTATGGAAAATCCATGATTTGTCAATCAACCTAAAAAAAAAGTGAACAAAAACTCTTTCAATATCACTGATCCTTAATTAACAATTAAAAAGAATCCGAGATATTCTAATTGCAGATTTAACCCACTGTGAACAAATTCGCTCTAAATTTATGAGTTTGATAGGTAACTCAAACAAAGGAAAAAATGACTGACAACAGTTGTTTTATTAGAGACTATTACAAATACTACAAAAAACAATATTTTAATTAGTTGGGGCTTTTGAAAATTCAATATGTTCCGAATAAACAGAAATTTATTAATGTTTCAATCATGTTTCATTTTTTTTTTCTTGTTAACGTGCAAATATTTTTCTAACTTTCAATCGGAAAATTGAATTGAAAATTAAATTAAGTGGCCAAGCAAAGTTTTAGTTGTTGCCAAACTCCAACATACATATATTTTCAATTTTTCGATATAAAGAGGAAAACACTTAATGGTGAACGATACCTTGAAAATATATAGAATATGAAAAATATGAAAATTAATAATAAATTTGCCGAATAGTGCAGAAAGGCTTTTAAACTAATGAAAAAAGATGCTAAAAAAAGTCCCATTTCTAACAATTTCATTAAAAATTCCTTTGGCAACTAAACTGCAAAGAAATAAAAAGCACGAACTTGCTCTTGATTTTAAAAAATGAAATTTTTGAAAAGCCTTAATTATTAATATTTGTTTGTTCTCTGTTCAACATAACTATACAAGTTTTTAATGTTGACTTAATTGTTTTCAAAGAATACAGGGCTAGACAGGAAACGACAATAATCTGGCTATATTTGGGCTAGTTTTTCGTGACGAGATTGAGAAATTTATAACCTCAAAGCATGTAAGATAAGACAGTTGATCTTGGTCTCGACATAAAACAATGCTTTGAAAAATTTTATAAAAACTGAATTCTTCAATGTCTATTTTCTATTTTGTCTTGATTAATACGAGGCATTGTATCTCTTCTCTTGTCGTGTCCCAGCCCCAACGAATGTTATTGATAAATCCATTATCAAATTGTTTTATTTGCATGAGCCATTAACTTCTTTGTATCAATATCAAAAGTTTTAGTTAAATATGTTCGACACCACTTATAAACTCCCTATTGCGAAACTTCTGTTAATCGAATTATTGCTATAAATCAATTAACTATTTGGCAGACGTCGCTGTTTGCACAAAATCTTGATTCCTTTTATGTTATTCAATACTTTAACATACTGGATAACTTTCTAAGTTCTCATTCTAACTAAGGTATCGTTATATAGACGGAAAATTTAATCATGACTATGAGAGTCCAATATATCTCCATCTTCATATTTTACTACCAAACGGGTATGATTTATTCTTTTTGAAACTTTTGCACTTGGATATTTATTAGATTCGACTTGTTTAACAACTTGAGTTTGTGAGAGCTGCAGGTATATATATAGGTTAGGTCTATATAAGCTGGTCAACCAACTGTGATGCTTCGAGCTTTCAAAGAACCTTCTCTTAATTTGCTTGAGATAATTTATTTGACTTTGAATATTAAAAGAAATAAAATGCACGACTGGATCGCACGAACTTGCTCTTATGTGAAAGTACATTTTATAAATATAAAACATGAATTTAAAATGAAATTGCCGTCTGATTTCTAGAAAAGTATGAATTTATGCAAACAAACTTTAAAAAATCGTTTTATTATTAAATAAATAAATTTTTTATATAAGACATTTCTTTAAAATTTTTCAAGAAAAAAATGTGGGATGCGAATTTTAAGTATTTAATAATATTGATTTTAGGAAATAATTTCAAAAAATAATCGTTCATAGGTTTTGAAGATATTGATTTTTCAAAAAAAAAATTTTTCAAAAAAAACCCAACAAATAATTTTTCGATTATTTTTATATACAATATTATTTTAAACTTAGGGGGACTCCTGCTGAAGATTTTTGGTTAAAATCGTTAGAGACGTTAATGAGAAAGTCGAAAATCAAAAAAACGGTTCTACGACAGGTACCGTTAATAACATTTTGCCCCAAATTTTTTTTTTACCAAAACGTAGTCCATATCCATAATATCACACCTAATTTTTTTTATCAAAATCGTTAGAGCCGTTTTCGAGATAAATAAGATTTTGCATTACGGGTGTATGGGGGGTACCGTTACTTTTAGAGCTAAAAAAAAAATCTCAATTTCCCCTCTAGGGAATCACCGAAGACCCATAACTACCGAGTTTGAAGAAAATAGGTCCAGTGGCCTAGGCTCTAGATCGAGGTACAGACATACAGACAGACAGACAGACAGACAGACAGACAGACAGACAGACGGAATTGCCGGACCCACTTCATTCGTCTTCGCTATCATCGTAATGTCAACTTTGATCAAAATCTCGAGTTCGATTTTTTTTCCAAATGCAGAACTTGCCCTATAGTACCTATGTCGCAAGTAAAAATAAATATTGGGCATCTGTTTTCACTTAATCAAGAACTATTCACATTTTCAACATCAAGTTCCAGTTTAATTAAAGGATTGTGATCCCAAAACATCTTAATCCTGTTCGCTTTTAGGTTTATACCGCGGGTGTGCAATTTTATGCGGGTACAAACAGGTTCCCCTATATTTTTGATAGTTCTTAATAAATTAACTAAAATTGGTATAGTAAATTCAAATAAAACTTTTATTCTCTCTCAAATTCGTGCTGGGAAATTTTTCGATATTTTACTGACATCGATGTTTTCGTGGAATTACTTTCAAAAAAAAAAGTTGGTTAGTGTCTTTGTAAATCTTCAATAAAGCTTGGTGTTTTTCAGTTACTGTCCCATTTCCATCTTTAACTTAAACAATCAATTTTGATTTAGGGTTTGAACACTTTTAAATGATTTTGAAAAAAAGTTGTCTAACAGAATTTTCTAAATAGTACCTATATTAAATAATGGTATCAGAATTTAACACACAAAATATGTTTTGCTCTGAAACAAAATTCGTACATACAATGTAATGTACATATATCTACACATGCAGGTAATAGCAGTGAAAGCTAATAAATTGAGTTTGAGATTATTTAGCCCAAGACAAATTAGACTTTCGACAAAGCTAAACTTTAGTTGAGAAGTATTTTTGGATGTCCTAAGTATTTCCTAAAAAGTACCCTAAAAGGGGCGAACTTTGGCCTGCTGTAACTTAAAGAAAATACAACCTACATAACTTGTTCTTTATTATTTCTTCGTAATTTTATTCTGTTATTAAAGTTTTAATAATTATAGAAATCCGAAGTAACCAGAGGGCAGCTATCAAAGATCATCCAAAGAGACAAATTTGTTTCGATTAGGAAATCCAATTCAGACTCATTGATGGTCCAGAGATTTACAGCAGGAAACATTGATTAATGTTAGTTGCAGATCCTTGGCGTGACTTAAAGTCGAAGTTAGTAAAAAAAATCATCAACAAATCAGATCTTTGGAAAATTGTCCAAGAAGTCTGTTATGCGATCCCACAACAAAAGTGCCAAAACTTGGTAGATTGTATGCCCAACATGATTGAGGAACGTTTTTCATCGAAATATTAATTGGTTATTACTAAATATTTGGGAAAATTAAAAAAAAATGTTTAAATGGAGTTTTTTTAAATTTTAAAAATAGTAGCTATTTTTGTGTCTCTATTATTCAAACATTCGTTGTTGATTAAATTTTAGAAACGGTTTCTAATTATGAGTAATGTTTTTTCGGTAAGTAACGTAAGTTCTATGTACAGATTTAAAGAAAAATACGGGCATTGCATTTTTTGGAATTAGTGTACTATATCCAATTGTTTGTGCATTTTTCTCTCAAAATTAATTTATTCTTCGAAAAACGTTATAATATTTTTTTTGTGTGCAATTACTAATTAAGCTATAATTTTTACTTTAAAAGTGTCTTAAAAAAATAAGAGTTTTCAAGGAATTTGCAAAAAACTATCACCTTGCACTTTTAAGTAAATTCTAAGTATGTCAAAATAATTCTCTCCATCAACACTCATCTTCGTCGGAGTTTTTTCGAAGTTTTGTAATTTTTTTTTTTGTCTAAATTTCCAAGGCTTAATTTGGAAGTTTGGTTTAGTTCTTCAAGACATACGATTGAAATGCACAATTATAGCGAGCGAAGATACTTTTATAGTTAATGTTATAACATCGAAGATTTTATATACATACATATATAATATGTATGTATTTAACTTTTTATGTAAGAGAACTTCGCAATAAGCCCGACAAGGTCCTATTTTCATTTTCCATCTCTTCCTATGACATTATGACTTTAACTGAGACTTGATTGATTACAAGCTACAAGACTAAGATACTAAACTGTAAGCTTTCCTAAGTTTTTAAATCATGAATATCTTGGCTCCCGTTTGTCGTAATGGACTATTTTTTTTTAATTTGAAAAAAATTTGCAGGACTATGAAAAAAATAAAATGCACGACTGGGTCGCACGAACTTGCTCCTATTTAATCGACTGGGAATTTTAAAAACGAATGTTATTAGAGAAAATTGTTCATAACGATAAAATTAATTTTTAAATTCTTTTAGTACTTAGTAACAGAATGCTATGCAAATATGAATTTATGCAAGAACAAAAATTATAAGTCCTTGAAGTGGTTTCTTTAAAAGAAGCTTGTATATACAAACTTTTTGAAAGCTTTTTAAGAAAAAATGTTGGTACGCTAATTTAAAGTTTTTATTATTGTTCGAATAAAAATTAAATTTACGAAAAGAAATATTGACCCGTTTCGGAGATATCGAAATTTCAAAAAAAAGAAAAAAATAGATTTTTTTTTTCAAAAATTCAAAAAATATTTATTTTAAAGTTTTGAAATGCAATGTGTTTTAGACTTTTTAGAAGCTTCTCTATAAAAATTTTCATTAAGATCCGTTATGTGGATAATGAGAAATTCAAAATTCGAAAAAATGGTTCTATGGTAGGTACAAGCTGTAATATCTTAATTTCAAAATTTTTTTTATTAAATTAAAGATCGTAAAAATTAATTGAAAGAAAAAAAATTTTATCAAAATTCTAGGTGCCGTTTTCGAGAAAAATACGATTTTTGAAAACCATTTTTTTTAATTTTTTAGCATTTGTATGGTAGGTACCTTTATTTTTAGGTAAAATGAAAAATTTTGTTTTACATTTTGTAGATCATATTGAGAAACTTTTATTTACTAAGTTTAAAAAAAATCTAGCGTGGGGTTTTCGAAATATTGAGTTTTGAAAAAAATTTTTTGAAGTTTTTTTTAAAAATCCAAAAAAAATTTTTTTGAAAATTTGAGTACACAATTCTATTTATGTTTTTGGGGAGCTTTAGCAAAAAAAAAATGATCAAAATCGGTTGAACCGTTTTTGAGAAAATCAAAAACAAAAAAAATGGTTCCATGGGGGGTACCCTCAATAACCATTTTTCGGAAAATTTTTTTCAACCAGTACCTAGATTTAATTAAATGAAATTTTTCTGTATCTTTATTTTTAAAATCTGTTGAACAGTTTTTGAGAAAAAAAAATGTTTATAAAATTTCGAAAAAAATTCGTATGGGGGGTACCGTTATTTTTGGCCTTAAAAAAAAAAAGAAAAAAACGTGTGGGGGGAAAAAATTAAAAATGATATTTACCAAGTTTAAAGAAAATCGGCCGAGTCGTTTAGCCTGTAGTCGAACAGACAGACAGACAGACAGACAGACAGACAGACAGACAGAATTGCGAGACACACTTTTTTAGTCTTCGCTATCATCGTAATGTCAACTTTGATCAAAATCTCGAGTTCGATTTTTTTTACGAATGCATAACTTGCCTTATAGTACCTATAAGTCGCAAGTAAAAAATCAAAACTGCAAAATATTTACCGTAAAATACAGTTTTTTTGTCAATAGCTATGAAAAAAGGTATTAAAAACAAGAAAAAAAAACGTTGAAACTAACGGTAACTTTTTTTAAATTGGGAATTACAGAAACTTAAATAATAAAAAATAAAAATGTCATCATAATGTGTTTAAACAAATGTTTTTACTTGCGACTTATAGGTACTATAAGGCAAGTTATGCATTCGTAAAAAAAATCGAACTCGAGATTTTGATCAAAGTTGACATTACGATGATAGCGAAGACCAAAAAAGTGGGTCTCGCAATTCTGTCTGTCTGTCTGTCTGTCGGTTCGACTACAACCTAAACGGCTCGGCCGATTTTCTTCAAACTTGGTAGATATGGGTTTTAATTTTTTCCCCCGGGACGTTTTTTTCTGTTTTTTTTTTTAAGACCAAAAATAACGGTACCTGCGATACGATTTTTTTTCGAAATTTTATAAATATTTTTTTTTTCTCAAAAACTGTCCCACAGAATTTTTAAAAAAAATTTGAAAAAATTCATTTGGTTAAAACTAGCTAATGGTTGAAAAAAATTTTACAAAAAATTGTTATTTTTGGTAGCCCCCCTGGGTCCATTTTTTTTTGTTTTTGATTTTCTCGAAAACGGTAAAGCCGATTTGAATAATTTTTTTTATGCCGAAGCTCCTCCAAAGTTTAAATATTATTACATATTCAAATTTTCAATTTTTAATTTTTGGGATTTAAAAAAAAAAATTCAAATTTTTTTTTGGAAACTCAATATTTCGAAAACCCCATGCTCGATTTTTTTTAAACTTGAAAAATAAAAGTTTTTTAACATAATCTACAATATTTGAGAAAAAAAATTTAGTTTTATCTAAAACTAACGGTACCGTCCATACAAATTTTATAAAAATGGTTTTCGAAAATCGCATTTTTCTCGAAAACGGTTCCGAGAATTTTGCTAAAATTTTTCTTCTTTTAATTAATCTTTACGATCTATAATTTAATAAAAAAAATTAAAATTTAGATATTACTGACTGTACCTACCATAGAACGATTTTTTCGAATTTTGAATTTCTCATTATCGACAAAACGGATTTTAATGAATTTTTTTATAAAGAAGCTCCTAAAAAGTTTAAAAAACATTACATTAAGAAAAAATATTTTTTCAATTTTTAGAAAAAAAAGTCATTTTTTTTTTTGAAAAATTCGATATCTCAAGAACGGCTTAGAATTTTTTTTTGGAAATTAGACTTTTATTCGTACAATAATAAAAACTTACGGTTGGCGTACCAAAATTTTTTCTTAAAAATGTTTTAAAAATTTTGTACATAAAAGCTTATTTTTTTAAGGAACCACTACAACGACTTATAATTTTTGTTCTTGCATAAATTCATATTTGCATAGCATTCTGTTTTTATCTCTTACTACTAAAAGAATTTAAAAAAATCATTTTATCCTTATGAACAGTTTTCTCTAATAACATTCGTTTTTAAAATTCCTAGTCTATTACATAGGAGAAAGTTCGTGCGACCCAGTCGTGCATTTTATTTTATATAACATAATAGATTATGTTATTAGGAATAAATATATGTTTATTTTTTGTTTACACGAGATAGTGGAGCCGAGATATTCGCAAATGACCAAAAAAATGACACAAAACACATTTTTACCAATAACTTTGGTAAAAAAAGTTGTCATGTGGTGCAAATTTGGTTTTCAGCTTTTCTCATAAGCACCTATCGGTCCATGAAAAAAAATAAATAGATGATGCTGTAAGGACAATATGATCATAACTTCTTAACAATACCTTACAATATAATATACTATACCAAGCTCTAAGTATACTATTTCAAACTTGTTATTATATTATTCTAAAATAAAATATTGTTTGAGAAATATTACAAAATATATGTTTATTTTATACATACATATATAGATTGGTTTCTAAACCTTTTTTTCATTCACCCTTATTCCGGTAGTCGTTTTAATAAAACTCCTTTAAAACGAGAAGGCTCCAGAGACCACATTTTGGTGTTTAAATAATACGAAAAGGGCAGCGTTCTCTATATTCTTCACTTTTCTAAGCATTATAACGATAATTGTTTCAATAAAGTTCCAATTTTCGTGTCTAGAGCCTTATCGTTTTACTGGCGTTTTAGTAAAACAACTATCGAAATAAGGGTGATTATTAAGAAGACGTTATAATGCCTCTCCGTGCAAGGTCAAATGACGCTTTGACTGGACTAATATGGATGTTTATAAAGTTTACATAGGAGCATGTACGTCTTGCATTTTTTTAAATAAATTTGCCATGCTAATTTCAAGTGTTTTTGATGAATATTTAATTTAATTTTTTGATTTTTTTTTCTGACCTTTAAAGAGCTTCTACGTAAAAATGTTGATGGAAATCAGTTCAGTTCACACGTACTTTTTCGGGCATTTTTATGCAAAGCATTCTAACATTTTAATTAAAAAAGGTTTTTTCTTTTTTCTAAATAAAAGTCGTTTTTTATCAAAAAATATTTATTAATAAATTAATTTATTATTTCAGGTGTGATTTTAGAAATGAATAACAACAAGATTTTGCGGAAGTATCATGTCTAACCGGTTTTAAAGGTATGGAAATTGCATTTATTTTCATTTTTTTTTCAAGATTTACAAAAACCTTATAAGCCTGAATGAAATAATTTTAACGAAATTAAGAAAAAAGCTTTTTTGAAACATAAAAATAATCATTAGTTATGCCGTATTTGAATTTATTTTTTGCTATATCATGTTGGTAAACATAGAAATTAAAACGTTTTATCAGTTAAAAGAGTCTTTAAAAACATTGGCGCGAATTTTAATTGAATTAGTACGATGCTAAAGCTGTTTTAGTATGATACTAGGTTAAAACAACGAATTTGCAAATTTTAATCGAATATAGCATCATACGAGGGCGGGTCAATAAGTCCGTGACTTTTGGAATAAAACACAGATTGTTTGATAAAAAAATAATTTTATTTTTCAACGTAGTCTCCCTTGAGGTCTATACACTTTGTCCAACGCTTCTCCAATTTTGTTATCCCTTCCATAAAAAATGATTTGTCGAGGTCCTCAAAATAGGTCTCTGTTTGCGAGATGACTTCATCATTGGAGTCAAATCTTTTTCCACCAAGCCATTTCTCCAGGTTTGGGAACAAGAAGTAGTCGCTCGGAGCCAAATCTGGAGAATAGGGTGGATGAGGGAGCAATTCATAGCCCAATTCATGGATTTTTGCCATGGCAACTGCACATGTGTGCACCCTTGCATTGTCTTGGTGGAAAAGAACTTTTTTCTTGGCCAAATGAGGTCGGTTTTTTTTTTCAAATCGTCATTGAATCGGTCCAATAAGTTGGCATAATATTCTCCATTGATTGTTCTTCCCTTTTGAAGGTAGTCAATGTGGATTATCCCGCGTGCATCCCAAAAAACAGTCGCCATAACTTTATTGGCTGACAAACCCACCTTGGCCTTCTTTGGCGCCGATTCGCCTTTAGAAACCCACTGTTTTGACTGTTGTTTGGTCTCTGGTGTGTTGTGATGGATCCATGTTTCGTCCACGGTTACAAAACGGCGCAAAAACTCCTCCATATTGCGATTAAACAACGCCAAACCTTCCTGTGAAGTTGTTACACGATTGCGTTTGTGGTCGACTGTGAGCAAAGGCGGCACCCATCTTGCGGAAAGCTTTCTCATGCCCAAGTGATCATTCAAAATTGAAACCACTGAGCCATGCGAGATCCCTACGGCTTCCACAATCTCTCGCACTTTCAATCTTCGGTCGGCCAACACCATATCGTGAATTTTTTCGATTGTTTCGGGTGTAGAGACCTCAACTGGGCGTCCAGGACGTTCGGCATCTTCAGTGCTTGTACGGCCACAACGAAATTCAGTAAACCACTTTTTTACCATTGAAATCGTTGGTGCAGAGTCCCCATAGTATTTATCAAGCTTAGCCTTGGTCTCGGTAATGGTTTTTTTCGCAAGAAATAATGTTTAATAAGCACACGAAATTCACTTTTTTTCCATTTTCTCCTCAAATTAGTGAGTAGTCTGATAAAAATAGCTGTCAAACACAAACTAACTGACGCAGCAAGTTTAAATTTTGACAAGAGTCAACTGACAAATGCCTGTTGACAGGAGCAGTGTTGCTCATTCATTAAAGTTAAAATCATCGAATACCTACTTTATTTTTTTAGTGTCGTGCTAGCTTCATATGACGTTTTAACATTTTCAAACATCAAAAAAGGTTCGTGTACTTACCTACTTTTTTACACGAAATGTCATTATTTTAGGTGTGTTCAGAAGCAATTTATATGAAGAAAATTCTTTTAGTGCGATACTAGTTAGAAAATGTTTAAAATTAAGAATAAGTTAGTAAACTACTATAAAGTTAGCAAATTATTAAGTAGTATCATACTCATACCTTAATAATAGGCTGTTTAAAATTTTGCGCCACTGTTTTTAAATCAAATTTCAATTATTTAATAAATTATAGTTATGTTGGGAAGTCCGCCATTCTCAACCGAGTAACATCAGAGTCTGGGGAGCAAGTATTATTCACACTTATTGATCAGAGACCACATGTCTGTGTTAGTTCTTTAAAGTGATGGTATAAGATACCAACTTTTAAGTGTCAAAATCGACAACAAATCAATTTTTGTTTCTTGATGATTCTCCATTATCTAATCTTTCTAAGTATGTTCAAAGAAACACCTGCAAAATAAAATTGACAAGAGTGAAACAAAGATAGACAACCGATGAATCCTCTTACAGTATACACCTACGAGTGCATACATACTTCATATCAGTTATAAGGACATTGAAGTTGACTCATTCATTTCACATATTTGAAAGCTTCTGGTCCTTAATTAATGACATAAGTCTCAGAAACCTTTTGTCTGTTTTTGCCCTCTTCAAAATCGACATATTGTTAGATTTAAAAGGTAAAAATATTTGTAAGAATTCTTACATGAGTCAAAATTAACTTAAGTTATTATGCACGTTTGTATAGTCAAATGACTTTAAGGACTTTACCAATATAAATCATTCTTCCGGAGTTATGTATGTCAAATGTCAACCAAAAGTTCATAAAACTCTTCGAATATTGTTTGATTTTTTTTTAAATTATTTTCGAACATTGAACTCATAATCCTGTATTCTCTTTTCTCTAAAGTTACGTACAAAGACTAAATTTTTCGAATCCATACCTTTGACCATACCTTTTTAAACCAACCATATGTGTATGAATGTACATACGAGTAATACATTTCCAATAGAAAAATGCCCAATTATTTTCATAGACGGCCTTAAGGATAAGGAGATTTGAGAATAGAAGAGGAATTTTCCTTTCATAATTTTGATGAAAAAGGAGTGAAGGAATACGTGAAGAATGCTTCACTCAAACTTATGTGCATTCCCTTAAAAACCTATCGAAGTTTATTAAGCTTCCCATTGTTGTCCTTTAACAAAAAAAAAATATTTTAGATTGAATAATACTTAAGATATATCTTGTATTTTTATGTGGGTGTGCACAGGGTAATTCAAATAAGTGTTACCATTTCAAAAAAAAAAAAACTGTGCATGTGTACTGACTTCAGCGCCATAGAAGTAAGGCTCCTGTAAAATTCTAACTTAAAAACGTACAAGCATTTTATAACCAACATAACAATTAATTGTTGATTACGAATGAAAATGAATTTACAAATTGGTTAAATAATCAAAATAAAGTTAACGATTTTCGCTTAGGCACCAGAATTGTATGCGAACATGTTCTGTAATTCAGCCGATATCTTATCGAATCGTTAAAAAATGAAGCAATTCATTCCTCACTTATCGGTTCTAGAAAAAAAAAGTTTTGTGACATTAAGATGTTAAGTACAGTATGGGTGTATTCCCCTTTTGACGAAACGGAAATCTACTTTTCGTTGGTTTTGACATTAGATTTCTGTACTTTTCAGAAACATCATATAAAAATTCGATTTAAAGATAATTTGAGCATGTTTTTGCAAATTGAAAGATGATTTTTTTTTTGAAATATTTTTTTCGAATTGAGAATGGTTTTCAAAATAAAATAGCTTAAATTGAAACTCAAAACTGTTTCCGTTAGTTTTTGTATTACATTATAATTTTTTTTTCAAGACCAAAAATAACGGTACCTGCCATACGATTTTTTTCGAAATTTTATAAATATTTTTTTTCTCAAAAACCGTTCAACAGATTTAAAAAAAAAACTCAAAAGATTTCATTTAGTTAAAGCTAGGAAATGGTTGACAAAATGTTTCCAAAAAATTGTTATTTTTGGTACCCCCCTGGAACCATTTTTTTTTTTTTTGATTTTCTCAAAAACGGTGCTACCGATTTTGATCATTTTTTTAATGTTAAAGCTCCCCAGCAGTTTCAATATTATTGTGAATTTAAATTTTTCAAAAAAAAAATGGATTAAAAAAAAAATTCATTTTTTTTTTTTGAAAACTCATTATTTCGATAACCCCATGCTCGATTTTTCTCCAACATGATAAATAAAAATGTCTTAATATAATCTACAACATTTAAGAAAAAAATTACCTAAAAATAACGGTACCCTCCATACAAATGTTAAAAAATTGTTTTTGAAAATCTTATTTTTCTCGAAAACGGTTTCCAGAATTTTGCTAAAAAGCTTTTTCTTTTGAATAATTTTTAAGATCTATAATTTAATAAAAAAAAATCGAAATCAAGATATTACTGGACTGTACCTAACATAGAACCATTTTTTCAAATTTTAAATTTCTCATTATCCACATAACGGATCTTAATAAAAATTTGTATAGAGAACCTTCTAAAAAGTTAAAAAAAAATATTTTTTGAAATTTTGAAAACAAAAATCTAGTTTTTTTTTTATTGAAAATTCGATATCTCAGAAACTAAATATTTTTTTTTGAAATTTAAATTTTTAAAGTTGACGTACCAAATTTGTACTTAAGCAATTTTTAAGAATTTTGTATATAAAAGCATGTTCTTTTTAAGAAACCACTACAACGACTTTTAAGTTTTGTTCTTGCATAAACTAATATTTTTCTTGAATCGCATGGCAAAAAATCTATTTTATGCTTATGAACAGTTTTTCTCTACTAACATTCATTTTTGAAATTCTTAGGAGCAAGTTCGTGCGAGCCAGTCGGGCATTTTATTTGCTGAACTTTTAATAACTTTTTCGAAAGTTTTTTGTTTGAATCATTTGCCTTGTGACCCTGAAGGATATCTTATAATTTTTTGTGTTGTCTTGGCATGGACAGTCAAGAAACCATTAAATCTGTTGATTCTGTCTCCAGGAGGTCAATGGCAGCCCTTAACTCCCGATCATCGCCGGTTGAGATGGCGCAGCAGTTTAACATTCACCTCTGTTGGGTGCCGGGCTAGAGTGGCATTTCAGGAAATTGTAAAACTGACGAAATCACCAAAAGTGGAACAATGATACCTATACAGATAGATGCTCTACAGAGGACAAACCTTAGGTGGAACAATATCTCCACCTGCTTGGCGGCAAAACACATTTGGCCAAATCTGGATCCCAAACGCTCCAAGGGTTTAATATCGGCTCCTTAATAGTTGTTATGACAGGATTTCTACAAAATCTAATATCTGACGAAGAAGAGGAAGAATCGCTCCTTTAACTTCCCTGTACAAGTACATGTCTTGCTTTATCCCAAAGACTTAGACTCCATCTGGGAGATTTCTACTATAATTATCTTTGTGATCTTGCAAATAGGTATATACATACATATATAGGCAATCTGGCTTGTTTCACAAAGAGCTTCAATTGGTTCAAAGATTAGATAGAAAGTCTCCAAGATTCAAAGAATCCTCACAATGCACCAACTCTTGATCACATATTTTTAATTATTTAACAAAACCGCGCATTTAAAACACAACTATCTAAATATAAGTTTAAAATAAATGTTGTATAACTTAAAAGTTCATCCCTTATTTCGGCTGTCAACTTAAAGTTTTTGCCTGCCCAATGTCTGAACTTATATTCATACACATCAGCCTCTCGGAAAATTAATGAAATTCCAGTGCGGCTGACCATAAAAAGTAATGCCTGGGTTGTAAGAAAGGTAAACATTTTCCTTGTAGGTATTTAACTTGAACATGTTTTTTTTTGTTTTACTCCTTGCAGCAAAATATTGTCTGTTTATTTCATAGACAATTTTCTGTTTGTCCTAAATCCTGACATGCAACATTATAACAAAACAACCAACCTTTTTCCCTCACTAACATAACCAAGGGGAGTGTTACAATTTAATTATAGCACAAAAACGGTCCCTAAGAGATTTGCTAAAACCTTTGACAAACAGTGGGAAGTATGAGCTTATGTTAGACAGAAAATTATTTAATGAAAGTATGTCCTTTAACAATAATTACTATCTATACCAACCAAGTGTGCATCCTTTCAATATATCATAAAGGGTTTTCAATTAGTCGTTTTCTGTCTTTAAATTTGAATAAGGCAAACTGTGACTGAGAAATATTTATTGAGATGGTTCATTATGTATGGAATATAATATAATTCAAATGTCCACCGCGGCTTCCCTGGATAGCACGCATCCGAAACGTCCAATTTTCGGTAAGTCTGAATTTGCTAATGGTATTGATTATGTTGGCTTTCGGGGTACTAATCATTTTCTGGTTTGTTGGTATAAGAATACCCCAGAAGAAGCATTCTAACGGGCTCAAATTGGATGATCTCGGTGACCAATTCACATCGCCCCTCCCCCCGTAAGATAACTATATTTGGAAATCGGACTTGCAAAATGTTTATTGTAGCGGGGTCTGTGTGGCACAAAGCGCCAACCTCATACTGTTGAATCCACATATCGTCGGTGTCTATAGTATCCAATTCGAGCCAAAAGAAATTGGTTATTTGTTTATTTATTCATCTACGAGCTTTAAGCTCAACAGATTACAATTAATTAAATTAAAATGTAAAGCTAACTTAAAATAACAAATAGTGAGATTAATTATCATACATAGATACAGCAATTAATATAAATAAGTTATTTATATCATTTTAATAAATTTTAAATTTCTGGAGCATGCCAGATCAATATGACCTTATACGAGTATTTCATTGAATCCTCTAACAGACCTTGAAATTGGCTCGTTCATACCATAATTGGTTCTGCGCCCAGGCTGGAAAAGGAGGCGTCTTTCCCTCAGTGGTTTCGTTGGAGCGTATACGGAATGTAAGGAAAGCAAAGTAGGTCACTTAATTTGATAACAAAAAATATCTCGCACAAAAACTAGATCATGAGTTCTACGGGGCTTGAGCGGCTGCAAACCCAAAAGCTTTTGAATACAAATTCCAGTCCATTTTATAAGAAATATATAGTAAAACGATTCCGAACCTTCTGCATTGTATCGATTATAAGTGAGGGCTCTAGATGACATCTGCATATTCGAGGTTAGTTCTTACAAAGAAGGTTTGTACAGAGACAAAAGAGTAAAAAGATTGGAGAAATCTATTGAATTTCATTTTTCATTGAGTTCGCTTTGGCAACTACAGCATCAGAGTTAAAAGTAACACCCAAGTCGTTGACTTTTGCAGTTCTCTGTAGATGACTGCGATCTGTATCGTACACAATTTTTTTTTCTTGAAATAAAGGTTACGGAGCATTTTTTAAGATAAAGGTGCAAGTGGTTTAGTCGATACCATAGAAATAAATGAAGCTTAAATGCAGTCATCATCGCTCGCTACTTTCAAAAACATCTTTAGCGCATTCTGTCACTCCAAGCGATTGTCTTTGGGCAGAATTTCCCTCAGGCTAGTGCGTGAATTGTTGAGCGTGAATTGTTGAGCTGTTAGAATTGAGTCTCACACTCGGTTACAGCAGCCACATTCTCGTCTGTGTGTACCGTACGACGACGGGGACCATGTGTCTTGTCCACTAGCATATCAGTCAAACGAACTTTTTGTACAAAGTTGCGCACAGCAGGCGTGGTGGGTGCTTTCATTTGGGCCAAAACTTCTTTTGAAAAAACACACTGTTTAGACTACACAACACTCACTTTGGAAATAATTTTTCAATATTTCCCAACGTTATTCAAGCGTAAACCGACTCATTTTGTTCCGCGGAGGTATTATTCTGACTTTCTTTCAAGATTCCGAGCGAGAAGCAGCTGTCATTGTCAAAATAACATATGATCTAAAAAGAAACCACTAGACGTCTCACCCTGTACTTATTAAGACCTTTCTGCTCCAAGAAAATATAACTATTGCTTAGTATGAACATTTTCAGTTTAAGTTGCAATATGATTTAGTAAGTTGGGAGGTGCTTAGGTGAACGAAAAGCAGGTCTTTTTTCTGAGACTTGCGAATATTACCACTTCGACATAAATAAAATCAATTTTAAATAAAAAAAAGGTTGGATTAAAATCTCGAGTTCGGGTTTTCTTACCAATCCATAATTTTCCTATTATGTTGTAAGTCAAAATTGAAACATTTTCAAACTCTTGCAAGTGAGAAATTTTTAACATAAGTCTCATAAAAAAAATGTGCGAGTGCCGGGACTCACGGTTAACATATTGTGTTAACATCAACGCTCGTCCGAGTGCCGAAGTTTTTTTTATCGAACGTACCCAATAAATATACATACAAAGGCTGTCCGATAAGTACGTAGCTTACAAAAGAAAAACAACAATTTTGGAAAAAGTAGCAATTTATTTCTCAACATAGTCTCCTTTTAGTTCGATACACTTGATCCAGCGATGCTCCAACTTCTTTATCCCATTCGAAAAATAGGTTTTCTCGAGGTCTGAAAAGTAGGCCTCCGTGGCGGCTGCTCAAATTTCTGCCCGACGAGTGATTTTTTTTTTCAAGTTTTCAAACAAAAAAAGTCGCACGGCGCCAAATCTGGGGAATATACTGCATGGGGCAGCAGTTCGTAGTGCAATTTGACCAAATCGGCCACTGCTCTGAAGTGGTCTCACGGTTGCGCTTGTTGTCCGGAGTGAGCAAACGCGGCACCCATCGCGTCGACAGCTTTCACATGCCAAACATTTTATGAAGGATATGACCCACGCTATCTTTTGAGATGCCTACTGTTTCAGTTATCTCGCGCACCTTCAATCGTTGGTCTGCCAATACGAGTTAGTGCATTTTTTCAACGCTATCCTCCGCGGTGGCCATTTTCGGGGCACTTGGGCGGGGCTCATCAAAAACCAATGTGCTAATACGTTGAAACTCGTTATACCAATTTTTGACGGTCACCATACATAGCATCCAAGCGCTCTTTGATTCCGCTGCGTGTTTTCCCTTCGAATCACCGACCGATATTGCTCTTTTTCCATTTTTTTAAAATTCGCGGACAAGCTGGCCTCAACATCCACACGTGGTCAAAACAAAACTACGAGTCCGATTCAGTTTATATTTTGACAGTAGCCGTCTAAGAGAGTGTACTAGCATAGCAAATCTCTCTTGCCATACCACGCTGTCGACTACCATAGAATGTACCACAAAGAACTTTCCGAGCAGGTTCCTCTTCGCTCATGCGAGCTAGGTGCCCTGCCCACCGGAGTCTACCGAGCTTAATTTTTGTCACGATATCTGCTTCAAGGTAGATTGCGTACAGTTCGTGATTGTACCGTCTCCGGAATGGTCCTTCCTCACATATGGGCTCAACAATTCTCCTTAAGACTTTTCTCTCGAACGCAGCTAAGAGGTCGGAGTGCCTTTTGCTAAGCACCCAAGTCTCGGATCCATATGTGAGTACTGGCAGGACCATGGTCCTGTACAGCAGCAGTTTTGAAGTTATGGTGAGATTTCTGGATTTGAAGAGCTTTGACAGACTATAGTAGGCTCTGTTGGATTTGAGAAGCCGCCCGCGTATTTCTTCTTCTATATTGTTATCGGCTCCTACTATCGACCCAAGGTATTTAAAGGATTGCACCACTTCAAATTCGTGCTCCGCAACCTTGATTGTTTGACCAACTGTTCCTCTCGCATTCGACGCCACCATGTACTTTGTTTTACCTTCACTAATGTGCAGCCCCAGATTTTGTGCCGCCTGCTCGATCTGGATGAAGGAATCGTGTACAGCTTGTTCGGTTCTTCCGATGATGTCGATGTCGTCTGCGTAAGCCAGTAACTGGCTGAACCTGTTGACGATGGTCCCTCTTGTTGCCGTGCCAGAGTCACGGATTGCTTTCTCCAACGCCAGGTTGAAGAGGAGGCAGGCCAAACCGTCCCCTTGTCGGAGTCCATTAAAGATGTTGATTGGTCTGGATAGCAATCCGGCTATTTTTACTTGGCTTGTTACGTTGGTCATGGTCAACCTACATAGTCGTGTCAATTTATTTGGGATGCCGAATTCTCTCATGGCTTTGTAAAGTTCTACCCTGGCTATGCTATCATAGGCGGCCTTAAAGTCTATAAACAGATGGTATGTTGGATTGTTAAATTCTAGACATTTTTCCATCGCCTGCCTAAGGGTAAATATCTGATCAGTTGTTGATTTGCCTGGAATGAAACCACACTGATATTGTCCGATGACGGTTTTAGCGTATGGGGTTATCCGGTCTTGTAGGATAGAGGAGAGTATCTTATAGGCGGTACTCAACAACGTGCACGTTGTGACATCTCCCTTCTTATGTATGGGGCATATTAAACCTTTTCGCCAGTCTTCTGGCAATTCTTCCTGCTTCCATACGTGCACTATAATATCATGAATTGCTTGACGTAAGGCTGGCCCGCCGTGATGAAATATTATTTATTAATTATTATTTATTTATTCGGCTGGTATGCCATCGGCTCCCGGGGCTTTGTTCTGTTTAAGCCGGCCTATAGCCTTCTCAACCTCTTCTATGCTTGGTGGCGGCAACATAGGGTATTCTTCTTGAAGTAGTGGAGCCTCCACTTCTGCAGTGAGCTGACCATTTAGCAATTCATTAAAGTACACTTCCCATCGCTCCAGTATGCTTTCAGGATCGGTGATCAGATTTCCCTCTCCGTCCTTGCAGTATGTGCAGCGTGGTGTGTACTGCGTCATGTTTCGGACGGATTAGTAGAACTTGCGCGCCTGGTGCGGACCTCGCTCTCGGCTATTTTCAATTTCACAGATTAGGTTCTTCTCCCAGGCTGATTTTTTTTGTCTGTGAAGCCGTTTTTCTGTTCTTCTGAGCTCTTTATATTCCTCTTCGCATGCCCGCGTTCTATGAGATTGATGCATTGCTCGGTACGCAACATTCTTACGTTCAGTCGCTAGCTTGCATTCATCATCAAACCAGTCGTTCCGATTTTTACGACTGCTGCCTAAGATGGAGTTGGCAGTACTAATGACAGTATTTTTAAGAAGTGTCCACTTTTCATTTACGCCCAGCATACTGGCTCCAGGACTTACTCTCCCTAAGTCAGGTGTTTCTAGGGCGAGTCCTAACGCATTACCAAAGGTGTTACTGGTGTTTTCATTGCGCAGGGCAGCCGTGTTGATTCGAACCTGATCGGCGGATGCAATGCGTCTTCGCAAGGCAATCCGCCCTCGGAAAACCATACCAAAAAGATAGTGATCCGAGTCGATATTGGCACCTCGGTACGTTCGTACCGTCATCAAGTTCGAGTAGTGGCGACGGTCTATCAACACGTGGTCTATTTCGTTACGAGTGACTCCATCAGGTGATACCCAGGTGGCTTTGTAGATATCTTTACGCGGGAACCTGGTACTCGCAACGACCATGTTTCTCGATGCTGCCAATTCTAAGACTCGAATTCCATTGTCATTAGTGTTCTCATGCAAACTATGGGTGCCTTCGTAATGCCAGAATACCGGCTCCCGACCTATTTTTGCGTTCAAATCCCCAAGGATGATTTTAACATCATACCTTGGACAGGCATTGAGGGCCC
Source organism: Chrysotoxum bicinctum (assembly GCA_911387755.1). Lineage (NCBI taxonomy): Eukaryota > Metazoa > Arthropoda > Insecta > Diptera > Syrphidae > Chrysotoxum > Chrysotoxum bicinctum. The sequence goes on along the minus strand of OU426989.1, from coordinate 121,920,070 downwards.
TCTCGACTTGTTCGTAGTAAGTCTCTTTTTCTTCGTCTGAGGACTCCTCCGTAGGCCCGTGAACGTTAATGAGGCTGATGTTCGTAAATTTGCCTCGCACGAAGGGTGCATAGCCTTTCGTTAAGGCCGATGATAGCAGACTTCATTTTTTCGCTGACTAGGAAGCCTACCCCGAGCACATGGTGTTTTGTATGACAGCTGTAATATACGTCATATTCTTTTTTCTGTTAAACACCATTCCCTGTCCATCTGATTTCTTGGAGAGCTGTTATGTCAGCTTTATATTTTGACAGGGCATCGGCTAGCTGCTGAGCAGCTCGAGCTCTATAGAGCGATCGTACGTTCCATAAGAAAATTCTTAAATCGTTTTTTCTAATCATAATCCCTTGAGCGCGAGTAGATTATGAAAAAAAAAAACTATTAAATAACACAATTTAACACAATTTATTGAAAAACGAAAACTAGCAAATTTTTGTTCTGTTCGATTCAATTTTTTTTTCACTTAAGAGAGCTTCTTTCAATGAAAAATATTAAAAATTAACTGAAAATATCTTTCAGTTATCCGGGTTTTTCGCCTAAGCGAGTTTCACCTAAGCGGAGTGTTTTAAAGGAAATTGGTCGGAAAATACTTGGGGATGAAAAAAGTGGTTTTACTGTAATAGCAATTAATTTCAATGAAAATCATAAATGAATGTCAACTTTATTTCCCCTATTAGTGTGTGACTTTGGATATATTCAAATCAGGCGGACCAATATTTTTTCCCACAATTTGTCCCTTTCACTTATACTTTAAACCAAAGAAAGTCTTAACATAAAGGAATGTAGCTCTATATAGATGTAAATAACGCTTTTCCCCAAAACAAATATGTTATATGTATTTTTAGACTTTGTCCTGTAACTATCGAGCTTCTAAGGCGCCAGTTATAAACATGCATATACATACGTAGTCATCGTTCAAACTTATCATTTACTTTTAAATCGTCAATTTCAAGACAGTATTCACATTGGACTAACTTCTTCGACTTATTTTTACGTCTCTAAAGGAGAGTTTCAAAGTAAAGGAACGAACCTATTTATTTCAAAAGTTAAATGTTGCAAGAAAAAGAAAACGCACCACTGGACTCCGCTACGTAACGTAAAGTTTATTAGATTTATGTCAAAACATTTTGAAATCCATCTAGCATGTTTGACAAGCCGCTGAATAGAGCGTTCACATTATAAAAATTAAGCCAATCATGCCGTTCTTGTGAGACATATTTGAGAATGTGACTTCCCCTAATGGTGCATGAAAATATGATACTTCAGTTTCAATTTCGGATCCTGGTTACACGATTTTGTTTTTTCGTTCATTTCGTCTTTCATTCCGCAACATTTCTTCACCTAACACCAAATACATCAAAAAAACGAAAGACGAACAAAAGAATCGTGTAATCAGCGCCGTGATGTCTTTTTTCTGCTATAGACAATGTTCGCCCTGAGCTAAATCCTCCAATTTTTTTTGAGTTCTTTGTACATTATTCTATTCTCTCTGTCAGAGTCGATTGACATCATTCTCACTTGTAATGGAAATTGTCAAAGTAAGCATAAGCGGGAAAAACTAAAATGTTTAATGCATTGGCATGGTAGTCATTATCCAGCTCATGGGTTGACAGATGAGAAGGATTTATATTTAATTCGAAATTTGGCATTACATGGTATGACAGGTAAGGAGCACATACAATTTTGACATTTCGAGAATATTTCGTTACCAATGTCAACCGATTGACCTGAAAATGCATTTTCCGGAGCAGAACATACAAAACTATGGAAACTATTTACTTCGAGATTTCTGTAGTCAAAGTTTCCAATGTAAACACGATGTACTCGTAGTAAGTACGCAATATTCCCAATGTAAACAGGGTCTTAAATGCAATCTTCAATAAAGTAACTAGCTACACAAAACGTGTATCGTAAGGGGCTACACGGAACGTATAAGTTTTATCCCCGTATTTGTTTCATCCTACCGCCGGCAGGCACGACTGGGTCGCACGAACTTGCTCCTATGCAATAGACTAGGAATTTGAAAAACGATTGTTATTAGAGAAAACTGTTCATATTGGCTAAAATTAATTTTCTAAATTGTTTTAGTAGTAAAACATAAAAACAGAATGCTATGCAAATTATGCTACAACAAAAATTATATGTCTTTGTATTTTTTTTTTTTACTCGTAAATAAGAAACAAAATTGTTACGCCAACTTTAAGTCTTTATTACTGTACGAATGAAAATTAAATTTCCAAAAAAAATATTGAGCCGCTTTTGAGATATCGAATTTTCCAAAAAAAAAGACTCCAAAAATTCAAAAAATATTTCTTTTAAGATTTGAAATGCAATGTTTTTTAAACTTTTTAGAAGCATCTCTAGAAAAAATTTCATTAAAATCCGTTATGTCGATAGTGAAAAATTCAAAATTAGACAAAATGGTTCTATGGTAGGTTCAAGCTGTAATATCTTAATTTCAATTTGTTTTATTAAATTAAGGATCATAAAAATGAATTGAAAAAAAATTATCAAAATTCTATGCGCCGTTTTTTGAGGAAAATACGATTTTTGAAAACCATTTTTTAACTTTTTTAAACACTTTTTTAAAATTTGTATGGTGGGTACCTTAATTTTTAGGTAAAACAAAATTTTTGTTTTCTCACATCCTGTAGATTATATTGAGAAACTTTTATTTATCAAGTATAAAAAAATCTAACATGGAGTTTTCGAAATATTGAGGTTTAAAAAAAAATTGAAACTTTTCTTAAAAATCAAAAATAAATAATTTTTGAAAATTTGAATACATAAATCTGTTCAAATTGCTGGGGAGAAAATTATCAAAATCGGTGGTACCGTTTGTGAGAAAATCAAAAAAATGGTTCTATTTTTACGAATTTTTTCTAACCATAATCTAGGTTTAACTAAATGAAATTTTTTTTGTATTTTTAAATATGGCGAACAGGTTTTGAGAAAAAAAATATTTATAAAATTTCTAAAAAAAATTCGTAAGGCAGTTACCGTTATTTTTGGTCTTAAGAAAAAAGGAAAAAAATATGTGGGGGAAAAAATTCAAATTGATATCTACCAAGTTTAAAAAAAATCGGCCCAACCGTTCAGACTGTAGTCGAACAGACAGACAGACAGAATTGCGAGACCCACTTTTTTAATCTTCGCTATCATCGTAATGTCAACTTTGATCAAAATCTATAGTACCTACTCGTATAAGTCGCAAGTAAATATAATAAGACGGATGTGACGATTTTATTCAGTATTCCATGTTTCATTCCACACTCTTGCGAAAATTATTTATTCTGAAGTCGTTTGTGTTCTGTTTTAGAGTTCTTAATTTTTTTTTGTTTTGTTCGCGTTTAAAATTATGAAAAATTTTAACAAACTCTCGCAACTAAATGACAAAGTTAAGTAGAGCCAATTAGCTCCACTTAGCTACTTGATTTTATTTCAGTTTAATAACTATCCGTTTCAGTTCCACTGTCGCATTATTAGATTACCTTTTTCCCTAGTAATTTGTCCCTGTAAGCTTAGTTTTCTTTTTAATGATAATCACACTGAACATTAAGCATAATTTTCAAAATAAATTTGTTAAGGTATGTATAAGTTTGTACGTTAATTTTCCTTAACTTATGTTAAAGAAATAGAGTACATTGAGGTTGATTCTTTTGGCATTTTGATGAAAATTTACATAATCCACTATTTGTTTGGCACTTTTATCCGGTTAATCTGCTGGTTTTGCTAAATATTGTCCGCAGCTTTGAAACTATCCTTCAAAGAATTTACTTAATATTTGTCAAAATATTGCATACACAATTTAATAGTTTAATGCTCTAAGGCTTTTTAACCTTGGATCCTAGTTATAGATAATGGATTTGGGGGCTCATAATGATTTTGAGTTAAAAACATTTTTAAAATTTTTTGAAACCATATGCCTCCACAATTTGTATTTCTATCTCTCAGACAGGTTCTAAAAATCGAATGAAATCGAAATGAAAACGAATTTCCAAATCGTGTGAATTTGTTCTCACTGTTCTACATTTCACTGGCTTTCATAATTTCAAAATGACCTTAAGTGAAATTGAAAGCAGCTGTCATCTGTCAATTCTCAGTTGGCAAATACTAAACTATTTTGTTTGTGAAGTTTTTTTTGACTGCTTTTAAGATTGTATGCTGTAAATGTTGATAAAAGTAATTCTATAAAATATTGTAATTGCTTGCAGAGACATTAAATCGTACCAAACGTGAATATCTCAAAAAAAAAAAAAAAAAATGTTGGGAGATCATTCAAACCCATTAGGAATTGATAACTCTTTGTATAATTTGATTTAAAAGATTTGTATCATACTACCGACTAGATAAACACTCGTTTCCATCAGTGCCATCATCACAGTAAAACTTTCATTCCTGCATCGTTGCCAATGGGTTCATCTGCGCTCAGAAAAGCCTTCCTCTTAGAGCCTTCAGCTTTCTTTTCGGAGAGACTCTCGACGTTTTTAGGAGCCTTTACGACGATATTTTTGGTCCTCGTTTAAGACTCAGTAGAATCTGTGACTGTGGAAGTACCCAATGGTTGTGGAGGAACGTTGTTACCCTCATCTTTTTTGTATATCTTCAAAGTAATAGAAAAGAATCCGTAACCAATCACATTTTTGGTTGCCAGTAGAGGACCCAAGGGCTCTTTATTCACTACAATGATTGCAAATCTGGAAGCACCCTTTGGTTCATCCACTTTCGCAACTTTTCAGTTATGAGTGGGCAGGTCTGGATTACTATGAATTATTTTTAGGATTACATCTAAGCGAGAGGGTTCCTCTGGAATACAGGCACGAGCCCGAGGCCTGGAAGAGGATTTGCTCTCTATCAACGACCTCGAGTTTCGCGCGTGCCCAAATACGAGTATACACATATTTAAAATACCCTTCCTTGTCATTGTCTATAGTCTTTGACTCTTTACTCCTGGTTCAGTTAAGGCTTATACCGGTGTAGCTGTAGGGCCAAGTGATGACACAAAATTCACCAAGTTGTGATCTGCGAAAGTCCAAATTTTTGTATGCGGCCCGGAATTGACTACTTCAAATTCTTCTACACAGTCTCACGGAGAGCGGCAGATCTAGTTTTTGTTGACGTAAGTGTCTTAGAAATACATTACGAATGGTTCTCTAGGAAGGACAATTTTGGCGTCCGTAAAATGGTCGAAGTGTGCGAAATGTGTCGAACAGAAGACCCATTTTCAAAAATCTGTTAATTTTATTTGCACAACGATTTAATTAATGACAACATATTTGACTGACAGATGTACTCGTAGCTCCAACATTATGTGTCGCAATCACCTGTCGAAGTCAGAAAATTTGTATTGGAAAACCTTTTTCTAGACAAAAAACTTCTAAGATTTGACGGATGGCTTAAGTTGAGCCTTTTTTTTTTAGTTCTACAGTTAAAGCTTTAAACAACAATCCATTAATACCCGGGTAGAAAATTATCTAGGAAACACTATCGAATAGCGTGGCCCTAGCTAGATTGGCCATTATATAGTAAATCCTATGCTGGGCCTAGACAGATGCAAGCCTGGCGGATCTTGACTAATTTATGCTTATCCTGGTTTTATATTGAACCTGGCTAGAACTGCCTATTTATTGGCTTTTCCAGGAGTATCTTAGACTGGGCCTAGATATTTTTAAATTGATGTAGCCTAGATATGAAACTTTTTCTTGGCGATATCTTGGCTGTAGATAGTATCGCATCTTTATTGGCATTGTAACAAATAAACTACAAGGGTCCTGGATAGTTTTTACTTGATGTAGCCTGGATAAGGAATTGTATCTGGGCGTTATATTGGCCTTAGCTAGTGTCGCCTCTTTATAGGCGTTCTCAGATTTTACTTATACTGGGGCTAGATAGTTTTTACTTGATGTATCCTAGATATGAAACTTTTCCTTGGCGATATATTGGCCGTAGATAGTATCGCCTCTTTATTGGCATTGTAACAAATAAACTACAAGGGACCTGGATAGTTTTTACTTGGTGTAACCTGGATAAGGAATTGTATCAGGGCGTTATATTGGCCTTAGCTAGTCTCGCCTCTTTATAGGCATTCTCAGATGTTACTTATACTGGGGCTATATAGTTTTTACTTGATGTATCCTAGATGTGCCTATACATATGTCTCTATAAAAGGCTATCCATTATCTTTCTAAAAACATAACTTTTTTGTTTTGGTCATAAATCGGTATTTTTCAGATTCTTTAATACGTATTTATGTCTTCTTAAACAGTATAATAATTAAAAGAGAGTTATTTGATTAGCACTTTGAGACACGATATTTTATATATCACAGTGGGGCAATAGGTAGCGCACAAGCACGGCAAGCGAGAGGACTCGGGTTCGAATCTCAGTGGAGGTAAATTTAAAAAAAAAAATTCTTTCATTCCAGCAAAAAATCACATAAAGAGTGGAATATAGGGAGGCAAAGAAAAAATGAAAATAATCAACAATAATAAAAAATCAAAAAAATTTATTTTTATTGTTTCTAATATTTTTTTTAAGAATTGCCGTAGCTCTTGTGCTACTTGTGAAGACCCATCTAGGGCCCATATAGGAACATCTAGCAAGGCCCATTATATATAGAGCATTAACAAATTAGCGAGGGACAAGCTAGATACTGCTCGGTAGGGCCATGACTGAAACTAAGAAAAACTAGCTAGGGCCTTGGCATTATCGAGTCGAAAATTCTACCCGGGTACCTCAAAATTCATAGTCTAGCTCGTAATTTTCAAAAAAAAAAATTCCAGAGATATCCATACCCAAAAATACTAACAAATGCAATTGTAATACACATATTACGTTTAATTAAAACCTTGAATTTTTTTGTAGTCGAAGGCAATACTCGCTCTACAAAGCAAGGTATGTACATACGAGTATCATGAACATGAATAAGAGTACAAAAGAGCTATTTTTCCCACACAATAGAGGACATAAAAGGAATCACGACAAGGTGACTGTAAAGTCCACTCCAGGTTAACAAACGATGTTAGAGTACCGTAATATTATATGGGAATGAATTTTTTTCTTAAAAAAAAAAAAAAAAAAAAAAATAATCCAAGTATAAGAATGTAAGAAGAAAATTCTCTACGTGAAAATACTTTGAAATTAGATACAAAAGGGATACAACTCTATTATTGGATGAAGGAGAAAAAATGACTGCATTAAGAGTAAGACTTCGAAAATGAAAAAAAAATATATACATATATCTTTGATCTCTGGTGCTGCATTGTTTCTAATATCTGATTTCCTTTGCGATTCAATGTCCCATGTCGTTACAAATAATGAAATACTCGTGGTATAAAAAACGAAATAAGAAGGAACAAGAATTTTTCATAGAACAACAGACACATGCATGTGTATATTTCAAATTCGTTAATAAAGGGTGGTCAAATTTTATATTATCATCTATATTGTGAAATTGGAAAATACTTAAAAAAACGACTTTGAACTTAATGTCCATGGACCTTAATTCTGTACAGCTACAAAAAATAGAAAAGCTCCTTGGGGACTGTGCCTATTTAAAAGAAAATAACAGAAGCGGATGACTTATTCTTATTTTTTCTGTTTAACAAGACCTAATGTCCATGGACTATATGTATGTACATTGGGAACGGTTCAAATATCTATTATGTAAATAAAGGCATATTTTAATCTTGAAATCATAAATGGCAGTAGGATAATACTCGTACAAGAAGTCGTTAATATACCTAAGCATGTAAGCCACCAATAGAAGTACCTATGTACTAATATCACTTATGCCAATCATGTCAAAAAAATTTCAAAAAATCTATTCCTGAAAAGGCGCATCAAAATAAATAAAGAAAGAAGACTTATTTCAAACTTTTAGTTTAGATTCAGAAATAAAAATTCTACGATAGACCAAGTGCGTCAAACTAAGGATGTTGTAGAAAAGGCACTTGAAAAAAGAACAAGTATGGCCAGCTCTATCTTTAGATGTTGCTCAAGCCATTGACAAGATTTTACACTTGTAACCTGAGTACAAATAGCATAGAGAGCTTCCTAATCAGTAATACAAAATACTGAATACGTTTAAAATTCATCGGAACTTAAGAAAATTGAAGTCGGTGTTCCACAAGGAAGTGTCCTAGGACCAGCCCTGTGTTATTATATTTACTAGGGATATTCCAGTGGATATCAATGCTATCATGGGTTTTGTTATTAAAACTGCAATAGTAGTGTCTGTTAAATCCGTAATCGAGGCTACAGAAAATTCAAAAAAAGCGCTTACAAAAATAAAACAATGGCGCAAAATTTTAGTCGAATTAGTACGATATTAAAGTATGAAACTAGGTTAAAACAACAATTTTACAAATTTTAATTGAATAAAGCATCTTACTTTCTCTACCCTTTTATTAAATTAAAAATCATCGCATACCTACTTTATTTTTTTAGTATCGCGCTGACTTCATATGTCTCTTTGACATTTGCAAACGTCAAAAAAAGGTCTGTTTACTTAGTTTCAGAAGCAATTTAATAAGAAAATTGCTTTAGTACGATACCAGTTAGAAAAAGGTTAAAATTAAGAACGAGTTAGTTAACTGCTTTAAAGTTAGCAAAGTTTTAAGTAGTGTCATGCTAATTCCTTAGGCCCGGTGCACACATGCGTTCTTTTGACGCGCGGTACCGCAGCGTCACCGCCTTTGCGTCTTACAGTACTCACAAATGAATTGAGTGGTGCACACACGAGTGCGATGACGCTGCGGCATCGCGCGTTATTTCGCCTGTAAAAAGACTCGCAGGCTGCGGTACCGCGCGTCAAAAGAACGCTTGTGTGCACCGGGCCTTAATAATAGGCTGTTTAAAATTTTGCGCCAATATTTACAAATACAAACTTAACAAAAACAAAAGCTAAGAAATAGGCAAGTGCTGAAATCCGTTTGAACTTTTGGTATTCAGGTTTGGGGCTGTATTAACGAAAAAATATAAAGCCCAACCAAAAAGTCCAAAACAAAAACTTTCGCGGAATCATAAAAGCTTATTGATCATGATCTTCTAATAGAAAAGGTTAAACATTTCGTTTTATCAATCAGCGACTGCAAAGTCATACCAACCACGAAATCTATCTAGAATGTTTGATAGAATTTTCAGACACTTAGAGGAACCGAGACTCATAAACTGACGGTCTAAAAGCTATGATAAATCTAAAAGCTTAAAAGTGATCATAAATCAATAACGATAAGTTATTGTCGATATTTCATAGAATGGTTCTGATCCCCTAGATTGTCATGCGGTAAGAGTCCCACACTACTTGGCATGGAATATAATTTGCCAAGTTTCTTTTGAAGATTTTTACTAACAAAATGGGATTATAGATTTGTTGATGGAGCGGTTTACAAGAGCTTAAAATTGAATAATTTGTTGCATCGTGATGTAGTGAAGAATCTGTAATGGCGACAAAGACATCAAGTAGGACCGTAGTTGTGATTAAACTCTCTTAGGTAGAAGTGCATTAAATCTATAAGCACAACCCATTATTTAAAATTGTTTAATTTAACTTTAAGCTTGGATATTCCATAAATATTATAGACAGATACCTACTATTTATGGCTCTAATTTAAACGAACTTGTTCTTGAAATAGTCGACGCGGGGTATAAGTTATAAGTTGTGATTTTTTGATATCTGCTGCTATCATCTTCTTATACGTTTTCACATACGCACATACGTTTTCAACCTGACCACCCTGTAAGAAATCTCATGTCCCAGCAAAATACATGGATTCACAAGTCAATTCTAATTTGACAAATGAGTACATTGGTTCATGGATAAGCTCCATAAACGACAAGAAAAGCGTTTGTGATATGTTATTATAGATAGTTAGAAATTAATCAAATTTTTTGTACGTAAGATGATACGAGTACTAACAGGAAGTGTGACTCACCAAAAATGTTTTTAAGGGATGTAATACCTCTTGCAAGGAATTGACAAATCCTCCAAGCAATGGCGGGGCAAGACCTAAACTTAATGTGGGCAAAATACATTTCGCGAGGCCCTCTGATGTTGCAAGTAGAAGGCAATATAAATTTTAAAAAATCACTTAATTAAACAGTTTTTTTATTTATTAAGAAACAAACCTAAATTTATACTCATACTTCTTTGGAAGATTAAACAAAAATTAATAAAAAAAGAAAAAAATAAAGAAGCAGAAATTTTCTACTTTTGGTTTTACTAAACTCCTTAATTATTGGTTCGTAATTTATTTTAGATGCTATATCTGCTTCAATAGATAAAACTGCCAAAGATGAAAGTCTTTCTTGACCCATATATTTCTTAAATAATTTTTTATTAGTTTCAATTTTGAAAAGCTCCTTTCAGCGGAAGCAGCACTTACAGGTATTGTTAACAAAATTCTAATGACAATGTAAACATTTGGGTAAATAATTTTTTTTCAAATAGTTCTCTATGATATATTGGAGTAGATCTTTCACGTTTTTAATAGAGTTGGGTAAATTTGGGATCATATTTTGTAACTTCTCATACAATTCATACGGTTGGAAGTCACTGCTCTCACCTTCTTGCATGGACTGTGTGTAAATCCTGACAGTTTTTCAATATTTTGAATTTTTTTAACTTGTTTAAGTCATAAGGAAAACCAATATTTTCAAAATGTTGATTTAAAGACATAAATCTCGATTCTATGTTACTTATCACAGAATCAATCATGGTATTAAAAAATCTGTTTCATACCGGCTTTTAGCAGAATTTGTATGTAGGTTGATCGCTACCTTCTTAATCAAACATCCTTTTCTTTTTGGCTACTCTTTTATTTTTAAAATCTTTTGGCAAATCATAACTGCTTTTCTCAATAAATTGAGAAACGCATTTTTCTCGAAACCACGTTTTTCCAACTGTTGGCCACGATTACTTTAAAAATATTTGACGGATCGTCATTGTTTTTTTTGTTTCAAAGCTTATTAAATTTATTGGAGTCTGGACCAAAATCAGGCTGATATATCAAAAACTTTTTTTCTTGTACAGTGCTCAGAAGAGCGAAAAATAGTGGAAAAAACGAACACTAAAATTCAAGCGTCCGCCATTTTTTTAATTTTTGGCTTTGGGCAATTATTTTGGTCCAGACTCCAACTACACTCTTCTATTTTATAAAAAACTTTGATTTTTTAATTTTCGAACAACTTTTTTTGGAGGTGGTCTTGTTTCGAGGCGCATTGTTTTTTAACGGCCCGATATTTTTTGATGACAAAATTATGATAATAAACAAGCAAAAAAAATTTGAATTGATTATGAAAAAAAAATTCATGAAAAAGTACCGTTTTTGACACTGAAAAAGACATCCTCCCCTTAATTTATATAACATAATATACGTAAGTAGTTTATCAAAAATGTCGATTATTTCATTGCCATTCATTTCGTGCGCCGAATGGTGGAACATCTTTAAGTTGAGAATTAATACTAATTATTATAAGAAAAACCTTGTGGCGTGTACTTTTGGATTTTCAATACTTTTTCAAATTTATTTTCGGCTGTGAGGCGCGAGGCCCTTTGCACCGCGAGGCCGTGGGCGGTGGCCCACACCGCCCACGCCTTATGCCGCCTCTGCCTCCAAGAGTATTTCTTGTCATGAAAAGTACTGCTCATTAGACGCTCGGAACCTTTGAAAAATTCAAGGTCCCTTCCTTTCCTGTTAACCAAACCACGAACAAAGGAATATTTGAAAGTTAGAAGTCACTAGGTTAAGGCTCTTTCCCAAACGTAACCTCCTCTAGAATATTTATTTATTTTATTTCTGTTTGTTAGATAAGACTTGTATTGAAAAAACACAAATATAAAAAATAAAGCAGATTCTACAATCAACTAAAAACATCTTGAAAAAATTGTTGTTGATTTAAGAAAATGTAAAGTTATTTAAACAAAAAAATTGGCGCGATTTTGACATGACATCAGTGTTCATTTTTGCCATTTTTTCTTAATTTAACATAGTTTCTTATTAATAATAACAATTCAACAATTTTTCTAATAATTTCCAGATACGGCACGCGCAGGGACATAACCTCCGATGTATATTTTTGGGACTTATGTCCCACTTAACGGGAACATAAAACACAAATCGAATTTTACACTAATATCTCACCTAAATGGAACACAAATTCCAAATGTTTTGGTTGGCGATTCCAAATTATTCTTTGAGATGAATTATACAGTGTGGGCCATCTAGTGGTTCTTTTTTAAAGCCCATGTTATTTTGACACTGACAACTTTTTTCCGCTCGAAATCTTCACAGAAAGTTAGTATCGTAACTCCGTGGAACGAAATGAGTCGCTTTATGCTCAAACAACGTTGGGAAATATTAAAAATTTATTTCCAAAATCAGTGCTGTGTGGCCCAAACAGTGCGTTTTTTGAAAAAAAAAAACGAGAATGTGTTTAGAAATTTAAAAATTTTCAAATCTTTTTTTGTTTTCAAAACTCAATATTTCGAAAACCCATGCCTGATTTTTGTTAAAGCTTTATAAAAGTTATTTTGATGCAATATTCAAGATGTGAGAAAAAACATTTAGAAAATGGTTTTCGAAAGTCTTATTTTTCTCGAAAACGGCTCCTTGAACTTCGATACAAATGTTTATCCTTCAATCAATATTTTACGATCTATAATTCAATAAATTTTGTTTTGAAACTAAGATATTAGTGACTGTACCTCCATTTTTTCGAATTCTGAATTTCTCATTATAAGCATAAAGGATTTCAATTAAATTTGCTATAGAGAAGCTTTTAAATCGTTTGAAAAACATTGGATTTTTGACTTAAGAAAAAAACACGTTTTTTTAAACTATTTAACTTAGCTTTTGAACGAGTCAACTCGAATAGTCGAATACTTGACTTTGAAGGTGATTCCGCTAATACGTTTGATATGTTTCTGAAGTCTGATTATCATAAATAACTTTTACAAAACTTTAATTGGTCATTATGCTTCCTCGAAGGAGCTTCGAAGAAGGAAGTTAGTTCTAAATAGAATTCTTGATTATCAGATTGGGAGAGTTAATCTTCCTTACGATGCTACAAAAGAAACCCCATTGAAGATAGAAAAAGAACAGGCAAGCGAGGAATAACTGCAATGTTTATATTCGAAGAACAAAGATCATAAATGATCAAAATCAAAACTTTTGGTCCTTTTTAAAAAAAAAAAGTTTAGAAACTCTTCGAAGTCATCGGTTGCAACACTCGTTTACAATAAAGTTCTCTTTGTCAGCTAGCAAGAAAAAGCTAATTTGCTGCTAATTCGCCACACAATTTTGTGACTTCTCCTATACTTGAGAGCATTAATGGTTTTAAGGGAAATATCTTCTTTTGCACTCGTACATTTTCTAAAGTCCTCAAAGATATCTTCTTAAGTTCTGAAGAGGTGTTCTGCTAAGCTCGCAAAACCATTGCGTAAGCTATTCCATCTGGCCTACTCTTTGGGTAGCTTTCCCAGTAGATGGACAAAATCATTTGTCCAGCCAGTTCCCAAAAAATGGCGAATCTTCCTCCCCCTCCAATTTCATACCAATTGTACTAATGTCATAGGAACGTTGATCAACAATCAGTTTATGAAATGACTCGAAGAAGGAAAGCTCTTAAATGACCGACAGTACAAATTTCATAGCAATCGGTTCACTGCAGATCTGGTGGCTTATCTCACCGAAAAGTGGAACCAATCCCTGCATCATTTTGGCAAAATAAAAGTAAATCGACTTGATATTCTTAAAGCATTTGATAGAGTTCGGCACGAAGCTCTCGAAAATGTTTGCAAAGATTGCTAAATACAAGTTGAATTGGACGCTTTCAAGTCCGATACTCATAAAACAAATGCTGATATGCCCCAAGACTCCATTTTGTCTCCGAAACTCTTCGTTATGTTCATACATTTTGTTTTGTGTGAAACTTCTAATCAACTTCAGTGTTTCGTAGCAGCAGCCTCAGCTTTTCATATTCGTTTCCTGACTTATGTACTACTCTTTTCTTCGGCTGTGGAAATAAAACGGCAGCCTATGCTTAGCTCATTAAATTCCGACAACGACAGCATTACATAATGGGGTACTAATAAGCGCGTGGAATTTAACGCTTCGAAAACATAAAACTGTGAACTGATCTGATCTGAAAAGCTGCCCATCTCTTATGGATTGATCATATATTCGACGTATCCAAAAACGCAGCGAAATGCTTAGGTTTTCTTTAAAGATGCAAACAATTTGTTTACCCTTCTGATCCTCCTACGATGTATAGGGCATGTATACATCCGCGCAAAACTTGAATATAACTCTCATAACTGGGCTGGCTCCTACATTACTCATTTAAACCTGTTGGATAGAATTCAGAATAGATCCCTAAGACTTATATAGGATACACATCCATTACGGAAACTTTTGATTCTCTTGAAAACCGTCGTAAGGTCTCCTGTCTTTCATTGTTTTATCGCTTTTTCCATGAACAATGTTCAATTGAAATACACCTCCTAAACAATTCCATCGTAATACTTGCGTAGCTGTAAATGCTCATAAGATTACCTAACTTCTGACGTACTGTTAAATATATAGTTTATTTCTTTAGCCGCACTAGAGTAAGTTCGGGTAATGTGGACCCCCCTTATATTTTTCCAGCAATATCTTTGAAAATACAGCTTTTATCGAAATGGCCTTACTTTTAAATCGTTGCCTGGAACGTTAGCAACAAATTTCAATAAACTTTTTGCTTAATTTTTCTCAAATAATTTCTATATTTGCCAAAGTTTACAAGTGTTGAAAAACCACCCCTTTGAAAAAATGTCGGGTAATGTGGGCCCATCAGATTGGGTAATGTGGAGTAGTACTCCACATTACTAGAAATAGATTAATCAAAGCAAAAATTAATATTTTTTGATTGACATTTTGATTGACATTTTCTGATGAATATATAAATTATTAAACAAAATTTGACCTTATCCAAAACAGATGGCAAATGTGGAGTATTGTTCCACTTCACCCACTTGTGAGTACTTCACAATAGCCGAAAGGCATGTTTCATAAGAAAAACTCTTCTATTTGTATAATATTCCAGCAAAAGAGTTAAATTCACCCTATAAATCAAGCAACATAAAATAAGAATAATGAAAAAGGAACACTCAAGCAACTTTCTCGAAGCAGCTTTTTGATATATGTAGGTAAAAGCAAGAGTACGCGGATCTCATCCTAATTTATGTACTTAAATCTCATGTCATCCAAAGGTCAAAAGTTTACGGTTTGAAAAACGGAGCACACAAGCGTTAATTGGGTCACCAAGCTAGGTTACTTTTCTCGCCTACCTACCTACTCGTATGTCTGGGTGGATATTTGTTCTTTAATCAAGCCCAAATGGCTGGAAGGATTCATAGAAGTCGACTACTTTGGCGAATAGCATATTGGATACTTTAATATCAAAAGAATGTTGAGGAGGCCAAGCGAAGCAGACGGGTAATGACTAGTATTAAATATATTCCAAACATTTACATACATACATTTTTTTAATTTGCAATAAAAGTCTATTTAAGCTTTTATATTACCTAAAACATCAAATTATTACGCAAATAACTCATGACTATATACGAGTACACGTGTACATACTCGTACATGCACATGTTCTTATAGCAATACAATTCTTGAACTTACACACAAATATACTTTACGAGATGGTTGTTAATAATAATATATCATATCTACCTTTATATGCATGAATTTCAAAACTGAAAAGAAAAATACGATTCAATAGAACTTGTTTATAGATACCCGTACTCGTAGTCGTAACTCCGTACCCTCGGAGCTTGTGTTAAAAAATAATATGATACTTCCGTAGATATTATTATTTCTTGAAAACATGTTTCCTTCTTCATACATTTCCACTTTAAGGTTTGAAGGCAATTATAAATGTGGCTCCTTGTAATTCTGGGTACAATGTAAAAATCTGATGATATTCAAAAATACCCACCTTTATGCCATTATAAAGAAATACGGCTTCGTCATAAGAATTTCTGAATTGTGTTTATCATCCCACGAAATAATGTTTTGTAAAAAAAAATACTTCAAAGTGAAGGTTTTCTAGGTACAATCAAGAAGTATTCTGCTATATCATGGACTTTTGTAGATAATGAAAAATTTTACATAACACTGTCATAGAAAAAAAAATGAGGGTGTCTCAAGTTTGCGCACGATATCTTCACCAACCAAGTAATGTAAAATTCTTTTATAGTTTTTCCCTTAAAAACCGAAAAGGCGGGTACTTCTCGCCTTTTTACACAATGCAACTGAAACTGAAAACAATTTTACACGTGTTAGAGCATTTATGAAAAGTTTAAGCTTTAAAAAATGATAGGACTGAGGAAAATGTATAAACGCACTCAGACCATAACCGAATGTAAGTATTCTATGGAGTCGGTTAAAAAAGTTTTTTTGAAATGGAATAAAACATGCTGTGCTCCAGGTATTATCAAAATTCTGGTTTTATTTAAAAGGCACATGTATGCCATTATACGTATATAGAATATGTCATCATTGAAATGCTCACGTAGGGTTCTTACGAAGGCACGGATCCGAGTGGTCTAATTTTCAAAGAGTTCTTGTGCACGGCGCGAAATCGACTGAATCGGGTTCTGCTGTACTCTTTCAAGGAGCTTGGCCGATCTTGCGTTCTTCTGACGTAAGAAATGCTGGCTGATTGAGTCGATCATCTTATAATTAGAGGACCATCACGTCTACAGTAAAATGGGCGCAACGCGCAAAACGTAAGCACTAACGAAAACTAATTTCGATAAAAAAAGTTTTTGGTGCAACTTGTCATGGTAATTTGGCATAAGTAACTGACTAATAAACAACAGGTTTGACAGATCAAAATAACATGGACGCTACAGACTGCCAGAATCTACTCCCGCAAATTTAAAAACTTTTTACAAGAATTATCACGAATTTATGTATTGATCCGGATTATGAAAGAATTCTCATAAGTCATAACTATCGCAGCAAAAATTCGTAAAAGGCTTTATCATTTCAAAAATCCGTTTATCACCTGCCTTTCAGTGGAGATCTAAACTATGTATAAGTTTTCCAAGGCAGGTTTTACAACAATTTACAAAACCTGGAATATTTGGGAGTTCTTTTGGCCACACTCACTACGGGTAAAGGGCATGCAGAAGAGAGGTATTGAACTGAGGCTCAATGGTTTGTATTCAGCTTAACTTTCTGAAGTAAGTCTATGTCACCGCCGGTTAATAAACTGTAGTGAAAAAAGTAGGTCAGTAGAGAAGAAATCTTAACCGCAATCAGAGCACTGAAGAACAACAAAGCGGTTGGACTTGACGGTATTCCCGCAGAGCTCTTACGAGCAGCGCCAACAACATCGTCTGAGCTCCTGCACCCACTCATAGAAAGAGCTTGGGAAACAGAAAGTTTTCCTGAGGAGTGGAAAAAGGGGATGATTGTCAAGCTTCCAAAGAAAGGAGACCTTACGCAGTGCGAAAACTGGAGGGGAATCTGCGTGCTGCCTGCTGTAGCGAAGGTTATAGCAAAAATCGTCGAAGGTCGAATAAAAGACCACCTAGAAGACACGCTTGGCGCCGAACAGGCACGTTTCCGCACTGGATCTTCCTGCGTGGATCACATCAACACCTTGTGGATAATCATCGCACAGTGCGTTGAATATCGATCACCTCTTCACTTGCTGTTCATCGATTTCGAAAAGGCGTTTGACAGTGTCAATAGACAATTTATTTAGCTTGCCCTGCACAGGAGGGGCATTCCAGATAAATTGATCGCTATAATCAAGACTACATATGAAGAATCCAAATGTCACGTTCTGCATAAAGGAAGGTTGTCAGAGGAGTTTGAAATCCAAAGTGGCGTTAGACAAGGTTGTATACTGTCACCAATACTGTTCCTGTTGCTAATAAGTGATGTGCTGCATGCAGCCTTGTCGACTTTAAATGGAGGAATTCAGTAGAATCTGCTATCACACCTGAAACATCTAGACTACGCGGATGACGTGTGCTTACTCTTTCATAGGATCATGGATCTCCATCAAATGACAACAAGGGTGAAGAGAGAAGCCGAAACCGTCGGGCTTAAGATCAATACGGCAAAAACTAAAAGGATCAGCCTTGGAACTTCCTCATCTACTCAAATAGATATTTCTGGACAATCAGTAGAGACGGTAGAGAGTTTTCAATACCTTGGGAGTATTGTCCCTACTGATGGCGGGACCGAACTAGACATAACCAGCCGAATCGGGAAAGCAAAGGCTGCGTTCGGAATGCTGTCCAAAATATGGAGAAACAACTCTATAAGCCTAAAGACCAAGCTACGACTGTTCCGCTCCAATGTAGAATCCGTGCTTCTTTATGGACGCAGTACATGGAAAGTAACACCCACTGTCACAAGAAAGCTGCAAACGTTCGTAAATAGATTTCTGCGAAACATCTTGCGGATTTTCTGGCCTAACCGTATCTCTAATGATGAACTTCATGCGAGGACAGGTCAGGAACCCATCGACTCTATAATACGAAAACGTAAGTGGCAGTGGATTGGACATACGCTTCGAAAAGGCCACGAGTGCGTTGCGAGTCAAGCGATGCAATGGAACCCTCTCACGCAGCGAGGCAGAGGAGTGGGCCGACCCAGAAGTATTTGGCGAAGAACGGTCGAAGAGGAATCAGCACAACTGGGGAAGAGTTGGAGAGAGCTGAGGTACATCTCCAGAAACCGTACACGATGGCGCGTAGGAGTAGTGGAGGCCCTATGCCCCGCAAGGGGAACCACACGGACGTAATAGGTCTGAGGACCTAAGTAAGTAAGTAAGTAAGGTTTATCGCGACGTATACTAAGGGTTTGTAAATGTATCAGTTTAAGAGGGAGAGTCTAAATGGGTCTTCTCAACCAAGATACGAGTAATTCTAATAAGTTTGCGTTGAATAGTTGATAATAAGGTGACGATAATAAGAGGTCTTACGAAAGTAACATAAAGAGATTTTAAGACGCAAGGATTTGAGAATTCCTTGAACCGGTATTTAACTAATTGCAGGCTTAAATAAGCTCTTTAATAAAATAATGATAATGAGCTCAGAGCTTAAAAATTCAGCTCGTTGTTACAAATATTCTCCAAGTCACGAACGGAAATGATCAAAAAAACTTGGTGACTCTTCTTCACCTAACTTCACTATCGTCCAATTGCCTTATTTCCAAAGTCTCACGGAAACCCTGATATATTCTCAGCTTTAGAAATATCTCGAAGAATGAAAGCTTTCGTAGCAATATGTGCATATCTCACCGTACAGTGACACAAACCCTTACATCGTTTTGGAGAAAGGAAGATTAATTTCTTTTTGATTGGATTATAAACTAACTTTCGGACCGCTCAATATAAGTTGTATTGGACGGTCTTAAGTCTGAAGTTCATAAGCTAAATTCTGGTGTACCACAGGGCTCCATTTCGTCTCCGACTCTCTTTCTCATATTGATCAATGCTCGTTTTTCTGAAACTTCTAATCCATTAAATTGTTTTTGCTAACGACAGTACTATCAGCGTCTCATATTTGTATCCAGATGCACGTCATTGTTCTTTGAATATTGATTTGGAACGGCAGCGTCCGATAAGCTCATTAAATTCTGGTCTCGATAGCATTGTCAAATGGGAAACGATAATCGCGTAGAATTTAATGTTTTAAAAACTTAAAAAAAGCTATCCATTAGCGACGAATGACATAAGGCTAGGACTGCACTTGCGATTTCAATCGCATGATTTTTTAGTCGCAAAAATAGAACATATGAATTTAAATGAGAATGAACGTACTTGCTACCAACAAATCATGACGATTTAAAAGTCGCAATTTGTTTCATTTTTCTTGCGATGCGATTGTCGTTAACTTAAATGAAACACATGCACTCAAATGCCCACACTTGCGATTTAAATTACTACGACTTAAAAATCGTAGTCGCAAAGAGAAATTGGCATGCACGCACTTGCGATTTTTAATCCACGATTTTTTAGTCGCAAAAAGTAAGGCACATGGCCTTAAATGTGAATGCACGCACATGCGACTTAAAAATCGTAGCGATTATAAAAATGAAAAAGTTCCATTTTTTCAAGCGATTTTTCTGTCGCTACTTTTTTGTAGCAAATGCGTGCAGTGCACTCACATAAGAAGTAGTGTGTTTTATTTTTCGCGATTAAATAATCGCGCTCAAAAAAATCACAAGTGCGTGCATGACAATAATTTGTAGCGGCTACGACCTTTTAATCGCCTCGACAAAAAATCGCAAGTGCGGTCCTAGCCTAAGTGCCTAGATTTCCTTCGACGATGCAAGAAATTTTTCCCTGGTCTAGCTGTAATCGGCATATTAGGTATATTCCTCCAAAGCTCGAGTTTAATTCCCATATTTTGGTAGATGATCCAATAACCCACTTGGGTCTCTTCGATCTTCGATGCTACCCAAAAGAAGCTTTAAAATGATAGGTGATGGAAAAATAACAGAAACATTTAAATATCTCGAGCTCTGCGGAAATGTTTCTTGTTATCGTGGTGCATTCCTTCCCTCAAACAATTTAAACGTAATACTCGCGTTTCAGGGAAAGCTCATCAGCTTACTCTTGAGTACAACTTTGAACGGACTGTTAAATTCAGAGCTTCTTTTTTTAGCTGACTCTATATTTCCCTCTAACATGTTAATAGTAGTCAAAATTCCTTTTGTGCGTGTATAATATAAAAAAAAATTGTGGTATCATAGGTTCTGTTCTATTAGACAGAAACTGGAGTTAGTGATGTTTTTCAAAAAAAAAAAAAAAAAAATAATAATAATCTATATATTAATGCGTTAACAATTTGTTTGTAGTTCCTTTTTAATATACTTAAACTGAACGCCCGACAATAAAAAATGAAAGCTAATATTAATTAGAAGTGCCGTCAGAAGAGATTATGTGAATCCGTCGACTCAATTTGCATGAGAAAATGGAAATAGAAGTCATGGATTCTCCATACAAAATGTCTAAAATAATAAATACACGATATACAAAGCTGTTTGTCCACAAACTTCACTTCCAACGTGTTTCATGTTGCTCACATTAAATTTTTTGATTTCTAGTTTTTCTTTTTATCAAATTTACTTTTGAGAAAAATGGCTCACAAGTAATTAAGTCAAAATTTATTAGGGAAACGATCTTCTCCCAAACCATTTTCGGCTAAAAATAGGTCACACCTGAAACGTTCTAGTTCAAGTTCTCTAAACAAATCTGTAAAGTTAAGTAGAGCTCTCCGCTCAGATTCCAGATCCTCAATGCTAATGTTTAGCACAAGATTTGGAAATAAAGAGATGGGTTCTACTAAACTTTCACCTATATTTCTTGGATTTAGTTTTTGTATTTCTATTAGGGTCTTATCGTTAAAATCGAATCTTTTTAGGTGCGACTTATAGGTACTATAAGGCAAGTTATGCATTCGTAAAAAAAATCGAACTCGAGATTTTGATCAAAGTTGACATTACGATGATAGCCTAGACCAAAAAAGTGAGTCTCGCCATTCTGTCCGTCTGTCTGTTCGATTACAGCTAAACGGCTCGGCCGATTTTCTTCAAACTTGGTAGATATGGGTTTTAATTTTTTACCCCCGGATGTTTTTTTATTTGATTTTTTAAGACCAAAAATAACGGTACCTGCCATTCGATTTTTTTTTCTAAATTTTATAAATATTTTTTTTTTCTCAAAAACTGTCCCAACGATTTAAAAAAAAATCAAAAAATTTAATTTAGTTAAACCTAGGTAATGGTAGAAAAAAATTTTCCAAAAAATTAGTAGTTTTGGTACCACCCTTGGGACAATTTTTTTTGTTTTTGATTTTCTCAAAAACGGTACCACTGATTTTGATTTTTTTTTTCCAAAAATTTTTTTTTTGGATTTTTAAAAAAAACTCAAAATTTTTTGCTGAAATTTCGAAAACCCCATGCTCGATTTTTTCAAAACTTGATAAATAAACGTTTGGAAAAAGAATCTACAAGATATGAGAAAAATAAATTCATTTTACCTAAAAATAACGGTACCCTCCATACAAATGTTAAGAAATGGTTTTCGAAAACGGTTCCGAGAATTTTGCTTAAATTTTTTTTCTTTCTATTATTTTTTAATATCTGTAATTTAAAAAAAAATTTTTGAAAACAACATAGTACTGACTGTACACTCAAAAAATTTCGTGTGTAAATATTACTAATTCATGCGTACATTTTACGAATTTTATTCGTGGTTTTCACCCACGAATAGTATTCGTAGAATACTAACACATTTAATTTTCAGAATTGAACACACATTATTTTTCTTACTCATGATTATAAATAATACTAATGCACTTCATGAAAATACGAAGCTATTAGTACATTCTACGCATAATGCGTACGGTCAACCTACGAATGAATTCTGTCTACTAATATTAGTTTTACTTAGTAAATAGTATGAATTTATTAGTAAATACTACGAATGCAAAAGATTAAAGTACGAAGTCATTCGTACGAGAAATTAACGAATGTTATTAGTTATATGTACACAATAATTCGTACAATGTACTCAAACAAATTGTTTACTACTTGTTTACGAATGAAATTAGTGTATTAAATGAATAGATTCGTAGATAGTACGACAGTTATTAGTAAAATTTTACGAATGCATTCGTAGATATACCACTGTACAAATACTTAGTACATCTTACGAATATTCGTACAATGCACGAATATTTTCTTTTCGATTATCATTCGTAGCCATTTTACTAATAAATTTTTTGAGTGTACCTACCATAGAACGATTTTTTAAAATTTTGAATTTCTCATTATCAGCACAACGGATTTTAATGAAATTTCGTAGAGAGAAGCTTCTAAAAAGTTTAAAAAACATTGCATTTCAAAACTTTAAAAAAATTTTTTTTTTGAATTTTGAAAACAAAAATCAATTTTTTGTTTTTTTGAAAATTCAATATCTCGAAAACGGCTCAATACTTTTTTTTTGTAAATTTAATTTTTATTCATACAATAATAAAAACTTCAAATTGGCGTACGAACATTTTTTCTTAATAATGTTTTAAAATGTTTTTATATACAACCTTATTTTTTAAGAAACCACTACAAAGACTTATAAAATTGCATAAATCTTGCATAAATCTATATTTGCTTGAATCCCATTGCATCCCATTCTTACCTTTAACTTCTAAAGAAGTTTTATTTAGTCATTTAAGAAATTAATTTTATGCTTATGAACAGTTTCTCTATACATTCATTTTTGAAATTCTTATATAGTCTTTTACATAGGAGCAAGTTCGTGCGACCCAGTCGTGCATTTTATTTTTATAGCCTGGCAAAGAGTTTTATAATAGTTTAGGAAAATCGATTTTATTTCAACAATTTGTATAATAGACATATTTTCTGCTTTTATTAAGAGTTCCGCTTTAGGCCGAATATAGACGTCTTTAATACTTAACAGAAGATCATCATCATTCAAATTTATGTTTAAAGGGTCTGTTAAATGTTCGCGTTCGATAAAATGCTTTTGAAAATCCCTTAACTGTGTCCATCAACGTATGGATTCTGGGGTTTCAGCTTGAAAGTCTGTATTTACTTCGTTAGTTAGTTTTAAAATAAATGATAAGAAAGTTAAATATATATTACTTGTAGCATTTAGTTCAATACTAACAGAATCTGCTTCTAACCCAATAAGAAAAAAGTGTTTAAGAAGAACCCATTGCTCTAAAACGCTGTTGACAACACCTTCACGAGACAACCATCTTGTGAAAGACAGTTTTGAAATTTTTGATTTTTATGGAAATACTCGAAAACTTTTAAGAAGTGTTTGCCTTTTTGCACTATGAGAGAAGAAATAATGAAGGGAAGGGAAACCTCTCTCAATCCGGTTTGCATTCAAGCTAAAAAACAATGGCCCTTAGTGGTTTTACCAAAACACGAAATTTAGTGCATTTTTTTATTTTCACAATATTAAATCACGCACATTTATGATTTTTATGAGTTTCATTCAAAGGGTTTATTCAAGAAATGTTAAAATGGTTTATACTCGTATGACGACAGAAACAGAAACAAAAACAAACGGAGTGAGAAGAGAATAGAATAAATGGATCCGTACGGCTAATGGCTTGTCGTTTTCAATTTGATTTTTGGGTATGTTCATAGAGAATAGTTTTTGAGTGAATTAAGAAGCAGCACAGTAGTAATGAAAATTAATGCTTTGAAGAATTTGTATGAAAAAGTTGACGAGAAAAAAAGCAGTACTTTGACCATGTTTGCAGTACGGCAGTACGGAGCTTCAAAAAGCAGTACAAATACTGCAATTGCAGTACTTCGACAGCCCTGACCATAACGCTTCTTAATATCGTGTTTTCTCGTGTATGTGAGACATAGCGGTACTGAAAATTGTTAAAACACATGTAGAAATGTGAATCGAACGATTTCATGTCGTTATGCCTTTTCACTATGATATGAATGCTTATGCTCAAACCTTGTGCTCCTCATTTTGTTGATTGCGATATTTTTTAATTTCCATTTGCGATTATTTTTGTGTAAACAATTTCGGCCTGCAATAAATGTAAGTATTTTACTGCGAAAAACTGCGGTTAATGGTCGAATTTCGACCACGGGCGATACTAATAAAAATAGAATGTTATGTTAAAAGAGTACCCCCTTGTGTGGTAATGATCACGGCGGGCGTTCGAGATTCAGGTCCTCCAGCAACAGTTCCCTTAAACAAAATAAATCTTTTTTTTTCAGGGGTACTTACTGCTTTTAGCTAGAAAGTGACAAGTCCTCTAAGAGGATCTTTTGTAATGAGATCATGAGACGCACTTCTCATCTTAGCCTTTCGGACTCGGGGGAAAATTGTGGGCACCTACATTCCGTTCCATTCCTTCTGACAACATGCACAGATAGTTGAAAGTTGTTATTCAATAGTCCCAGGTTCTCTATAAGCTGTAGCAATTCAAATTTAATTTTGTATGGCCTTTTTTATTTTGAAAAATGTATTAGTTGTATTATTATCCTTAAGCCGAAAAGATTCAAAAAATTCAATAAACCCATGAATTTCTGACCATAAAAACTAAACGTAGACCATTTTTCTATTCGGGGACTAAAGTCTACGAACTAGACTTTGAACAGGAACATACACGATGATGATTCTCAGACTTCTTTAAGAACTGCTTTAAACAAAAATGTTAAAAACGACAGAAAAATAACTTCAGGCAATATGTTTGCAGCTAAAAAAATTTCTTCCTTGTTAAAAATAGAGGAATGGCATGAAACAGAAAACCCATTTAAAATAAACAGAAAATGAGGACGACACGTATACAAATATTGATAGCTCATTTCACTTCCGTCGAATAAATAAACACAATGCCCATGTGTATATGTTTGTATGTATATGCGTGTTATGTAACTTTTTAAAGTACGTTTCAATGTTTCTCAAGACAATCCGTGTTGACTAAGGTACGATTATATACATAAGTTAGCTCGAAAAGTTCAATTGAAGATACTTCTTATACTTGTGGAACTGTGAAGCTACGGTTATGAGATACCAACGGCGAATGCAGGGTATGCCAGTGGGGTAAGAATTGGCTCTTTATATTTTCACTTACGATTTAGGTATTACAGGGGATGTTTTGAATCAGTGAAAAGTTAAACTTGATATCTTAATCAAACTCATCATTATGATGATAGAGAAGGCGAAAAATATGCCCCGCATTTCTTTATGTTTGTATGTCTTAACCCAAAGACCAAGCGATTTTTTCTGTCTTTGTTTTAGAAGTTTTAAAAACATTCTCTAGAGGGTATATTAAATTTTTTGTTAAGGAAAGGTAACCGATGGGGCAACTTCTAAAATAATAAAGGACTCTACTAACTTCTCTAAATTAATTTTTTTTTGATATTTGTAAATGTAAAGGTAATTTAAGTTTACGTTTATTTCACTTAGAAGCTTACACTGTATAAATAATAAATCTTATAACAATATAAGCTAATGATAATAGAAATAAAGACCACTGGCAGTCCAGCCCTGTGGCCATATTATCAGCGCTGAAGTGCGCCATTTTTATACTAGATATAATTTGTTTCCAGCTTGTCCCTATGAAAAAGGAACTCTTCTTAACCTTTTAACTATCGTCTAATTGCACTTAAGTCCCTTTCAAACTATCAGCAGAAGAAATATCTTGAAAAACGACTGGCAGTCTACCTTTCGCAGCTGTAGGTCAACTGGTGATTTGATGGTATATCTCACGAACAGTGGTAACATCGTTTTGGAGAAAGTAGGATTATTGAATTTGAGGCTTCAAAGGCCTTTGATATAGTTTGGCATCAAGCTCTCTTATCGAAAATATATGGTATTGATGAATCTCTTTTTCTTTGGATAAGAAATTACCTTTCCGACCGCTCAATTCAACTTCTGCCGGACGGTTGTTCAAAAAATATATGCTGGTTTGCCACAGGGCTTCGTTTTGTCTCCGACTCTCTTTCTTATATTCATCAATAATCTTTTGTCTGAAACTACCCAGGCATGAAATGGTCTTGCTGACAACAGTACTCTCCGCTTCTGATATTCGTTTCCAGATGCACATCTTTGTTCTTCAAAAAATCAATGCTGTCTCCTGTCATTAAATGGGAACCCACCCCCTATGCCACTATAGGTACATGAGTGGCACTTGCATTGAGGAAAGAGAACAATGACCACATATTCGACGTTGCCAAAAACCCTTAGTGTTAAGGTTTCTTGCAAGAAATTTTTCACTCCTTCTGACTTAGCTGTAATATATAAGACCTATATTCTTCCAAAGCTCAAGCATGATTCCCATATTTGGGCAAGTTCTCCAATAACTTACTTGAGTCGCTTGGATAGAATAAAAAAAAAGTTTTGATATCATAAATGATATATATGTAATTATATATACTAGCCGACCCAGCTCTCGAAATTCGAGTGCCAATTTATTTATTATTTATTATTTATATATTTGGCAGTGTTTTCAAGCAAATTTATTAAATTAAATTTTATTTTATGTAATATGCAAAGTGTTCGACAGTGCAAAAACAAAAATGACCCACAGTGTGTAAATGCGTGTCTCAAGTATATTCTGCACATCTCCGTAACTGTGGCTTTCCAACCATATAAAATTTATCGAAATCGGTTAAATACTTTTGGAGAAAAGTGTACCACAAAAAACATGTTTGCCGTTTTATTATATGATGTATATATAGACTTGTGATGTGCTTTTTGGTTTCCAGCCGAGGTTTTGCTCGCCGGTCTTGCCAGGGTCTTTCTGAAGAAAACACGAAACTCCAGGTTCAAAGGTCTTCAAATCTTATTACCAAATCTTTATTGGAAATAACTCTTAAACCTATAACACACCATATACTACTACTAATATTTCACTTATTCCGGGTAGTTGAATAATCCACGTGATTCTTGGTGCTTCGTATCGGTCGTACTAGTTGCGGCTGTCTTGAATCTGGTACTCGGTTACTGGTACTTCGTTTCTGGTACTTCAGCTCCAAACTGGAAAACTCATTCGGCTTATAATGGGATTCAACGGTGTACCACCTCTGGTTGCACTAATCGGCAGGTATTATACGCCCCTGGTGGCACTAAACAGCAGGCTTGAACGCTCTGGTTGATCAGCAGGTACTGTACGCCCCTGGTGGCACTAAAACAGCAGGCTTAAAAGCTCTGGTTGATCAGCAGGTACTATACGCCCCTGGTGGCACTAAAACAGCAGGCTTGAACGCTCTGGTTGATCAGCAGGTACTGTACGCCCCTGGTGGCACTAAAACAGCAGGCTTAAACGCTCTGGTTGATCAGCAGGTACTATACGCCCCTGGTGGCACTAAAACAGCAGGCTTAAACGCTCTGGTTGATCAGCAGGTACCGAAGCCCCTGGTGGCAATTAGGACATTAAACTTCGAGTTGAGACCCCTTACCGCTGGTGGGGGGAAGCCTTAACAAGAAATAGCTGGACGATCTCACCTACCTAACTTGTTTTCCTACGAAACCCCTTACCACTGGTGGGGGGAAGTTTCGCACAAAACAAGGGAAACTAAATGACCAACTCGTCTATACTAATCGTCTATGACTGGATTTCAAAAGATTTATTCAATCGATCTACTGTGCCGCCTGACTGTGTGTATGAGTGAAGAGGTGTTTTTCGTTCACCCAAGTAGGTCCTCTTGATGGTTTTTCAGTAGAAACTGAATGTGAACTATATAAGTGGTGAACGAAAAATATCCACGTAGTTGATTTTCCTGTGACGTCATATGCTCATGGTGCTTGTGAATTGAATTTGAGTGAAGTACAACTCTTGGTATCAATGCAGAAGTCGTATAGAGTGGAGTAGCATGAAACGCTTCGCTACAGACTATAACCGAAGCATTTAACTCTCGGAAACACCGCCGCAATTTGTCGTGGCTTTCATTATTTATTCTTTATTTTTATAAAATGTTCTAATGAAATAGTCAGTTGCATTCCTCCCTTTAACCAATTAAACCGTAATACTCGGGTTTAAGGGAATGCGTTAGGGAAAGCATCAGTTTCACTTGAGTCCAACTCCGGACGTTTTATTAAATTCAAATATTCTTTTCTTAGCGGCACTGCACGAATGTCGAATGCCTTACCCCACTCAATATTTCATTTCAATGGCAGGTCATGCGTCTTCAATTGCTATGTCAATTGGACCTTGGAAGCGAATAATCCGAGATCTTTGTGCTAAATTCTCGTAGGTCTAGTACGTGAAATGTTGAGATCGATGGCGAGTTGATGTTCGTGAATTGAGTCGGACACTCTCGGCTACAGCAGCCACCTTCTCGTCTGCGCGCACCGTACGACAAAGGGGATCGTGAGCGTTGTCCACTAGCATACCAGTCTCATGAACGTTTTGCACAAACTTGCGTACAGCATACGCGGTGGGTGCTTCATTTCGGCCTAAACTTTTTTGTTCAAAAAACGCTTTGTTTTAAGTTTTCAATATTTTCCAAAGTTGTTTAGGTTTAAAGCCACTTATTTCATTCCGCGGAGGTATAATGCTGACTTTCTGTCAAAATTTCGAACGGGAAACAGTTGTCAGTGGCAAAATAACCTATGATTTAAAAATAAACCACTAGATGGCCCACCGTGTACTTATTTCTGTATTTTAACTAATTTTTCATGCAGTTTTACTTAAAATAGTGTATTTACTTAGAAATGGGTTTTGGACTAAAACAATAAAAGAAAATATTACTAAGCCATATTTTTGGAAAATTTTGCTTGTCGGAATGAGACCACTCCCAGCTTGCCAAGACCCCAACAGCCGTAATATTTTCATTAAAAAAAAATCTTTTCAAATTACGACATTTCTTGTTTCAAACTTCAATTTATTTTTTAAATTCGAATGTGGAACCTAAAGGGTTTGAAAATTTAAACGTAATTCCCATAAAACTTTTGTCATCTTTCACTGCCGCGTTTTTTGATCTAAAAAGGGTATGCAAAAACTTTCTAAAAGAAACTAAACTTTCAAAAGACATAAAACCACGAAGGTATCTTATGATTCAGAATTCCTCGAACTGCTGTCGGTTTAATATAAATTTTCGTTGTAAACTCTTTATTACTTGAACTGAACTATTTCCAACTGAAGTCAAAATGAAATTGTTGTTCAAAGACGTGAAAAACCTTATCTTCAATATTAACATCCTTTTTGAGGAAAAAGTAAGTTTCGTTTTTCAAAAATATAGTTTCTTTTATTTTTCAAGCTTTAACAAACTAAAGAGTTTCGCTGTGATGATACAAACTGGAGTAATGAGGATGCCATAACATTGATACAATTATAGAAACAAATATGATTATTGCAAAAATGAACTTTGAAACCTCACTTCAAATTTCATTCCACTTGGGACACTATATGACGCGCAATCCATTCGTCATTATACATGAAGGATCCTTTTGATACATCTCCTACATAATTCTTTGATTGTTTACAAATTATATTGCTCTCAAGGAAATAAAAAAATCGAAATATGATCAAAGAGAATATTACATTTTCGACTCGTGAAAAGTTCGATAGGTTTCTTGGAAGCTATCAACTATAAAGCTCGTTTTAATAAAGTATCCAATGTCCATATATGAAATATATGTAATATCAAAGTCAATGGATTGTAGTTTTGAAAATGTTTCGACGAATCGTGTTTTTCCAACATCCTTTGATGTCAAAAACAAAACTCGTTCAGAATGAAAAAAAATCTTCAAAAAGGATACAAATCAAGCAGTTTGAGAATTTTGACACGCAGAATAGTTTACACTTTAGACTCGATTTCGAAGCCAACATAAAAGGTGAACACATGAATTTACATACGAGTAACTTTCAACCCCCCGATGCGTCGTCAATCATTTTTTATAACAATTTTTTTTCCCGAAATAATTTCATGCTTTCTGGTTTTGATGATGAATCAAATTCCACAAAATCACAGAATAATATGGAAAAATATTGCAAAAGCAATCTTGTTAATAAAACCGACACTATCAAGATTTATATTGACGGTTGATGTGAATATATAAAAAGTGAAATGTGCAAAAACAAAACTCATCAAAAATACAAATATAAAAAAGCGCCATCAACTGGCTGCAAAATGTGTCTGGCCAAGATTGCATCTATTAAAAAGACGAATACACAGTGACAATCAATTTTAATAATTCAATAATGCATCTATATTGTTAGTAATTTATTTATTTATTCACTTATTTATTTATTTAACAATGTATTTATTTATTTAAATCCATCAAGAAAAGTCATTGTTGAAAACCCTACTGAGGGGTTGGAATTATTATCCTTGCACTTGTAACTATAAACTTACGTTATAACCTTTTAGTTATGAAGGGTTTACAAATAAGGGTGGATTGAAAAAAAAAAGTTGTGTTTCCATATTTTTCATGGTATGTATAATAATATACAGTTGCGGTCAAAATAATAGTAGATAGTGCAAATAAAATCATTGGTAAGTCCCTGAATATTCATGTTTTTGTGGAGGAATATTCTGTGGTCAGACGAGTCCAACATTGTGGTGGAAACGGATCTCGTCAATATGTAAGAATGCCTCCAAACACAGAATATAATCTACGCTTCACAGCTAAGACCATAAAACATTGAGGATCCAGCATAACGGCTTGCGCATGTTTTTCCTTTTATGGTGTTCGTCCATAGTAAGTTTTTTTCTATAGTAAACTAATGTTTAAAGCTAAAAATTTTCTCAAGTTATTAAAATGGTTCATTTAAAATTTGGTTAAGGCGGTTTCCACATAACTATATAAAATAGTCCAATCTTGGCCGTTTAGGGCTTCAACAGCTTCACTCAAAGTTAAGATAAGTTTTTCCCAATATGCATGTCTTATTACTTGCGACTTATAGGTACTACAAGGCAAGTTATGCATTCGGAAAAAAAATCGAACTCGAGATTTTGATAAAAGTTGACATTACGATGATAGCGAAGACCAAAAAAGTGGGTCTCGCAATTCTGTCTGTCTGTCGGTTCGACTGCAGTCTAAACGGCTTGGCCAATATTCTTCAAACTTAGTAGATATGGGTTTTGATTTTTCCCCCCACACGTTTTTTTCTTTTTTTTTTTTAAGACCAAAAATAACGGTACCTGTCATACGATTTTTTTTAGAAATTTTATAAATATTTTTTTTTCTTAAAAACTGTCCCACAGATTTTTTTAAAAAAATTCAAAAAATTTCATTTAGTTAAAGCTAGGTAATGGTTGAAAAATTTTTTTCAAAAAATGGTTATTTTTGGTACCCCCCTTGGAACCATTTTTTTGTTTTTGATTTTCTCAAAAACGGTACCACCGATTTAGATTATTTTTTCTTATGTTAAGGCTCCCCAGCAGTTTCAATATTATTGTGCATTCAAATTTTCAAAAAAATTGTTTTTGGAATTTTACAAAAATTTTAAATTTTTTTTTTTTAAACTCAATATTTTGAAAACCTCATGCTCGATTTTTCTTAAATTTGATAAATAAAAGTCTTTTAATAAAAATTATAAGATGTAAAAAATAACGCTACCCTCCATACAAATGTAAAAAAATGGTTTTCGAAAATCGTATTTTTCTCGAAACGGTTCCGAGAATTTTGCGTAAATTGTTTTTTTTTTGATTAATTTTTACGATCTATAATATATTACTGACTGTACCTACCATAATACCATTTTTTCAAAATTAGAATTTCTCATTATCAACAGAACGGATTTTAATGAAATTTTTTGTAGCTTTTTTTTTATTTTTTTTTTTTTTTTTGAAAATTCGATATCTCAGAAACGGCTCAATATTTTTTTTTGTAAATTCAATTTTTATCCGAACAATAATAAAAACTTTAAATTGGGGTACCAAAATTTTTTTCTTAAAAACGTTTTAAAAATTTTGTATATAAAAACTTATTTTTTTAAGAAACCAGTACAGACATAAAATTTTTGTTCTTGCATAATTTTATATTTGCTTGAATCAGATGGCTTCCTGTTTTTAGCTCCAACTACTAAAGGAGTTGTTTTATAGTCTTTTAAAAAATGAATTTTATGCTTATGAACAGTTTTCCTCTAATAACAAGTTCCTGCGACCCAGTCGTGCATTTTATTTCTTTCATAACGGGGCAGATAGATGGCTAAGAAATGAAATGTGTTTTCTGATGATCTGAGATTGCACAGTGAACACTCTGTATTTCTCACTGGGCCATACGGTTGAAAATTCAGACGAAGTAGCTACATAACTTCTGGATTTAAAGATTGTAGAAATTGTACGCTGCAAGCTTTTGTACATGGTTCTAGTCTCACTTCGAAGCGCCATCTCGGAAATCTGTTAAAAATATGTTTCCTCGATCTTTGTCAGCAACACCTCTAAGGAGTTCGACGTTATACTGAAGTTCTAGCTGTTCCTTGCAGTTATGTTTGGTAGTCGATGGTTTGGGAGGGCTAATATTTTTTTTACGTAATTAAAATGCATTCTGAGTGAGATAATGACAGCGGCGATACAACTGTCTCCAAATACAGCATATATGTGGGAGTATTTTCCGGGAGTCTGAATATGTTTTTGAAAAAGTACCTTAGCAATTTTTCTACTTCATCAAATTGTCGAAAGTCCCAGATCTGATCAGCATAGCACATAATTGTCTTCATAACCGCTTCAAAAAGTTTGTATTGAGCGATTGGGGAAACATTTTTTTTCCCAGTTGCAGTTGATAGCCTTTTTTGAATCTATGAGTTTACCTTGTAGATGCTTTTTAAAAGAAAGTTGTGGCGTTATGAGAACTCTGAGATAATTGTATTCTTTAACGATTTCAAGCGGTTCATTTTCCTAGGTCCATTTTTCATCTCTTGCATATCTGCCTGTTCAATTGCGGAAAATCAGTATTTTGGATTTGTTGGTGTTAACCGTGAGGCTCCACAAGCGACAGTAGTCTTGCAATTTGTCAATCATCATTTGCATCATTTTCGGGGACTCAGCTAGTATGACGATTATCGTCTGCATACATAAGTGCTCCAGCAAAACCAATTCCCCCAGTCAAAGCCGATGATAGGTATCCAAAAAGAGCGAAAAGACTAAGCAAACAGCTTTGTTTAACTCCAGTATTCGTATGAAACCAAGCGGACCTCTCATTTCCGTGCTGTTGCATTATTTTCATAAAGACCTTGTATTACCGCTAACATTTTTGTGGACGTTCCGAGGCAGCTTAACTTGTAGAAGAGGGAATTTCTATCTATTGAGTCAAATGCTGCTTTGAAAGCAACAAAGAATCAATAAAACTTTTTGCTCCTGTCAAGATATGACCTAGCCATACAACCGAGTGAAAAAATATTCACCCCGATTACCGATGTCGTAAACGTAAGACGAAAAAATACGACGACTAAGAAAAAAAACCACGATATCTCTCGTTCAGAAATTTACACACGACAGAGACATAGAAGGTCGCAAAACTGCAAGTATTCTTGTTAAATAATTTATTTTATCGAATTTTTTTACGATAAATAAAACAAGTACATATTTGTCTTAATTTGTTGTACTATACTATATACTTAAATGTTGTAATTAACAAATGAAAACCAATTCCAGACGCTCGTAGATTTGAGGAAGAAGACGAGCAGTTAGGGTTTTTTTTTGAAGGGGATACAAAAAACGTCCTCCAGTAAGAGATGGAGATGCTTGGCAAATGTTTTGAATCGCTTATTCTATAACGGCAAGCTTTCGCTATTAAACAAAAAAGAGCTACGCTTTCGAAGAAGCAGTGTGTACTCCAAGAAATAACCTTAAATTGTATCAATGAAAGTATAAACAAAGGAAGAAAGGAGGAATATAAGTCATACAAATTAAAGGAGCACACTGCTAGGAGAGACACAACAGCACAACACATCTTAAGATCCAAGAGGAAACACTTGTAATTTATAAACATGGGATGGAAAGAAAAGAAACTAATAAATGTAATACATTTCAACACTTATCATTTTAATTACTTATTTATTTTCTAATAATTAAAAAAAACTGCATTTGTTCATTAATTGAACATCGAGCAATAATATTGTATGTAGAATGTAGACTTTCCTTTGAATTTGACAGTTGTTTGTTACTTTTTCATCGTTTTTAAATCTGTTACAAAATCATCGCGTCGAAGAAGTTATGGAATGCCATTTAAAAAACGAGACGACAGAGAAAACGAGAGACGTCGAGAAAACGAGACGACATAGGTAATTGGGGTGATTATCAACTGTGGAATACTGTTTCCTGAAACCGGCTTTAAACTCAGTCAGCAATTTGTTTTGTTGCACCCAGATTGTAAGCCTGTCTAGAATGACGCCAAAGAATATTTTTATTACCGAGTTCATAAACGATATGCCACGATAGTTGTTAGGATCGTTTACATCACCCTTCTTGAAAAGTGGAAGTATAATATTTTTTCGAAACGTTTTTCCTATTAAATATGTAGTTTTATACCATTGATGGAACAAGAAAAGAAGGTTTATGTCATGGAGTGGCCTGCGCAGTCCCCAGACAGCCTTTTGCGAAGCTTTACAGCAGTCTTGGAGGTCCATACCTGTAGAAAGATGTAAAAGTCTTTTTTAATCGATACAACGTCGTTGTGCTGCTTTAAGGTTCAAACACTCGATTATCACTTATGGTAGAAATTGTCTGTTAACTTTCCCTCTTTTCCTATCGAACAGTTGCTCTTACTTCCGTTCTTTCCAAAGCCATGTAATCCCTGATCAATGATAAGCTCAGGAAATATCTCGAAGTTTGAAAGTTCGAAAGCTGGCTTTCGCAGCCATCGTTCCAATGGTGATCCGATGGCAGATCTCACCGAAGAGTGGAACAGATCTTTACATTGTTTTTGAGAAAGAAAGACTATTGCGCTTGATATTTCTAAGGCATTTTATAGAGGTTGGCACCAGAATCCTTACAGAAAATGCGTGCGTTTGGCATCAACGAAACCCTTATTCTTTGGATTATAAATTACCTTCTAGATCGTTCATTACATGTTGTCCGACTCTCTTTTTTATTGTTATAAATGACCTCTTGTTTGAAACTTCTAATCAACTGTTTTGCGGACGACTCTACCCTCAGCCTCTCATACCCTTTCTCAAATTCATGTCTATTTCCTTAGGAAGTGGAATTGCAAGGTTATCGTATGATAATCTTATTAAATTTTGATCTTTAAAGCATTACTAAATGTTATAAAAATAAAATGCACGACTGGATCGCACGAACTTGCTCTTATGTAAAAGTACTTTGGAATTTAAGATACATTTTATAAATATAAAACATGAATTTAAAATGAAATTGCCGTCTGATTTCTGGAAAAGTGTGAATTTATGCAAACAAACTTTAAAAAATCGTTTTATTATTAAATAAATAATTTTTTTATATAAGAAATTTCTTTAAAATTTTTCAAGAAAAAAATGTGGGATGCGAATTTTAAGTATTTAATAATATTGATTTTTGGAAATAATTTCAAAAAATAATCGTTCATAGGTTTTGAGGACATTGATTTTTCAAAAAAAAAATTTTTTCAAAAAAAAAACCCAACAAATAATTTTTCGAATATTTTTATATACAATATTATTTTAAACTTAGGGGGACTCCTGCTGAAAATTTTTGGTTAAAATCGTTAGAGCCGTTAATTAGAAAGTCGAAAATCAAAAGAACGGTTCTATGACAGGTACCGTTAATAACATTTTGCCCCAAATTTTTTTTTACCAAAATGTAGTCCATGTCCATAATATCACACCTAATTTTTTTTATCAAAATCGTTAGAGCCGTTTTCGAGATAAATAAGATTTTGCATTACAGGTGTATGGGGGGTACCGTTAGTTTTAGAGCTAAAAAAAAAAATTTCAATTTCCCCTCTAGGGAATCACCGAAGACCCATAGCTACCTAGTTTGAAGAAAATAGATCCAGTGGGTAAGGCTGTAGAGAGAGGTACAGACATACAGACAGACAGACAGACGGAATTGCCGGACCCACTTTTTTCGTCTTCGCTATCATCGTAATGTCAACTTTGATCAAAATCTCGAGTTCGATTTTTTTTCCAAATGCAGAACTTGCCCTATAGTACCTATATCGCAAGTAAAAATTGTGTGGAGTTTAAGGCTTCGAAAACTCAAAGTTGTCTATTGTCGTTGAAGCAAAATGTACCCCTTATGCTATTGTTCTTGAAGGGCACTCGCATTGAAGAAGCCGAAAAGCTTTCAGTACTCGTTATGTGTGTCAATGACGATCTGCTTTGGAATGACGACATTTATGAGACAACAACAACTAAATGCTTAGGATTTTTATAGCGGTGTAAGAAACTAAACTTCCGCACTGTTAGTATTTTAAGAGTAGTTATAATTTGGTCTTTAATGTTTTGTTTAACTAAAAAACCTAAGGGAATATATTTTCATTTAATTTATTATTGGAATTTATGTAATGTTAAAATATGTCAACCAAACAGTTGATTAACAAATATTCTTTGTGTTTTCTTTTCAGAATCAATTTGGAGACTTATTTCTTCCTTATATGGTATGTATTCACAATATACTGAACAATTTTATTTCTTAGTACACATGTACTCGTAAGTGCAAATATATGTACATAAATATAAGAGGTTTTCCATTAAGCGTTTTCTATCTTTAAATTTGAATAAAACAAAGTCTGACAGAGATGCCACTGAATTTAGTTATTCATTTCGAAGGCCCATGTATATTATTGCATTTAAATGTAATATAACATTATTCAAATGTCCACCGGGTCTTCGCTGGGTTCCGAAACGTCAAGTTTTCCATAACATTAATTAGGCCAATGGCTTGTCGCAGTCTTCATTTCGTAACCGATCAATTTCATCGCATCAATCAATTTGTTTGGAGAGTTTTTTACCTATGTGTATACGATTTTTTATTTGATCATCTGCAAGTTCTTTAGAATTTTTGTCGCCTTTTCTGACCTATTCCGGCTTGTACACCAATAGGGCTGACTGATATCAAACATCCTATAGTACCATCCTGCACAGTCTAAAAGGTTATAAGACAATGGTCCGTAGCAACAATCAAATTAAGAGACGAATTCAATATTTGAGCGAAATGGACTATTATTTAAAGTGCTCTATAAAGTTAACCATTCATGTTATGAACTTAATATTTATGTGAACTCTAAATTATGAACTATTTAGTATACGGAACCTAAAAAAATAAAATTCAGGATATATGGTCAGTTATATAGAGTCCATTAAATAATGCTTCATCTCGCTCAAATATTAAAGTCGTCACTTAATTTGATTGTTTGTAAGGCCCAATGTAACAGCCTACTGATTACTTTACCTCTTATTGGTCTCAACTATTACCATACGATCGAAAGTTTCAAGTCCACCTTTAATTGCATTATAACTCATAATTACCTCTGGTTTTTCGGTTAGCCGTTTACAGCATTAGAATGCACAGCTGCATAAACAAAATATTTTTGAAAATTTGGTCCTCGTTTATATAAAAATTTTGTCGGTTGGTGTGAATTGTTTAAGCAATTGGGGCTTTACAGTACCAGTTGTTGATGTATTTCCACTTATCAGTTCCAAGGTCAATGGAAGATGTGATATAATAAATTATCAGTTGTTATATTATCATCATTGTCTGGGTAGTTCTGTACCAATCTTATAACAAGCTGATTTGATATACCATCAGAACGACATGGACATGTTTGCTGGCCCACATAAATTTCGGTCTAAAGTAGATAGCTATTTAAAATGTCTTTTCCAAAAATCCAGAAAATTTGTATGACATGTTTTCCAGGCTTGTTTGTCATGAACATTTTTAAAGGATACCTTCTCCTTCAGCCAATCAATTGTTCATCAACTGTAAGTTCTTTTGACGGTTCCTAGAACTTATTTTCCAGAAATAAGTTCCAAACGTACCAAGTAAATTGATGAAAAATATATTTTCAATAAATCAATCTACTTACAGTATATACTTAAATGCAGCTAGTTCGTCAGACTGTAGTCGAAATGCTCTTGTTCTTCTGGCATCAAAACGGATAAAGCGTCTTATTTGCTCAAACCTTTCTAGTTAACGGCTCGGTTAACTGCCATATTGGTTTAAAAAAAAGATCCTTTCCACTCCATCCCATTTGTTTCATTATATTTCCTGATTGTCCTTTGGGTCCCATTTTCATCCGGCATTGACCACCACGAGAGGAACAGTTGGTCAAACAATCAAGGTAGCGGAGCACGAATTTGAAGTGGTGCAATCCTTTAAATACCTTGGGTCAATAGTAGCAGCCGATAACAATATAGAAGAAGAAATACGCGGGCGGCTTCTCAAATCCAACAGAGCCTACTACAGTCTGTCAAAGCTCTTCAAATCCAGAAATCTCACCATAACTTCAAAACTGCTGCTGTACAGGACCATGGTCCTGCCAGTACTCACATATGGATCCGAGACTTGGGTGCTTAACAAAAGGCACTCCGACCTCTTAGCTGCGTTCGAGAGAAAAGTCTTAAGGAGAATTGTTGGCCCCATATGTGAGGAAGGACGATTCCGGAGACGGTACAATCATGAACTGTACGCAATTTACCTTGAAGCAGATATCGTGACAAAAATTAAGCTCGGTAGACTCCGGTGGGCAGGGCACCTAGCTCGCATGAGGTGTAGAAGACACCGTGGTAGACCATGCTTGCGCTGGAGAGATGGCGTATACCAGGACGCCCGAAGCCTTGGGATGCGCAACTGGATGGCGTCGGCTAGAGACCGGGATAGGTGGAGAGACTTGTTGAAAGAGGCCAGGACCGGAACCCGGTTGTCGAGCCGATGATGATGATGATGATGATGATTGACCACCAAATATCGTTGAAATTGACATATGATATTGTTGCTGCTGTCTTTCTGGTTCATCTCCTTCTTCGATGTCATTAACAGCTAGCGCAACGCTCATAATTAAGATCATCACCATCGGCTCTCCTTCAACTGGTATCAAAAAGACATGGCATCAGGAAGACTCGTCAATTTCCGATCAGGCCAGGCTAAACATAAACGTGTTAATAACTGCATCAAGCTTAATAAACAAAAGTTTTTGCGTTGAATGACCGGAAATTCCACTTCGCCAACGAGAAAAAGGTCACCGAAATTCTCTTAGACTATGCCTTTCCAATAGAAATAATAAGAAGCTTGATACTCCGTCAAAAACATAAAGCTCCATCGGAAAGTATATTAGAAGAAAGGAGAGGTGCATACAAAAATGTTGTTTATGTCCCTAAGCTTTCCGAAAACTTTAAACTAAAAACAACATACGTCAACTTAGCGCATACAAGTCAGACAAGACCATGGCTTCCCTCCTCACATGTCTGAAAAATAAAAAGCAAAAGGACCGCCGCCGTACTGACGTAGTCTACAAAATAAACTGCAAAGGAAAATCAAAAGAAGCATGTGGGTAATCTTTGCTACGTCGGAATGACCAAACAGCTCCTTCGTTAAAGAATAGCGAATCATAAATTAGACATTCGTAAAAAAAACAAAAAACACCTGGGAAGACGGCACTGGCTTGCCACAGCGTAGAGAATGGCCACCAACTGGACTTTGAAGGAGTAGAAATCCTTGCTACAGAGAAACACCCATCCAAACGTTGCACGCTAGAGATATAACACATAATTACCAACAAAAACAATATGAACTCCAAACAAGACACACAAAACATTTTAGCGGCTTACTGCTCCTTAGCTTCGGGCAACACATCCAGAATTTCACATAACTTAGAATAAACTTCTTCTGAAGTGTTTAAATTAATTTTTTGTTTTGTTTTAAATGTCTTGTTTTTTACTTTAAGTTGTATATTTAACATATTACAACAATATTCATGTAAATTTGTATCATGTCCGCCCTACACAGTATGACTTTTATGTATAGTAACCTTTTTTGTATAATAAATAAGGATCTCTCCTGAAGAAGACGACAACCATCGTCGAAACTTTGGGAAAAAGGAAATGAATAAATCTTTCATTTAATCAACATTGCGATTAACACAGCCGATGAGAATCAACTCCTAAACACATCCATAATATATAATATATACATACATGTAAAGGGTGGTTAAATTTTAAGGGCCGATGTTGATTTTGAATAAAACACAAATTATTTAGGAAATTATTGTCGTTTCTTTTTATTATGATAATATTGGTATGATTCAATTATGTATGGAACAAAATATCGGCCAAATGGCCGCCGCGACCTCGGCGGAACACCTCCATCCGATGCACAGTGCGGTATTTTGGTCGAAAACCTGGCCAAAAATATTTGGGCACATTTTTCATATCAAATAGGTACCAAATGACTAAAAAGTTATTTGGAAGGATAAATTTTCATTTTTTAGGTACAGTAAAACCCACTTAAATGCCCATCCCGATTAGCCGAAAGAAAAAAAATTATTAAAAATCAAAAAAAGCACGTACAACACTGCGCTATAATTTTTTTTTAAAGCTAATATTTTATTCTGTGTTTTGTTTTCTGATTCAAGTTGTTTAATTAAATAGTTTTTGAGAAATTAAGTTTTAAAGTTAATATTTAGAACAAAAAATTTTTTTTTCGGGTTTTACTTTATTTTTTTTTTTAAATTTGTTTATCAAGGAGATTTTTTTTGTCAATATTCAATGACCTGATATATTTTTAGTCAAATACTAAAAACCTCATTCCGATAAATGTCATAGTTTATAAGAAATTAGAAAAAAACTGAAAGATACTCTTTCCTAGAAAATACCTTTTTTCCTTTTTTTTATGAGTGAAATTTTCTTAATCCGGGTGTTCAAATTTCATTCCAAAATTTTATGTCCCAGTATGCAGGTAACCAAGTCTAAAATACCTGCTACCCTCTTAATCCAAAATACGAAGTATTCGAGATGTGGATTAGTTGTATATTTTATTAGTACAGGTCAATTATTGAATAAACAGATTAATCCTTTTTTGTTTTTCCTTCCGCAACTTTTGTTTTATAGCAAGTAATAAAAAATGACCAGGATTAATTTAATTTTATAGTTTTTATTTTATTATTTATTCTTCATCTTTCATCAGAAACATCATCATTAACACCTTCATCATTGGTATTTGCAATCAAAAATTCGAGAGCCTCCTTTGAAAACGATTGTTTTTTTGTATTGCTTGTCCTTAAACTACTGAGATAAGGGTC
Source organism: Chrysotoxum bicinctum (assembly GCA_911387755.1). Classification (NCBI taxonomy): domain Eukaryota; kingdom Metazoa; phylum Arthropoda; class Insecta; order Diptera; family Syrphidae; genus Chrysotoxum; species Chrysotoxum bicinctum. The sequence goes on along the minus strand of OU426989.1, from coordinate 121,878,328 downwards.
TGACATCAATAGAAGCCGTTTAAGCACATCCTCGTTGCATGCAGTCCTGAAGAATTTTCATGAAAAGTGTTCCCTGTATTGGTGGAAATGCTTATTTCTAGCTTCAGCAGCTTCTTCGGACAACTGTTTCTGTTACGCTACCCTTATGCACTTCCGCTTTTAGTTTGTACGACAGATGCAGTAGAAATTCAAAAAACCTAAACCTGTCGTGTAATATTGATAGCCCAAATCTGAAAGTATCTGGATTCTCCGGTTCTGTAGAATCCAAGTCGTTGAAACCTTTTGAAGTTTTTCCGCATATGTAACAACGTAATGTAGATGCAGTATTCGTAGGTGCGTTACACACTTTTCCATCGACCATTGTTGGAAGCAGTACATGGTTGACTCTTATATTGTCGCTTACTTTTGTTGCTTGAAGATTTTGGGCCTGGTTTTCAACGTATTCGATTTCTTCATTGGTCCTTATTTTCTTTTACAAAACGAATCCGTATTGGTCTGCACCATCTCGGTGATGAAGAGTGAATGTTTTGCCATAAGATTTGACTCCCATACTTGAAACGAAGAGGTACAAGGGAACTCAAAAATATATTTGCATCACTATTATCGTCATCTTCGAATTTCTGCTTATACTGGCTTTGAGTAGACCCATCGCATCCCCACTTGTATATGAGCTCTAAATCTGTTTCACTGGTCTCAAGGCACTGTTGGAGTTGTGGTTCCAAATATTTATATAAACGTGATGTTGTGTGATCCACTAAATCTTGGAGCTTCACTTCGGCAACTGTCTCACTTACGCTTTTTGGTGGGCAACAATCCTGTTTAGCTTTATACACGTAGGTATAGCACGGATATATATGTATCTTTGTTGGCCTGATGAATCACTTCGTATTGACTAGCAGTTAAATTAGCTTCGACGAATATCCTCAAAGCGTTTTCAGGAGTGTGTTTCTCAGTTTTCAGGGTTTTACTGCCAATCGCAGCTGCTTTCCGGACTTTCCGGAACTTCATAGCCCTGGTTGGAGTTTTGGTCACAACCTCCATCACATCAATATTTCCCGCTGCTCGTTGACTCATCTGTGCTGCGTATGTCAGTTCATCAAAGGACACACTCTTTCGAAGTTCCTCTGTTTTTCGACGTTTTGTTCGGTCACTTGATTCCCCGAACTCTTTGCTTGGGCGACCTTTACACCTTCCGGGAAGTATGCCAACAGGTAGTGTTACTTCTTCGCTAAGCCACTCTTCATTCTTATCCAAGAAACGCTTTTCTGTGCAGTTGCAGAGTTGCCATCTCCGTTTATAGTTCGCTTTGAACGCCTTGATAATTTTTGTAAGTTCATCTATTTTCTCTGGGGGACAGTTTGTGATATCCATACATTTTGTATCCAAATCTTTAAGTTTACCGTCAAGGAGTCTTTGTGAGCTTCCTCTTACCAACTCATGGAGCTGTTTCCTGGTCAGAGTCAAGATGGAATTAGAGTCATCTGGAATAATATAAAAAATGTTTAGTTATGGTCGCTTGAAAGGAGTTTTTTTCAAATGCTTTGTTTTTTCTTAGGTGAAAACTTGTGAATGGTTCTGAAATGCAGGATTGTTCTACATATCCAGAAGTTAAATAATGTATATGACAAACTTTGTTGCGGGGTGTTGCCAATATTCAAAAACACTAATGTTTGGTAAAAACAACGGAAAAAGTGAAAAATTTTGTAAGTACATTCTTTAACTCATCGATATGAAGAACTTAAGTTGAATATATAAAAATTTCTTGGCTTAAAATATTGTACATACCTTGATTTACGATATCCATATCAAATTTTTTCACAAAAATCACTTTTAAGATTAAAAAAAAAAAACACAGAAAATACACTTTTTTTTTTAAATCGCAAACAAACTCATGCTTATTCAACAAGTGCAAGTTGCAACTGATAGTGTCGCGAACGGGGGTGACGAATTTATAGATGAACTTCACTAAACAGTAGCCTGGTTATATATCTGTTATGGGACACCGGACACATGCTTAATTCTGAGAGTGAAAGTTGACAAAATTGATTTATGGCCACGTTTCAGGTCAAAATACCACACTGTGCGATGGTCCAAATTTTCGATGACGCTGAGGCATAATTGAGGTTCTATGCCGTTAATGTGCCGAATTATCTCATCCTTTAGCTCTTGAATTGTTGCTGGATTATCGACGAACACCTTTTCTTTCAAATAACCCCAAAGGAAGAATTCCAACGGTGTCAAATCACATGATCTTGGCGGCCAATTGACATTGCCACCACGTGAGATAACACGGCCATTGAATTTGTCTCCCAAAAGAGCCATTGTTTCGTTAGCTGTGTGCCAAGTGGCACCGTCCTGTTGAATCCACATATCGTCCACATCCATATCTTCCAATTCAGGGAATAAAAAGTTCGTCATCATCTAACGATAGCGAACACCATTCACAGTAACTGCTTGACCCGCCTCATTTTGGAAAAAAAATACGGCCCGATGATGCCGTCAGCCCATAAACCGCTCCAAACACTCACTCTTTGTGGTGCATTTGTTTTTTGACAATCACTCTTGGATTATCATTCGCCCAAATGCGGCAATTCTGCTTATTGACGAATCCACTGTTGCCATTTCTTTCCACCATTCTGACCATTGACGACGCTTGAATTGGTGAAGAGGCTTTAGTTCTTGAGTCAATTGCACCTTGTAAGCGTGTAAATGCAAGTCTTTATGCATAATGTTCATCAACGACCAGCGTGAGAGGTGCAATTGTTGGGCATGTCGACGAGTTTAGGTGGACGGCTCTTCAGCCACACTATCGCAAACAGCAGCAATATTTTCTGCTGTACGAGCATGCACTGGTGTTTTCACATCTCTTACAGACCCGGTTTGCTCAAATTTTTGCACGATTTTTCCAATTGAACGCACATTTAGACGATTATTAAATTGACCGAAAATATCACGAAGTGCACGATATGCATTTTGATTTTAACGCCCATTTTCATAATAAGCCTGAATAACTTTAACGCGTTGCTCGATTGTGGATCTTTCCATGGTTCAAATTAAAATTTAATTTAATTTAATTTAATTTAATTTAACCACCCTTTATATACTTTAGGATGATTCAAATAAAAACACTTTTTTTCAAATGCTAGGGAGTGCACCCCAAAATATCAAAGCTTGACTGGAAAAAAAATTTCCTCCAGATTTTATGAAAATCGGATATGTTTTAGATAGTGCTACCAGCAGCGGTTTTTCATTTTTTTCCTTGAAAATCGGATTTTTTCCCAAATCTTTAAAATTGAATAACTTCGAGTTTTAAAGATAGAGGCGTGAAATTTCTAGAAAAAGTTTGTCCAATCATCTATGTATGATTAAGTACTTGTCGACCAAAGTGGTATCACCTTGACGACGTGAGACGCTTCTAGTGCATGAACCAGAAGATCTCTTTTTTGACGCGTTTGGAATTGATGATTGGTTCTTTTTGATTATAAATGTTTTATTGACTTTCGACTAATGCAACCCCTTACCTCTGGTGGGGGAAAGTTGCAATAATTTAAGAAACACTCAATATTTGGTGGTTAAACAGAAAGTAATTTTATTCCTTCACATAATCGTCTTAAATAATAAAAAATTGCCTAATTCTATAATACGAGTATGCAGCGTGTGCACAATGTGTCATTGACTTGATCAAAAATAAAAACATTATGTGCACACACCGCACAATGTGTAAACAAAAAATTATTAACAAAGAAATATGCACATTCTGCACAATGTATATGAAATGAATTTTAGGTTTTTATTGTGACTTGAATTGTGACCTACTTAAGGTAGGTAAGTAAGTGTGAAATGTGTATAGATTGTTTTGAAATGTGTATAGTGTTTATGAAGCGTGATAGGTCAGTTGTGTAGGAAATTGTGCTGGGTATTAACAATCTAGTTATTGAGTAATGAGTCAAAAAATGTGTTTTTGGAATATATTTTAATGTACAATTTCTTATGTTAACATCAAAGAAATAAGGGCTTAGAAAAATAGGCGCCAAAAATCTTGAACATAATTTTGCGTTAAGATTATCACTTATTACTCCAAAAACATATTTTTTTAGTCAAAATCTAAAACTCGGCCCAATTTGTTCCAAAATACAAAAAAAAAAACACAAACCAAAAAAAACTACCTTCTTCGTAGTATAGAAATAAGCTTTATTTTAGTAATTGTAAAACGCATACATACAGTTTTTAACATTTTATTGATTAAATACTTAAATATTTTCAATGGCATCGACAATTGTTTGTTTATTTGCGTTCGCTATATTCTTTCGATGCTTTTTGACTTCAAGTATTATTGCTTGCTTCTTGTCTTTCCGCAACGCCATTAACAACTTTTTAATTTTTCACGATATTATTACAAGTCGGATAGTGCTCATTGTACAGCCATTTTGAGGGTTCAATTTCGAAAAACATTAGATTTTTTTCGATTACAAAGCCTTGGAATTCTATTTGTTCAATATCATTATCTTATTCAACTTTTGCCTTCATTTTTCCTTCTTCCTTTTTAACTCGACAACTATTTATCTTAAAAATTGTTATCATTTTAGATTTTGTGTTTATTTCAAGATTTGTATCGAATAATCGCAATCATTTCCTCTGGTAAATACCATAAAAACTTAGAAAATTTTTTCCCATCGCATTCTGATATCTCAAAATTTATCGTATTATAAGAGTAAAGGTTTTTTAAGAATTTCAAATCGAATTTCGGAGCACATATTGAAAAGGGGTATATATCAAAAATATTTCGCAGTTTTTTCTGTCTGAGAGAATTTCTTCCCAAATCCGCATTATTTGACAGTGTGCGAATTTCAGCGCATAAAATACCCGAAACATTTCAAAATAAATCAACAACTTTTTTCCCTTTAAACGCAAGCGTTTTATAGCAGTATTGTCCTTGAATAATACTCGTACATCTTTCGGTACATAAATTAATAATTCATTGAGAACTATTGTTAAAACATTTTTCGTGCAATTCGACCTTACACTGAAACAAATTCGTCATCTAGAATCTAAATTCAGGCGATGCTGATGAACTTTGTTCATCCAATGCATAGTCGTTCATTCGTAAAAGTAGCTTTCATTAAAAAATAAAATATTATGATGAGTCAGTGAATTTATTTTTTCTATCACAGAATCCTTAGTTAATTAAAGAGATATGTAAATTTATTGATTAAATGAATTTTTTTTCAGCAGTTTCTTCTAGAATTCGTTATCGAAGGTCCTTTATGCCACTCATTGGTCCCACGTAGAGTTTTTTTTTCAAAACAAGTTTGACAAACACACCAAAGTTTAATTCAGTCAAGTTAATGAACAACCATTAGGATTTGGAATGGAAAAATTATGAAATTCTTATAGGACATAACTTTGCCCTTAACCTTTTTGTCAAAACAAGAGGTGTTGTTTTGTTTTTTTTAAATTAACATACAAATTGAAAAATAAATGATTTACAATTCCAAGCAAAAGACTTTCATAACATTATAAGATGAGAAGAAATCCGAAATGTAATCAAACCGAACAACGAAAAACTAATAAAGACTAGTTTAGTCATCAGTAAGTTCAGGATTATTGTGTATAGGAAGTTGTGTGAGAGAAACACATGTCCTCTCTAATGTTTTTCTGCCGCGACGTGACATTGTTAAATTTGAGTGGTCAATGCTCCAGAGGACGTAAAATGGAGAAATGCCAGGCAATAAAAACTTGTCAAGACATACAAACCAAATTGAATATCTGTTTTGATTGTTTGTTTCTTTTTTTTTTGTGTACGATAAAGTATCTAATCCGCTTGACGTAGACGCATAAGATTTTATTACAACGTGAAACTTTGAAAGTTTTCTGATCTCCGACAGAAATCATAAACTTTTGTTTCTAACACATTATGCCTTAAAAAAAGTTGTATATAAGTTGCTTGAATGTAAACGACTTCAATAAAGCAATAAAGCAGTCAAGCACTTTTAGCCCAATCAAATTTAATAGCAAATTTACACTAGCCAGCAAAGTTTGACATCAGTTTTTAAACTATACAAAGATACATTGCTGTGAGTATGGGTAAGTAATTTTAAAAAAATTTTATGTTCTTTAACAACTCCTTGCCTTCAAAATGAATTTTTAGTTCTGTCATTATTTCAGAAAATTTGGTTTCTGAGTTCAGAAGACACATCAGTTCCAATTCGTGGATTAAATGGACGTTATTTGGGAATTATTGAAAACTTAATAGGTATAGAAACGAAAAGTTGGATTGGACGATTGCTTTTTTTTTGTTCGTTTTGTTATTCGGTTTGTAAAGGGTTTGCCAATAAAGACGGGCAAATGTTGAAATTGAATAAAACAATCTGCATTTGAGGTATTATCATCATTATTACTTGCGATATAGGTACTAAGGTAGGGGGGCCAAATAAGGCCCTGTTCCCAATAAGGCCCACTTGTCAGAAAACACAGAAACGAACAAATAACGGGACTTTTTTTGCTTTGCATATTTAAACCATGTCTACAAGAACACATACAAAGGAAAAAAAGCCAGCTGCGCGATTCAGGTCTTGACCTATAGTTCAATGAAGTTCGTCTGGGGGTGAAGAACTACCAAATTATAAAAAAGTAGTGTATTTTGTGTTCTTTTTTTACAAATTAAAACCAAGTAAGTACCCGTTTTTGATTTTTCCCGTATAATATATAATATTTTGAGTAAATTACCACAATTGTTTGTAAAAAATGTTTGATCGTTAGTTTTAAATAATTTTTTTTTTTTAAGTCTTGCATGTTCCTAATAAGGCCCACAAAAATAAGGGATGGGCCTTATTGGGCACACACAAATTTGCTTTTAATTTATTGGGTTTTATATTATATTTTTAATGTGTTTCAGACCAAATGCCAACTTTTCCCAAAAAAGAGCTTCTAATAGAACAGTAACCAACATAAAAAAACGCGTTGCAGGTTAAAGAATATTTTAGTTTTATTTTTTTACGAAGAAGTGAAGTTTAAATTTTTTTTGTTTAAGTCTTTTGCTAAAATTAAGTTTTTTTTTTAATTTGTGTTTTTTGTTAAACTGAAGAGACTATTTTCTTTGAAATAAATTTAAAACAAAATGTTTGTTAAAAGATATTGATTTTTTTGTGTTTTTACTTGCGAAAATGTTAAGAAAACTGAGTGGGCCTTATTAAGACCCCATGGGCCTTATTAAGAACAACGTAAGCTTTTTTTAAATGTCAAAAAAATGAACTTTTCAATTTAACGAAAACAATAAAATCTATGTTTTCATGTAGATAAAATGACAAAGAATCGTAAACTTTTTAGTTTACTCGGATACTCTCAAAAATCTAGCAGATATTTCGAAAAATCCGTTAGGTGGGCCTTATTTGGCCCCCCTACCTTATAGGGCAAGTTCTGCATTTGGAAAAAAAATCGAACTCGAGATTTTGATCAAAGTTGACATTACGATGATAGCGAAGACGAAAAAAGTGGGTCTGACAATTCCGTCTGTCTGTCTGTATGTCTGTATGTCTGTATGTCTGTATGTCTGTATGTCTGTACCTCGAACTACAGCCTAAACTACCGGAGGTATTTTCATCAAACTCGGTAGTTAAGGGTCTTCGGTGATTCCCTAGAGGAAAAATTGAAATTTTTTTTTTAGCTCCAAAACTAAGGGTACCCCCCATACAGCCGTAATGCAAAATCTTATTTATCTCGAAAACGGCTCTAACGATTTTGATAAAAAAAATTAGGTGTGATATTATGGACATGGACTATATTTTGGTGAAAAAAAAATTTGGGGGGAAATGTTATTAGGGGTACCTGTCATAGAACGGTTTTTTTGATTTTCGAATTTCTCACCAACGGCTCTAACGATTTTAACCAAAATTTTTATGCAGGAGCTACTTTGCATTTGAAAAATTATAAACTAAAATTTTTTTCGAAAAAATAGTTTTTGGATTTTTAAAAAAATAATACAATTTTTTTTTTGAAAATTCAAAATCTTGAAAACCCATACACGATTAAATTTTTAAATTACGTTTTAAAATGTATTTTAATAAATACTAATAATTTGCATATCAATTTTTTTTATAAAAATTCTAAGTAAAATTTAGTACACAAAAAACATGTTTCGGTGCGTCCGTATGTCTGTACCTCTCACTATAGCCTAAACTACTGGACCTATTTCTTTCAATCTCGGTAGTTAAGAGTCTTCGGTGATTCCCTAGAGGAGAAATTGAAATTTTTTTTTTAGCTCCAAAACTAAGGGTACCCCCCATACACCCGTAATGCAATATCTTATTTATCTCGAAAACGGCTCTAACGATTTTGATAAAAAAAATTAGGTGTGATATTATGGACATGGACTATATTTTGGTCAAAAAAAAAATTTGGGGGGAAATGTTATTAGGGGTACCTGTCATAGAACGGTTTTTTTGATTTTCGAATTTCTCACCAACGGCTCTAACGATTTTAACCAAAATTTTTATGCAGGAGCTGCTTTGCATTTTTGGATTTTTAAAAAAATAATAAAAATTTTATTTTGAAAATTCAATATCTTGAAAACCCATACACGATAAAATTTTTAAATTACGTTTTAAAATGTATTTTATTAAATACTAATAACTTGCATATCAATTTTTTTTATAAAAATTTTAAGTAAAATTTAGTACACAAAAAACATGTTTCGGTGTGTCTGTATGTCTGTACCTCTCACTATAGCCTAAACTACTGGACCTATTTCTTTCAATCTCGGTAGTTAAGAGTCTTCGGTGATTCCCTAGAGGAGAAATTGAATTTTTTTTTTTAGCTCCAAAACTAACGGTACCCCCCATACACCCGTAATGCAATATCTTATTTATCTCGAAAACGGCTCTAACGATTTTGATAAAAAAAAATTAAGTGTGATATTATGGACATGGACTACATTTTGGTCAAAAAACATTTTGGGGCAAAATGTTATTAGGGGTACCTGCCATAGACCCGTTTTTTTAATTTTCGACTTTCTCATTAACGGCTCTAAGGATTTTATCCCAAAATTTTTAGCAGTAGTCCCCTTAAGTTTAAATTAATATTGTATATAAAAATATTCGAAAAAATATTTATTGGGTTTAAAAAAAAAAAAAAAAAAAATTAAATCAATATCTTCAAAACCTATGAACGATTATTTTTTGAAATTATTTCCTAAAACCAATATTATTAAATATTTAAAATCCGCATCCCACATTTTTTTTCTTGAAAAATTTTAGAGAAATTTCTTATATAAAAAATGTATTTAATAATAAAACGATTTTTTAAGTGTTATTTGCATAAATTCATACTTTTCCGGAAACCAGACGGCAATTTTATGCAGTTGAACATTATTATCTCATTAAATCCATGTTTTATATTTATAAAATGTATCTTAAATTCCAAAGTTCTTTTACATAAGAGCAAGTTCGTGCGATCCAGTCGTGCATTTTATTTTTTTTTTATTTGAGAAGCCCATATTATGGCAGTTTATATGGAATATGGCATTGTTCAAATGCCCGCATCCGCTTCTTATGGTGGCACAAATCCGAGTGGTCCAATTTTCAATTACTCTTCTGTATAGATCCGGCTGAATTTAATTAATGTCGTCCTATATACGCTATATATGCCACAGCTGTTGATTCAAAAATGCGCCTCGTCAATAAAGATGATTTTTCGACCAAAATTGGGGTTCTTTTCTAAACGCTCCAAAATCCAGTCAGCGAACAAACGGTGCACAGTTGGGCCATTTGTATAGGAGAGCGGAAAAAAGTCCATAAAAACCGAACCACCTAACCAATTTGGATGAAATTTTTAGAAATGAAAGTAATTTCAGAAAGAAAGCTCCATACAAAATGTCCACCCACTGCCACACCGACTAATAAAAAAAAACCTCAAAATTGATAAAATTGATTAGTTTTAACTTAAGTAAAGGTTAAAGATGGTGCTTTTTTTTTAAGGAAGTTGGCCATTCGAATTTTCGACACTTTCTTTTTACGTTTTTTACTTTTTTTTTTTTACTTTTTTTTTTTTACTTTTTTTGTAGTAGGTACGTGTTTTGTATTGAAGACATTTTTCTCAATTTTAAAAAAGAGGTTTTTGGAAAGAAGTAGCACGTTACGAAATAAAACCACATGTATGTAAAAAAAAAAGAAAACAAAGAGTTAAATTCATATTAATATTAATTCTAAGTCATTAAAAAATTTATATAAGTTCGCCCATTTTACACCTAATTCTTACTAATGTAACATTTAACTCAGTTTTTTTTTTAAATACAAAAAAATGACTAATTTATTCAATTGCTAGCTGTAAGTAATTATTGGTAATTTTTCCTAATTATTGAATAAAGATTATACACATACAATACAAATATTATTTTTTAGGAAACAGAAGTAAAAAAAAAATATGGTAGGTAGGTAGGTAGGTAGAGATGGTAGTCGCCGGCCAACTGGGCTCGCGACTCAATTAGCGCTGGGGTGCGCCGTTTTGATACCATTAAACTCGTGTCAACCTAATAAGGATTTAGTACGGAAGAAAATGGCTTTTATATACTTTAGCGGAGCATTATTAAAGCCATTTTGTCGCATTCAGAAAGATAATCAGATCTTTGATTGTCTTCTCCGAAAGTTCGCTGGGGTCATCGAGGAAGGCTTTCCCAAAGGAAGCCATCCTGTAATTTGCTAAGGCGGGGCAATCGCAAAGAAAATGAACCACAGTTTCTTTTTCTTGTGGATCTCCACAACTACGGCAGTGTGGGTTGTAGGGGATGCCTAGCTTTCTTGCATGTTCACCTATGGGCCAGTGCCCGGTGCATATTGCTGTGATCCTGGCTATGTCGCGCCTGGGTCTGCATATTAGATCTTTGGAACGTGAGTTGTTGTAAGTAGGCCATATCTTTCTTGATATGACACTGTTTGTGAGACTGCTCCACCTACGGTTGGATTCGTTGAGAAAAATCGAGAAGATTTTTCTCTTCATAGCACCAAGAGGAATATTAACTTTTTCCGCCAGTGAGCTATGTAAGGCCGAGCCTTGCCGAGCTAAAGCGTCAGCCTGTTCATTACCCTCTATGTCACTGTGACCAGGAACCCAAATGAGAGTGACCTGGAGGTCAATGTTCAGACTCGCTAGTTCGTCCCGACATTGCTGGACAAGTACTGAGGTAGATGTAGATGATTTGATGGCCTTAATGGCCGCCTGGCTATCTGAGCAGATAACTATATTTCTGAATTGGTTTTGGTTAGATTGGAGCAACTTGCATGCCTCCTTGATTGCTAGTATTTCAGCTTGAAATACACTCGCAAAGTCTGGTAGTCTGAGGGACTTGGAGATGTTAAAGGACTCGGAAAAAATTCCTGAACCAACACCACAAGTAGCACAAAATGGTATAATTTCGGTATCACATTTCTTAATTCATACTTTATTCCTTCTTTATTAGGTATGTCAATTTATGCCTACTTAATTCCATCTTAATATGATCTTTATAAGGTATTGTTTTAAAGAACTTAACTTGGTGTGTTTACTCTACTTAAAGCATTCTTAAATACTTCTTAAATTCGCATTTCTTAAATCGGTTTTTTTTTGTTACTTAATTCCTTCTTTAATCCTTCTAAAAACATAACTTTTTTGTTTTGGTCCTAAATCGGTATTTTTCAGATTCTTTAATACGTATTTAAGTCTTCTGAAATAGTATGATTTATAACGCCGTTTTCGTACTTTTAGTTTTAGGTGGAAAGCAAAATGTGTTAACCGAATTTATTAAATCTTTAAAAAAAAAAGAGATTGTTTCATTATTGTAGACAAACAACAATTAAAATAGTATTTATGTAAAATGTGACTTTTTTGATGACATCCGTTTATGTAACTGACAAAATGTCCATACTTAATTCATACTTTATTCCTTCTTTATTGGGTAGGTGTGCCGATTTATGGCTACTTAATTCCGTCTTAATTTCGTCTTTTTTAGGTATTGCTTTACAGAACTTAACATGGTGTGTTTACTTCTACTTAAAGCATTCTTAAATACTTCTTAAATTGGCATTTCTTAAATCGGTTGTTTTTGTTACTTAATTCCTTCTTTAATCCTTTTAAAAACATTCCTTTATTTTTCCGATTCTTTAATACGTATTTAAGTCTTCTTAAAGAGTATAATATTAAAAACACGAGAGAGTTATTTGAGTAGCACTTTGAGACAAGATATTTTAAGTGTCACAGTGGCACAATAGGTAGAGCACAAGCACGGCAAGCGAGAGGACTCGGGTTCGAATCTCAGTGGAAGCACAGAGGTAAATTAAAAAAACTAACTTTTAAAATTCTTTCATTCCAGCAAAAATTCACATAAAGACTAGAATATAATAAACAATAATAAAAAAAAAACAAACAGATAATAAAAAAAAATTTATTTTTATTGTTTCTAATAATTTTTTTAAGACTCTTTAAGAAGGAGTTAAGAAGTATTTAAGAAGATGTAAGGAACTATTTAAGAAGGAGTAATGAAGTATTTAAGAAGAATGATATCCCGATTTAAGATCATTTTAAGACTCAATTTATCTTCTTATTTCCTTCTATCGGACCGCCCACTTGCGCCTTTTCTCTACTTAATAGGAACTTAAATCCGTCTTATAGAAGATGTCAGATACCGATTTAGAATTCTTAAAGACTTCGTTAAGTAATTCTGTGCTACTTGTGACCGCACTCCATCTTAGATCCATCAGTGAAGATTATCGAATCGAAATCCTTTGTGACAACGTCATTTTTCCAATCCTCTCTGGTGGGAAAAATTGCTTTGAAATCCCCGCTTGGGCCAAGAGGAGGTACGCAGTAGTCGGTGTTCGATAGAAAAATATCCGGAGGAATCAATTTTGTTATGTTTCCATGACCATAGGGTTTGGAGAACCAACAGTTAGATTCTTTAAGTCTTACAGCACTGCATGCCGCTAGGTATTTTATATGAAGGTCGAGTGGAAAAAGGTTCAGGATAACGCTCAGGGCATCTGTTGGGCATGATCTGAGAGCCCCCGTAGTGCCGACGCTAGCCGTTCTTTGAACCCTTTTAAGTTTCCCGACGTTATATTGCTTGCTAAGTGCAGGCCACCAAACAATCGATCCGTAAGACAAAATTGGCCGTACCACTGCAGTGTACGTCCACAAAATCATCTTCGACTGAAGGCCCCACTTCTTACCAAAGGTCTTTCTGCAGGCATAGAAAGCTATACAGGGTTTCTTAACCCGTTCTTCAATATTTACCTTCCAATTCAATTTGGGGTCGAGAATAACTCCAAGGTATTTAGCTTTGGAAGATAAGGAAAGAGTTTGACCGTTAAGTCGAGGTAGGGTGAATGTAGGTATTTTAGTCCTGGTAGTAAAGAGCATCAGTTCCGTCTTACTCTGATTAACTCCTAGTCCACTACTAGTGGCCCAGTTGCTAACTCTTTTCAGAGCCAATTCAGTGATTTCACTAATCACAGTGGTAAACTTACCTGATACCAGTAAAACCAGATCGTCAGCATAAGCTACAGTTTTTACACCGCTTCCTCTGAGCTTGACGAGAACAAAAGATGTCAGACTAATAGGCCTAAAGTCCTTCGCGGATTCATGACCTCGTTTGCCGACCTTCGGAATAAAGACCACTCTTACATGTCTCCATGACATGATTGAGATAGAGACAACCTTTGAAGATCATTTCTAGCCATGGTACTGCCAAGTCTTGCAGTTTCTGCAGCATAACTGGGATTATGCCATCAGGGCCAGGTCATTTGTAAGGGGAGAAAGTATTAATCGCACATGAAATACTATCTCCTGTTATAACAGAATTGATTTGCTCCCTATGAGCTATAATGGTATTTGTAGTGCTAAGCGTTTCGGGGTAGCTATTCCCACAACCCGGGAAATGTGTTGTCATAAGCAGTTCCAAGGACTCAGCTGGAGAGGCTGTCCAGATACCGTCACTTTTTCTCAGAAATGAAGGGCTGCAATGTTCCTTTGACAGAACTTTACTTAGTCTAGCAGAATCCTTAATATTTTCTATTGAGTGACAGTATTCTCTCCAGCCAAGCTTCTTAGATGCTGCTATGGCTCGCTTGTACACTTTTAGGCAGTCTTTATATGGTTGAAAGAATTTCTCCTTCTGACATATGTTGAAGATCTTTCTGGTCATTTTTCTAAGTGCAGAAAGATCTTCATTCCACCAAGGAGGGAATTTTTTGCGGCTATATTTAACTGGACAGGAGACCTTAAAGGCAGTGCTAATCGCTGCCTCGAAAGTCTTTACCTTAGATTCAAGAACTTCCACAGATTCTACACTAATTAACGGTAAATTGCCTAGCTTGGATTTTGCGATCTGACTGAATTTCTTCCAGTCAGTTCTTTTGGGATTTCTATATGGAGGGGGGGTTTCTACCTTGAAACCTATGTTGAAAAGGATCCATCTGTGATCCGAGAAGGAATTTAAAGAGGAAACTCTCCAGTTTTCCACCACCAAATTACAGTTGTTTGTAACAGTGATGTCAAGTACATCTTCCCACCCATCGTAGTTTTCCGAGCTTGGAAAAACGAAGGTGGGTGAGTCACCTCTGTTACAAACAATTAGGTTATTATCAATAATAAAATCAAAAAGAGACTCACCTCGTTCGTTGATTTCAGAACTACCCCAGAGAGAGTGCCGTGCGTTCGCATCGCATCCAATCAGGAGGTTCGTTTTTTGCTGATTAGCTGCTTCAACCAATTTCCTCACCTCCTCAGGCGGTGATTGCCGGTTGTGACCGTAGTAGCCAGATGCCACCAGTAGTCCCTTTGCATCTTTGTCTTCCAGCCTGACGACTGTCAAATCCGGAGTGCTAAAATTGGGACACAAAAAAGCTTTTAAGTGTTTTTTAGCTAAAATACAAGTTCTGGGATTACCTTGTTCTTGGGTTACTGTTTTGTATAACAGGTCGTATTGGTTGTCTTGGAGGCCTTTTACATTTAGGCCATTAACCCATGGTTCTTGGATTACGCCAATGTCAATATTTTCCTCACTGAGGAAAACTCTTAGATTATCTGAGGCACATTTAGAGTGCTTCAGATTAATCTGAATGACCTTGAGCGCGTTTTAATTGGATGAGGGTCCTGCGGCACCAAGGACAACCGAACCGTCGACAACAGCGCTGATCTTAGCGCTCTCATCCACTTTATCAGTATCTGGTCCATGATCTTGCAGGATTTTAATTTTAGCATGCCTGATGCCAAAACGAAGTTTATAGTCAGCCTTCTCGAGAGCCCCTTTGCTTTCTTCCGTGATCCTCAGAAGGTATGAAGTGCTGGTCTTTTGCGGTTCTTCCGCCTTGATGACGACCCAGTCGTGCATGGGGACCAGCGGGTTCAACCTCTGAAGACCCCGGATCAGCTCCAGTCCGCTCGGTTTAATGCCCATGAGGGGCAACCAGATGCGGGCCTTTGGTTGTCTAGGGATCTCCTTAGCTGGGATAAGCTTGAGCTTCAAGCCCTCCCAGTCATTGCTGACCTTAGCAATGCTGTCTCTAAGGAAGTCCCTTGAAAACGCGTCCTCGCATTTGATCACCCTGTATCCCCTGAGCATCTCCCCAGAGTCGAAGCTGGGGTAGGGTCCCTCACTTGTCGACAGGGTGTAAGTAAATACCATCTCAGAGAGCTTGGCTTCGATTGAGCTCCACACCGACAGCAGACCTTTGCTGTTGGTGGAGAGTTCATCTACAACCGCTACCTGGAGGTCATCCCTGACGACCTCGCTTAGAGTAGGCGGTTGCGCCGCTCTGAGAGATGTAGCTTTTCTCTTCTTTATATTTCCATCAAGTTTACTCTTCTTTTGGGAAGGTAAAGTCTCTTCCTGAGAACTGTCTCGCTTGACGGCTTTTTCTTTTTTTGTCAGAAGGTTATTGTATTCATCAACAACCTTCTGGTACTTTATTTTATCCTCGGCGTCCCTCTCGTGACAAGTTCCCTCCGCCTCATTCTTGGCAATCTTGCTAAGAATAAACGAGGCATGCAGGAACTGGTTCTTTCGAAGAACGCCAGAAGATTTCTTTTTATTACGGTTAGCATTGCTATGGCTGGCATTGCTACCCGATGGCTTGGCAGTATTGTTCGGTTTAGGGAGCACAGGAGTACTATGGCTGGTACTCGCTATGCTCCCTGAAGGTTTGGAAGTTATCTCATCGGCACAGTGTTACGGTAAAATTTTCCGTAAAAAGAATCATTCTTTCGGTTCCCTATCCTTATTCCTTTCTTTTAATAACTTTCTTCAAGCAGGTGTTTCTTTCAACTTACTGAGAGAGAGAAGGGCAGCCATGGTCCATCAGCCATTGGTTCACTCGCTCAGTAACTTGAAGAAACAAAATACCAGTGTGTTCAATTTTGAAACTTAATGGACGACAGACGGGTGGTCTGTTCAAATCGCTATTGCTGGTGACAGCTGGTCACAGAAACAGACGGGCGGTCTGTGTTAAATATGCACAAAAAGTAACATTGGCGAAGTTTTGTTCCCAATTGTTGAAGTTACTCCTGGTGAGAATGGCTGCGTGCCCAACCTAAAACATATTTTCATGTATGATGTATGTAAAAGATGGAACGTTAACGGCTAGTCCCTTTAATTCCCCAAATCTGCGCAAAAACCCAACGAATCAAGTAAATTCGCGATGTAAAAAATTACCACCAACTTCCTCTAAATGTAGTTTATAAATTATAGCAACTTTCTTTGCACAGGTTTTCCAGTGTTTCTTTACGAGTTTTATGTTAGAAAGATTAAGTTCCTTTTCTTTTGGTTTTCAGAAAAATTTTGTTTAAAAACTTGTATGGGGATGTTAGGTGGCTGAATGCACCCATTGAATTGCCCGCCACTGGAAAGTCAATCCGGAGGTCGGCGAATTCAATGATGATGACTGTGCATAAAGCTGGGTGTAAAGTGCGAGTACGAGAAGGCTGATGGGTTCCAACTGCGTTGGCGCACTCTCGCCAATGTGCTGAGTGTTGCTGATAAATGACGCGATCGAAGCCCACGTCACTGATTGGCGGAAAGCACTGGGTTTTAAAAAGAGAAGAGGTCTTCCAGGCAAGGTGAAAGCCTGGAAGGACACTTCTTTACGGAGATTCAATCTAGCGAGAACAAAAAAAAATTATAAGCAAGAATTTTTGATAACGAACAAATTTTTTTGAAAATTAAAAAGAAAAGGAATTTTATTTTCGAAGCAAGAAAGGAAAATATCAGGAAATTTGAGTTGGAGAAACACGGGAAGATTTGGACAAAGAATTTGCGTAGAAAAGTTGAAGTTGAACTCGAGGATAAGAGAGGAATTTGGTGGAAATTAAAGCTAAGTATAGTGGTTTTAAAATCAAAATTGTAATTTTAAAGTTTCATTGGTTGTTCGATAATTTCGTTTAAAAATTGTTTTTTTTTATAATTATAATCGTTTGGTTTTTGTTCTCGAAAAATTCTGATATTACGGAACGCGCGACCCGTTTTTCTTAACACCGTTTGTGCTTTCGGGACCGAGTGTTAACGGTCCATCTTGTTAATTTCATTTTTTTGTGTTCTAATTATTCAAAAGATCTTGGGTTTTAGCCCTACTTAATTGCAAGGTTTCCCAAGCAATTCAATAAAATTTTAAAATTCCCATTCGGAATAATAAATTTAAATCTTTTATTTAAAATATCTTTCACCGTCGGTTCCGCTTCAAAGGTTTGTGATTTCCTTATCTTCAAGAAAAATCACTGGCGCCCTTTTTCATTTTCAGCTACGCCTCTGCGTTGATTGAAAATAAATAATTTCATTTTTTTATTGTATTAATAAATCATCATCATAAAAATAATTCGCGAACCCACCCCCTTGCTGAGCCTAGTCGTGGTGGTAGCATACATTGTTGCTACCAGTTGCAATTTTTTTTCGCTGAACTCGTCTGCTTGTAGTTTGACAGTTCATCATCGAGTTCTCTTTCTTTTAGTCTTTTTAATTACATTGTTGTTCGGTTTCGATACGTCGGCGCGTCGTGATTCCTTGTCGTCATTTTGTTTGATTATTTTTTTTAATAATCAAAGTTTAATTTCGCGAATTAAAATTGTAACAAGTGGCACCCGAACGTGGGGCTTTTTCAATAAACAAAATAAAGATATTCGAGGAAACAAAAATATAGTTCAATTACCGCGGTGAAAGAGTTCTTTGCATATTGCATATGCACTTTAATCCGGAATACCTACATACATACGATTGTGTTTTTGTGAATTTAGGGAAGTGATTTCTATTTGATTTTGTTTGAGTATAGTTACTTTTGGTTTTGTTTTTCTTTTTTTTTCAGAGTGAATTGCGTGTTGTGCAAAATTACCATTTCATTTGAGTAAAGAATACAGGTGTTGCAAGTACCTACATAAGTGATTTGATAGAGAAATACAGTGGGATAATCAGAAGCAAACATTTGGAATAATTGCGTGAGATATACCAATCATTTAATTAAAGTGAGTAAGTCTTATCATTTTAATATAATCGATTAAATTAAATTGAAGATTTATAAATTCATTTCCATTACGGTTTATATTATTACGGGTTTTATTTACTGAGGTTGTTTTATTTACATAGTGGTTTTTAGTTCAATTGTATAGTTATCTCGTCCTTAAACCTAGTTTTAGAATATATTTCACAACTCGTGTTTACAAATGATAAGGGAGCTCTGTTTTGCAAAATTGCATTAGCTTATAGAAGCAGAGTTTTAAATGAAAATTTTTAAATCAAACTGTACTTTAATGATATTTAATTAATCAAGTTTTTTATTTTTTTTTATATAATATAATTGTCAATCAGGCAGACGGCAAAGCCATGCTTATATCACGATTGTTGTTGTTAGATGTGTAAGAATTTTACTTTTTGCTCAGTGAATAAAAATTTACTTACTTACTTACTTACTTATAGTTATCTCGCTCTGGTACGTACCTGCTACGATAATTATTTTTGCCGTGAAGTTTGATCGTTCTTTTTCGTGTTGTTGTGAATATTCTTTTTCTCTTCTCCCATTTTGGGCTGAGTTTTTTTTTGAATAAAAAAAAATTTTTGTTTACATTTTTGGCATTTGTCTGCGAAATAAATTTTAATCGAAGATTGTGCATTTTTCTTCTAGTGTGACCATACTAGATTTTATTATTCTGAAATCCTAATTTGAAATTTTGTTTTTTTGGAATTCTATGTTGAATATTGGTTGTATTTATTGAATTAAAAGTGAAGTAATTCAAGAAAGAGTCAAATATTTCTTAAAGCGTGTTTGTATTTTTTTTGGTATAATTTTTGGTAGTCATTTCCACTTAAGTGTTGATTTAGTGGTTTTAATATTTTAGTGGTGTTTCGGCATACAAATTTTTTTTCAAAAATATTTTTGCCTTGTTTTCAAAATTTTGAGTTGGTCAAAAATTTAATTTTTAGTTTTCGAGATTTTTTTTGTTCGCAGTTTATCGTGGATTTATATAGAGCAATCAACTGGGTGTTGGTTTTGTGCTTTTAATCTTGTTTTTTTTGTTGTTATTGGTACATTTTCATTTTACTGATTTTGATTTTGATTTGGTAATTCGTTTCGGTTTTGTTTGTTAATTTATTTTCTTATAATGGACGTGAACAGGTTAAATAAAGAGGAACTTCTTTACGAGTTACAGGCCCGGGGCCTTAAGGGAGGGACGGTAGACAATATGAGGATGACGTTGAGAGCATCGCGTACTCTAGAGCGGTCGGGTTCTATATCAAGCGATAGCCCTCATTACCCATTCTCATTTGAGGAAGACGCTAGGGCGGTTAAAGAAAAAATTTTAGAGATTAGGGATCTTTTGAAAACCCCTCCGAAAAATCAAAAGTCAGGAGAGTATTTGAAGGTTTTAACAAAAATCGAATGGGCGTTAGGTAGGATTAATAAAGCGAAAGCAGAGTCGACGGATGAAGTAAATGAAGTTGCAGATATAAGGGGGGAATTATTGATGTTGATGGCAGCGTTAAGTGAAGGTGGTGAGGAAGCACCACCTGAAAAAGAAAAAGCGATGGATAACAACAATACGTCGGCAGCAGACATGGGTGCGTTACCAGCTGCACAGGTCGGCCAACGAGCGAGCTCAGGATTCCAACTACAGGATGAAGCCTGTGACCGGAATTCTGAGCGCATTGAAAAGTGGGATGTAAAGTTCTCTGGTGAACGGTGTGGTTCATCAGTGAACTCATTTTTAGAAAGAGTCGAAGAGCTTAGGGAGTCGCGAGGTGTTTCGGAGTCAAGGCTTTTCAGGTCAGCAGTTGATTTATTTTCTGGGAAGGCACTGCTTTGGTTTAGGGCGATTAGGGATTCTATATCTACATGGAAAGAGTTGGTTAGGGAGTTGAAATTGGAGTTTTTACCCTCCAATTATGATGATCTCTTGTTGGATGAGGTCAGGCGTCGTACCCAGGGTAGAGATGAGACAATGGGGATGTACATTGCTCTCATGCAGACCCTTTTTAAAAGATTCTCTGAGCCTTTGAGTGAGAATAGGAAATTAACTATTCTCATGAAAAACATAGCTCCCTTCTATCAAACACAATTGGGCTTGGCTGATATCAAGTCAGTCAATGAACTGGTTGCGTTGGGTAGAAGGCTAGAGACAATCAGGTCAAATGTTGAGTCTTTTGTTCCTCCTCCTTCAGGTCGCAACAGGCAGGCTTTGGAGCCTGATGTTGCTTATGTTGCTTCAGTTCAGGAAGCAACAGTTGCAGTTAATCGAAACCCCCCACCCAATAGGCCCATTCGTTGTTTTAACTGCAATAGGGAAGGTCATTTTTCTAATCATTGTTCCGCTCCTAGGCGTTGTTTTGGGTGTGGCACTGTAGGTACCACACATAGGAATTGTAGACGTTGTTCGGGAAACGGGCAACGGACTCTTGGGCCAGCAGGTCAAGAGCGCCGTCGAAATTAGTTAGGTCGCCTGCTGACGACCAGCTGGTGGATAGGATTAGGTTAGGTTTCACTTTAGATACAAGTAGGAATGATAGTAGGCCATATTTAGGAATCAACATTTATGGGTTAAGGTTTTTAGGGCTTTTGGATTCCGGGGCATCGCGAACGATTATTTGTAGGGACGTTTGGAAAGTTTTAAAAGATTTAGGGCTACAGTTAGGAAAAGCAAATATTAGGCAGGTACTTTTAGCAGATGGTGCAGGTGTAGGAGTTTTGGGGGTTGTAAATTTACCAATTGTTGTCGAGAACAAATCTGTTTTGATCGAGTGTTTGGTTATACCCACTCTACCTCATGCGATGATACTTGGTGCAGATTTTTGGGCACTGTCGGGAATCGTTCCGGATCTTCGATCGCGCATGTGGAGTTTTTCGAGCCAGGATATGGTGGCTTCGATAGAAACTACATCTATCACAGAAGAGTCTGAGTTAGATGGGGATCAAAAGGGAAAACTGAATTCTTTAATCGAAGATTTGTTTAGGGACATGCCAGAAGGGCTTGGAGTGACAACAATGGTAGAACACATTATTAGGACGTCGACAGAACCTATAAAACAGCGGTACTATCCGGTATCACCAGCAATGCAGGTGCATATCGACAAGGCTCTTAACGAGATGTTAGAAGAGGGGGTGATTGAGAAGTCTAATAGTCCTTGGGCTTCTCCAATAGTTTTGATTAAAAAGAAAGATGGTACATTCAGGTTCTGCGTCGACTATAGGAAACTTAATCAGGTTACAGAAAGAGATGCTTATCCACTTCCGATCATTTCAGCCATTTTAGACAAACTTAGGAACGCGAAATTTTTAACATCGTTGGACATTAAGTCGGCGTATTGGCAGATTCCAGTAGCTGAGGAATCTCGCAAATTTACTGCCTTTACGGTACCGGGTAGGGGATTATTTCATTTCAAAAGAATGCCTTTCGGATTACACAACGCCCCTGCTACGTGGCAGAGGTTTATTGATAGTGTTTTAGGGCCTGAGTTGGAGCCATACGTTTTTGTATATCTGGACGATATTATTATCGTTACAGATACCTTCGATAAACATATCGAAATTCTTAACGAAGTTTTTAGGAGATTACGTCAGGCAGGTTTAAAAGTAGGTAGGGAGAAATGCAACTTTTGCAGACCCTCTCTTAAATTTTTAGGTTACGTGGTTGATCGGAACGGGTTACATGTGGACCCGGAAAAAGTGGATAGTATGGTTAGGATACCTGCACCGAAAAATGTTAGGGAGGTTAGGAGTTTTGTAGGGACTGTTTCATGGTACAGGCGCTTCGTACCGAATTTTGCAACATTAGTTAGGCCCTTAACGGATTTACTTAAGAAAAGTAAAAAGTTCGTCTGGACTCAAGAATGCGAAGATTGTTTTAGAAAAGCTAAAGAATGCTTAATAACGGCTCCCATTTTGACATGTCCCGACTTTAATCTTCCATTCGTGGTCCAAACAGACGCGTCTGATTACGGTATCGGGGCCGTACTCACACAGACTTTTGAGGAAGGGGAAAAAGTAATTTGTTACTTGAGTAGGTCTCTGAACAGAAACGAGAGGAACTATTCCACTACGGAAAAGGAGTGTTTAGCAGTTTTGTGGGCAGTTGAGAAGTTGCGGCCGTACATCGAAGGAGTTCGTTTCACGGTCGTAACTGATCATTACTCATTGATTTGGTTGAGTAATCTCAAGGACCCACAGGGTAGACTCGCGCGCTGGGCAGTTAGGCTTCAGCAGTTTGATTTTCAGATCATTCACCGGAAGGGTAAAGACCATGTAGTTCCAGACATGTTATCTCGGGGAGTTCCAGTAGTGGCTGGGATTTCAGATGAGGATTCTGACCCGTGGGTGGCGAAAATGATTTCGAAAATTGAGTCAAACCCGTTAAATTTTCCGGCCTGGAGAGTAGATAGTGGCCGTTTGTATAAATTTGTAAAATCAAATCATGTGAGAGTTTATGACAGTAACGATGAGTGGAAGTTAGTAGTAGGTAGGAAAGATAGGTTAGGAATACTTAGGGATTGTCACGATAATCCATTAGCAGGACATATGGGGGTAAGAAAAACGTTCGCGAGAGTAGGTGCTAAATATTATTGGCCTAAGATGAGGGTAGATATAACTAAATATGTTAGGAAATGTAGGGTATGTCAACAAGTGAAACCAATCAACGATAAACCAGCCGGTCTTATGAGTGAAAGAGTAGGAGCAACTTCTCCGTGGGAGATGATAAGTGTGGACTTAGTAGGGCCATTACCTAAGTCTAGTAAAGGTTATATGTATATCCTCACAGTAGTAGATTATTTAACAAAATTTCCGTTGTTGTTTGCATTGAGGTCTGCCACTTCGAAGGCAGTGTGTAGAGAGTTAGAAGATAATGTTTTTCTTTTGTTTGGAGTTCCGAAAATTGTCATTTGCGACAACGGTCCTCAATTTAAGAGTAAGGAACTTAGGGCACTCTGTGATGGATACTCTTCAAAGATTAGGTTTACTCCACATTATCATCCACAGGCTAATCCTGCGGAGAGGATTAATCAAATTATTAAAACGACTTTGAGGGCATATGTTTCAGAGAATCACCGAAGTTGGGATTCTCAGTTAGCAAAAGTGGCTGGTGCCATCCGCACATCCCAACATGAGGTTTTAGGAGTTACACCGTATTATGCTAATTTTGGAAAGGAGATGTCTACTAGTGGTCAGGATACAATAGGAATTAGTAATCAGGTTTTAGATAAGGATATTGGTGTGCATTCGGTAGGAGATATAGGAGATAGATTTAGGAAACTTAGGGCAGATATTGCTGTCAAGTTGAAGGCAGCAAGTAAGAAAACATCCGACGCATACAACCTCAGGAGGCGAGATGTTCAATATCTCCCGAATGATGTTGTATGGCGAAGAAATTTTGTTCTTTCGGACGCATCAAATTATTACGCAGCAAAGTTGGCACCAAAATTTGTGGGCCCTTTTAAAATCAGAAAAAGACTGTCTCCTTGGACTTATGTCCTTGAAGATGAAAATGGTAAAGATCGTGGCACTTGGTACACGAAAGATCTGAAACTTTTTACTTCGTTATCTGAAAATGATTAAGTCTTAAAGTCCCAAATAAAGTAAAGTAAAGCAAAGTAAAGTAAATTAAAGTAAAGTAAAGTTGAGTAAATTTCTATTTGTTTTGTTAAATTTTTTTAAATTTTTTTCTGATTTTCATATTTTTGCCTTTTAATTTTTTTTGTAAGACTACCATATTTGGTCTGATGGTCTCCTTTGTTGTGTTGTTTACCAAGTTGATCCGAAGGAAATTGCTTATTTTCTTCAAAACTAAGCAATTTCCGAGGAGGAAAGGGTGGGATTTGTTACGGTAAAATTTTCCGTAACAAGAATCATTCTTTCGGTTCCCTATCCTTATTCCTTTCTTTTAATAACTTTCTTCAAGCAGGTGTTTCTTTCAACTTACTGAGAGAGAGAAGGGCAGCCATGGTCCATCAGCCATTGGTTCACTCGCTCAGTAACTTGAAGAAACAAAATACCAGTGTGTTCAATTTTGAAACTTAATGGACGACAGACGGGTGGTCTGTTCAAATCGCTATTGCTGGTGACAGCTGGTCACAGAAACAGACGGGCGGTCTGTGTTAAATATGCACAAAAAGTAACATTGGCGAAGTTTTGTTCCCAATTGTTGAAGTTACTCCTGGTGAGAATGGCTGCGTGCCCAACCTAAAACATATTTTCATGTATGATGTATGTAAAAGATGGAACGTTAACGGCTAGTCCCTTTAATTCCCCAAATCTGCGCAAAAACCCAACGAATCAAGTAAATTCGCGATGTAAAAAATTACCACCAACTTCCTCTAAATGTAGTTTATAAATTATAGCAACTTTCTTTGCACAGGTTTTCCAGTGTTTCTTTACGAGTTTTATGTTAGAAAGATTAAGTTCCTTTTCTTTTGGTTTTCAGAAAAATTTTGTTTAAAAACTTGTATGGGGATGTTAGGTGGCTGAATGCACCCATTGAATTGCCCGCCACTGGAAAGTCAATCCGGAGGTCGGCGAATTCAATGATGATGACTGTGCATAAAGCTGGGTGTAAAGTGCGAGTACGAGAAGGCTGATGGGTTCCAACTGCGTTGGCGCACTCTCGCCAATGTGCTGAGTGTTGCTGATAAATGACGCGATCGAAGCCCACGTCATTGATTGGCGGAAAGCACTGGGTTTTAAAAAGAGAAGAGGTCTTCCAGGCAAGGTGAAAGCCTGGAAGGACACTTCTTTACGGAGATTCAATCTAGCGAGAACAAAAAAAAATTATAAGCAAGAATTTTTGATAACGAACAAATTTTTTTGAAAATTAAAAAGAAAAGGAATTTTATTTTCGAAGCAAGAAAGGAAAATATCAGGAAATTTGAGTTGGAGAAACACGGGAAGATTTGGACAAAGAATTTGCGTAGAAAAGTTGAAGTTGAACTCGAGGATAAGAGAGGAATTTGGTGGAAATTAAAGCTAAGTATAGTGGTTTTAAAATCAAAATTGTAATTTTAAAGTTTCATTGGTTGTTCGATAATTTCGTTTAAAAATTGTTTTTTTTTATAATTATAATCGTTTGGTTTTTGTTCTCGAAAAATTCTGATATTACGGAACGCGCGACCCGTTTTTCTTAACACCGTTTGTGCTTTCGGGACCGAGTGTTAACGGTCCATCTTGTTAATTTCATTTTTTTGTGTTCTAATTATTCAAAAGATCTTGGGTTTTAGCCCTACTTAATTGCAAGGTTTCCCAAGCAATTCAATAAAATTTTAAAATTCCCATTCGGAATAATAAATTTAAATCTTTTATTTAAAATATCTTTCACCGTCGGTTCCGCTTCAAAGGTTTGTGATTTCCTTATCTTCAAGAAAAATCACTGGCGCCCTTTTTCATTTTCAGCTACGCCTCTGCGTTGATTGAAAATAAATAATTTCATTTTTTATTGTATTAATAAATCATCATCATAAAAATAATTCGCGAACCCACCCCCTTGCTGAGCCTAGTCGTGGTGGTAGCATACATTGTTGCTACCAGTTGCAATTTTTTTTCGCTGAACTCGTCTGCTTGTAGTTTGACAGTTCATCATCGAGTTCTCTTTCTTTTAGTCTTTTTAATTACATTGTTGTTCGGTTTCGATACGTCGGCGCGTCGTGATTCCTTGTCGTCATTTTGTTTGATTATTTTTTTTAATAATCAAAGTTTAATTTCGCGAATTAAAATTGTAACAACAGGTTTCTGTGCCGTGAGAGCTTCCGGTCAGTGTCTCTTGGCTAGAGGCCAAGAGTTCGTCTTCGTTGTCAGTTGTGTCGCTAGTTTGTGTAGTTTGTTTGTTCATTATATAGTTTTTAAAAAATTTGGTCGCACGAGTAGGTCGGAAAAGAAAGGTCAGCCCCGGCAGAGCCGATATACCGGGGTAAGGCAAGTATTAAGACGGACCCGGCCAGGGCATCCGAATGAGCTCGTTAGTGACTGGTTTTCCCCCCAGCCTTCCATTTCTTCGGCACGGATTATGAATAATCGCTCACACCACCACTGAAAATTAGGGACCTGTATCTATGGTAAAATCGCATTGTTGAGGGTTGAACTATTGAGGAGTAAAGGAACCTTACAACATTGCGACCTGACCTTAGCTGATCCCCATCTTGACAACGCACAAGATTTCTGTGGTGATCATTACCGCCCGGCATCCACTAGGAGGGTTTGATACGAGGATTTATGCCGAGCAAAAAAAAAAAAAAAAAAAAAAAAAAAAAATTTATATTTGCAAGATTTCGTAACTTTAAATCTGCTCACTGTGCGGATTTGCAGGTATTTGCAGCTAAATTTTCAACACAGCGCGGGCGGGAAGTGACGGAAGAAGGATAGGAAAGATGTGTGGCATGATGTTCTGAGACTGAAGGTGGTTGTCTCAGATTTGTTTATCTCCAGGGATGACGGCAGAACTAAAGCGGAGAAATGCCCTGTCTTATTTCTATGTGCGTATTCATCCTTGTTGGGCATACCAGTTTAACTCCATTACATGTTGTTATTGTTATGACTTAAAGACATGTGATGAGTAAACCAGCAACCCATTGATGACAATTTTTAGAAGGCTTTAATGGAATTAAAGGTGACATAGACGACGGCAGGGATCAAACCTGTGATCATGAGGTTTACAGGCGAGCACACAACCATTGCGCCACGGCCACCCCTAAATAGACGTATTACCCTAGGAAAGTTAAATCAAATTCCTACACTATTTCAAATATTTTGACTATTTAGGTGTCAGACTTCAGGTTTGGCCCAAATCCTTAGTGTACCCAGATTCTCTGGCTAATTTACTGTGACAAACATAAATCAGCTAATCGAAATCAGCACTTTTGGAAAATCGTGTTTTTTCCGCCTTGGCCCCACTGTGCGGCGTTGCGTATGGTCATGCATTTTTTGCATTTTTTTGTTCCTAGGTCAGTTGAATGTTGTACGAATGAAGGCCCAGGTCCCATTACAAAATCCGCCGAGTTCAAGTTTGCAGAAGGCTGAGTTCTTGTTCACTGCGAGGAATCTTTTGTACACATTCACAGACTGTGGCAATGTTTTCCGCCGATCTTGCGTTCCTTTGACGGTACAAATGCTGGCTGATTGACAAACGAACCAGTCGTTTAAAATTTTGCCACCAAACGTTGAAAGTTGAGCTGTGAAGGTCTACCGTAAATGGGCACTCATTTTGATAATAAATTTTTGTCATTTGGACGTGCTTTTTAATCGTGTTAGTTGCCCCGGTGATTTGACATCAGTACCTGACTAATAAATAACAGAACTGATAGATTTCACCAAAACAACATGGCCGCCACAGGCTGCCAAAATCTACCAGCGCCAATTTAAAAATCCCTTACATTATCTACGCTTATGTATGATTTTAAACCTCTTGGACTTTAAAATTGGTGAAAAGAGGAAGAAACAGTTTCTATTATTAAAAATATTGGTTGATTGTGTTTTTTTAATTGCATTCAATATTTAATTATGGTAAACTATTTTAAGGCTCATAAGCCTCGTTTTATTATACCGAATGATCCATAAAGAAACAAAACGATACGGATCATAGTAACAGCAGTGTTATGTGCCCATCTCTTTTATCCTTATATTTGTTGTTTTTCAATTATTTTATTTCTTTTTAGCTTACGCAGTAGATTAAACTACCTTACCACAAAAAGCCATCTATCCGCCAGAGTAAGAATTATGTTTTTGGATCTATGAAATAGATTCAGATAGAGAACAGAATCCCAAAAACTTACCTATAGTCACCATCGGGATAGATAATATAGATCAATATATAGTTTTAATATCAATGGTAGCACTTTATAGAAACTGAAATGGACATTTTTTTAAATCGATTCTTTTCAAACTAAAACAAAATTTGTTTCCAAGTTTGATGCCCAAATATGTTTTCGACTAAAATGTTCATTATAATCGATTTTTCATAAATAAAATATAGACTGGGTTATCGCATTCTCTAATATTTGGATATTGAAGTGTAAAAAAATCAAATATCTATTAAAATTCATTATTTGATCAAAACTACCCTCCCCCCAATACAACTAGTGTTATCAAAAGTGGTCTTGCTAATCCCGATTACATGAGTCGATTGAGAGTTCGAATCGAATCCGAATTGAGATACTAAATGGAATCGAAGTGACAGCCTGGGGAGAAAAAATTATTTGCCTGTGAAACCATCTGAAAACAAAATACACAATTATTGGATACACACACCAACAACCATTTCGATTCTCGATTCTTCAATTCTTAGCTTCAGGTCTAAATATACATACCTAAATACATATTTTCGATTTGATCTAGCTCGTCTAGTGTGATCGGATCAAGTAATCCGATTTCAATTCGTCCATTCTATTATTCACCAGAATATGCGGATAGTGACATTGTCGAGCTAGTTGCAATTTATAAAGCCATTTCTGTCGACCGTCAAATTTCTGAACATTCGTTAATCCTAACGGACAACTTCGTTATACTCAACCTATGTATTAAGCAATGCCAAAAATAAATGTCCATCTCTTGAAATTATAAGAATATGCTTTTACCGAAATAGAAAAATCATACTAGCTTTGCCATTGCGGAATTTAAGGTTATGATGCCTCTGACTTTGACGCGACAAACGCTATTCACTACCCCCTAATCGTTGAGTATCCTAAATTACACCAACTTTTGAAAACAACTTTCACTGACCTTCAGAAGAAAGAACTCATGGAAAAGTGCCTAAATTGAGAAACTTTTCTTCAAAAGCATTCGTGTCCGGTTTGATCAATCCCTAATAATTAGGACTGACTAGTAATATTTGTAATTTGTATGTATTCAAATTACAAATATTACTAGTCAGAGTAGGAAAAACTCTGTTTACAAGCAAACACTGCTTCATTCGTGAAGTTCCGCAGTTTAATGAGCTTATCATACGATACCGTTGCAATTCCGTTTCCGAAGAAGATGGACGTGAATTTGAGAACGAGTATGAAAAGCTGAGAGTAGAGTCGTCGGTAAAACAATGAAATGGATTAGATATTTCAGACAAGAGATCATTTATAAAAATTAGGAAGAGAGTCGGAGACAGAACGGAGCCCTGAGGAACACCAGCATTTATTTTTGGAATTTCAAACTTAAAACCGTCCAATACATTATGTACGGAAATGTCTAGAAGGTAATTTCTAATCAAAAGGATAAGGGTTTCGTTGATACCAAACGCACGCATTTTCGTTAAGAGAGCATGGTCCCAAAACTCTATCAAATCCTTTAGAAATATCAAGCGCTATAATTATTGAAAGATTATAATCTTACTTTCTCCTAAAAAATTTAAAGATCTGTTCTAATGATTTACCAGCGATTCCATGACATTGGAAAGAAGGGCCGTAAGTGCAATTGGTCGATAGGAGAAGGGGAAGAAAGGGTGCCTTTTTTAGGAACAGGCTGGGCAAATGCTGTTTTCCATCTTCTAGCAAAGATTCGAGGAGAGTAGGAGCGATGGAAAACCTTACGCAATGGTTTTGCCAGTGATAAAGAACACTTCTTCAGAAGAATGGGGAGTATACCATGAGGACCAGCGGCTTTGTTTATATCAAGATCTGGAAGGGCTCTTGTAACTGTTCGAGTGCGGAACTATACCAGTCCTATTGATTGATTTACGTTCTCAAGTCGAGGATGGGGCAATGTTGCTAACAGGCAACGTAGAACCACCAGCAAAATGAGGTGCAAGTCAAAATGAGCTGCAAGTAAAATATTTGCCTTATCTGAAGAGTTAGTTATCGGGCTTTCGTTGTAGATGAGAGTTGAAGTTGAATTTTGTACGTTCTTGACAAATGACCAGAAATTTCTACTGCCTTTGAGATGTTGCAGGATTGTTTGCCTTAATTTCTGGTCATGTAAGAATTTGGTTCTTTTTATGACATCGTTGCATTGGTTTCTGACTTGTTTATACTTATTCCGATTTTCCTCAGTTGGGTTGGCTTTGTGAGAGCGGAAACTTACTCCTCTCAACCTGATAGCTTCTTTACAGCTTGTATAGAACCAAGACTTTTCCTTAAGCGTTATACTTTCAATTCTGTAAGGAATAAAGGTACGCATCCCACGAAAAATCACTTCTGTGATCATATCAGCACTGGCATCAACGTCACTACGAGGAAACAAGTGACCAGTTAAAAATTCTAAAAAAGTTACCGTCCCAGTTGCCAAACGGTCCTAGTGGGATGTTTCTCTTTAACTGGATGAATGGAACACTAGAAATGGCTGATATTACACAATGGCCCGTGGTGCCAAATGGATAGCTTATAGTTATGGTTTACTTATCGGGGTTAGAAGTAAGAAACAAATCGACATTTTGGGCGTTTTGCCTATCTGGTATTTGAGTGGGCTCAACTACAAGCTGAGCCCTACCTTTTTTGACGTTTCTATCTCACTCCCTCTGTCAAAAGATTTATAAACCAATTGATATCATTCCCATCTTGTAATGGAAATTGTCAAAATTTATATAAGTGGAAAACATTTCTAGTCTATCGTCGTAGTCATCATCCAGTTAATGGCTTGACGGACGAAGAACAATCTACATCTTTATTTATACTATAGAATGTTTTATTCGAAATTTGACAGATAAGAGACAAATTTAATTTTGACGTATCGAGAATATTTCTTTGCAAATGTCAAGCGATTGATTATCCGGAGCAGAAAATGAAAAACAAATTTGTTCGGATTTTTTCAGAGTAAATGCAATCGTCTGTCATATAGTGAATTAGATTTGTTTAAAACATTGAATGAACCTGTATTGAAATTTGACATTAGTTGATTCGTTTTTCAACTTTTTGACTCAAATACCTCAATGAGCAATAGAAATTTCGCCTCAACTTCTCTTCCCTATATGTAAAGTTGAAAAGCCAGCTCAAATCTCATTTTAACTGACTTAAAACCATAAGAAAAAACAAATTATTTCAAAAAAAGTTGTAAGCACCATTAGCGATTTTGATTTTCATTGCATGACCGATTATCTTAAATAAGTTTCGTGCGAGAAATAGTTTTTATATTCTGTATTTCTATTTAGACAGTATTTTTCCACAAAAAAAAAAAAAAACAACTATTCTCATAAATGGAATTTAGGTTTGACGAAGAGAAATAATGAATTGAAAAACAACTTTTATGTTTTTTAGGTGACATTTATTTTCGCTTTAACACGCCTACAAGTATAACAGACTACGTACTTAAGAACTTCACAATGAAGAAAAAACATTAAACAGAATTATTATGATAGCTTCTGTGACAATAATAAATTACCCTTGTGAAGTCTTTATCTACTTTGAACCATTTTTATGTGATTATATTTCCAAAACTCTTTATACATATGCATAGGCTTAGAGGTATAATGAAAATTATCTTCACTTATATCAAACACACGTTTTGTTTACTTTTCAAATGACCCTCATGTTTCCCATTCAGGATAATTAACAAGGACCCATCCCATGTAAACATATTTACATTATTTTGTTTACCTTATCTAAGATTTATGATCCAAAACCAAACTTATGGTAGCCAACCAACAAGGAAACTTCATACTAATCCCTTACAAAGTTTTAAGAGAAAATTTAAATAATTTATTTTAATATGATTTTAGGTGAAACTTACCTGATATTCTTAAAAAACGTATATTTTTAGCTTGATATTGTGGGCAGTATAGGGTTTGTGTAAAGGATAGGCCAAATACAAGTTTCTTTTTAAAAATGCATTAAAATAGCCAAAATTAAATTTTGCCCATGTATTATGGGTTTATTAGTAAGTGCAAACATTTCCTATTAATAATGGAACTCAACGTCGATCAAGTGGCTGCCTCGGCTAGAAGTATCGGGTTTTTCAATAAGAGCGCTACAAAAGTTTTTTTTAAATAAAACAAATGGATTTGGATATCAATGAAATTCTGTATTCCTGTGAAAGTACGTTTGATGCCATTATGTATGGAACTCGATTTGTATTGCATGGCCACCACGAGCACGCTTGCAGAAGTCCAGACGCTGAACCCAATTTTCGACGGTTTTCATTCGCCACAACGATGTCACAGAGATGCCCAACGCTTGAGAACGAAGTGTGAGAGACACCTCGTATGGCTCGTATACACGGTTGCCACTTGAAATAAAAAATTATGTCCAAAGTTGAAAATAAAAATGACCAAATGTAGCTAAAAATGACCAAAATAAAAAAAGAAACACAAACAAAACACAGAACAATTAATTCATCACATTTATTGGAGCATATATTCTATATGTATATTATATAGATCACACGTTATTTTATTATTATTAAATAAACAAAGACATAAATATAAGCTTCTCAGAGCTATTTGAGATAAGATCACAATTTATTGCACAAAATTTTAGTTGAATTAGTACGATCATTGTATATATATACAATGGTACGATGCCAAAGCTGCTTTAGTATAAAACAATGTAAAACCAACGATTTTTCAAATTTCAATCGAATTTAGCGTCATACTTTCTCTACCC
Organism: Chrysotoxum bicinctum; assembly: GCA_911387755.1. Classification (NCBI taxonomy): domain Eukaryota; kingdom Metazoa; phylum Arthropoda; class Insecta; order Diptera; family Syrphidae; genus Chrysotoxum; species Chrysotoxum bicinctum. Next base: position 121,845,333 of record OU426989.1, on the reverse strand, counting down.
TTTCATTAAAGTTAAAGTCATCACTAACTAACGTGCTAACTTCATAAATCATAATATGATACTTTGATATTTCCAAACATCAAAACAGATCTGTTTCCTTAGTTTTTTGCATGAACGGCCATTACTTTAGGAGTGTTCAGACGCAATTTATTGAAAAGTAGCCTAGTTAGAAAATGTTTAAAATAAAGAAAAGTGTTAGTAATCTACTTAAAAGTTAGCAAATTGTTAATTAGTGTCATACTAATACTTTAATACTAAGCTGTTTAAAATTTTGCGCCATATGTTTATGTACGAAGATCAATTACTGCCACTTAATAACTATAAATATACCATAAATATATGTTTTCACAAAAGCTATTTTAAATCAAATTTTTTGAAGACCAAATACCATTACTAATTTTTTGATCTTGAAGATCTTTGGCTGGCATTATATTATTAATGGGGCAAAATTTTAAACAACCTATTATTAAGGGCTAAGCCTTTTACTAGTTAGCAATTTGTTAAACTTTTAGTAATTTAATAGCTCTTCGAAAATTGTAAACCTTTTTTTTTTCGTTTTACTAATTAGTAAAATACTAAATTCCTTTTATTAAAAACGGTGCATCTGAGCACGTTTAAATTATGACAGTTCGAGAAAATTAACAATACGAACAAAACTCATTCTGGGGAACGGACTTAATAATTTGAAATGTCGGAAACTCAATAGTAGCCAGTTTGTGATTTTAACTTTAGTAAAATTTTAAGAGTTAGTAAGATGCTAAAATCGTTTAAAAATAGCAAAATCTTAATTTTAAATTAGTAACTTACTAAAACCGCTTTAACATACTACAAAATAGTTTAAATTCTTGCGCCAATAGTTTCAAAATTGAGTCTAATTCTTAATTTATTTTTTAAACTTAATTCGTAAACTTTTCACTCAACGGCAAAATACCCAATATTTTGTGCGGTCAGACTGCGCAATATTCTTGAAATTCCTTAAAGTGATTGATATGGTTAGCACTATAAGCAAAAAATGTATATATGTTACGACATACTTTATCAACTTCACAAAGAATTTTTTACAATCATAAGCAAAGCATAGATGCATTGAATAGTAAGTGCATTTAAAAAAAATTGACATTGCTTTTTAATTTGGCTTGAAGGCAATTAACCTCACCAGCCATAAGACTAGCCCCTTCAGTTGAAAGACCGATTACATTTTCAAATGGTATTTTTTGTTTTTACCCAGCGAAAAAGCAACGGTGCGAAAAATTAACGCAAAATTTTAAGTTTTCCAGCCCTCTGTCATTAAATTCAAAAGTGATAGAAATGAACGCATTCAGTGATCGTGCTGGGGTATTGTAGATCGTTGAATTAAACACATTAATTGCATCATACGCTAATAAAACTGCTTTTGTTATATGTACATTTCATTTTTGAGAACATAAAAAGTAAAACAAAGTTTTTATTTTTCATTTCGTAGAAAAAATGACCAAATGGAATAAAAAATGACCATGTGACCAAGTGAAAAAATAATGACCAGATTTGGTCATAAATGACCAAACTGGCAACCGTGCTCGTATATCTTTCCATCATGAAATGGCAAACCTTACTGAAGAGAAATGTCAAAAGAGCGGCAGAAATATGGCGTCGTTTGCTGTCCCTGTTCCTCTTCTTTTGTAGCGTCCCTGTTGAAAAACCCTTTAGTAATTTTGTCACTCCAATTTTCCAGGACCTTGTTGATGTTTTCGTGCTGAAGCTCACGAATTGCGGGGATGATGTTGGCTTTAGGTGCTTGAATCATTTTCGGAATGTTGGAATAACATCGGTCCTTTACGGTTCTCCACAAAAAAGGTCAAAGGGGTCAAATCGCAGCCCTGAGGTGGCCAATTGACATCGCAAAAGATCGATTGTTGCATGGTGTGCCATTCTGCATGAACCAGAAGTCGTCCAAATCCATGTCTTCAATTTCAGTAAAAAAAAAAGTCGGTTAACATGCCTCTGTAATGCCCAAAGTTCACCGAGCCGTTGTTCCCAGCCTCATATTCGGAGAAAAATGGTCCAATGATACCAATCCATAATCCGCACCAAATTGTCACCCTCTGTGGCAGGTTTTCTGAGCCCTAGATGTGGCAATTTTTTGTGTTAACGTAGCCGCCGCCGAAATAAATTAAATATGCGCCTCGTCATAAAAGATGATTTTCGCCCAAAATCGTTGTCCACTTCAAGCTGCTCTAGGGGCAAAACTGAGAAACGCGCCATCAATTGTTGAGTGAATTTGACATTGTAAGGGAATAATCCGAGATTTTTGTGCAGAATTCTCCTCAGGCTAGTGCGTGAAATGTTGAGCTGTTGAGATCGATGGCGAGTTGATGTTCGTGAATTGAGTCTCACACTCTCGGCTACAGCAGCCACATTCTCGTCTGCGCGCACTGTACGACGACGACGGGGATCATGAATTTCAATTTATTTCAATTTCAATTTCAATTTATTTATTTCAAAGCGGGCGTACAAATAAGACTTAGTCTTTTATAGTACCTTAAAATTGGACTCTTATGTTAATTAAAACTAGAGCTTTCTTTTAACATTACTAAGATTAAATGAATAAAGTTTAAAAAAAAAAAAATACATAATATAAGTTAATAAAATTAAGATTTGATACATAATACTTTCTAGTTACTGTTTTATAAATGTTTAATTAAAGTGACTAAGAATTGCCTTTTTAAATTGTGATATTCCAATTATCTGCTTTATCGCCAATGGTAATGAGTTCCAGAGTTTAATGGCATATACTCTGGAACTCATTACCATTGTTGTCCACTAGTACGAATTTTCTGCACAAACTTGCGTACAGCAGGCGCGGTTGGTGCTTCATTTCGGCCAAAGCTTCTTTTCAAAAAATGCACTCTTTGGGCTGCACAGCACTCAATTTGGAAATATGTTTTCAATATTTTTCAACGTTGTTTAAGCGTAAAGCGACACATTTCGTTCCGCTGAGGTATGATACCGACTTTCTGTCGGTCGAGCAGGAAACAGCTGTCAGTGTCAAAACAACCTTTGATTTAAAAAGAAATCACTAGACAGCCCACTCTGTACCAGAGAAAATCGAATTCAAAATTTTAATTGATCAACCTCATGACATAACGATATAGAAGATAATTTTTGTGTGGACCAAAATCGCCATTAAAAGAACATGCTTTATAGAAATTTTGTTAAATATTTTTGCCTTTCCTATGAACGGCTTGTTTTGGCACCATGCCAGATCACTACATGCATACATTTTTTAAAAAATATAAACTGAGAAAAATTAAAAAAAAAAATGCAAAATATTTACTAAGGGCGACCTGACATTTTTAATTATGCATGACGACATCAAAAGATTTAAGGTACTAGTACGGTTTAGAATGCCAAAAAAACGCACGATTTTTGGAATTTTTTTCTCGGAAACCTTATTAGGTAATACGAGTAACATAAATTTTTTTTAAATAATGAATACATGCGTCAAGAGTACAACAAATTTTTTTTTTAATTTTCGAATTTTGGCCGAATTATAGAGGGCACCAACGTCGAGTCATCAAAAAACACATTGTCCCATTGCGGACAGTTAATCTCCGGATCTACTGAACCGATTTTCAAAAAACTTGTTGAAACTTGATTGATTTTATTTTTTCTAAGACAATTTACCACAATTTGACCAAAAAGTAATGCACAAAGAAAATGGCGACCCAAAAATGGACAACAAAATTGCCAAAAAAAAATTTGTTTTCAAAGCTTGTTTTTGACTTTTTAAACAAATTGTGGTAAATTGTCTTGTAAGAAACCTTCCTTTGTTTTTTTTTTTGTTTTAGTCCAGCCAATCCTGAGATTAACTGTCCGCAATGGGACAATGTGTTTTTTGATGAGACGACGTTGGTGCCCTCTATAAAAAATTTTTTTTTGTACTCTCGACGCATGTATTCATTATTTAAAAAAAATTATTGAAGATAGAAAATTATTTCTGTTTAAGTGGAGTGATTGAATGAAATTCAATTAAAAGCTCAAGTGACCTCAACTCCAAGGTGCGTTTCGCCCAGGTACGACAGTGGGCTGATTAGTTAGATCAGTTAGAGTAAAAAAAAATATGTTATTACCTAATAAGGTTTCCGAGGAAAAAATTCCCAAAAATCGTGGGTTTTTTTGGCGTTCTAGACCGAACTAGTACCTTAAGTGCCATAAAGCACTTCTGCGTCTCATTTACTGCGACATCACTCGACAGGCTTTTGATATTTATGAATTTTTAAATTTATGTTTTACAGAGTAACTTCAATTTGTATTTCGGTTACACTTATCGAACTCGGTTTTCATAAATTGTGGACATATTCTCACGGATTTCTCCGATCAGGTGATCATCTGGTTCCACAATAACACTTCGTCAAAGCCCGATATCGGATAGTTATCGGTTTAAGGAATCTAACGGAGGGCAAGGCACAGAAGTAACCAAACTTTGTTCGAGAGCTATTTCGTCCCGTTGAGATTAAATTAAGTCTAAGTTCGAATGAACTCCACTCTAATTTTGACGAGCGCAAGGCATTTTCAGAGAAAATTAATCACTGATTCCTTTTGCTGCTGTTCCCTGCATCTGCGACGACAGTGAGTGTTCTGAGAAATACCTAGCTTCGTTATGTAGCAACGATCCTGACTATATCATGTCTGGGTCTGCATATTAGATCAATTGTTCGGGGTTTATTTTAGGTAAGCCAAATCTTCCTAGATTATAATGCAGTTAGCTAAGCTATTTCAGCTGGGGTGTCAAAGCTCTTCAAATCCAGAAATCTCACCATAACTTCAAAACTGCTGCTGTACAGGACCATGGTCCTGCCAGTACTCACATATGGATCCGAGACTTGGGTGCTTAGCAAAAGGCACTCCGACCTCTTAGCTGCGTTCGAGAGAAAAGTCTTAAGGAGAATTGTTGGCCCCATATGTGAGGAAGGACGATTCCTCAAGATCAGGCTAGTTTTGAATCTCCACAATATCATTCACAACAGGTGTCCTAACTATCTGAGCGAAATAATTAATTATGCCCATTCCCAAAGATGTTTGAAACTAATTTTACCACGTTTCGCATACAGTATAGCGGAACGCTCATTTTACGTTTCTGCAATTCGTTTATGGAATGCTCTCTTCCAAATGAGTTGCAAAGTACTGCCGCGCCCACAGCATTTAGGAGGAAATTATTTTTGCACTATAAAAATCAAACTTAGGAACATAGAATTATCTTGCACATATCCTTTTTCTTATCTTTTTCTATTGTTTTTCTCTCTCTCTTTTTAAATACATACTTTGCTTTGTCCTATTTCTTAAACTTATCTATTTCTTCTTTTAGTTTTATGCAAATAATTTAAAGTTATATCTATACAATTATATTTTTGAATTCAGTTGTTTATCCTAGCTTTAAGAAGTATGTTTCATATTTTTGAATATTTAAAAAAACTATGTTACTTGTAAAACTATCGATACTCAAAAAGATTTTGATCTTAATGTGTCATTGTAAATTGAATGTTTCTTCGAAATAAATGAAATGAAAAAAATGAAAAAATGAAATCTACCTTGAAGCAGATATCGTGACAAAAATTAAGCTCGGTAGACTCCGGTGGGCAGGGCACCTAGCTCGCATGAGCGAATAGGAACTTGCTCGGAAAGTTCTTTGTGGTACATTTTATGGTAGACGACAGCGTGGTAGACCATGCTTGCGCTGGAGAGATGGCGTAGATCAGGACGCCCGAAGCCTTGGGGTGCGCAACTGGATGGCGTCGGCCATTAGAGTGCCAATTAATTTATTTAATTCATTATCATTCAATAAAAGACAGAGAATTCATGATTTCGACATTTCTAAATGTTTTTGTTTTTCGGGCATTTTTTGTCAATTTTTATTTGTTGTTTTAAACAATTTCTGTGTAGTATATTTAAATAATTTTGGCATTGTGCACATCTATGCAAAAAATGCTTTCTTTTAATATGTAATTTATGCCCCTTCGGTTTTTGTGGGCCGCGTAAAGTGTACCACAAAAAACCTGTTTGCCGTTTTATTATATGATAAAGAAATGTGTAACTTTATAGTACACATTATTATTGAAAATACAAAAAAGATCTTTACAATTGCATTATAATATAGCGTGGGCTACAAGAATCTTAGAAAAATTCCTCACTTTTACTATCAAGAATTTTCAATTATCAGATTATATTTTGTTCACATAAACAAGAAATTAAAAATAATTGGCAAGATGAAAGAAACGTCAAACGAAATGCTGATTCTCTTCGGTGCGAACGCTTCAACGAGATTTCGTAATCTTGTTGCTGAAATCCGAGATTTTAATTCGGTCTGAAAAGCCTATTATTGTTGTACCAATTTGGAGATTGAAGGGTGATGATAGCCGTATTCCGGTTCTGGTTTCGATCTTATTTTAGTTACTGGCTTGTTTTACTGATGACCAGAAATTCAACTTGAAAAACACTAGCAAACTTAGGTAACCGAAAAGACATAGATATGTACATACGAGTATATTTAGAGTCTTAGCAAAGATCCCTGAACTCCAAATTTGCGCAATCAGTTGTTACGACGTCATTAACCCCGTCCTTTTTGGATGGGAACATAACCTTAAAATCTTTCTTGATTCTCATTTTCGGGCTACTCTAGTCAGTGGGAGTCGAAAACGTCTCATTTTCATTTGGAACAGAAAGAATATTGACTAATATTATCAGATAGTTGATAATTTCTTAAATAAAATTGAGTTTAAAAGTACCAAATTTGAATATTAATCAAATATTAATTGATAATAATTGACAACCATAATAGGGGTGAATATAACCGTATGTGTGAATCGGTCGGTCAACCGCTGTACCTACGTCCAGATGATCTTCTTCGATTGGAGACCCTACTTTTTAGCAAAAGTTTTAGTAGAGGCCTTCTTAACCCTTTATTCAATATTAAGTTTCCAGCTAAATTTAGGGTCGAACACAACGCCTAGATATGTTGCAATGGAGGACGTGAGAGTGTTTGGCCATCGAGGTAAAGTTAAAGGGTGCATCTTAGTTTTGGTAGAAAATATAATCCTTTCAGTTATATTTTGATTGACTCCTAATCCACAACTCGCATCTGAGTTACTTACATGACTTAAAGCCATTTTTGTGATTTCATTTAACACAGTAGTCAACTTTTCTGACATCAATAGTACCAAACTATCTGCGGAACCACCATCACATCAAAGCTTTCCAACTAAAAGAGAACTTTATTCAAGACCAATGGCCATACGAAAGGGGCCAGAACTCCTCCTTGGGGTGTTCCTCTACTAACATGTTTAGTCAAGTTTTTAAGATCTTACTTATCTCGAATCCTTGTGTCGCTTGTGATGTAGTTTTCCACACTTAAATCAACGAGTGATTTTAGACTGGATTCTGCAAAGACGTTGTTGAAAGTTCCTTCAAAAGCTAAGAAGGTAGCGATAGTAAATTCTTTAAAGTTTATAGTTATTTCAATTGTACCCACAGTAAGGACCGTCTCCGTGGACTTACCTCCTTGGGGCTTTAGTTTTCTTTAGTTCCGAGTAGTTGTGCTTTTCTTCAAACAATAGTATGAAATAATAAATTGTAGGTTGGTTTTTGATTAGACTTCAATTACTCTAACTGACACCGCCTCTTGATTTCATACGAATATTAAACATTATCTAATAACATTGAACAGAATATAATACAAAATAAAATTAAATTTAAGTACGGTCGTAGCTTTTCAAATTGAATTCGACCGAGTCCTTTCATCATTATATCAGCAGCTGGTTGTGTATATATATTTAAATTCAACAAGTCCCTTTTCGATTGTATCACGAATAATGTGGTACCTTATTGCGACATGCTTCAATCGTTAATGCTTCTTTGGGTTTTCCACTGTATTGATGCATGATTGATTATTTTCATTAATAAATCGTTGGTTCATTTGGTTCGATACTCAGTTCACCAAGTAGTCCTTTGATCCATTCAGCTTCATTCATTGCTTCAATGACTAGTATATATTTGGCTTCTGTTTATGATTGACTTATTGGACCTTATTGATGTATCAACTAAATCACCAAAGAGCTTGAAAACAAATCCTGAAGTTGATTTAAAATAATTTTTGTCTCCGGCCCAATCGGAGTCAGTATATCCGATTAAGCGTTTTCGTTTTTGCGATACTCCAATTTAAAATTCAATATACCTTGTATGTATACAAGGAATCTGCTGAAGTAATAATTTGTTGCTGCACATAAATTCGGTCTTGTTATCAATGTTGCATATGTTAAACAACCAATTAATACACCCCCTTCCAATTTTAAACCCTTTCCAATGGGAGTTATTCAATTTGCACCCTTCTGAGTCCTTTGCGAAACTATCTGACTATTTCATGTAAATTTCTTCGTTCAAATGGCGTTCCGTTGAGAACTCCTCCATTTAGCAATTTAGCTACTGGTATCTTTCATTATAATCGATACCTTCTTTCTGAGGACATCCTTTGCCAACCAATCTGGCCTTGTATTTGTCAACTTCACCATTATCTTCACACTTGAGTTTAAAAACCTACTTGTTCGGAATAGCTTTGTGGTTTTTGGTAATTCACACAATGTCCATGTTTTGTTCCTAAATAATTATTCATACTCACATTGTATTGCCAATTTCCATTCCTACCAATCATCACGTATTATTGCTTCTTCAATTGGTTTTGGATCATTTTCAACGTAATCTTGTGCAGACAGTGCAAATTTCTCATCAATGCCCACTGAATCCACACGTAAGTTTAGTCAATTTGGTTTTTTACGCTCTGGTTGGTTCACTCTTTTGAATCTGTCTTTCTGGGTGAAGTGAATTTAACCTTTTTTCTTATCATCACCCCCAAGTTCTAAGCTATTTTCCGATGATGCCCCGCCAATGGATATATTGTGATAGTTGCCATCGTTGCCAAAATTAATAACCGCTTCTGAATTTAAAAAATCGTTGATTTTTACCCGATTCAAAATTGATTTTTCATCAAATTTGACATTTCTTATCTTATCAATATCCCATACTCGGTAAAAATTGTTCGAGCGCTACCATGCTTTCGGTTGTAATTTCTTGACTTTTCGGATGGAATATGATTGTAGCAAATTTAACAAAAATGCGTATGTTGGAAATATCAAGCTGTTGACCATACCAGAGTTCGGCTGATGTCGTGTTAATGAGTTGCTTCCCAACAGCGCTCGCCGGACATCGATTCTTGATGTTATTCGCTTCTAGAACCATCAACATGTGCCAGTGCCTTCTTTTAGAGGTTTCGATTTAACCGCTCAGCAATACCATTTATTTCAGGATACAGGATCAGTAATCAGGGCCCGATCTAGCTTTTTTGCCGCTCTGGGCAAAAGTATTATTTGCCGCCCATTAAAATCAAACCTTAAAAGGCATACAAAAGTTATTGCGACCGTATGTATGTATTGTTGGTATAATATTCAAATAATGTTAGTCTTCTGGGTACCTATCTATAAGCTGTATGTTTCTTCAAAAATTTCTCCGAAACTACTTATTATATCATCATATAATAAAACGGCAAGCATGTTTTTTGTGGTACACTTTTCTCCAAAAGTATTTAGCCGATTTCGATAAATTTTATATGGTTGGAAAGCCACAGTTACGGAGATGTGCAGAATATACTTGAGACACGCATTTACACACTGTGGGGCATTTTTGTTTTTGCACTATCGAACACTTTGCATATTACATAAAATAAAATTTAATTTAATAAATTTGCTTGAAAACACTGCCAATAATATAAATAATAAATAATAAATAAATTGGCACTCGAATTTCGAGAGCTGGGTCGGCTAGTTCAAATAATTGTTTGTTTTATACATACATTATGTATGTATGCTTCCTTAGATCGACTAATCAATAAAATGATACTCATACAGCCTTATTTACTAACTCGTTTTAGCGACGGAGTAAAGTTACTTTAGCGACTTTACAACGGCTCTAAACCTGAAAACCTTATTTATAATGAAAATGCACGAGGAATAGCGGTGGAATAAGCCTTAACTGGTTCATATGAGGTTTAAGGCCGTATTAGTATCTAAATGTCATTTTGAGATGACATCTTGTGAAATTTACAAAAAGGAGTGTAAGCAATTTTTTTTTCGTTTCTTACTAAGACAAAAAGGATAGATATTTTGCATAAATTATTTTTATTTTCCAAACGCTCTAACAGTTGTACGGTCTTGGGAACGCAATGTGGTTTGGTTGGTACATTCATTTATTGGATTTAAACTTTATACAATCCAATTTTAAATGTATCCAATTTCCAATATGCATACAATGATAATAAAATGAATAATAATGGAAATCAGCTGGGGTTTTTGTTTGTGTATAATAACCAGAGTTTTAGATTTGTGACTTTTTTTCCCAGTATATTTGACATAAGGAAGGCGTAGCTAATACGGCTAAGAAAATATATATTAAATAAGGATTTGTTTGACGTGGCGTAAACTCGAAGTAAGTGCTTCGGCTCGGTTTAACTATTCCGAGGTTGAACCCAGTATTAGTGAAAAATAATAAATAAGGCTGATAAAGTTTAAATCAATGAAAAAAAAAACAAATTTTTTATTAACTTCCCATAGGGAGTTATTGTAATCGGTCCGATTTGTCAAATTGGAATTTTTGACATTTCTCCACGTTTCAAGGTCCCTAGAGGCTATATCAATCATTTTTAGAGAGATGTCTGTGTGTGTGTGTGTACGTACGTTCGTACGTCCGTACGTTCTGGTACCATTTTTCGTCGTCGATATCTCAAGAACGAGTAAAGATATCGACTTCAAATAAATGTTGTTTAATAGATAATAACTTCGAAAGAGGCTGAAAGGGCGTTTATTAAAATTAAGTGAGTAGTTTTTTCACTATAACGGTTTAAAAAAAAAGTAAAAATTTTGGTTAGTTTCAAATATCTCACGAAAAAATAATTCTATTGACTTCAAATAAAATTTATTGTTATTTATTATAAGGTCATACAGATTTGGTATGAATTTGGCAAAAAATGAACATACCCTTATTTTTTTAAATAAAAAAAACTGAAAAAAAAAAATTTCATAACCCAGATATTCTAAGAACGGAAAACAGTTTGAAACTCAAAATAATTTTATTTTACGAAAAATAATGTGTTTGACAACTGGTGAAAATTTCAAAAAAAATCAGTTCTATTGAAAATTGGTAAAAATTGTTTTTCGACTCAAATTTCTCGAGAACTAGTAGTGATATTGACTTCTAATTTAGTTTATTTTATACATAGTATAATTTTGTACAATTGGTAAAATGTTGACAAATATTGAATTAATAGTTTTTTTTTTAAATAAAAAAAAACTATTAAAAATTCTAGTGAAAACTAGTTAATATTGTATTTGAAGTCGAATTTCTTGGGAATGAACACCGATACTGCCTTCTAATGTATGTTGGTTTATACATCGATACCTTCCCGTAAGAATGTATATTAAGCGACATTTCTAAAATTGTTCAGGAAACGGAATAAACGAAGAAAGTTCTAGATGAATCATAGTGTGCTAAGAGACAATTTTGGTTACTCTAAGTGACATCTAACAAAAGTTTTTGTTGCTTACGACAATGAGATCTTTATTAAGATAATACAAATTTCTGGGGGCAACATTATTTTAATGAGAAAACATGGCAGTTGATAAATTTTTTTATTTGTACTCTAGTTTCCTTTTCATGCATAATAGGTTGGCGAAACACAGGTCAAAACGTGCCCCTTAACATATAGTATATTTCCTCATCAAAAAGTCATTTTCGAAAAAAGGGTCGCTTAGTACATTCTTACGGGAAGGTATCGACATAATACAATTATTAACATATGGTTAAAATTTGACAAGTATCGAATTGACAGTTTTAACAAAAATATAAAAAAAGTGGTAATATTTGTTTTTCGACTAGAATATCTTGAGAACGAGCAATGATCTTGACTTTGCCATTATTTAAGTTATCAGTGTGGGTCGCACCCAGCCTCTTTTTTCAATTGATATCAAAGCCAATCCCGTTAATGGTTTTTGTGTCATGGTAGACCGTAGGTAGTTTTTAATGATTTTCAATTTAGAAAAGCTTCGCTCTCCACTTGCAACCGTTACTGGTAAGGTTAAGAGAATTCTAAGTGCAATACTTACATATATTAGGACCAAATCTTAAATCCGTTATAAATTTCAAAACCTTTTCAGGAGTCAAACGACTATCTAAAATCATGCACAACACTGACAACTCCTCAGAAAGTTCTAACCCATTTATATCAGAGGAGTTTTCATGGTGTTAAAACTACTTCAAGGTTTCTGCAATGGTATAATAATTCATCTTTAGGTAGTTTAATGTGCTCATTAATTTGGGAAAATCTTAACTCTAATGAGTTTATTGCTGCATCCATGATGTGAAAGAAAATACTTCGACCTTATATTTTTGGCAGGGATCAATAATTGGTTTTTCATCACATTCGTAATCAAACTGCCTCTTTTAAGAGCGGGCCCGATGTTTAGGCACATTTTCAAAGTCTAACATCTCGCTATTAATTTCAGCAGCTAAAGCTTTGGCGTTTTCACAAACTTGAGTAAAATACTCTTCTGATCGTGAGTGTTTTATCAATTTAATGGCAGAACTTAAAGCAAAATCCTTACCTTGCATTAGTTTAGGCCAGGCGCGCACTTTCAATTTTTAGTTTCGCGACTGTTTAGTTGCTAAAATGAATCATATGGACTTATATGGGACACCGCGCACTTAGAGCAACTCGATTCGAGTAACTAAAAAGTTTGTGTTTTGACACAAATTAAACGATTGCCTTCGAAACAGTTGAGCTGTTTTCTATAAGCGCAAGAGAGAAAGAGTGGGAGCGTGAGTAAACAGTTGCCAGTGCGCGGTTCTCTTTCAACTGGTGATTAAACTATTTGATTTCGATCACAGTTGCTAGTGCGCAACTAGCCTTCATCCCGTGCATAGGTATCCATGTCCGTGTTTTGGTAAACACTTTTCATCTCATATTTGGCCTATTTGATGTCTTAGTGGTTTTATTGCTTCGATATGACTTTCCCATCTCGTGTCACAAAGAGGCTTAAGGAACAGTCGGAATGCAATCGTTGAGCTTTCGGAGTAGGCCTTCCAGTTTTCAGTCTTCATTTTCTAGGTGGGGAATTCCCGGCGAAATGTGATAAAAACAAAAAGTGTTCCCAAAACAGTGCTTCCAGGAAATTTGTATTTTTGGTTTTGGCAATTCGCTGCTTGTGACTTGGATTTACATTTATCTAAATTTTAATTTTTAGGACTTGAGCAGTTTGTAAATGAATTGTTATTGTGCTTCTCGATCCCGATTTTGCCGCCCCAAATTTTTGCCGCTCTGGGCAATTGCCCAGCTTGCCCCACCCTAGATCGGGCTCTGTCAGTAATCCATCATCAGTAAATTTTACCAAATACAGGACAGGTTTTGAAAAAGACAGACAAACGTCAGAGTGTTTTCAATACTCGTGTCGATCAATTGTTAGCCCTTTTGTTAAACACACGATTCACAGAACTTGTTATCTGATGTATTAACATTGATTTTTGTCAATGCCATCAACCTTCTTCGTGTCCAAGACATTCAAATGGCTCAATCGTTAATGCCATAAATCCTGAGAAACACTTTTTAAATTATCCCCACCTGCAATACCAGCAAATATATTGTGTAATGCCATTTTTCGATGCATTCGCATAATCATCATCAAATACAATCATGTAACCTCTCTTCGTTAGTTTTCGGAACGACAGGAGATGGCATTTTAAATCTGGAACGCACATATTTACGTAATACATTTGGAATTTTTCTTACTGAAGAGTAACCCTTGTAGAATGTTCTTATTAAAATGCCTTATTGAGTTGCTGTGATTTTCTCATTCTTCTTAGTAACTGAAATATCTACTTCTTCGATGTCAAACAAATTAGAATTAGAAAAATTTCTTCATTTTTTTTTTTTTTTCATTTCCAACAATTGTTCTACAGTAGAGTCTGATTTTTAACTTTGACATCACTTTTTGACGATTTAAAAAAAAGGCTAACTTTGGTGTACCCTGATCCATGTTAAGGTCAATTAATTGTAGGGACGTCATTTTAGACTTTCTTAGTAGAAATATTAATCTTTTAAACTACGTTTAAATTGAGCTGATATGTTTTTAGGGTTGCCAGATATTTAAATTTAAATGGTTTTCAATTTTTCTTGTCCGAGCGAAATTTTGACTTTGAGGTCAATTTTTTTTTCAAAAAATGCGTAATAAACATAAAGTTTTCTTGTTTTTACCTGATGAAAAACAAAAACAATTGATTCATTGCAACCATTGAAAAATTACTCCTCTAAATCCTGCATTATACAACTTACCTAGTAGTAAATCAGGGTCAACCATATGAAATGCTTTTGTCATATCGATGAAGAGAGCCATTGTAGATTTATTACTATTTCATCTGCCTTTAAGTTGACTACATAGCCGAAAAATTGCATCTTCGGTTGATTTTCCTGAACGGAAACCAAATTGATTTTCGCTAAAAAATCTGTTTTTATTTAGGAAAGAAGTAATTCTCTTGATCATAAATTTTTCAAATATTTTTGAAAAAGTAGGAAGAATAGAGATAGGTCGGTAGTTAAGCATTTTTTTCCTATCTCCTTTTTACTTGCGACTTATAGGTAGGTACTATAAGGCAAGTTATGAATTCAAGATTTTGATCAAAGTTGACAGTACGATGATAGCGAAGACTAAAAAAGTAGGTCTCGCAATTCTTTATGTCTGTCTGTCTGTCTGTTCGACTACAGCCTAAACGGCTGAGCCGATTTTCTCCAAACTTGGTAGATATCATTTTTAATTCTTCCCCCCCCCCCCACACGTTTTTTCTTTTTTTTTAAGACCAAAAATAACAGTACCTGCTATACGATTTTTTTTTGGAAATATAATTTTATAAATATTTTTTTTCTCAAAAACTGTTTAGTCCAGTCATTTTAGGCATTTTAAGCCCCAATCAGCGGAAAAATTCCTAGTGAGCTGAATTTTTGTATACACCTTTATTACTATTATTATTGTAATGAAGATGTGAAAAATCGACATTGATATCGTGCCGGCTAAAAAAGTTATAAGGGTCAAAAGGTCACGAAAATCAGTTTTTCGCAAATATCTCGCTATCTATTGCTCAAAGGTCAATAAAGGTCATTATAAAAATTGTTTGTCGTGAAACTGTCTACAAAAAATGTCTCTTGCATTTTTCTGTAAAATTAACCGTTTTTGAAGTAGAGAAAACGACTAGAATGCACTCACATACGGTATTGTATACCGTACGGCGTATATCAAGGCGTAAACTCTATTGCTTTTTATTTATGTTTGTAAGTGTGACATATAGCGCTAGTAATACTAGTATAGACAGGACATTTCATGCCCGTGAATGCCTCAAAAAATGACTTAAATATGGCAAAAGTCCTAACAATAGCATTTTATCATTAAACCTAAAATGCTAACTTGGTAGATAGAATACCTCTCATACCAAAAATAGAGGACAGGTAAATAGGTAGGAACATGTGTTCAAGTAAAAGGATAATACTTTTCAACTGTAAAAGTCACCAGATGTAGATGGTATCTTTCCAGCTTTCTTGTAGAAGGGAAAAGAAAACCTTATGCCCTATCTCACTAATATTCTTCGTAGTAGCATTGCGTTTGGGTATATAGCAAGTATATGGAGAACAGGAAAGCTAATATTTATTCCCAAAATATAGAAAAAAGATACAATATTAGATGCGTTCTTAGACATAGAGGGAGCCTTCGACAACACATCCCACGAGGCTGTAGGCACAGCTTTTGTTTGGAAATGCGTACCCATCACCGTAACTAGATGGAAATGTTAGGCACTAAAAATACCTTTTCAAAAAGGAAAAAATGTAAAAAAAAATAATCACAACAAGCGGCTGTCCTCAGGGTGGTGTATTATCACCCTTGTTGAAGAGTCTTGTAGTGAATGAATTGCTAGAAAATCTTACCTCCTAAGGTATATTCTCCATTGGATTTGCTGATGATGTTGCTATCATAGCAGTAGGTAATCCAAAGAGGACTAACAATTACACGGAAATGGTGTCTATCTGTAGGATTATCAATAAACTCCTCCAAGACGACAATCATACCATATACAAGGAATAACTTCTGCCACATTTGAAACCTATCTATCTAGCTGGTGAAGTGATTGAAACGCAGAGAGGGGTAAAATATCTAGGAATTCTACCAGATAGTAGACTCCTTTTGAACAAACACTTAAAAGCTATAGTCGGGAAAGCCACAAAAGCCCTAATGATTTGCAAGAGAGATTTGCAGGCAAGTCATGCAGCGGCAAATCGAACATCCTTAGCTGGATATACATACACTATGTTGGTAAGGCCAATCATTACATATGGGGCGGTTGCATGGCACAAGAGAACCGAATTATCAAGAACAAGGAAAGCTCTAGAAAAAGTCTAAGGGCTCGTGTGTATCTGTATTACAGGAGCAATGAGAACCCGCCCTACCACAGCTATAGAGGTTCTCCTCTACCTATCCCCTCTACACGAGGCCATCAGAAGTGCGGAAATCCTCGAAACAAATATCATCCTAAGCATAATAGTTTCAGATTTCTGAAACTGACTTCCATATCATCGCAATATCACTGAATCTTGTTGAAGTCACAGTGCAAAAGAATTCTGATGACCTCGACTTTGGGAGCTGTTCTGTACACTATTAGGTCGACGACATACACAATTGCCCGAGTTAGACTATCTATTAGATCGCTGGTGTAAATGCTGAATAGAATCAGCGAGTTAACCGCTCACAGCTGAAGACCATTTTTAATATCAAAGATTGCGGTATTCAATTGTTAATGACACAGAAACTGAAGATATCGACAATGAATGATAAAAAAAATTATATACTTAAGTTAATTTTTCTGTATTTTTCTGTATTCAAATAAAAAATTATTCACTCGTAAATAAAAAAACCTCTGATTACATATCATGGATTATGCCTACGGG
Source organism: Chrysotoxum bicinctum (assembly GCA_911387755.1). Lineage (NCBI taxonomy): Eukaryota > Metazoa > Arthropoda > Insecta > Diptera > Syrphidae > Chrysotoxum > Chrysotoxum bicinctum. Next base: position 121,828,277 of record OU426989.1, on the reverse strand, counting down.
GTAAACCATGTAAAAAAAACGCGCCCTGCATTCTACCTCGAAGGTGGTGAGGAAACAAGTGCATCGTCATAATATATTCGCTTTCTCAGCGCTCTACGCCGAAAACGGTTAATTTTACAGAAAAATTCAAGAGACATTTTTTGTAGACAATTTCACGACAAAAAAATTTTAATAATGACCTTTATTGACCTCTGAGCAACAGATCGCGAGATATTTGCGAAAAACTGATTTTTGTGACCTTTTGACCCTTTTAACTTTTTTAGCCGGCACGATATCAATGTCGATTTTTCACATCTTCATTACAATGCCGTAATAAAGGTGTATACACAAATTCAGCTCACTAGGAATTTTTCCGCAGATAAAACCTAAAATGACTAGACTAGTTCGACAGATTTAAAAAAAAATTACAAAAAAATTTCATTTAGTTAAAGCTCGGTAATAATTGGAAAAAAAATTTCCGAAGAATGGTTATTGCGGGTAGATACCCCCCATCGAAGATTTTAATGAATTTTTTCTTTGTAGAGATACCAAATTTTTTTCTAAATTTTTTTTAAAAATATTGGCGCAAAATTTTAAAGAGTTCTTGTTTAAGCAAAAAAACCGGCTATACTTAACGCAGTCGTTTAGCTTGGAGACTTTGTCTAACTTTTTCATAATTTTAATCACGTTAGACAACTCTTCTAACCAATGTGGGTTTTACAACAGAACCTAAGCGAATTTGCGTTGAACAACCCTTAATTTGACAGATATATAACACACAACTACAAAAACACAAAAATTTACAGTCAAACCAAAGAATTTTTCGTGGAAAAAAGTACATTTTATATACTACCTCGGTGCAGATTTTGATTGTTATATAAGTTATTTACATTATTTTATAAATCGCAAATTCACCTCATAAAAACTCAATTTGTTGTTGCAAGGTAGAGATTCATTTAGCTATACTCGTCTCGGCGGGCGGCGTGTATACATAAGATATGTACATTTGTATGTGCAGATTTGTTAATCGTAGAGCACTTTCGTACGATTGTTTCGAATTTCTAATATTCAGTGATTCAGTCTATTTACAAAAAAATCGAATAAAACATCAGTAAATATTTTTTCTTCGATTTGCTTTGGTATGAAATTGACAATTGTCAATGGATAAAGTATACTTTTAAAAGATAAACTAGCTATTTGCTGCTGTTAAAGTAAGACAAGCTCTTTAACGTTAAAGTATAGTTTATGTCCTTTAAAATTAACAAAAAGTCAGTTCTCGTTTTATACTCAATATTTAGAGTCGACTCCCATTCTTAAATTGATTTAGAGTATGTTTTAAATGTTTAAAATTTTGCGCCATTGTATATAAAAGATTTTTTTTAAGAAACCACTACAACGACTTATAATTTTTGCCTGTTTTTGTCTATTACTACTAAAAATTAAAAAAAAAATTAATTTTATCCTTGTGAACAGTTTTCTGTAACAACATTCGTTTTTAAAATTCCTAGTCTATTAAATAGGAGCAAGTTCGTGCGACCCAGTCGTGCATTTTGTTTTTTTCTGGCGGTAAGAATTGTTTGGCACATCATCGCCCCCTTCATAAAACATTCGATTTTGTTCAAACAAATATATTTTTCCTCAGACAGTAGAAGTAAATTCAGTTTTGTTCTGTTATTTAAGGCCGTTGTATTCCTCCATTGTATACGTAGTTTGGGCAGAAGTTCTAAGACCACCATTTAATCGTGTGCCATTTCCCCGCAGTTAAATGTTACCTCAATTGGCTTATGATCTAAATAGTTTTTTTTTACTTCAAAATCAGTTATAAGGGAACTCCATTCAGCACAAGCCACACTATTAAATGCGACATTAAGTTTTCTCCTACAATATCGAGATTACAAAAAATTTCACAACCTTATGTCAAGATCGGCACTACAAGGGTTTTCGCCAACATTTCCCTGGTATCTAAGGGGGTAAAATTCCTAGCTGACCAAATCAATCGAAGAGCGCCATATATGCTTTACCTACGGCCTGGATGATATGGCTGTTCCAGTTTAACGTTCGTATCTACGAATCCTACTCGAGTATTGCTATGTTCGTTCGCTGGAATATGAAAAACATCAATAACTTTTTGATATAAAAAGACATTTAGTTTTTTGTAGAGAGTGACTCCAGATTTCGCAGACCACTGTTTTATTCATTAATCTTACTCACAGTCTTAATAATATCAACTCAACAGGTTTTCACTACCGTCACCAAATAGGTGCTCATCGCAGTGACGAATTAATTTAGGAGCTTCATTCTCATACTCGTAAGTTTAAAAAAAAAGTTGCACCCAGTATTGATCCTTGTGGAATTCCACAGTACAGGGGTAGAGAGTCAGAAACCTGGGGCCTATTGCACCAACTACAAATTACAAGTACAAATTTGTAATTAAAAAAAATTACATATGAAAAAAACTCGATTTTTACAAATTTGTAAAAAAAAAATGCTTGTAATCACAATTTTGTAAGATGGTGCAATAGGCCCCTGATCTTCAACGACAACGACTTCGTGTCTTCAAGAAATATAGAAAAAAATTAGCTTCACTGATTCGGGAGAAAAGTTTCAATAGTTTCTTAAGCCAAGTACGCAAATCGCGCTAAGTCTTGTCTCCCATACAAAATTCTCTCTTAGCCGAGAGGCACGCTGCTCCAGCTTAAAAATCAAAGTTTCTTTTCGAACTGTACGTATGTAACTTATCTGTCAAAATTTAGCGCACGAAATACGAGTAGTTGTCTGGCACATTTATTCTCGAGCTAAATTTCAATTTCAATTTGAAATGGAATAATATTTAGAAGAATTTTTGGTGACGGAAGTCTTAAAAAGAGTCTTGAATTAGCAAAAATCACTCATAACTCATAATTCTCATTCATTCCTATTCATAATTTTTAATAAATCGAAATCAAAAAATTCTTTTAAGTCTTTGAAAAAAAAATTCATTAAGAGCACAGCTGTTTTCTGTGACAAATTCTCCACAAGGTTCTAAGGTCAAAATTTAGCTTGGATTTTAGCTGATGTTTGGAGAAAAATGTTGGAGATAAAATTTGGCGCGATCTGCGTACCAGGCTTTACACATGACATTGTATCCAATGGCGCAAAATTTTAAACAGTTCTCGTTTAAGGAATTAAACCGGCTCTACTTAACGCAGTCGTTTAGCTTGGAGACTTCGTCTAACTTTTGCATAATTTTAAACACGTTAGACAACTCTTCTAACTGATGTGGGTTTTACAACAGAACCTAAGCGAATTTGCGTTGAACAACCCTTAATTTGACAGATACATAACTCACACAACTACAAAAAACACACAAAAAAAGTAAAAAGAACAGACAACTTCAAACCAAATAATTTTTCGCCGAAAAAAGTGCATTTTATATACTACCTCGGTACAGATTTTGATTTTTTATAAGTTATTTACATAATTTTAGATGAAAATAAAGTATAAATCGCAAATTCACAGCATAAAAACTCAATTTGTTGTTGCAAGGTGCAGATTCATTTAGCTATACTAGTCCCGGCCGGCGCGGCGGCGGCGGCGGCGCGCGTGCATTCATAAGATATAATGTACCTACATACATTTGTATTTACAGATTTGTTCATCGTAGAGCCCTTTCGTACGATTGTTTCGAATTTATAATATTCAGTTATTCAGTCTATTTACAAAAAACATATTTAAAAAATCGAATAAAACATCAGTAAACATGTTTTCTTCGATTTGCTTTTGTATGAAATGACCACTGTCAATATGGATAAAGTATACTTTTAAAAGATAAACTAGCTATTTGCTGCTGTTAAAGAAAGACGAGCTCTTTAACGTTAAAGCATAGTTTATGTCCTTTAAAATTTAACAAAAAGTCGGTTCTCGTTTTATACTCAATATTTAGAGTCGACTCCCATTCTAAAATTGATTTAGAGTATGTTTTAAATGTTTAAAATTTTGCACCAATGCCTTTAAATATTTTAAAAGTACCCAAATAGTTACTTTTATTTTCAGTTAACGCATTTCCCGTTCAGTATTTCAGTATTTGCACTATTTTAAGGAATTGGAATAATTTTGGAGTGCTTCCATTGTGATTTCGTTTAAGCCTCACGCTTTTTGGGCTCTAGAACTAAAACTGTATACGTAAGTAATGCTTTCGCAAGAAATCGTATGTACTCGAGATTCTACCGCATTTCAGTCTGTCTATGTGTTGCATTCCAAAATTTTTGTTAAAAATGTTTAAAAAAAAGTTTATATTTTAAGAAACCGCTACGATTTTTTATTTTTTATTGCATAAATTCATATTTGCTTGGCAATCTATTTTAAGCTGTCACTGCTTAAGAAGTTGATTTATCTACTTAACATATAAAAGATAAATTAAGGGATTTTCAGTTAGAACAGGTAGATGTTGAAATGGAATAAAACAAGCTGTGCGTAAGGTTTTAACAAAATTTTTTTTTTATTGGAAAGGGCCATGTATGCCATTATGTATTAAATATGACATCTTTCAAATGCTCGTCTCGGCTTCTTACGATGGCAGTGATTCGAGAGGTAGTTTTTTAATTACTCTTCCGTATAGATAGTAGTACCCTTGGGGTCCCCTCGATTACACGTAACGCACACAGGAATTTTTAAGAATTGTAAGTCACCTGTTTCTCTTCGAGCTGTTGCACCACCAAATTAAAATTTTACTTCCGCATAGATGCAGCTGAGTTCAAGCAATGGCCTATGTAACGTTCATATGAATGGCTTCGGTCGATAGCTTAGATCTGCGACTTCAGAAAACATGACCTTGCTGGCCAATTCACGTCACACCTGCGAAAGATAACCTTACCCTGAAATCGTTCATGCCCAATGTCAATCGTGTGTTCCGCTTTTTAGGACGTAGCGCCGCCTTTCTGGAACCACATATCCTCTCGGTCCATATGGTCCAATTTAGGCCATAATGAATTAATTATTATCATCCTTCTGTAGCGCTCGCCATTGGCAATGAACGCGTCACGAACTTTTCGAAACACTATGGAAAAATAACAGTGTCAGTCCAAAATCTACACCAAGCGGTAACTTTTATGAGGATGCATTGTCATCTGGTGAGTCTCGTGTAGGTTGGTGGAATTGTGCTTTTTACCACAGCGATTCATCCAAAAATGCGCCTCATCGCTAAAAATGGGGTGCTTTTCCAAATGCTACGAAGTGCTGTCAGTGAACAAATTCTATAGTAATGAACTTTGACTTCGTGAATTCAGTTTGGCCCGACGCAAAATTCCCAAGTTGAAGTCCATGAAAGGACGTGTTGTTGCAAAAGGCCAGGAGTCAACTGCCTCGGTTTATGCTCTACACTTTTACGGTTTAAAATAATCCAAAATACAAACACGAAAAATGCCTCCATTGTAATTCATTGTACATTTGTGATTCGCTTAACAAACTAACTTTGCTTATTTACTCTCAACCTTCGCAATTACTGTGAAAATCCTATGTAATGCACTAATGTAATTTGTGAAAATAATTTCAATGTTTGTGTTAAAGGTATTCAAGCTTTGGGACGTATAATGTGTTCAGAGCAGTTCAAAGAGCTGTCTTCCATCTCTGGGATTTTTTTTTCTCATGCATCCGCCCTCTAAAAATGATAAACTAACACATGTTGCTCAAATGTCTTTTTCATAGGATTTGTTGGGTTTCGTTTGATAGACGTCGTTAATGTTACTACACATTAAATAGGATCAACACGGCTAGAACTACAAACAATCTCTGTTACTCATTCACACATCTCTGGAAAACGAAAATTTAATTTAAAAATAAATTAACCCTGCTGCTGAGCTGCTACTGGCAGCCATATACATATGAGGATTAAAGGAAAGTTTCATTGTTTACAGGAAATTAAAATGTGCTTGTTTTTGCTCCCACAAGGTGTATGTAAGTATTTCATGCATATTCTTTGGAAAATGGATTTTAAATGGTAACTTATTATTAAAGTGAGTGGTTATTCGTTGAAATATGCGTGAAATTTGAGTTTAATATTCCTTGGGAAGGACTGTTTTTTTAATTAAAAATTTAACCTCTTGTTTTTAAACAAAAATACAATTATAATTAAATGGGAATTACAAAAAACACAATTCCATTTGAAGTAGTCGTTTCAAAATTCAGTTTCAAACGGAAACCCTTGAAAAATAAAATTAAAACGTAAACTTACAATTTGAATGAGTGCTTTTGTTCCTTAGTTCAAATGAGCCCCTGTGTTTTTGACTGTTTCCTAAATCTAATTATCTTAATCAAAAAAATATGATTGTATTTAAAAATTTTCCAAAGAAAAGACCTTTTTATTGAGAAAACCTCGTTACTCAAAAATGTTCGGCTGCAATGTACTTTATAAGTGGTATATACTTTGGCATAATAATTAATGTGTGAGACTCTCATGCAACAGGTCTGGGTTTGATTCCCATTCGCTGCAGAAATTTGTTTGAGAGGGTCACGAGTCAATTAATAGGCCTTCTTATCTGCCCTGCCAGGACTCGCCAGAAAATTGAAGGTCCCTTCGATGTCTATTTATACGCACACGGGAATAGTTGAGTATTGTAAGTCACTTGGTTAAGGCTGTCTGAGGCCCGTTGGTTTCATATTTATTCATTAATTCTTTCAATGAATTCCACATTCGAGTAGTACTGTTGAAAAATAAATCTCCGTACTTGAAAGTACATCCGAAGTTTGGAGTTTTAACAACAGAAGAAAGAATATAATATGTATTTATGTATAAGTAAATGTCATGACTTAAAACTTTCCAATAAAACTTGTATTGATCAGTTCAAAAGGTATTTTCGTATCCAATGAAGAAGAGATTCATCAATACAAATGCACACAATTTCTCTAAGATATCTTGATGCTAAACTCTATCAAATGCTTCTGAAACAAAGTGGAATAATCTCCAAAGCGGTGTTAAAAATTGTGTTACTGTTCGGATCACCAGTGGACCTACACCTGGTTTGAAAGCCATACTACTGTTCATCATTACCAACCTTCTATTTTTCAAGATATCAGCGTTCCCATGACCATAGAAAGAAGGAACATATTTCCAATTAGTCGACAGTAAAATTGAGAAAAGATTCGCTTTTCTTTTGAACAAATGCAGTCTTTGATCCACACGGAATGAGACCAGTACCAAAGTATGTTAAACGTGGACATATTAAGGCTCAATCATAAGAAAAGGCATTGACGAATTTTTGGAAATGAAGATTAAAGTTTTAACTCTTTTCTAAACGAGGAAAAATGGCTCTAGGACGAACTTCGACTACTTCTGTTCCGTGCCTCCGTTGGACTCCTTAGATCCCCATCTAGCGGGCTGAGGGCATTGACGGAAGTTTACGGTACAGGGGGCCGGATGATCGATCACTCAATGGGATTGGATATTCTTTCAATACCAGTCATCAAGCTGCCTAGCTGGGCATAGTGTACATGGTATCGGATGAGTTTCCTGGGGCGGTTGAGTGAGTGATCCGATTTCCGGATGATTGTGCAAAAGCATACACACAATAAGAGATATCAAAACCTACTAGATCCTTTCATATTTTTTAACTTAATTCAAACTGGATGACTCCATGAGACGTTCACAATTTCCTATATCAATTCAGTCTACAGTTTCATACGATTTATGCTATCAAATTGGTGCAGTTCAGCGTTAATAGTACCAAAGGGCTCTAGACTCCTGAAGTAGTCGCCATTTCCACCTATCTACCTACCTCTTATCCCAGTATTAAAATTATTTCCTTCAAATCCAATAAATTGGTTTTAAATAATAATTCATTGAAACGCTAGATTCTTCATGAAAGCATATAATTTCATTTGTTATCGTTTCAGATATTGCGGGTCAGGTTCTGCAATAAATTTAAAGGGCATTGTTAATGGCACTTCATATTTCATATTATGTTCTTACCAGCCAACAGGTTCCAAAATCCGGAAAATAAATAAATAAAATAAATTTGGTGGAGAGCAACAGCTCAATGAGGGTTCTCTTAGGACCTAGTGACTTAACCCTCAACCATTCCTTTGTGCGTGTTTGCAGAAATGGAGGGGACCTTCGATTTTCTGTCGATTCCGATCTAATGAGCAGCTCTTTTCATTACAAGAGGTACTTTTAGACGATTTGTAAATTCCTCGCAAGAGGAAGTACACCACTGAAAATCTTTTTTACAAGTGCTAAACATCGAGCCCAAGACCTACTGCATGACAGTCCAACGCACTAAGCATATGCCAAGGGGTAATACAAAATCCATGTTTTCCAACTCTTATAAAATTCACAACAAAAATTGTATTTTTACTGCACTGAATTATATTTTTCCAGACGAATTTCAGACTTTTTAGATATTAATGTCCGTGTCCGTAGTCAGAATTTTGAATCAATAAAGATGAAGAAAATTAGAATATTACTTCTGCTTATGTGGAGTGAAACATTTTATTTCAATTAAGACATGTAATTTTTAATTTTTTTACTTGCGACTTATAGGTACTATAAGGCAAGTTATGCATTCGGAAAAAAAAAATCGAACTCGAGATTTTGATCAAAGTTGACATTACGATGATAGCGAAGCCCAAAAATGTAGGTCTCGCAATTCTGTCTGTCTGCCGATTTTCTTATAGATAAATAGATAATAGATAATATTTTATTGAAGTAAAATCCCTGTGCAGGGACGGGTTAGAATATTCCTGCAGCGCCTCCCCGCTTGTCGTAAAAGGCGACTAAAGGAGTAAATACATCTAGGCCACAAACAGCAAGGTGAACCTAGCGACACGTAACACCTATAAACTTTCCCAAAAGTGTGCATGCCAGTCCCTGGGTTGGCACGACTGGAGATCACCGGTGCCGTAAAAGAGAGATCAAATACAAAACTGGAGCATGCACACGTCGATACTTACAACGGATTTTGTGAATTCAAGCATTATGGAAGTACTCGTCCAAAATGACACTACCCCGCCAGGCACTACCATTGTTACACATGGTACTGATCCTGGACCGAGCAGCAATGCTCGGGTCAGAGCTAGACGGATTCCGGGGGCTAGCAAAGTAATGCCGCAGATTATACAAAATCTGAGAGTTGCGAGTTGGAACGTTGGCAGTATGACAGGTCGAAGCTTCGAGATGGAAGAGATGATGAAAAGAAGGCGAGTGGACATCTTATGTGTTCAAGAAACAAAATGGCGAAACACGGGAAACAGAGCCCGTTTCTTGGATACGAGGACAAAAAACTATAAGATGTTCTACTATGGAACGGAAAAGGGTAAAAACGGAATCGGAATCATTCTTGCAAAACATCTATTAGGCACCGTATTGACCATTTCGAAATCCAGCGACCGTTTGATGTCCCTTAAATTGGTGATTAAAGGAAAGTTGTGGAATATTGTCACTGCATATGCTCCCCAAATTGGATGTGAGCAGGTGCAAAAAGATATATTTTGGCTAGACTTTCACAATCTACTTAAGGACATCCCAAAGGAAGAGTTTTTGTTCGTGGGCGGAGATTTGAACGGACATGTCGGGAAGACAAACGAAGACTATGAAGATTGCCATGGAGGCCTCGGATACGGCACCAGGAACCCTCCTGGTGAAGACATCCTCAGCATGTGCAAAACATACGGTCTTATCGTGCTAAATACCATGTTCGTCAAACAAAGCCGACACCTGGTCACTTACAGCAGTGGTGGAAATGAAACCCAGATTGATTACCATTTGGTATCTAGTTTCATGAAACCCCGGGTAAAAGATTGCAAAGTGATACTAGGAGAAGCGATCGCCCACCAACACCGTCTCCTACTGACAGAATTTTTTATGGAGACAGTGAACGACAACAAACATACAAAAACTTTTGGGAAGATCAAATGGTATAATCTGGATAAGGAAAAAGGCGAAGCTTTTATTTCGAATATGCAAAACGTTCTGTATAACAACACCGATATAGTTCGAAATGAAGAGAGTACAGCACAAAGTATGTGGGATCTCCTACAGAGAACTTGCAAAGAAAAAGCCAAAACACTGTTAGGGGTTTCAAAAGGACACAACCAACAAGGCAAAGAAACATGGTGGTGGAATGATGAAGCTAAATCAGTTATAAGTAAAAAGAAAATGGCTTTCAAGGCTTGGTCGAAGTGCCCCTCTAATGATACAGAGCAAAAGTCACGCCTCGAAGTGGAATATAGAAACTGCAAGAAAGAAGCGAAGAAGAAGTGCGCCCAAATTCAAGCAAAGAATACAGAAAACCTGTATCGGGAGCTGGATGAAATTTCTACCTCGACCGCTGGTGCTATTCAAGAGCTACGGCAAAACACGAATAAGGGCGCAACTATCTTCAAAATAGCCGCTCAAAGAAGAAGAAATGCCCAGGAGATTTGTTCGCCAAAGTTCATTAACAATGCTCAAGGCCAACTACTTGTGGAAGACAACGAAATTCTTCACAGGTGGCGACAGTATTGTGACGGACTTCTAAACGAACAATTTCCAAGGCTATACTTTCCAATAGCTTCACCTAACTTAAGCGAAGTATCCGACGTCACAGTCGAAGAAGTTAGTGAGGCGGTAAAATACTCCAAAAAGGGAAAAGCTGTTGGCCCAGACGAAATACCCTCAGAGTTTTGGAAAAAGATGGGAGACATCGGGTTTAGATGGCTCATGATTCTTGTCTCCAAACTTATACGAGGTGATCGCATGCCTAATCAATGGAGGGAAAGTTACCTTCTTCCAATTTATAAAGGAAAGGGTGATACTCGAAGCTGTGATAATTACCGTTCGATTAAGCTGATGTCACACACCATGAAGATCGTTGAGCGAGTCTTGGGTAGCCGACTGCGAAAAATAATTAGGCTATCTGATGACCAGTGCGGGTTTGTCGGGGGTAAGTCAACCACGGATGCAATCCAGAGTATAAGAATAATTATGGAAAAACATCGGGATTCTTTGGAGGATTTGCATGTCGTATTGGTTGATTTTGAAAAAGCATTCGATCGGCAACCACGAGATCTAATATGGGTGGCCCTCAGGCAACGAGGAGTTCCAGAAACCTATGTGCGGATAATTATGGACACGTATGATGGAGCAGTTACTAAAGTAAGATGCGCAGCTGGAGTCACCGAAGAATTCGAAATCACAGTAGGTGTACACCAGGGAAGTGTCTTGAGTCCCCTGCTCTTTATTACAGTTCTTGATTACCTGCTTGAAGGCAAAGTGACGGATCCAAAAGTACATCAGTTATTCTTTGCTGACGATGGAGCCATCATAAGTGAAGACCCGATATCCCTACAACGAGCACTTGACGTATGGGTGGATGTTTTAGAAGGAAGTGGGTACCGCATAAGCGCGAAAAAGACAGAATACCTATGCTGCCCATTTTCTGATCCACACAGGCCTACTCCAGACATTTATTTGAATGGAGTAGTGCTTCCCAAGTGTGAAAAGTTTAAATATCTGGGGTCTATGATAAATAACGAAGCTACTTGTGATGACGATATCAATCATCGCGTAAGCGTAGGGTGGATGAAGTGGCGGGAAAATTCTGCTATCTTCTGTGACCAAAAAATGCCCCCTAAGCTGAAAGGAAAGCTCTACACTTCAGTTGTGCGTCCAGCACTCACATACGGTTCACAATGTTGGACAATGTACAAAAAGTATGAGAGTAAGCTAACGGCAGCTGAGATGAAGATGCTTCGTATGACAGCAGGAGTTACAAAGCTTGATCGAATTAGAAGTACGAAGATCCGAGGAAGCCTTCATGTTAAGAATACCATTTCCCAAAAAATTGAACACGACCGACTCAGTTGGTATTGCCATGTTCAAAGGAGAGATCCTGAGAACCCCGTCAAAAAGGCAATATCATACAACGTTCCAATTCGAAATAAAAAGAAAGGTAGGCCTAAACACTCCTGGTACAAACAAATGCAAAAACACCAGCATTCAGTTGGCCTCAGAAATGGAACAATACAAAACCGGGAGGCTTGCCACCGATTTCTGAGGTCAACCCGGCGAACCCCACAGGCGGATCACTAGTGTGAAGCAGATACGTGGGAGAGTTATGATCCCCTCGACATCGAGATCATAACAGCGCCGAAGAAAAGGAAGAAGAAAGATTTTATTGAAGTAAAACTTCTTTTCCGGCGTTGGGGGTAAAAAATGTTCTATACAGCTGTCAGTGATATGTCAAACCGTCACGCCATCCGTCAAAGCAGCGACATGTTTTTATCATGTGCAAAGTAAAACATGAAGTTGAATACGATTAAGAATTTACATATTTCAAACGGCTGCATTCAAAGATAAACATAAAACTATAGGTTCAGACGCGCAATGGCTATGCAACCGAATAATTATTGACAAGCATATTGCAATCTAAATAAATTTTACCAACACCTAACCCTCGCATACAAAGTACTGGCCAAAAAGTTGGGTATATCCACTACCATTTGTATTCTTGCTGTCATAGACGGCATGCCATATGACCATCAGGTTGCCTGAAAGTTTTGAAATTATACTTTTTAATAATATTTATTCGCTTAATCGCACACGCCACGGGCATTTGTTTTGGTATTTATAAATTTGAACGTCACCCGACTAATCAATCAAATACTTTAATAATTAATTTTACAAGAGTGGCGCTGTCAGTGTACTTGCTTTCCAAGTTGCCTGGATACTGAATTAATGCCAGGTGACTACTAAGTTGCTCGGGTTTGTACGGGTTAATAAGAAATGCTTGTGTACATTACAAGATTACAACATGCTTGCCAATACTTGCACGTGCAGCCCTAGGGTAATACAAACAAAGCGAGGCAACTTGCTTGTCAAATGGCATGGGAGTTTTGTACTTTTCTTCTCGATTTCATTTAAGACTAGGCGTGCACATTCAATTTTTTGAAGTAAAACTTCTTTTCCGGCGTTGGTGGTAAAAAATTATCTATGCAGCTGTCAGTGACATGTCAAAACGTCACGTTATCCGTCAAAGACAGCGACATGTTTTTAGAATACAAAATGTTTGTTCGTATGTTATAATCTTACAGAAGCTTTGCTTGAGGAAAAAGAAGTTTTACTTCAACCGCGCGTACGTCAGTACACACAATCTTTTTTTTCAATTTTAAATTCATTTACAAAATAGTTTTCCAATTTGTTTTAAGACATGACTATTGAAAGCCGTATGCCCAAGTTTGACAAAGTTTTAAAAATAGATATCTATGTTAATATTTAAAAAGATTCTGTAATAATAGCTCTTCTATATTTTAGTGCATTTTGACAATATTTGTGTAGGTTGTTCCAGTCAGCTTTTCAAATCCAGAAATCTCACCATAACTTCAAAACTGCTGCTGTACAGGACCATGGTCCTGCCAGTACTCACATATGGATCCGAGACTTGGGTGCTTAGCAAAAGGCACTCCGACCTCTTAGCTGCGTTCGAGAGAAAAGTCTTAAGGAGAATTGTTGGCCCCATATGTGAGGAAGGACGATTCCGGAGACGGTACAATCATGAACTGTACGCAATCTACCTTGAAGCAGATATCGTGACAAAAATTAAGCTCGGTAGACTCCGGTGGGCTGGGCACCTAGCTCGCATGAGCGAAGAGGAACCTGCTCGGAAAGTTCTTTGTGGTACATTCTATGGTAGACGACAGCGTGGTAGACCATGCTTGCGCTGGAGAGATGGCGTAGACCAGGACGCCCGAAGCCTTGGGGTGCGCAACTGGATGGCGTCGGCTAGAGACCGGGATAGGTGGAGAGACTTGTTGAAAGAGGCCAGGACCGGAACCCGGTTGTCGAGCCGATGATGATGATGATGATTCCAGTCAGCGTCGTTCAAAATCATTTTCATGTCGGATTCCTCCAATACAAATTTCTCAAAAACCTGCAACCTGAACTCTCGTAAAACAGGACACCTTCCCAGGAAGTGATAAACGTTCTCCCTTTCTCTACGATTGCAAAGCGTACAAAAGATAGGCAAATCTTCTCTGTGTGGGATGAAGTTTAAGTCTGACATTTCTCCTCTGATTTTTTCATCGACTGCTGTAATCAAATTACCAAACTCTTCTTTCCGTTGGGGTATATTATCGATGGTTATTCGTAGGGTGCATCCAGAGAATTCTGATAATGACTCCCATTCCTCGAAAAACAGTATTTTCTTCTCTATTGCATAACGTGCTATGCGTTTGGTCAACCTTTCTCCGTTGAAAGACATAGTTTTTGTAATGAAGTCTAAATGTAGTTTCAATGTTTCTATAAATATAGGTAAAATTCCGGTTTCAACGAGCAGCATACTGTTTGGGGAAGACTGCGGTAGCTTGAAAACGCGTTTAAGGAAAATTCGAAGGAGTTTTTCTACTGAATCATATCGTTCACAGCCCCACACTTGTGCTCCATACAGCATTATTGATTTGGAGACTACCTGAAAAATCCGATATTTTATTTTTGGACATATATGTCTGTCTTTCAGGCCGCACTTATAGCTGATTTAGCTGCAGAAAGTTTTTCTTGGAAATGATGCTCCATGTTCATATTGCTGCCAGTATTCATACCCAGATATTTATATGTCTTCACTGTTTCAATTTCTTGACCATCAAGAAACCACTTTTCATTTCCTGCTGTACCGTCCTCCGCCTCTTCTAAAAACCATCGTTTTTGATTTATTTATATTAATTTTCAGTCTCCACTCATCGCAATATTTTTTGAGCCGATTGATCATACCTTGTAAGCGCTGTGGTGTATCCGCAAACAAAACCAGATCATCTGCGTACAACAGGACTTTTATAAGAATCCCACCAATCCTTACCCCACCAACCAGATAATCTGAAACGTCGTCGATAAACAAAACAAATGCTTGTGGGCTTAGGTTACATCCTTGTTTGACGCCAGTGACCGTTTCGAAAAAATTGGATAGTTGATTTCCGTCCCAAACCGCCGAAGTCGTCTTTTCGTATATCCTTTCAATCAATCTTCCAAATTATCTTGAGATACCTATATTATATAATTTATAGAAAAGTGCACTTCTGTCCACCGCCGTATCGAATGCAGCTTTGAATCGACAAAAAATGCATACAATTTCTTTTTTCTCTGATAAAGTTCTGCGCTATGGTATTGATAATGAAAATTAGGTCAATTGCCGATTTTCTTCAAACTTGGTAGATATGGGTTTTGATTTTTTTCCCCCACACGTTTTTTTCTTTTTTTTTTATGACCAAAAATAACGGTACCTGCCATACGAATTTTTTTCGAAATTTTATAAATATTTTTTTTCTCAAAAACTGTACCACAGATTAAAAAAAAATCAAAAAATTTCATTTAGTAAAGGCTAGGTAATGCTTGAAAAATTTTTTTTTTTTTGTTTTTGATTTACTCAAAAACGGTACGACCGATTTTGATCATTTTTTTTTTATGTTAAGGCTTCCTAGCAGTTTAAATATTACTGTGTATTCAAATTTTCAAAACAAATTTTTTTTTCCTTTTTTAAAAAAAATTTCAAATTTTTTTTTGGAAACTCAATATTTCAAAAACCCCATGCTCGATTTTTTTCAAACTTGATAAATAAAAGTTTTTTTTTTAATATAAATTATAAGATGTAAGAAAAAAAATTATTTTACCTAAAAATAACGGTGCCCTCTATACAAATGTTAAAAATAGTTTTCGAAAATCGTATTTTTCTCGAAAACGGTTCCGAGAATTTTGCTGAAATTTTTTTTCTTTTGATTAATTTTTACGATCTATAATCAAATAAAAAAAAATTGAAATCAAGATATTAGTGACTGTATTTCAAATTTAGAATTTTTCATTGTCGACAAAACGGATTTTAATTAAATTTTCTATGGAGAAGCTTCTAAAAAGTTTAAAAAACTTTGCATTTCAAAACTTAAAAAAAGAAAATAATTTTTGAGTTTTTGAAAAAAAAATCTATTTTTATTTTTTTTTGAAAATTCGATATCTCAGAAACGGTTCGATATTTTTGTTTGTAAATTTAATTTTTATTTGAAAAATAATAAAAACTTTAAATTGACGTACCTAAATTTTTTCTTATAAACGTTTTAAAAATTTTGTATATAAGAGCTTATTTTTTTTAAGAAACCAGTACAGACTTATAATGTTTATTCTTGCATCAGCTGATATTTGCTTGAATTAAATGGCATCCTGTGTTTAGCTCCAACTACTAAAGGAGTTATTTTAGTCTATTTAAAAATGAATTTTATGTGTATGAACAGTTTTTCTCTAATAACATTCATTTTTGACATTCTTAGTCTATTACATAAGAGCAAGTTCGTGCGACCCAGTCGTGCATTTTATTTTTTTTTTATTTATTTAAAATAAAATGCACGACCAAAAGTACTTTGGAACTTAAAATATTTTTATAAATATTTTATTTAAAAAAAAACGCTCAAATATTCAAATTTCTACAAAAATGTAAATTTATGCAAACAAAGTTTGAAAAATCATTTTATTATTAGATTATTTTCTTATATAGGAAATTTTTTTTAATTTTTCTAAAAAATATTTGGAATATCAAATTTAAGTATTTAATAAAATACATTTTAGGAAATAAATTCAAAATTTGTGATTGGTATACAAACTTTGGTCAAAATTTGTTGGAGCCTTTGATGAGAAAGTCTAAAATTGGAAAACGATTCAATGGCAGGTACCGTTAGTAAATTTTGTTCTTAAAATGGAGTATTCCAAAATTTAGTACAAGCATATTGTATCGTTTTTTTATCAAAATCGCTAGAGTCATTTTCGACATATAAAGTTTCTTTTTAAAAATGCAAAAAAGTGAACAAAGTTTTTCCATGTACTAATATTATGGCTTTCATAGTAAGAGCAAACATAACCATTAATTATGTTGAGATCGATGGCGAGTTGATGTTCGTGAATTGAGTCTCACACCCTCGGCTACAGCAGTCACATTCTCGTCTGTGCGCACCGTACGACGACGAGGATCAAGAGTGTTGCACACTAGCATACTAGACTCACGAACTTTTTGCACAAACTTGCTTACAGCAGGCACGATGGCCAAAACTTCTTTTTAAAAAACGCACTGTTTTGGCTACACAGCACTTACTTTGGAAATAAGCTTTCAATATTTCCCAAAGTGCTTTGTTTAAACGTAAGGCGACTCACTTCATTCCGCGGATGAACTGACTTTCTGTCAAGATTTCGAGCGACAAACAGCTGTCAGTGTCAAAATAACCTATGATTTAAAAAGAAACCACTAGATGTCCCTGTCCCACCCTGTATATGCTCGTAACCTTGAACATTTGTACAATCCTCAGTCTCTCGAACTTAAAAGCAAGTTCGTGCAACCCACTTCTGCAATTTTTTTTTTTGGTTGAAAGGCTGTTTCATTAATTTGAATTAATTTGCCATCAAACAAAACATTTTTATGCGTTCCAAGCATATCCATCATTTTCTGACCTTTTTATCCCTTCTCGTGCACCAGCATATTGGAATGTATAATAGATAAACTAATTTGCATATTTTTGGTTAAATAAAATTTAGTAGCCAAACAGCTCGTGCCGAACCAGGGCCGAAATCAGCTCTCAATCATTCCTGAATGTTTATTGGTAGTTAGTTGGGAGGTATGGAGGGAACCTACAATTTTCGGCTAAGGACATGATATTAGGGACTTTTTCAAGCAATACTTATGAGAAATCATTTTTGTTTCTCCTTAACATAGGCTGAGATGCTGTGAAAATCGATCGCCTCGCCCCTGGCGCGAGTGACGGGTGGCTTGGCAGTCCAATGCCTTAATCATTACACCATGGGGTACAACACTTATAAATATTTTTGGTTATTCATTTATGACAAAATGTGTTGCGCTCCTTAGGAATCAAATAAATCATTTATGAGAACAATAATAATACTAAATTTCTTATAACATATACGAGGGTTCTTTGAGGCCTTGCCTTGGGCTGAATCGACTTCAAAGTTTGTTGAAATTGTTTCATAACATCTAACTATGTACCTACAGCTCTCAATGTTTATTGTGCGCATTAACGCTAAATTATGTCAAGCGTTAATCAAAACACCAAATATAACAGAGAGGGTGTTTTTTGGTATAATTTTGGGGACGGGAAGTTTCATCAATGACACAGAAAGCATGTGTTATTGTTATTATTATTGAACGTGCACGACTGATTACCAATTTATAACCTTGTCGCATGAAGACAGCATTGTGCTTCTATACTGGTATTTTGAGTCTCGCCTCATCCTTTTGAAAATGAACAATGATGTGGAAGTTGCTAAGTATAATTGATTGATTCCACATCCACACTAAGCAGTGCGGTGTTGGCTGAGAAAGATGTTTGAATTCAATTTAACCTGACATACGGTAGGATAATGGCTTCAAGGGAATACCGTTTTCAATCATAATTTATTCAACACCATACCTGATGATTATGTGCACACATATTTCCTTTGAGTGGAATATCAACTCCATTTAAGTAGCGAAAATGAACTGGGTTGTTTAAGAAAAAAATAAAATGTCAAATTTTAGCATTGAGTAACTTTAACTGAAAAAACGTGTCCTCTTTCGTGACATATTCTACTAATTAAAAAGTTTATAACCAAAATGCAGAATTCAGGTCAAACTTAATTCAATTAGAGCTGCAAATATATTTTTTTAAATAAATAAAGGTAAACTCCCATTTATACCCAATTTATACCAAAAGTTACTTGTTTATTTTTACCCTAAAAATGTTTGAGCACAGTGCAAGCCTTAAAGAAAGTTCGAGAGGGTTTGAAAGGCGACACCGTTGCACATTAGTTTTTAATATCTGAGAGAAAAGTATAGGGTTGGGTAAAACATTCCACATTCGTGAAGTGTGGTATCTGAATTTAACAGTATGTCGGAAATTGGTGTCAATGGTATTACGGCTGAATTTTCTGATGGGAGCAATGTAACTGGTGGCTATTTCAATAGAATATCGTTTATAAAAATATCGGTTAAATTATGAAAGACGAGAAACGTTCCAGCAGTGCTGAAGATATGCAAAGGTTTCGGTTAAACTAGTATAAGGTATCATATTTAAAAGGTTTTTTTTTATTCTATCCAAGATACTCAAGTGGGTTATTAAGCACCTGCCTAAATATGGGAATTGCTCTCAACTCTTGAGCTTTGAACGAATAAGGACTTGATAGATAGGAGCCAGTTCAGAACTGGTAAAAAATGACTTGCATCTTGCAAGAAAACCTGTCCACAATACGCCGCCAGCCATTCTAAATCTACATCCAAAAACAAGTACAATGTGATGCTTTTTACTTGTGACTTATATGTAGTTATTATGAGGCAAGTTATTCATTCGTGAAAAAAATCGAACTTGAGATTTTGATCAAAGTTGACATTACGACGATAGCGAAGACTAAAAAAGTGGGTCTTGCAATTCTTTATGTCTGGCTGTCTGTTCGACTACAGCCTAAATGTCTCGGCCGATTATCATTTAGTTTAAGGTAGGTACTGGTTGAAAAAAATCTTTCCGAAAAATGGTTATTGAGGGTACCCCCCAAGGAACCATTTTTTTTGTTTTTGATTTTCTTGAAAACGGTAGTACCGATTTTGATAATTTTTTTTTGCTAAAGCTCCTCAAAAACATTAATAGAATTGTGTATTCAAATTTTCCAAAAATTTTTTTTTGGATTTTTAAAAAAAATATCAAATTTTTTTTTCAAAACTCAATATTTCGAAAACACTATGCTAGATTTTTTTTAAACTTGATAAATAAAAGTTTTTCAATATAATCTACAAGATGTATGAAAAAAAGTTTGATTTTACATACAAATAAAGGTACCCACAACACAAATGTTAAAAAATGGTTTTCAAAAATCGTATTTTTCTCGAAAACTGTGCTTAGAATTTTGATAAAAATTTTTTTCTTTCAATCAATTTTAACGATCTTTAATTTAATAAAAACAAATTTGAAATTAAGATATTAGAGCTTGTACCTACCATAGAACCATTTTTTTAAATTTTGAATTACTCTTTACCGACATAACGGATTTTAATGAAATTTTTTGCAGCGCTGCTTCTAAAAAGTTTCAAAACTATTGCATTTCAAAACTTTAAAAAAAAAAATATTTTTTGAATTTTTGAAAAAAAAAATATTTTTTTTTTGGAAAATTCGATATCTCAAAAACGGCTCAATATTTTTTTTTGGAAATTTAATTTTCGTTCGTACAGTAATAAAAACTTAAAGTTGGCACACCAAAATTTTTCTTAAAAATTTTGTGTATAAAAGCTTTTTTTTTAAGAAACCACTAAATGTTTGTTCTTGCATAAATTCATATTTGCATAGCATCCTGTTTTTGTCTCTTACTACTAAAAGAATTTAAAAAATTAATTTTATCATTATGAACAGTTTTCTCTAATATTATTCGTATTTAAAATTCCTAGTCTATTACATAGGAGCAAGTTCGTGCGAACGATGGTTGAAAAAAAAAAATTCCAAGAAATGGTTATTTTTGGTTCCCCCTTGAAACCATTTTTTTGTTGTTTTTTTTTTTTCAAAAACGGTACAACCGAATTTGATAATTTTTTTATTTAAAGCTGCCCAACAATTTCAATATTATTGGATTTAAAAAAAAATCAATTTTTTTTTTGAAAACTCAATATTTCGAAAACTCCATGCTCGATTTTTTTTAAAGATGGTAAATAAAAGTTTCTTAATATAATCCACAAGATATGATAAAAAAAATTATTTTACATTAAAATAACGATACCCACTAAACAAATGTTAAAATAAAATGCACGACTGGATCGCACGAACTTGCTCTTATGTAAAAGTACTTTGGAATTTAAGATACATTTTATAAATATAAAACATGGATTTAATGAGATAATAATGTTCAAATGCATAAAATTGCCATCTGGTTTCCGGAAAAGTATGAATTTATGCAAATAAACCTTAAAAAATCGTTTTATTATTAAATAAATTTTTTATATAAGAAATTCCTCTAAAATTTTTCAAGAAAAAAAAGTGGGATGCGAATTTAAAGTATTTAATAGTATTGGTTTTAGGAAATAATTTCAAAAAATAATCGTTCATAGGTTTTGAAGATATTGATTTAAATTTTTTTTTTTTTTTAAACCCAATAAATATTTTTTCGAATATTTTTGTATACAATATTATTTTAAACTTAAGGGGACTCCTGCTAAAAATTTTGGGATAAAATCCTTAGAGCCGTTAATGAGAAAGTCGAAAATTAAAAAAACGGGTCTATGGCAGGTACCCCTAATAACATTTTGCCCCAAAATTTTTTTTGACCAAAATGTAGTCCATGTCCATAATATCACACCTAATTTTTTTTATCAAAATCGTTAGAGCCGTTTTCGAGATAAATAAGATTTTGAATTACGGGTGTATGGCGGGTACCGTTAGTTTTGGAGCTAAAAAAAAAAATTTCAATTCCTCCTCTAGGGAATCACCGAAGACTCTTAACTACCGAGATTGAAAGAAATAGGTCCAGTGGTTTAGGCTGTAGTGAGAGGTACAGACATACAGACACACCGAAACATGTTTTTTGTGTACTAAATTTTACTTAAAATTTTTATAAAAAAAATTGATATGCAAATTATTAGTATTTAATAACATACATTTTAAAACGTAATTTAAAAATGTAATCGTGTATGGGTTTTCAAGATATTAAATTTTCAAAAAAAAAAAATGGTATTATTTTTTTAAAAATCCAAAAACTATTTTTTCGAAAAAATTTGTATTTTATATTTTTTCAAATGCAAAGCAGCTCCTGCATAAAAATTTTGGTTAAGATCGTTAGAGCCGTTGGTGAGAAATTCGAAAATCAAAAAAACCGTTCTATGACAGGTACCCCTAATAACATTTCCCCCCCAATTTTTTTTTTGACCAAAATATAGTCCATGTCCATAATATCACACCTAATTTTTTTTTATCAAAATCGTTAGAGCCGTTTTTGAGATAAATAAGATTTTGCATTACGGGTGTATGGGGGGTACCCTTAGTTTTGGAGCTAAAAAAAATTTCAATTTTTCCTCTAGGGAATCACCGAAGACCCTTAACTACCGAGTTTGAAGAAAATACCTCCGGTAGTTTAGGCTGTAGTTCGAGGTACAGACATACAGACATACAGACATACAGACAGACAGACAGACGGAATTGTCGGACCCACTTTTTTCGTCTTCGCTATCATCGTAATGTCAACTTTGATCAAAATCTCGAGTTCGATTTTTTTTCCAAATGCAGAACTTGCCCTATAGTACCTATATATCGCAAGTAAAATGGTTCTCGAAAATTGGATTTTTTTTTAAAACGGCACCAAGAAGTTTTTTTTTTCTATTAATTCGTACGATCTATAATTTAATAAAAAAATATTGTGAAAATAAGATATTCCTGACTGTACCTACCATAGAACAATTTTTTTCTGTACCTATCATAGAACAATTTTTTGATTTTCTCATTATCGGCATAACACATTTTAATGAAATTTTTTTATAGAGAAGCTTCTAAAAAGTTTAAAAAACATTGCATTTCAAAACTTAAAAAAAAAATATTTGTTTGAACACTAGAAGAATTATCTGTGCTTCGTTCTCGGCAACAAGCGTGTTTGTGGTACTCTTTGAAGAAGGGTAGCCACAGAAAAAATTGTTGGACACGGCCATGCTCCCAGCAAAAGACTAGAAGAAAAATTGGTTTAGGTCAAGCCTTGTCCACGCTACACTTAGAATAAGTCAAGCGTAGAAATAAACAGGTACGAACACCTTCTTGCTCCTAGCAACAAATTAGAAGAATAATCTGTGCTTTGTCACAGAAAGAATTATCGGGGTACGGCCCTGTTCCTAGCTAAAGACTAGAAGAAAATCGGTTATTCACGCTACACTTAGATGAAGTGGAGCGTAGAAATAAGCGAGGGGGGACAGGTTACATTAAGTGGCAGGTAGAGGTTTAGAACCCAAAAAGGTTTTTCGAAACTACTATCTAGTACACTTCGAACCCAGCAGTGTGTTCCTAATTGCTAATTAAATTATTCCCGAAGTAAATTTAATCTGCGTGGTTTTCTTCTTTTGGTAGAAGACGACTTTGCCTTGATATTTCACATCTCCTTATTAATATTTCAGTCAAAAGGCAGTGTGAACGGAGAGAAGTAAACAAACTAACAAAATCGGTCATCTTATACAACATCTGATTGCCAGTATTCCTTATATGGATGGAGGTAATTAAATGGTCTTGGGGTTCGGTGTGATGTATGATGCGAATAACAACCCAGGGTTCGGTGGCACAGATTAATTACTTTTGGTATGATGGTGCGGCAAAGCGGTGTGATGAGTAAATCAAAATTATCCCAGGGTTCCGTAGGATGGTACAGTGAAAGATAGCGTCGGTTCGGTAATTTAAATCAGGTGTAGAAATAGATATTTTAACTTAATGATTCGGCATGCTGCGGCGGGGGTTAGGGGGTTTTTGGGCGGTAGAAGACAAAATGTAACGCGTTACATAAATCTGGAAACAAATATTTATAAGAATCTGGGAGTACTGTCGTAAGCAAACCAATTTAATGGATCAGAAGTTTCAGACCAGAGGTGATTGATGAATATGAGAAAAAGAGTCCCAGGCGACACGGAGCCCTGTCACACACCAGCATTTATTTATATTTTTATAATAATAACCGTTGAGTTTATTTTTAATTTCATTAATAACCACTTACATAAATAGGCAGCTAGAGACGCTCGGAAAAGCCTTTCTATTGGGGTTCTCAAACCTTTACTCTTCGAAATAGTACAGTACCCGTATTATGAGTTTCTATGCACAAAATAAAGCGTCTTTACTCAGAACCGCTAAACGAATACTCGATTTGCTTCTTTATTCACAATCTCACTTTTTCTCTGAGTTTCTCAATTACTGTGAACCGTCTTATTAATTCTCAATAATATATTTTAGAGAATATCTTTCTACTTTTTCCACAAACGATTGCAATTGTTATTAATTTTGGAAGAACATTCAATGGGTCTTAATGTACTTTTAAATTTTCCATAGCTATTATCCCTAAAATGTTAACATATAAAAACCCCTTAATGTTACAAATTTATCCCGTAAGTGCTAAAAAAAAAAACAAAAAGAAATTAAAAAAGTTTTTATCATATGTAACAAACCTGGTATTCCCACAGTGCCTTTCATTGATTCTAACCTGGATGGATAATGCCAAGATGCCAATTAAGAAGAACAAGGGAAGACTGCTCGAAATTAACATAATAAGTTGAATTGCCTATATCATCATCATTATCATTTGTAGGTACTTTTTGTTTTGAAAAACAAAAAGTTTCTTAAAATGTTCGCTTTTTATTAGAACTTTTATAACTCGAAGTAACCTAATTCCGCAAAAGTTTTTGTGTCTTTTAAATTGGTTTGTGTTTTCATTTAGTTCCTGAATATTTTGTGCCCTTAACAAAAAAAAAAAAACGAATATAAAATAAGTACAATGCACGACTGGATCGCACGAACTTGCTCTTATATAAAAATACGTTGGAATTTAAAATACATTTTATAAATATAAAACATGGATTTGTAATGAGATAAAAATGTTCAAATGCATGGAATTGTATTTAGTAGTATAGATTTTAGAAAATAATTTAAAAAAATAAGAGTTCACACGTTTTAAAGATATTGATTTTTCAAAAAACTACTTTTGAATTTTTTTTTTTCAAGAAACCCAAAAAATATTTTTTGAATATTTTTATATACATACAATATTATTTTAAACTTAAGAGGGCTATTGCTGAAAATGTTTGGTTGAAATCGTTAGAGCCGTTAATGGGAAAGTCTAAAATAAAAAAAAAAAAAAACGGTTCTATGGCAGGTACCAATAATAACATTTTGCCCCAAAGTTTTTTTTTACAAAAATGTAGTCCATGCCCATAATATCACACATATTTTTTTTTTATCAAAATCGTTAGAGCCGTTTTCGAGATAAATAAGATTTTGCCCTCTAAGGAATCACCGAAGACCATTATCTATCGGGATTGAAGAATTTGTTTAGGCTGTAGGCAGGAACAGGTACAGACACACTAAAAAATGTTTTTTGTGTGTACTAAATTTTCCTTAAAACTTTTATAAAAAAAATTGATATGATAGATTTTATTTTTTCAAATACAAAGGAGCTCCCGCATAACCACTTCATTCGTCTTTGCTATCATCGTAATGTCAACTTTGATCAAAATCTCGAGTTCAATTTTTTTTTCAAATGCAGAACTTGCCCTATAGTACCATATCGCAAGTAAAAAACATGACTTCAAGATACTAAGAATTTTTCAAATTATCTACATACAAATGTGGATGCTATTACTAAGGAAATAATGTGGAATAGCATCAAAATCATTTTTTAGTTCATAGTTTGACCTTTAAAAAGAACGCCTTCTGATTGCTAAAATTAATACGAATTTATGGAATTAAAATAGGTCTTATGATTATCGCCGCACCGTTTAGGCTGAAGTCTCTAAAAGATTGGCAGACAAAATTGTAAGACCGACTTTTTTCGTCCTCCCTAGCAAGTTTGATAAAAATTACGAGTTCATAAAAAGGAAAGCTAAGTTTGCTGTTTATCTAGTACCTACTATCAGTGGCGGCTGGTGGGTTGTTGTACAGGTGGTGCACTTTACTTGCTCACTAAGTAGGTATTAATATTAGAAATCGCAAAAAAAAAACAAAAATTTACATGTATATGTCGATTTTTTATTATTTTGTATAATTGCTCGAAGAATTTCGACCATGTATAAAACTGACACACTTATTACATTTAGCAAGGAGTCATGTTTTTTATTTTTTCACTTAAATGCGTCAAATCGTGGATTCACGTAACTTTATTTAAAAAAAAATTATTACTGTCTTTAATATACCTAATCACTGTTAATTTTATCCCACACCACATACTGTACAAAGTACAGAATCGAACCAAAACCAAAATAAAAAACAATTACTAACCTAACACCTACAAACCTACACTATTTAACCAGTCACGGAAACAGCGAAACAACATTAAATATTCGCAGGCGCAGCGCATTCTAGTCAAACATCGGTTGCTGTAGTTAATTTTCGGTTCTCGTGCGCTGTACGAGAGCAGGCTAATTCTTCATATATTTCAATGAAATATCTTTTGTCTCTCGCGTCAGGGATACTTGCTTGTAACTCATACAAGTTATATTAGCAGTCCTCGTGCGCTCGTTGAAGCGCACGAGAATTTTTACTTGCAGGGAAAGTAAGTCTTAATAGTAAAGCAAAGCGCTTACATTGTTTCGTCATAATTGGAAATTTTACTTGTTTGTGTTCTTGTACGTATGTATGTTTAAAAAATAAATATTAATATGGGAATCTAAAAATAAAGATGCAGTAATATTTTGTAATTTTTAAATCTTTTGAAATGGTGGTTCAGCGCACGAGCGCACTTAAGGTACAGCCGCCACTGCCTACTATACAGGGTGATTGGCATAAGGTGTGACAAAAAGCTAGGGCGTGTAGGTTGGACTTAGACAAGAAAAAAATCGTATGGGAGGGGGGGGTCTATTTCCCCCCGTTTAGGCGGGAGGGGCAATTTAAGAAAAAAATCACTTAAAACAGAAAAAAAATTATTAAAAAATAACGGTGATACCTACAGAGTAATCCTATAGCATTTTGTAAAGCCAGAAATACATTCTTTAATTTTGTTTTCAAATGAAGTTGTTCGAGTGAATAGTTTTTGAAAAATTAATTTTCAAAATCAAAATTTTGAAAAAAAAAATGAAATTTTTTTTTTTAAACAATTTTTTTTTCAAAATTTTACGTATTTAAGTATTATTTTTGTATTCAATATTCAATGCTCTTATTAATTTTTGATCAAACACAAAAAACCGGATGTCGAAATGTTTTGTAGTTTTTGAGAAAATCAAAAATAACAAAAACTACTTTTGTTCTAAGAAAAGCCTTTTATTTTAGTTTTTACGTTTTTGGATTCTTAGGTAGTTGAATTTACGATTGAAAGGATTAACTTTCTTTTTACTATTCTTTTAATTATCGTCTTACAAGCATACAATAATCTGACAAAGTACTGGATTAACCATATTTCACACATTTTTTCATTGAGAACACCTGCGTGAGAGCATTGGTTTAAAATTGACCTGCCACTTTTTTATTATGGTGGGGTCGGCTTGGCTTAGGTGCATTTACGAAAGAAAGGATTAACTTTAAAAACAAACAGTAATTATGTATTTTATCTAAATATGCATGTATTTATTATTTAAATTGATTTCAAGATTCAGGAACATTTTTGTTCTTATTTCGCAATTGCATTTTTCTGTCACTAGTTAGGGCGTGTAACGCTGCATTATTTAAAAAACATTCGCAGATCAATATTAATCCAATGCTCTCACGCAGGTGTTCTCAATGAAAAAATGTGTTATTGTATGCTTATAAGACTGATAATAAAAAAATTTTACAAAAAAAGTTAATCCTTTCTTTCGTAAATGCACCTAAGCCAAGCCGACCCCACCATAATAAAAAAGTGGCAGGTCAATTTTAAACCAATGCTCTCACGCAGGTGTTCTCAATGAAAAAATGTGTGAAATATGGTTAATCCAGTACTTTGTCACATTATTGTATGCTTATAAGACGATAATTAAAAGAATAGTAAAAAGAAAGTTAATCCTTTCAATCGTAAATTCACCTACATAAGAATCCAAAAACGTAAAAACTAAAATAAAAGGCTTTTCTTAGAACAAAAGTAGTTTTTGTTATTTTTGATTTTCTCAAAAACTACAAAACATTTTGACATCCGGTTTTTTGTGTTTGATCAAAAATTAATAAGAGCATTGAATATTGAATACAAAAATAATACTTAAATACGTAAAATTTTGAAAAAAAAATTGTTTAAAAAAAAAAATTTCATGAATGTCTTTCAAAAAAAATAGAAATACAAAAACAAAAGTGTAAGAAATATTCCAACAATATTAACCTTCATAGAAATTATGATCTTCTATGTAAGGAGGTTTCTTCTTCATACAACTATATATTTTTATGTCATCAGCAAACATCAATCAAGAGGAATTATTAGGAAATCGGGAATATCGTTAACTAGGAGCAGGAACAAATAGGGTCCCAAGTGACTTCCTTGGGGTACACCAGACGTAACATAAATAGCGTTAAGTTAAGTGCACACGATTGGTAGATCTTACAATATTGTAAGACCTGACAATGTCTGACAATTATCTACCAATGAGCTGACAATCAAGTTGTGTGTGTACTCGGTTGGTAGATAATCTACCAATCTCTTACAAATTATTGTCAGAAGTTGGCTGACAATTTATTTTCAGATAGCTGGCCAAATACCTACCAATTAATTGTAAGAGATTGTTAGATTTTCTACCAACCGTGTATACACACACCACTAATTGTCAGTTTTTGTTGGTAATGGAATCTGCTTCATTTGAACCTTGGCTGCAAATTGTCTGACAATGAAAAAATTGTATGATGCTAAAAAACGTACATCTTACAATTTCTTCATTGTCAGACAACGATAAAAATTGGCAGGCCTGACAATAAATTGTGTGTATACACGATTATCAAATACCTTACAATTTAAAGACACATTTTCTGACAATTAATTGGAAGATTACACGATTGTCAGCTAGTGTACACATGATTGTCAGAATTCTTGCAATTAATTGTCAGACAATGATCTAACAATTAACTGTCAGACAAATTTTCTGACAATTGATTGTAAGACTACACGGTTGTTAGACATTGTAAGCATGTTTTTCACTGACAGATCTGACAATATTGTAAGATCTACCAATCGTGTACACTTAGCTTTAGAACAAACATTATTAATTCGAACAAATTGTTTTCTCCTTAAAAGAAGGGATTCAAAACATTTCAAAATATTGGAGTAGAAGCAAAAGGATTTCAGTTTTTTTTATTAAAACTTGATGGTTAACTCTGTCGAATAATTTAGCGAAGTCGGTGAATATTACATCGCCATCATCGGTTTGAAAATCATTTCCAATGTCATTGATTATTTCATTACTATATAAAGTTAAATTAGTAGTAGTTGATCGACCAGCTATGAAGCCATGTTGATATGGTGATAATAATTTCTTTGAGAGCAACGGAGAGCTTCTCATATACAATTTTTTCAAACATTTTTGGAATGATTGATAATTTGCTTACTGGGTCATAATTGGATACGTCTTGCTTGGAATGAGATTAATGCACGCACAGGTAAGACAAAAGATACTTTCGAATCGTCAAAAAAAAATCACTAACCAAGAGAACCATTAAACAACCAGGTTAATGGTGTCGAGAGAGCGGCAGTGCAATTTGTCAAAATGATTGAATGATAGTTGCTTATCATCCTTGAGACCGGTTATGGCAATTTCAACATCTTTGTTTCTTAAAACTAAGCGACCGATATTGATTGAATTTGAAGACACATCAGGGGAATAACTAGTCGAGAAAATTGGAGGGGAATAAGCAGAACGAAACAATTCTGCAAAAAAGCTTAAAGATGGTGACAGAGTCACTGGATGTAGTGCCAGAGTACTGCATGCAATTTGGGATGCCATTTGAGCATTTGTTATCATTTATAAATGTCCAGAAATAATTACAAAATTACTATGGCCTTTGAGACTAGATTGGGTTCGAAGTATACATACTTTACATTTTTATTTTTAAATAAATAAACTGCACGACTGGATAGCCCGTACTTGCTTAAATTCATTAAATTGCTGATTTCTAGAAAAAAATAATGAATCTATTCAAATAATGTTGAAAAATCGTCGTCGCCAAAAAGGCTGCAATGTATTTAGGTTTCCTTCGTCCATGCAAGAAATTTTTCACCCCTTCTGAGTATAATTCCCATATCTGGACGAGTGCTCCAATAACCCCAGTTAAGTATCTTGTATAGAATCTGTCTGTTTTTTTATGTTTTTTCTTCTTTCTTATGACCAAAAATAACAGTACCTGCCATACGATTTTACTTTTCAAAACACTGATCCACAGGTTAAAAAAAAAACACAAAATTTCATTAAGTTAAACCAAAGTAATGATTGAAAAAAAATTGTGAAAAATGGTTATTGATGGTAACCACTTTGAACCACTTTGAACCATTTGTTTTTTGTTCTTGATTTTCTCAAAAACGGGTCAACTGATTTTGATCATTACGTTTATGCTTAAGCGACCAAAAATTTTGGATATAATTGTGTGTTAAAATTATTTAGATTTAAAAAATTCAATTTTTATTTTCACAATTCAATATTTCTAAAACCCTATCATCGATTTATTCAAAACTTGACAGTTAAAAGTTTTTAAAACAAGTGAGAAATTTTTTTTTTATCTTAAAATAACCCACCATACAAATGTTAAGAAATGTTTTTGATAGTCGTATTTTTTTCGACAGCGGCGCCTAGAATTTTGATAACATTTTTTTCTTTCGAATAATATTTATACGATTTAAAGTTGAATGCAATTTTTTTTATGACATTTCAGACTAACTACATAGAACGACTTTTTCGAGTTTTGAATTTGTAATTTTAAGCATAAGAGATTTTAATGAAATTTTTTATAGAGAAGCTTCTAAATTTTAAAACTTAAAAAAAAAAATATTTGTACAATTAAAAAAATAAATAAAAATTATTTAGAAAATTCGACATCTCAAAAATCGAGTCAATATTTTTTATTCATATGTTAGTTAAAACTTACAGTTGGCTTACCAAAATTTTTTCCTAAAATTTTTTTCAAAATTGTGGACCTTTATAGGGTGGCCCTTGATTCGTGCATAGTATTTTAGGGCGTGATTTTTTGGGTATATTCTAAGAAAAAAATCGTTTCAAAAGCACATTGGGTGTCTGAACGCAAAAGAAAGTAAAACTTGAGTAAGATTTAAACATTACACATTCGTCGAGTACGGCTTATTAAAGAATCGCTGAACTTGGCAGTACGTCCCAAATTGAGCTCAGGTTAAACTGATGGGCATTCCATGAACCACGAGACATGAAACATTACGGCGAGGCCTGAGAAGTGCAAAGGTTTCGGTCATATTTCTGTCAACTATAATTTTTAAAGCGGTTTTGTGGATTCAAGAGATCCCAGAGTGTAGATGCACCATCTGCCCTTATATGAGAATTGAGCTTTAAGCTTTTCTTGCATGGTCCAAGAAAACCTAAGGTAGAAACATCAAATATGTGGGTTTTCCACACAAGGCGGTCTGTAATGCATAGACCGAGAACTGTAAGATGTGCGGTTTCTTTAATGAAACTGCCGCACTTGGACATTGGCAGAGGTTTGATTCCGGTTCACCAACAGAAGACAGTATTGAATTTTTGAAGCATTGGACAATTATTGGACAATCTTGTGAAGATCGTTCAAGATCAAATTCCGGACTAAAAGGACGTGAATCTAGAAACAAGTACGAAAGTGGTACGGTAATGCCATTAGGAAACCAATTTCTTTAATTAGAAGATGAAAGATTATTCATGAATATGAGATAAGTTGGAGATAAAACAGAGCTCTGGGAGACTCCAGACTTCTAACCATCAAAAACAATTTGTATTGATTGTTCCAAAGGGTACTTTCTTATCCATTTAAGAAGAGATCCATAAAAACCTTATCCATGCATTTTCGATGAAAGTGCATGATGTGATCCTCTATCAAATATTTTAAAACATCAAGCATAATACTCGTAATCTTTCCAATTTCCAAAACAATGTTAAGATTTCTGTTGCTGTCACTGAGATTCACCGTCAGGGGCCTATTGCACCAACTACAAATTACAAGTACAAATTTGTGATTAAAAAAAATTACATATAAAAAAAACTCGATTTTTACAAATTTGTTAAAAAAAATGCTTGTAATCACAATTTTGTAAGATGGTGCAATAGGCTCCAGATCACCAGTGGACCTATTTCTCCGAAACCCATACAGCCAGTCATTAAGAAGCTTCTTTAAGATAGTTCGAATACTGATAGTTGGTCAGAGTTCCTCATGGCCGTAGAAAGAAGTGACTTAAGTTTGATTGGAGACAGATTGGGCAAATACCATCCACTCGGAATGAAACTAGTAGATTAGGGCAGATGGAAAAGCTATAGTTTTCCAGTGCTGAAGTCAAAACAATCGGAAGGATTCAATACGGACCAACTAATTTGTGTTTATCGAGGTCTTTCACTATTCTTCTTATTGTATGAATGCATGAGAAGATTTGACCATCAAATCGTTTGTTGTCTCAAGTCAGAAGTCTTGACAGCGTCGAATCAACATCAACTTAAACAGTAAACTAGTGCTGCAATCAAGTTATATTCTTCTAGTAAGCTGACAAAATGAGTGTCATTGAAAACGAGTATGCAAATCGAAAGTGAAGTAAGTAGTATTTTGTACATTCTTCTTACAAATAACAACAAACATTTACTACCTTTGGGAAATTTTAGTATTTTTTGTCTAAAATGCTGCTCATGCAAAAATTTGGTTTCATAGATTTTTCCCTTATTCGGTATAATACGAGTATTTATCATTCCGAAAATAATAAGATTTGTAACTAAACCTACGTTGGAATCAAAATCACATTCGATGGCGCGATGCTTCGTGCATATGTTTCTGAAGCTGCTGGGTCTATGTTCGGCTCTCAGATACGGCGAACGCTTTTCGATTTTAAATCGACATTACAAACTTAGCATCAATATATGAGTCTAACTATCGGCTTGCTATCCTTGTAAAAGCTTCAATTTCAACCCATAAATTTAATCAAAATCGTTATCGACGTTCTTGAGACAAAAGTCAAAAGTTATTATATGAGATGAACAAAATTTGAATTTCGGCTCAAGGGAACTGCATACGAAGTCACTGTACCAAATTTACAGACGCACAAAACAAACAGGCGGACGAACAGAGCAAAGGGCGCTACGATGAAACTTTTTCATCATCGTTATTTGTCATGTTATAATATATTTGAAAAAAAAACCGTCAACCGTCAACACGATTCGCCCATCGACATCATTTTATGGGCTTAAACACGCAATATCTTTTCTAATAATTGTACTTTAAATCCCATATTATTTCGCGAAGTATCAACTCAAAAATACAAAAATATGGTACAGAACCTAAAGGACTCTTATTCAACTCAATAACCTCTTCATATCGGTGAGCTCAAAAGCAGATTATTTTCTGACAAACACAAAGTGTCATGAAATTCAATTTTCCAGCAGCTTACAATACATCTATCTGCCATATTGCATCTAGGCGAAGCAAAGAAATGTTTATTGCCACGTGTCGCTTTAATGGTTACAAAAATAGAAGAAAAATAATAAATAAAATAACGACAGTTCCGTGATGGGGATTTATGATACATTTACACAAGAATCGATTCCGTTTTATATGTCGAATGTTGATGAATTTGAAGATATTAAATTTATGAGGAAAAAGAGAGAGTTTACGCTCAGGTTGGTAGGGCAATCCAAATTTATAGTATCGAATTAATTGTGGATCAGACAGGAACATGAACACCTGCTTGAAGCCGGTGAAAATAGAAGTGTTTTCTACTATTTCCCAAATTCCAAAAATTATAGTCAATTATCGACCTTTTTTTGAATAATGGGTGAAATCTGCATGAAATTGAACTTCCCTTTTCCTTGTCGGTCGAAATCTTCAAAAGGTCTAAGAATTTCGTTCTTCTAAGTCTTCGAGCATCGTCTCGTTCCTTTAAGACTATTTCGTATAAACCAAGGGGCATTTATTATTTATTGAGGGTTCGTCTTGGAAATTTTGGATGTGTTGAGTATTTGTTTCCTTCATACCACCCCATAGCTGATCGCCATAAATCCAAACAAATTTCAGCACTTGCTTTTATATGATTATTTAGTTCTGGACAAATATGACAGAGTTCTTTCCTAGTACCCAATATTTTTTAATGAACTTCAAATTTAGTTCCTCTCTTTCCTTTTTGTGCTGCTTCTATTTCAGCTTTGCATTCAAAGCCATTCCAAGGTATTTGGTAGCATTGGCGTTGGGTACAGCCTTAATGTTAATAAAAATTGGAATATTATTTAGTTTTTTTTTTTGTAAAGTTTTTTTGTTTTGTTTAATTTGATAAGTCCTTAGTCCGTCCAATTTCTGACTTTATCGATTGTAAATTTTTGTCTGTATCTTCGTGAATATTGCAGTATCATAAGCAAATCTGGCTATGAAATCGTTGATAACAACTGAAATATCTTTATTTGATTTGATTTATTGATAAAAAACAGCTGTACATTAAGAATAACTTATAAATAGTACAGGATATTATTTCATTTTCATTTATTTAGGATATGCAAGAATATATATTATATTAAATTAAAATTATAGCAAAATTAAATAACAACAATAGCAACATATTATTAATTAGTTTAAAAAGAGTAAATTTAAGTTTATTAAAGTTTTTAAACAAGTTTAATAAAATTCATAGCAAAGGAGGAGAAAATAAATAATAAAAATAAGAAAGTTAACTCAATTCAAGTTAGAGAAATGTTCAAAGATAAGTTTATTAAAGTTTTTGTTTTCGATTCCAGACCTCATGTGACTGGGAATATTATTCCACAGTCTGACAGCATAAACGAAAAATTGTCTGTGTCTGCGTGATGTCAAACAGGTATATCTTGAGGAACATAAAAGAATGGAACGATTTGAAGAACAGAAATTAAGTTTGGAAAAAAGATAGTTCGGAGTCTCATTAACAATTAATTTAAAGAGAAACAAACAACACCGATACATGAAGAAAGCTTCCAATTTACAACCCAAAAGTTGACGAGCTTGAGATGAAATGTGATCAAACCTTCGCAGATTGAAAACGTAACGGGCAATAGCATTGAATGCAACCTTTAACTTTTGAAGTGAATTAGAATCAGGATCTGCGAACAACTCACACCCATATGATAACATCGGTAGGACAAACGATCTAACAAGCTTCAATTTGACTTGAGTAGAGAGTATTGTTTTTGTTACAGATAGTCCTCTTAGTGAACCATATATCTTGGCTATTGTAGAATTTATATGAGTGTCCCATGTTAGTTTATTGTTGAAGATTATACCTAGGTTTTTTACATTGGTGACATATTCAATTTCGCATGTATTTAAAAGGAGGCGAGGAAGGTTTTGAAGGTGAGGATTATTTTTGGATATAGGGATAGCTTTCGTTTTCTCTGGATTAAGCTTAAGTCCATTGCGTGTAGACCAGTGATAAATTGAACTTAAATCAATGTTCATGCTAGCTATAGCATCCTCAACCATCCCGATGGGAAAACTAATGTACAATTGCACATCATCCGCATAGATATGAAACTGACAGTAAGACAAAACAGATGGCAAGTCATTAATGAACAAAGAGAACAGTAAAGGCCCAAGGATAGATCCTTGAGGAACACCAGAACCAACAGGAAGAAACGAAGACAGCTTACCATTGCACGATACAGCTTGCATACGATTGGTCAAGTATGAATAAATAAGATTTTTAGTTGTGTCAGAGAAATTAAAATAGGTCGTCAGTTTATCACAGAGAATATTAGAGTTAACGCAATCAAATGCTTTTGAGAAATCAAGTAATGTTATTACAGTTGTATAATTTTTGTCTAAGGCCTGTCTTATGTCATCAGACACTTTTAGAAGGGCTGAAATGCAACTATGCCCAGACCGGAAACCAGATTGCAGAGCGTGAAGTAGATGTTTTTGTTTAATATAATTTTTTATCTGGTTGCTTATAATATTTTCAAAAACCTTAGATAGAAAAGGAAGGATAGCTATAGGTCTGTATTCTTTTTTTTACCTTGTTTAGGCATAGGGAT
The DNA here is from genome assembly GCA_911387755.1 of Chrysotoxum bicinctum. NCBI lineage: Eukaryota > Metazoa > Arthropoda > Insecta > Diptera > Syrphidae > Chrysotoxum > Chrysotoxum bicinctum. The sequence continues at coordinate 121,792,500 of OU426989.1, read as the reverse complement.
AATTTTAGATTTTTTCCAGGAAGTGGGATAGGTTGAGGTCATTATTATAGTGTTAAATATGTGGGTTATATGAGGAAGTATGAAAGGAAGAAGGATTTTTATAAAATCGGGATGATTGTTGTCGAGACCAATAGATTTGGATTTAATAGCGAAAACTGCTTTTCCTACTTGATATTCATCAATAGCACACACAGAAAATGCGTCAGCTCTATCGTTCTCAGCAAGTCCGGCTACTATGTTGTTGAAATGGGTTGAAGGACTAGAGAAATTACGATTCAGTTCCTCTAAATCAATATTCTCATCGGACACACTGCTATCTTTTTTTAAGCCAACACTTTATTTCTTTCCAAAAGAACTTTGAGGAAAGATTTGAGTTGAACCTGTTATTGTAATAGTTGTATTTGGCGGTTTTAATTAATCTTGTTACCAGATTACGGGATGTTTTAAATAGTCGAAGCATTTCTATACAACCAAATCGTTTCCAGCGGCGATATAACATAAACAGGGTTGGTCCTAGGGCACTTACTTGTGGTACACCAGCTTCAAATTTCTTAATTTCCGACTGATTTTGATATTGTCCATAAGAAAGAGCATCAAAGTACCGCCTATGCAGTTCAGTATCAAGTACCAACTGCCAAACCTTGTCAGTCATTTGGGGGGTGGCCGTGGCGCGATGGATGTGTGCTCGCCTGTGAACCTCATGATCACAGGTTCGATCCCTGCCGTCGTCTATGTCGTTTTAATTCCATTAAAAACCTTCTAAAATTGTCATCAATGGGTTGCTGGTTTACTCATTGCATGTTGTTCAGGCATAACATTAACAACATGTAATTGAGTTAAACTAGTATGCCCAACAAGGATGAACACGAATAAAATAATGTGAATTATAATCGACATAGAAATAAGACACGGCGTTCTCCGCTTTAGTTCAGCCGCCATCCCTGGAGATAAAAACATCTGAGACAACAACCTTCAGTCTCAGAACATCGTGCCACACATCTTTCCTATCCTTCTTTCTCTTCCGTAACTTCACGCTGTGTTGAAACATTTAAAGGGTAATCATAATCCCTTGAGCGCGGGTAGATTATAAAAAAAAAAAAAAAAAAAAAAAGCCTTCTGTTGTGGGCTTCCAACCCAAATTTTCATTTTTAGATTTACTGGCGGGTTTTGTGTTTGAGGTCTCTAAAGGCGGAGCCGGGCTGATTTCTATAGGATTATTACGTAGAAGCAACCGTCACAAAAATTTTTCAATCATTTTGAAAGTCACTGATTTTCTTAATTCATTGTTAAATGTGTTGAGTACTGGCTAATCGTCTGGGAATATCGTGGCTTGTCATTTTCTTCGACCTCTTGTTTTTCCTATAACTGCTCTGTTAATTCCATGGGATATTTCATTTAATTTTTTCTGCATATTGAAATCGTAGGAGTACTTTGCTTTGCAGCCTGTTTCACACAACCAATAAATTGTTCTACTTCATGAGCAAGTTGTTCGATTGTTTTAAATCCAATTACTCCAAATTACTCTTTATCTTTTAAAATATATGATTTTATATGAAGGTTTTTATAATACTCGTACAAACTCTATATACTACTGAAATACATCAGACAAATAGAAGAGTTAGCACTATTATTGGAATTGTTAAATTATTGATCCAAAATAGCTTTTTTTTTGCCTTTAAGTCCACAAAAATTGCCATTTCGTCACATGGATTCATTAGTTGATTGTGAAGGCCTTATCAATACGCAATTTGTGTTAAATTAAGTTCATCTTAGATATGATTTTCTTTTTTCCGGTGATACACAGTTTTGATCAAAAAATAAGAAAGTGTTTTTTTAGAATCTTCTGGGCACGAAACCAGAAAAGCCTCGCTCAATAATCTCTGTATCATATCAGGAATCCAAGACGATACTGCCTTAAATGCACATATCATGATATCGCAAAGAGGCCGCAAAAATTTGAATTTAAATTTACTGTGGTTAATTCGCCCATACATGCGTATGTGACTTCAAGAAAGCTCACAAGAAAAAACCTAGCGGAGTCAAATCGTGTGACCTTTTTGGCCAATTCGCGTCACCTCTGCAAGGGATAAACTTACCCTTTCAATAAAGAACTTGAGGATCCGACCATTAGAGCGAAAGTTATATTTTTGTTTTACTCCAACCATATCTCTTCTTTTTGGATGTTTTGTGTAAAATTAGAATATTCTCTTAGTGGTTGAAGGTGGACGACAATCGACAAAGTAACTAATTTTGATTAATTTTATATTACGAGTATTATTAAATGAAACTTAAATAACATGTAAAATAAAGTATGTTGTATTCAAATCAGTCTTCGACTAACTTCTCTCGCAGTCAGTTGTGAAGCTTATTCTCAAAATGTCAAAAACTTGGGCTAAATGTAACCAAATCATAAATCGTTCGAAAAACTTCATTGAGTGCGGTTATTACTGTGGTCGATATTTTCATAAAGAATGCACTGAAATTGCCGAAAGTGATTTTGCATTTTTATCAAATTCTAATATACATATTCTGGAAATGTAACTCTTGTTCTTTTCTTAATTTCTCTTCTATACTAAAAAGTTTTAATGTTCTAACTGATAGTGTTAGTGAGATTAAAAAAGAACTCTCTGATTTGAAATTGTCATTAAATAACAATTCCCCTCCACGTAAAACGGCAAAAAAAAAAAATGCTATTAGCTCAGTAAAAGAGACTAATTTATTCTCTTCCGGACTCGCTGTCGCTGCCGCCGCCGCCTTCGTTAATAATCCTAAAGTAGTTATACCTTCAATAATCGTCCAAAACTCAGAAACTTCTTCATTTCCATCGCAACCATCATTACCACCATCATTACATAATTGCCCTGAAGCTGATCTTACCATTGCAAATAATCCTTTTACTCATACCGATAATATTCCAGAAACTAATTCCGAATGGAAAACTGTTCAAAACAAAATTAAAAACAAAAAAAGTTCTAAACCTAAAAAGATCTTTGGTACAGACTCTACATCGACTCTCACTGCTATACCAGATATTAAATGGGTCCATCTGTCCAGATTCCACATAAACGCTACATCTAATGACATTATAAATCATATTTCACAAAAAAACAAATATTCCACCAGATCAATTCAAATGTTACATGCTAACTAAAAGGGGTGCAGATATATCCTCTCTTAAATTCGTGACATTCAAACTAAGTGTCCCCTCTCATAAATTACCTGATGTAATGAATCCTTGCGCATGGGGTTCTTTTGCTCAAATTAAAAAGTTCATCTCTCATGAAAAAACAATTACCTCTACACCTAAAATCACACCGTCAACACATCCACCGCAAAATCAGAAACAACTACCACCATCTCAAATGGATCTCCTACAACCAACACCATCTCTATCATATAATCATCAACAACAACTAACACCCCCACCACCTAAAACACCACCGCCATCACCTCTTTGCCATTGACAACCAATTTTACCTCCACGTTCATCACCTTCTACAAACCAAATTCTTAATCAATTCAATGGTTATTATCAAAACATTGACGGCATGCGTACTAAAATGGAACAAATGCGTTTATCTTCGTCATCTCAACAATACGATTTTATTGCCATCACCGATACGTGGCTCACCGATGATCATCACAATGCTGAAATATTCAACAGTCAGCAATACTCTGTTTTTCGCAAAGATCGATATGGTCATACAACTGGATTGATAAGAGGGGGAGGTGTATTACTTGCTATACGCAGTGACTTCTCTTGTGTACAAATTATATATATACAAAAGTTTATACCCGATTGTTCCTAACTCTATTCACCATATTGCTTTGGACATAAACTTTGAATTTTACGAATATACCAAATACAATTGTAATAAAATGCACGACTGGATCGCACTAACTTGCTCTTATGTAAAAGTACTTTGGAATTTAAGATACATTTTATAAATATAAAACATGGATTTAATGAGATAATAATGTTCAAATGCATAAAATTGCCGTCTGGTTTCCGGAAAAGTATGAATTTATGCAAATAAACCTTAAAAAATCGTTTTATTATTAAATAAATTTTTTATATAAGAAATTTCTTTAAAATTTTTCAAGAAAAAAATGTGGGATGCGGATTTTAAGTATTTAATAATATTGGTTTTAGGAAATAATTTCAAAAAATAATCGTTCATAGGTTTTGAAGATATTGATTTAAATTTTTTTTTTTTTTTTCAAAAAAAAAAAAACAATAAATATTTTTTCGAATATTTTTATATACAATATTATTTTAAACTTAAGGGGACTCCTGCTAAAAATTTGGGTTAAAATCGTTAGAGCCAAAATCAAAAAAACGGGTCTATGGCAGGTACCCCTAATAACATTTTGCCCCAAAATTTTTTTTGACCAAAATGTAGTCCATATCACACCTAATTTTTTTTATCAAAATCGTTAGAGCCGTTTTCGAGATAAATAAGATTTTGCATTACGGGTGTATGGGGGGTACCCTTAGTTTTGGAGCTAAAAAAAAAAATTTCAATTTTTCCTCTAGGGAATCACCGAAGACCCTTAACTACCGAGTTTGAAGAAAATACCTCCGGTAGTTTAGGCTGTAGTTCGAGGTACAGACATACAGACATACAGACAGACAGACGGAATTGTCGGACCCACTTTTTTCGTCTTCGCTATCATCGTAATGTCAACTTTAATCAAAATCTCGAGTTCGATTTTTTTTCCAAATGCAGAACTTGCCCTATAGTACCTATATCGCAAGTAAAAAATTTATATTTAACTATGAAAAAGCTAATTTTCAAAACATATCGAGTTATATGTTGAGTATTCCATGGCATCTTAAACTTAATCAGTCCGATTTACTCAATTCTTATAATTTTTTTATTGATTCATTTAAGTGTGCAGTTGATATGTATGTGCCTAAAATAAAAATTAACCGCAATTCAAAACCCCCGTGGTTCAACAAAAGGCTTTGCAATTTAAGTAACAAAAAAAATAAAGCCTATAAACTTCTTCGAAATTCGTTCAATAATTCTTCAATTAAGGACAAGTATATTCAACTTGAAAAGGAATTCAATGTTCTAAACAAATTTCTTTTTAAGAGTTATGTTATTTCAGTTGAAAATAGTTTAAAAAATAATAGTAAATGCTTTTGGAAATACATAAAAAACAAAAAGAAGAACATTGGAATTCCTAAAAATATGCAATATAAGGGTGAAACTTATTCTGATATGCCAACAATTTGCAATGTATTTGCTGAATACTTTAAATTCAACTATTCAAGTCCCTTTCAAGAACAGTCAGTTGATATTAATGATAATTCTGATAGTGTGATTAATATCGTAAACGTCCGATATTAATCAGTATTATCAGTAGTTCTGAAGTAGAAAAAGCCCTTTTGAATTTGAACTGCGATAAACAGCCTGGTCCAGATGGAGTGCCTCTAATAGTTTTAAAAATGTGTGCTGCATCACTTTCAGAACCTTTTTCCTACATTTTTAATTGCTCTCTTTCTAAAGGAGAGTTTCTTTCTGATTGGAAAAAAACTTTTATAATTCCAATTCACAAATCAGGTCCCAAGCAGGAAATATCTAACTATCGCCCGATTTGTAAGTTGTCAGCGATTCCAAAACTTTTTGAAAAGCTTGTTTGCAATAAATTTACATTTATGCTCAAGGAAATAATATCACCTTTCCAGCATGGCTTTATTTGTGGTAGGTCAACAACTACCAACCTTTCTATTTTTTCTAATTTTGTTCTTAAGGAACTTGAAGAAGGGCATCAAGTTGACGTGATCTATACCGACTTCGCAAAGGCTTTCGATAGAGTCAGCCACGCAATTTTATTGAACAAACTTTTAAGAATCGGATTCCATTCTAATATTTTGAATTGGCTATCATCTTACCTTATAGGTCGCACTCAGTTCGTAACTATTGACGATTTTATTTCTTCTCCCATATGTGTGTCATCAGGTGTCGCTCAAGGTAGTCACCTTGGACCGCTTCTTTTTCTTGTTTTCATCAACGACCTGCCAAATGTTTTTTTTAAATTCTTTTCGTCTATTGTTCGCGGACGATCTAAAGTTTTTTAGATGCATTAGACAAAAAGATGATTGCCTTCGTTTGCAAGATGACCTTAACAGCCTTACCGAATGGTGTAGGATTAATCAATTGTTCTTAAATGTTGCCAAATGTCAATATTTTTCTTTCTGTCGATCACACTCCCCTATTTCCTTCGAATACAAAATTGGCATTACTGTTCTTGAAAGAGTCAATGGTTTTTGACCATAAACTTAATTTTATTAAGCATGTTGAATATATTGCGGCCAAAGCTAATTCCATGCTAGGTTTTATCAAACGTAATTGAACAGATTTCACAGACCCTTACACTCTTAAATCTCTGTTTTGTGCATATGTTAGGTCTATCTTGGAATATTGCTGTGTGGTTTGGAACCCATACTACAACACTCATTCAAATAGATTAGAAAGTATCCAAAAAAATTCACTAGGTTCGTCGTATGGAAACTTGGTTGGAACATTGAAATGCCCTCGTATATTACAAGATGCCGACTTATCGGCATTGAGTCACTTGAGAATCGACGCAAGATCTTTTCTGTTTTGTTTATTTGTGATATTTTGTCCCATCATATCAACTGTTCTCACCTTTTATCTCTAATTGATATAAATATACCATCTCGCCAACTAAGAGAGACAAATTTTTTGCGTGCAAGTTACCATAGGGTGAACTATGCACTTAATGAGCCAATAACTCTGTTTTAGAGAAACTAATTCCATCTCCAATGTAGTTGATTTTAACTTTCATGATAGTAGAGACACTTTAAAAAGAAAACTTGTATTTCATTTTTTAAATAACTAATTAAATTTATGCATACAAATATGTATTTGTACTTAATTTTTACTTATATCTTTATTTTTAGCTAGTCTACAAGATGATCATTGTAATCTCTGATTGATGTAGATAACTAATAAAAAAACTAAAACTAATATTCCATCTATGATGGCATACATTAGCCTCTCAAATAAAAAAAAGGTTTTCGTTAATACCTAATAAAGCTTGTCTTATTCCATTTCGGCATGTACTCGTACTGAAAGAAAAACCCTTAACTGCATATTTTAAACAATTTGGTAAACATTGATATCAAGATATTGATTTTGAAAAGCGTGGTTTATAAAGAATTAATTATTTGTTTTGTTGTTGTTCCTGCCAAATATAATGATTTAAATATATTTTTACAAAAATATTGACAACACAAACTTGTAGATATCTGTCAAATGTTAAATTAAAATTCAAATGAATCGCTAATATTTTTGAATAAATATTTAATGAAATGTCACTTCACAAACAGCTTTTATAGACAGTTATTTATACTAACTTTATTATTTTCTAACTACTCGTATGTTTAACCACAAAAAAAAAATGATTTATTTCCATAACATATCAAAGTTTTTTCCGTACAAATTTTTAATCAATTTAGTTGATTTATTTCCCCATTCTATGTTATTCTATCCCACTATGATATGGTGAGAAATTAAAATAATTTAAATGAAAAAACATATACCTCCCTATATTTCATATCGTGCAAACAATCGTGTCAAAATATTGAAATAATGCACCGATGGCCATTTTTGTGTTATGGCTCTTTGCAAACACAAAATACAAAATACAAAGCAATCAAATAGGTTCTAAAAGTTAAACAAATTTACCATAACCGGCCTCGAAAATTAAACAAATCTATGTGCCCACTCGTATATCCATCGAAAATTTAATTTTTCAACTTCATGTTTAAACACCTATAAAATGGTTAAATAATTTTGTTGACTCTCTTCAAAAATAGACTCATTTAAAGGAAACAAACAAAAATTCACAGATTCCTGAAGCAAATAAGTGAGAGGTTTTGAAACCCTCATCCCAGATCATGACCTCGTAGGAAGGGTTTGTTTTATTGTGAGAGTATATCTCTTCTGTTAACAACATGTATAACCAACTGACAAACAGTGCCTTACACGTAAAGTATCAAGGATGATGGCTTGGATGTCTTTAGTGACATTTCCACCCTTCTACAAGGCAGGCAAAATTCAATCCCAGACATCGGTTTTAATCAATGACAACACGAACGAAAGCATGCGTTAAGCAATGCCACCGCTTGTTGTCATAGTTGCTTCGAAATATTTGTGGCCTTTGCTATCGAGGCGATATAGCCTCGAGTGGCTTTTATATTTTATATTTTAAAGCACAGAAACGAGGTGTATATCACGAGTAAGGGGATTGATGTATTTTAATTGCAATAAAAAGAAGTACAAGGACAATTGGTGATTTATTATTTTGTATTTTATCGACGATAAGACAGCTATGGCATTATATCTGCAGGATTAAGACTGATATATGAATCGTAGGTTTAACTTGGCGAAGAATGTTCGTGGAAAGGCGGTTTATTCGCCGTTTTTCGATAAGCCTTATGACGTATAAATCTTCTGTAAGGTTTAATTGAACATGTGAGTATAAAAGTTTAATAAATTTGGTGGTGCAACAGCTCGTACAGAACGCAGACCTAGTGATTTATAACTCGCAACCATTCATGTGTGCGTGTTGCCAGTAATGGAGGGTACCAAGTCCGTACGGCTAATACAAGACAAGCAGCACATTTCCTCAAAAGAGATACCTACTCTTGAAGAATTTATGTCACTTTCTCACAAGAGTAATAAGCCCTGAAAAACATTTGTGCAGCAGCTTAGAATAGAACCCACGACCATCTGCATAAGTGTTATGCCAAAGAGTACTTCTTCAAAAGTCGCTTAACCCACATTAATTCCATTTTGTTATCTAAATTGTGATGTAGTGATCGAGGAATGGAAAAAATCTATATTTAAACAACAATTTGCGATGTTGGCCTTTTTCTTCCATTCTTCTTTTTCTTTTTCATTTCTCTTCTCAATCAATTCACCCGTGATACCCGTTTCGCTAAGAATGCTCATCAGTTCACCATCGGGCTTAACTTTGGACGTACCGTCAAATACAGGGATTCGTTTTTTAGACGCGCATATTGAATAATTTATCCGGCAGTTTTTCGTTCCCATTTCAATTTGCAAACATTCAAGATCAATGTTCATCGACGCCTTCTGCCCCCAAGGCGCGTGGTTGCCCTACGCGATACCGGGAACATTCCCGGGACGTTTTTCAGGAAGAAAAAAAGATGAAAAATAAGGTGTCATGTCTTTTGATGTTAATTGCTTCTTATTTTTTTGTAATCTCAGTGCAGCAAAACAATATAGCAGTATTTTTGCTAATCATGAAAGTTTTTTAGAAACGCTATTGCTTTTGAGAAAATCCGATCCGATTCTAAACGAACTTCTTGGAAATTCAGCTAAGACATCTTTGATAACTAAAACATTTGGTTGTGCAAAACACGGACGTGGTTCATTTTGTCCACTTTTGAGTCATTTTTCTTTGAATAAGATAATCACCTTAATAAATGAAGAAATGATTGCAAATTTCTCAAACTTTATAAAAAAAAACTGGAATTTACATTTACGCTGTTATGATGGATTCAAGCTCTGATGTGAGTACTTGGTGACTTGGTGACTTTTTGTCATCAGATTTGTAAATGAAAGAAATAGATCGCTTCGTTTCGCTATTCAGCGAAGTTCGAAAAACAAATGTTGTGTAAATTATGTATGAAGAAAACTCAAACTAACCAATTTTAATGTACTTTTTGATAAAATGATCACGACAATTGAAAAAAACGTTTTGTGCAACATAAGGATTTTTATGGAGACGTAGAATGCTTGGACCTACTTAAAGAACCTTTATCTTTTGCCCGTCTATTTCTTTCAATTTCCCCAAAACCACGAGAAAAATTTGTGATGGGCGAAAAATTGTTAAATGAAGAAGAAAATGATGAATCAGCTCGCTTAAACAACAAAAAGGTACATTGAGGAAATTGCTATGTCGTGTTTAAATTGCTGTGTGTGTAATGAACTATAGAATGTATTCTTTGGAATATAGAAATTTGTACAGAAATTATAAATTTCTACTAACCCCATAGATGTCATAAGTAAAGTGTGAAAGAAGCTTTTCAAAATTAAAAACTATAAAGAATAGGTTCACAGAAAAACCTTGTGAAAGTAGTTCGGAATACTGTAGACTTTTGCATAGCATTTTGTTATATGGTATGCACCTTTATATGTATGTATCTGAGAATATTTTTACTTGCGATATAGGTACTATAGGGCAAGTTCTGCATTTGGAAAGAAAATCGAAATCGAGATTTTGATCAAAGTTGACATTACGATGATAGTGAAGACGAAAAAAATGGGTCCGGCAAGTCCGTCTGTCTGTCTGTATGTCTGTACATCGAACTACAGCCTATGTATTTTCTTCAAACTAGGTACTTAAGGGTCTTCGGTGATTCCCTAGAGGAGAAATTGAAATTTTTTTTTTAGCTCTTAAACCAACGGTACCCCCCATACACCCATAATGCACAATCTTATTTATCTCGAAAACGGCTCTAACGATTTTGATAACAAAATTAAGTGTGATATTGTGGACATGGACTATATTTTGGTCAAACAAAAATTTGGGGGGAAATGTTATTAGGGGTACCTCTCATAGAACGGTTTTTTTGATTTTGGACTTTCTCATCAACGGCTCAAAGGATTTTAAAAAAAAATTTTCGGCAGGAGTCCCCTTAAGTTTTAAATAATATTGTATATAAAAATATTCAAAAAAATATTTGTTGGGTTTTTTGAAATTTTTTTTTGAAAAATCAATATCTTCAAAAGCTATGAACGATTATTTTTTGAAATTATTTGATCAGACCAAAAACATAAAAGTTAAAAAAAGCAAAGTTCTTCTATACAAAAACCTTTGTGTAACAAGTCAGCCGTGAAAAGTACTGAGATCTAAAAGTACGTCAAGCTCTTACTTCATGAAGGTTTAATACCGAATATTTAAAGTAGAATAATATTGAAACAGCTACAATGTAATAGAGAATTTTTTTTATTTAATGATTACTGACTAAAAATTTGATGGGCTTACGGGTCAAGTTTTCAAAACCTTTTGAATTGGGCATAAAACAAATCTTGCCAAGTAAGCACATCAAATGGTAGACTTTGTGATCATCGGCAAAAAGGAGACATTCAGAATGTTTAAAAATATCTAAAGGTCCTAAATGGCAACTTTGTTGAACGCCTGATGGGACATAAATATCATTGGAATAAAAGTTTTTAATTTTGACAATTTGTACTCTTTTAGTCAAATAAGACTCCAACCATTTTAAAAGAGACGAACTAATGCCAAAGGAAAGTAATTTGTGCAGTAGAATTTTATGATTGACTCTGTCAAAGGCTTTGGCAAAGTCGGTAAAAATTATGTCAGTTTGGAACCCTTTTTCCATATTATTTATAAATGCATTCACCATCGTAGTTATGTTAGTTGTAGTTGATTTACCTACTACAAACCCATGTTGGAAAACTAATATTTTTTCTTGGATTAGAGACGAAATTTTGTTATACACAACTTTCTCAAATAATTTTGGTATAGCAGATAATTTGCGAATTGGTCTATAGTTTGTGACCTCTTGCTTTGATCTCGATTTAAAAATCGGGGATAAAAATGAAATTTTCCAAAAATTGGCCTGTAGCTAAAGTAAGGTTAAAAGTGGATGAGCTACGGCATTTGAGCATTTTCTTAGTAGAAAAGGTGGAATTTTGTCTGGCCCTTCAATTTTATTTAAATCTAAGTTCAATAAAGCATCTTCTATTTCATTTTGACATAAAACAAGTGAACCAATGTCAACGTATTTGCTCATTCCTGATGGAAGGTCATAATTTGAAAAAGTTTCAGCAGAATAAACTTATTGAAAATATGTTGCAAATAAGTTGCAAATTTCAGGAACTTCACTGGTAGTTGTGAGAAAAATACGATTTTTGAAAACCATTTAGTTTTAAATAAAATAAAATGCTTTTCCTCACATCTTGTCGACTGTATTAAGAAACTTTTAATTGTCAAGTTTAAAAAAATCGAAGATGGCATTTTTGATATATTGAGTTTTGAAAAAAAAATTTAAACTTTTTTTTTAAATCCAATTTTCAACCTTCCAACCTTCTGACTGACAGTCCAACGCACTAACCATTATGGCAAGGAGTTCTGAATAATAAGTGATAAATAAGTTAAATCTCCGCAATTTATGTAAATTTAACAATTCATTATATGCCAACTTCTATTATTAGAACTATCTGTAGATTTTCTTACAAGCATCAATACTTCATCACCCTCTCGAATTCCTCATTCAAGTTTTTTATCTCACTATTCCTTACAGTTTGTTTGTTTTATCGTGTATCAGTTGCCGCTGGCCGTAGGGAAGCATCAATAGGCTTGTCCTCGCTTTATACTTTTGCTTCCGAAATTTTGGTATATCCTGGATTAAAATCTCTTACTTTGAGTCTAATGAATTCCAAATCTGCCCTTAGCACCTTCCCAAAATTAATAACATTTCTTGAAATGTAGCCATCTTCGTTCTTGTGAAATTCACACTCAGTTAACGAAACGACAAGTTGTGATACAGATTCTTTCAGTTCAATAAGAATTCTGTCGTATTTTGCTGAACCTTCTTTGATGTAACAGCAGAAGCATCTTGATTCTTGACATTGAAGATTGACAACGTGAATTGAATAGCACAAGCACTAAAGTGCTTCACACAATCTTTAAATGCAGAAGGGTGAGTTCCTATGAATAATTTAAAAGTGAATATTTTTTCCGCTGTGTAGAATAAAAAAAAAATAAATCTTCGAAGGACAACAACTGCTTCCTACATGCAGTAAGATGCTTGTGGTAAAGTTTCTCAATATATACTTTTCGTTGCATTTTTTTTTCAGTTTCAAAGTCATCGTTGTAAGGAATATCGTCAAAAGGTTGGAAATTATTTTTTTTAGATACGATACTCGTGCACATAAAGGACAACATCAGCTGAGGACTTTTGCACTTTGAAATACCTTTATTTTATGGAAAAAGTGTACCTTTTTATGAAGCATTATAAAAATTTCAGCCATTATATTGGATGAGAATATTGAAAGCAAAGTACCTACCTGCCTACGTGCGAAAGAAACTTTTTTGAAATTTGCGGAAAGATATAGGTATACACATACACAACTTTAAGGATATTCTATCAAAATATCTAAATGGATTGGTTTGGTTCTAAATGGGAAGAAAATTTATTTTTAAATTCGTCTTTAGCATATGCGCCTACAATTTAAGAATATATAAGGATATGATACTATCGGATATGCAAAGCTTTTCAAAACGACGCACTGTTGACTGATTAAAGCAACAAACGTATAAAACACTCTACTCTGGCTCACTTTGTTTATGCAATTTGAAGCAAAAACCATGCCTCACAACAATGCAATCCTTGTAAAGTTTGGTACATTAAGCTTAAAGTTCTGTGCCATCAAAGTCTAATTGCCAGTTTTTTTTTTTTGAAATATTGGCATTTTAAATTTGTAATAGTTTAGTTGAAAGCTTGCGACTTAAATGTACTATGAGGCAAGTTATGCATTTGTAAAAAAAATCGAACCCGAGGTTTTGATCAAAGTTGACATTACGATGATAGCGAAGACTAAAAAAGTGGGTCTTGCAATTTTGTTTGACTACAGCCTAAACGGCTCGGCCGATTTTCATTACACTTGGTAGATATCGTTTTAAATTCCCTCCCCCCCCACACGTTTTTTTTTTTTTTTTAAGACCAAAAATAACGGTACCTCGCATACGATTTTTTTTCAAAATTTTATAAATATTCTTATTTTCAAAAACTCCCACAGATTTTATTCTTTTTTTTTAAAAACTCCCACAGATTAAAAAAAAAAAAAAAAAATTTTTAAAAATTTCGGTTAGTTGAAGCTTTTTTTTTTTTTTTTATAATCTACTCACGCTCAAGGGATTATGTTACTTAAATGTTTCACCACAGCGTGGTCGTGAAATTACGGAAGAGAGGGATAGGAAAGATGTGTGGCACGATGTTCTGAGACTGAAGGTGGTTGTCTCATATTTTTTTATCTCCAGGGATGGCGGCTGACCAAAAGCAGATAAATGCCGTGTCTTATTCCTATGTCCCTTTTAATTCGAATTATTTTATTCGTATATATCCTTGTTTGGCATACTAGTTTAACTCAACTACATGTTGTTAGTGTTATGCCTGAACAACATGTAATGAGTAAACCAGCAACCCATTGATGACAATTTTGTTTAGAAGGTTTTAATGGAATTAAAGACGACATAGACGACGGGTGGGATCGAACCTGTCATCATGAGGTTGACAGGCGAGCATACAACCATCGCGCCACGGCCACCCCCTTAAGGTAATGGTTAAAAAAAAATTTCTAAACAATTGTTATTTTTGGTACACCTCTTGGAACCATTTTTTGGTTTTTGATTTTCTCAAAAACGGTACGACGGATTTGGATCATTTTTTTTTCTGCTAAGGGTCCCGAATAGTTTGAATATTAATGTGAATTCAAGTTTTCAAAAAATTATTTTATGGATTTAAAAAAAAAAATTCAATTTTTTTTTCAAAACTCAATATGTATTTCAAAAACCCCATTCTCGATTTTTTTTAAACCCGATAAATAAAAGTTTCTTAAAATAATCTACAAGATATAACGGTAGCCTCCATACAAATGTTAAAAAATTGTGTTCGAAAATCGTATTTTTCTTGAAAACGGTTCCGAGAATTTAGCTCACATTTTTTTCTTTTAATTAATTTTTAAGATCTATAATTTAATAAAAAAAAATTGAAAACAAGATATTACTGACTGTACCTACCATAGAATGATTTTTCTTAAGTTTTGAATTTCTCATTTTTTATAGAAAAGCTTCTAAAAAGTTTAAAAAACATTGCATTTAAAAAATTTAAGAAAAATATTTTTTTTTGAATTTTGAAAAAAAAAACAGTTTTTTTTGGAAAATTCAATATCTCGCAAACGGCTCTATATTTTTTTTTTGTAAATTTATCTTCGAAAATCTTAAGTTGCGATAAGACAATTTGCCTATTTTTTTTTTCAAAAACATTCCTAGACAGCATCTTCTAAATCGCTGAATTATAGTGAAGCCTGTTTGGGCTACTACCAATGGCTGCGACTTCTATTTTGTTTTCTGTTTTCCTCTTTTTTATTTTGCATTTTAGATCGATCCATACTCTGGCACTTTTCTGAAGTTTGTTGTGGAGGTCCTAGGCTATTTAGCTGTATAGCAATTATTTCCCACTTTGTATTTGCTTGCTTGCCACGTTCTCTTCCATCAACTGAACCAATCTGCATAACTACTTTTTGTGACTTGCTACTTTTTGAGACCTTTGGAAATAAAAAAATAAAAGTTTGATCACTTATTTAATTCGAAACTCACATCTTTTTACTTATTTTTCTACCCAGCACGAACTCATCAACTACATATTTACGATTGAAAGAGCTTTACTTTTGTGTGCTTGCCCCTCCTGTACTTGAGGACGTAAATCATTCAATATGACAGATTATATTTCCGCATTAGTCCAATTGCAAGGACCCTTCTTGATCTTGATATGTATCCTGATGGTTTACCATTCTTTTGAAGAAATGTTCTCAATCACTGGTTTAACCAATGTGTGAGCTTTTCAATCGCTCCAACTGTTTTGGGATGAACACACCTTAGGAGGCGAGGTCTATCTAACACCTCTTGAATCCAGGCACGCCTGGAAACCATATGTATCTGCATTCGGAATAAACCACGCCACCTCATAGATAGTCTGAGAAAGACGCACGCGACAGCTGCACCTCTCTATTCGAAGATAGAATAGGAGAGCCAGAAGACGTACGCTATTGCCCTCAGACTCCTGGGCACTATCTCCCGTGGTGTCAGAATATAGCTTCCGGTAGAGCTTCGGCACCATAAGGTCACTTATAGATGAAGTTACCGACAGGGCCTGTCAATATGCACACACCCAGCTATAGTCGAGGTAGAAACCATCAACCAAGAATGTGCAACCCTCTGGTGAGTTGTTACACACTCCTTAGCGGATTCCTACTTTAAGGCCACCGTCCAAGATGTTCCCATCTAGTTGGTTCAGTTACTTACGTAACCTATCCACCACGAGGAGGTCGATAGGAACCTGGAGTACAGAATTGTCAAATAGTAGCAATACCGGCCCACCGAAATGGACGAGCTCGTCGGAAGTCAAGACCATGAACCATGCGTTTACCACCTCACCACCACCAAGCAACCATGGTGGCTAGCCGCCACCCATTATGATCGTGGAATTACGCATGCTGTACGCGGACTGGCATGCCACCACGCCCATCCTTACTGATGGATGTGAAATATTTTACAACTGTAGTTTTGCCTCCAAACGCAAACTCCAAATTGCTTTGAACAGCATAGTGCGTTATGTTTTTGGACTGCGACGTTTTTCTCATGTTTCTTACTATACCAATTATTTGTATAATATGTCATTCGATAGCCTTTTACAATTTCGTGCTCTGAGTCTTTTGTCAAACATTATCTTATCACATCAACCCATATATCTTTATGACAAAATCAGGTTTACTTCCTCAATCAGATCTGCTCAGTTGATTCCTCTGCGGTGTTCTTGTTTAACCTCGGAACGGCAGTTTTTTATTAAATCTATTCGGTTGTGGAATTCTCTGCCACGCGATATAAGAAGGATCGATAGCGCAATAAGATTTAGAAGCAAGCTTAAGGCATATTTTGCTCATTATGCCTAGTAATATTTAAAATTTTTTTAAGATTTTGTTTGAATTCCATTAATTTACTTTTTAAATAATATTTAATTTGGTAAAATAATAATGTAAATGTATAATTTAAAATTTCATTACACTTATCACTCTCTTTTCACGTCATGTAGCTCTCATTTCACTTCCTTATTTTATGCTTAGCACTATTTTATAAGATATGTATCTTACTGTGTTTAAGCCATTCATTGAAATAAATAAAAATAAAAAAAAAAAATAAAATCATTTACCGATTCCTTTATACCTAATTGTAATTATTTCAATTATTTACCGAATTTTTTACTCCGACCATTTCTACCTCATACCATTGACCAGTGTCGCCATATGTCTACACAATTCATAAGAAATTCGTTTATGATAATAAATACATCTTTACAAACCAAAAATATACATTTAAGGATTATTATTTTTTTTTCTAAAGACTTACATTGTCGTAATTGTATTTGTGTGCAAAATTTATTAATTTTGCGTGTGGCTCGAAAATTCCCTCTAAGTCTTTCAAGAGTTCTTTTGATTGTATAATTGCATCAGCTGTTGCTCTTATGTTCTGATGTAAAAAAAAGTGTAGTATTTTTAGGAACGTGCGTAGTGTGTGCTTTTGAAAAAAAAGTGTAGTAAAAACACAACAACTGTAGTAGGGGGCCAACGCTGTCACTGACCCTTTTCTCATCGAAAAAAAGCTGAATCAACTCAATGATGAGTATATTCCCAGCCCAGATGATATCTGCCCCATATTTATCAAAAAATGCTCTTCAATACACTCTTTTCCACTCTTAAAAGTCTTCGATTGGTCTTCATCTCAATAAGTATGTCCTCAGTTATAACCCCAATACATAAAAAGGGCCCGAAGTGTGAGGTTACAAACACTAGTCCAATTGCCAAACCTTCATGTGTTCCCAAAATCTTTGAAAGCATTTTGTATGATATTTTAAGTTTATCCTTTAGCCTTTCAGCCTTAGAAAATGGAAAGGAAGTCGACGTTGTCTCAACCGATTTCACTAAGGTCTTTGACAAAATCTCACATAATTTTTTTTTTTCTATTCAAACTTTTCACCCTCGGGCTTGAACCTTTCTTCTTAAGATGGGTTTTTTCTTACCTGAACATCCGCTACTACAAAGTAAGATTCAGATCTTCCTTCTCTGATGATATCTAAGCTACCTTCGGGGTCCCACAAGGTAGCCATTAAGGACCTCTCCTCTTTATTCTTACTACTAAAGTTTTTGAAATTGTCATTAAACATTCCCATATTTCACTCTACGCCGACGATACAAAGTTTTTCAAGACCATTTCTTCCACACATGATGCCACTCTTCTACAACTTGATCTCAACAAGTTCTCTGTCTGATGCCTGAAAAATTGCTAAGAGTTAGATTTTTCCAAATGTCATTCAATCACTTTTTCACCCAAACGCATCCAATATACCACCCGTCGATACCTTCTTCATTATCAACCCATATTCACCGCTGAGTCAATTCGAAACTTTGTGTTTTATGTGATAGAGATCAAGATCATAGCCGCGGTCATTGACAGGAGTCATGTGGATGGTAACATCTCTCATGATCAATGGGCAGACGTCAAGGCTCACCTTGGTTTCAGATTTCTATCTGTCATCGAGGAGAATCCGGGGCCTCTCCCAGACACAGTCGATGCAGGATGGTACCAAAATCGTATCAAACTCATCGCCTGTGGTGATCAGAGATCTTTCGATCTGTACAGGGCTGCTGTCAATGGCTTGCCAGAAGTCTGGCCGAGTGCCAAGCTCGAAGTTGTTACAAGGGAGAATATTCCTTGCCGACCAAGAGAACGTATAATGGTCCCGGCTCTACATAACTGCCCAGATATGATTTTGAAATTAATCAAAACCAGCAATCCAAGCCTGCCTACTCACGACTGGAAAGTCCCAAAGGTTGAGAAGGAGACAGTGGGTCGCTATAGATCAGCTCTCTTGGTGATCAATAGGGAATCGCTAGCTCCACTGGCCGCGACCGAAGGCGTGATTAGGTATGGTTTCGACGAAGTCACAGTTCGCATCTATAAAAAAGATGAAGATTCGCTTAACGCGCCCCCCACAGAAGCCCCTTCAGCGGAAGGAAACGCTTCACAACCCCAAATAATGGAGGTCGATGCAACACCACACGAGGAACCACCGATCTCCAAAGCCCCGAACAAGCCATCCGACGCGGAGGCTAATTCCATAGTCGACAGCAATTCCGACATGGATACTGAAGACTCGACCTTAGGCAACACTCTGAGTGAGGAAATCCTACTTCATTCCTCCTCAGACGATGAAAACGCCGACAAAACAGTGGTGGAGGTTGATCTGGCTAAAAGTAGCAATGCTGCGATTAGTTCAGATTAATCTCCATCACGCCATCATGGCCACGAATAACCTGGTACTCCGACTGCATAGCAACAAAGAGGACATCGTCTTGATACAGGAGCCGTGGGTCTCTAACTCCATTATCAGGGGCCTCAGGACTCCTGGTTATACTCTATTATATGCATCGGAGAAAGGTGAACCAAGGTCATGCATATTAGTAAAAAAAGACTTAAATGTATTTTTACTCCCCAATTACAGCGACAAGGACACTACCACCGCTGTCCTAACAACGGATAAAGCCACCTACTGGCTCATATCCTCCTACCTTGGCCACGACAGCCCAGTTCCAGGAAACACCTTAAGGAAGGCAATTGCGGACGCGCAATCGAAGAAAGTGGGTCTCCTAATCGATATGGACGCTAACGCCCATCACACGGTATGGGGTAGCTCTGACATAAATGAGAGAGGTGAGTCCTTATTTGATTACATACTAAGCACTAATCTACTCATTAATAATATTGGTAATGAACCTACATTTGTAACCAAGAACAGGAAAGAGGTACTTGATATTACACTTACCTCTGACTCGATCCATAACCTGATTTCAAACTGGTATGTCTCAAAAGAGAATTCCTACTCTGATCACAGATACATTCAGTTTGATCTCAGTGATGTGGCAAATACATCTACGGGATTTCGCAATCACCGTAACACTAACTGGGAACGATATAGGGAGGTACTCGCACAACTGCTTGACCACAACCTTCTTAAAAGCTCCTCCACCAAAGATGAACTGGACCTCTCGGTAAATCATCTCACCGAAGCCCTTAACGAATCAATGAGGACTTCATGCCCTATTACCATTATAAAGGGTAAAAAGAAACCTCATTGGTGGCACAAAGATCTAGAACCATTCAGGAAGAGCTGTCGCAAACTCTTCAATAGATCTAAACACACTAGATCCCCCTCTGATTGGGACTTATATAAACAAGCTCTAAGGCAATATAAAAAAGAATTAAGGAAGAGCAAGAGGTCTTCTTGGAGAAACTTCTGTGGAAAAATAGAAAATACTTCAGAAGCCTCAAGACTCAGGAAAATTCTCTCAAAAAGTCCAACTATACCTAGTGCTTTAACGACAGATGCAGGCACATGGACTACCACAGATGAAGAATCTCTTAATCTGTTATTAGACACCCACTTTCCAGGTAGCTCTAATATACTTTACAACTCAACATCAGAGTCTCAAACCGCTACAAGCGACACAGTTGATCTAATAACGCGGGAAAAACTGCAATGGGCTGTAGACAGCTTTGATCCATATAAATCTCCAGGACCAGACGGAATCATTCCGGCCGAACTACAAAAATGCTCTGACATGATCATTCCACCATTGGAAATCATTCTGACGAGCTGCGTAAGGTTGAGATATATTCCTAAAGCCTGGAGAATGGCAAAAGTAGTCTTAATTCCTAAAGCAGGGAAACCCTCTCACGACCATCAACCGCAGCCCTGGAAGTGCTTTTAAACCTGACACCTCTTGACATCTTCTCCAAAATGGTGGCAGCCAACTCATGCGTGAGACTTAGAGCCACCTCTCAATGGATCAGTAACAACACTGGTCATACAACCATCTTAGACAACTTCAGATCTATCCCAGATCGCTTAGACTATACCACCCCAAAAATGGTATTCGATAACAACTTCCTGGTTTCCATCCCTTCAAGATCTTCTTGGGAAGAAGAGAGACCCCTGGAAGACAATGCTGTACACTTCTATACAGACGGTTCTAAGACCGATTACGGCGTTGGAAGTGGCATCTATTCAAAACAACTTAATCTCAGTCTTTCATATAGACTTCCCAATCAATGTAGTGTATTCCAGGCAGAAGTAATGGCGATTAAAGAGGCACTATCCTGGCTCAAAGAAAACCTTATATCTTGCAAGGATATACGGATCTTCTCGGACAGCCAGGCCGCCCTCAAATCTCTCGCGTCTGTCTCCACAAACTCTCAATTGGTCCACGATTGTCGATCATCTCTGAATGAGATGACAGAACAGTTTAATATTCACCTTATTTGGGTGCCGGGCCACAGAGACATTCCGGGAAATTGCAAGGCCGATGAGCTCGCCAAAAACGGAACACTTCTGCCTACTGTTAGACAAAAACATAACATAGGAACACCACTTGCTACATGCAAACATCTTCTCAAACAATATGCTCTAGAATCAACAAATGCTAGATGGTCACAGGGTACCACCTGCCTGGCAACTAAACAAATATGGCCAAGCATAGACCTAAAACGGTCAAAAGGTTTGATCTCCCTGAGCAGACAAAATATAAGCTCTACAATAGGAGTTATAACAGGACACTGCCTCATAGGTAGACATGCTTTGAGGCTAGGAGTCTACACAAATGACTTCTGTAGAAGCTGCATGGACGAGGAGGAAGAGGAGACAGTCCAACACCTTCTATGTACATGTCCAGCACTCTCCAATAGAAGGAATAATTATCTCGGTAACCCCTTCTTCGATAATACCAGTGAACTGGCAACAATCGACACAAAATGTCTCTCTAACTTTATTAAAAGCACGAAATGGTTTGTTTAAATTCATTACTCTCCCATGAGTAACTTCTTTAGTGGTATCACAACGGACCCTTGAGGTCTAAGTGAGTCAACAACAACTAGACAGCCACTCCAACCTACCTACCTACCATGTGATAGAGATTTCTGAGACATATTGACTCGATTATACTCAAAGCGAACTCTACAGGCTTTGTGAAACGTTGGTCCAAAAAATTCTCTGACTTACGTGACCCGATCTTTATACTCGTACATAACCTTTGTTCGCCCACTTCTTGAATACGCCTGTCAAGTATGGTCCCCTTGTCAGCAAATTCATATATCAGCGTCGTTTCCTACGTTTCGCACTTCGTATTCTGTCTTGGAATAACCCTCTTATTTTACCTACGTATCGACACCGACTTTTATTAATTAACTTGAATACGCTGGAAGAACGTAGAGCAATAGACTACTTTCGGGGTCTGTTGACTCCACAACTCTCTACAATTCCATCTCTTCAACCCTAATTCTCGTAATATAATAAATCCTCGTGTTTTCTATCTGCCTACCCACCGTACCTCTTACGGCCCCAACGAACCTATTTCTCGCATGCTTCGGAGTATTAGTTGTAACATTAACTGTTTCGACTTCAATCTTAGTTCACCTTGCCTGAAAATCCATCTTTATCATTCTTCCAATTCAATTTAATCCTATAGATTTAAGAGATATATTTAAAATAGATTAAGAATTAGCTTTTATTAAGCCTAGTAAATAATATTGCACCCACAAAAAAAAAAAAAAATTAAAAACTTACCCGGCACGGTTTTCTTTTATGCCATTTTAACTTGCAAACATTCAAGTTCAATGTTCATCCACACCGTCTTTCTCTTCCCCATCGCTCAACCTATGTTTATGTTGAACATTATATAAGGGTCTTGAGCTAGTGTGAATTATAAAAAAAGAAAAAATAATGTATCGCAAGTAAAAATGAATTTCATTTAATTTTGAAGTAAACTCTTGCACCCATATTAATAAAGATGGTTTAGTGGAGGTTTATCGTTAAGTCCTGGACTAAGTGCGAAATTTCATTAATAAAACAAATTTTCTGTTAAGTGACGTTCACTAATTATGATAAAGTTAAACCACCGAAGTAGGTGGTTTAGCGAAGGAATAAGAAATAGAAATGTCCACAGTCAGACACAAGCAATTGACAATCAATTTAGGTAGCCACAGAATATAAAAAAGAGATTGCTTACTTTTGTAGAAGATTTTCTTAAAAGGATTTTTGATAAACGTCATTTTACTATTCTGGGAACATTTTGTTTTTATTAATGTAAATATTTAACCCATGGCTTAACTCCTATTCAATAGTTTAGCAAAATATAGGTGGAATAAGCGTTTTTTATTAATACGGCTGTTGTAGCTTTAATTTTAAAAGTCACTGGTGCAAATTTAGCATTCTTAACGCTTTATTACAGTTACAACCATCTATAACCATCTAACTTCATGAGGCACTTTGACATTTCCAAATGTCAAAAAAATCAGTTTACCTACTCTCTTGCTTAAACTGTAATTGTATTGGGTGTGTTCAGCAGCCATTGATTTTAAAAAAAAGTTGCCTAAGCACTATGCTTGCTAGAAGAGTTTTAAAATTAAGAAAAAGTTATTTTACTGCTTTAAAGTTCGCTAATTGTTAAGTAGATAGGACTAGTATCATACTTATACTCAACGTGACATCCGATAAAGTCTCTTTGATATTTCTCACCACAGCGCTGTTGATAAAACGCAACACTGTTGAAGAGATCTGTTTGTACATTAAATTCTCACATTTAACAGTTTTTAATAATAATTAAATATAATTGCATGACTCGTTGTAAATTAGCATTACTTTTCCGTCCATTGTGCTTGAACATGCGTTAATAAGTCAAATTACGTGTTCTGAAATTTCCGATTCCGAAGGGAAGCAACATTTAAAAATGTATTCACATTATTGCGTTGCATCACGCGAAAAGGTCATGTGACAGAACATGCAATTTATAAAATTGACAACATTTTTGTGCAACAGTTCAGTGAATTTTCTCTAGGGGATACAGATAAGCAGAAGGAGGATAATGGTGTTTTTGAGCCAGAGCCTTTTCCAGAGATAGTGATTGTCGTGTTATTTGATCATTGTAAATTGACCTTTAAAATGTTTGAGTTTGTTTTCATATTTAAATTAAATTTTCCGATAGCGAAGTCGAACAAATATCCACGATTGCATCAAATAAACTTGCTTTTGCGACATACATTAGTATTATTCTGAGGTTAATAGTTATTAGTACTATCGTGTTGTGAATGGAAGGTGTGAAATACAGGGTGGTTCATGGCAGACGGATGGATTTGAAAAATAAAAAAAAATGCAAACTGTTTTCGCAGATGATCAATCTTTTTTCTTACGGATATATTTATATAAATACGTACATGTGACAGTTTAGTTTTAAATAACGAATCGATCAAATGGTAGCCCTCAAACTCCAAACATTATCTAAGCCTTTTTCTAAAGATCTTATGCACTATTTCAAGCATTGCTAAAAGAATTTTTGCACAGTCGGTTTGAATGTTTCGTTTAAAGTCTTCCCTAGTTTTGGGATTATCCCAATAAAGAACACAATTTAGGTATCCCTACATTAAGTCGCCTCTTAAAAAAAATATATCTCTCAGAAAGTAAATATATAAACTCTGACCGTGAGGGCCGTGACTTCGTCCGGCTAAAACAATGAAAGTCGTTTCAAATTACGTGCTGCCAAAAATAATTTGTTTCGAGTTGACCTACGATCGACAATACTCGATTGTATCAAGTTACATGCGCTGACACCCCAGACATCTTCCAGATCCATCTGTTCCAATTCGGCAACAACAAATTCTGAATCATGATCAGATACCAGGAAGAAGTCACGGTAGCCGCTCGATCATTTTTTTTTTTTTTTCAAAAAGTAAGGACCGATGGTGCCCATTCTTACCGAGAGAATATTTGGTAAAACCTTGGGCCCAAGCCCAAAAATTATCAAACATAAGTACAGGGCCATAGTCAGACATGTACTGACATACGGTAACGTAATCTGGTAGAATGTGTTGAACAAACTTACCAACCTTAAAATCATGACCAACGTACAAAGAATAGCATTTATTGGAATTATTGGGGCAATAATTTCAACCCCCATATCGGGTTTGGAAGTTATACTCAACTTTAAACCCTTAGATCTATTTATACAAGCCAGCCGATAGCGTACTCGGTTTAGCCAAACTGGTAGCTGAAAACATAGTGCCATAATTCATGTGAAGATTCTACAGAAATACATGGAAAATAAGGTATGTACTCAGTACCTAACACCCCGTTTAGACTATTACAAGCCATTCAAGACCGCCTTTCCTAGCAGAGAGGACTGGCAGATCAACGAGCCATCAACCTGCGAAACGATAATATCAATATATACCGACGGCTCCAAGATGGAAATTAGTGTTTCTGCAGTGTTCTTTTCAGAAACCCTAGGACAGCATTTCCTCTCAGGCTGAGAACTTAGCAGTGACGAAAGCTGCTAGAAATATCTTAATGATGGCAATACTACAAGCTGTGTCAACTTTTTCGTTGATAGCCAAGCGGCAATAAAAGCGATTTCTTTCATTGAAATCAAATCAAAGCTTGTAATTTGCTGTCGCGGAGAGCTCATGGTTCTTGGTACACAGAACAACATAAGGCTCTGTTGGGTTCCTGGTCACAGTTGTGTCTTATGTAATGAAAGCGCTAATGAGGTGGCAAGAATAGGATTAACACTTGATCATAATCAGGCAGACACAAACAGGTCAGGTCCAACCCTGTAATCTTAAATAAGTAATCGAGAGCAAAGTTCTAGCTTCAACAAACAACAAATACAATTCGCTTGATTCCTCTCTTATAACCAAGAAAACTATGGCCTAATTTTAATGTAAACAAAAGACCGACATTATCATCCAACTGAGCAAAAAGTCTCTTTCTCTTCTCGTGAAAATCACCACCGGTCACAATCAACTGGGATTACCATAAGAAAGTGATAAAACTCAGTATGGACGATTTATGCAAAGGATGCGGTGACGATGAGATGCCTGAGGATACTCCTCATTACCTGTGTCACTACCCTGCGCTATATCATCTGAGAAACAGGCACCTAAGGAGAAACTTATTCAACGGCTTGAAAATTTCTTAGCCGACCACGAGTCTCGAAATCGCCCCCAACCACAGCCAAAAAACATAAAAAGATTCACAGACGTTAATGATAGTACGAAAGAAACTATTGAACTATTGCAGCAGCGGCAAGAAACTGAGAATGGGCTTTTCGCCTATACACCAGCCATTATCAGTCCTCCGGTGAACACGAGTGTCAGTGAGTTGATGGGGCCACCTCTTTCTTAGATTGGTTAAGTCCTCTTGAAAAAAGGAACAGCCCATTCGACTTAATTAGCACTACTGTTAGTCAGTATACACCAAACAATAACCTAGCGAACTCATCTACCAGATGTTTCAAGGAACCACATGCTCCTATGGGCCTGGTGGAGCGATGATTACTCAAGTCGGGGTTAAGAAAAGGATCACGCCCTTAAAATACCACCTCTCTTCAACCAAGTTATTAGGTTACGACAGACATTTCTTCAATGACTTAGAAATACCCTCTGACATTTCAGGCTAGAGCTTGCTGAAACTCATCAACACGATTAACGGGCTTGAATCACATAGGATTATCATAGGTTTCAATAGATGGGAGTCGCGATCTTTAGGGAATCACAATCTGCATTGATCTAAGTGTGACGGTAACAAGCTCAATTGTCAGCCCATTATTGATATTGTATACCACACTTGCGGCGGTCAGCCATCAGACCAAGAGGGGGAACAACATGTATCATACGAAAACATGCACATGCCGTAACTATTCGGGACTGGTGGAAGTGTGATCATAGCCTCTCCGCGGCGGCCGCTGGAAACAAGCCTTTTAAAAAAGGTTTGGCTAATATGATCAGGCTGGTTCCTCAGGTTGACGACAGGTTAATTCCCTGTCCCGTAAAACTAAAAGAATTTCGAAAACGACAACAAGCCTCGGAAACGGACTGATCACACGATCACAACCCACGCAAAGAAAACGGAAAAACGATTTACGAATTTTCTTATGGAACGTACGATCGCTCTATAGAGCTCGAGCTGCTCAGCAGCTAGCCGATGCCCTGTCAAAATATAAAGCTGACATAACAGCTCAGGGAATGGTGTTTTACAGAAGAAAGAATATGACGTATATTACAGCTGTCATACAAAACACCATGTGCTCGGGGTAGGCTTCCCAGTCAGCGAAAAAATGAAGTCTACCATCATCGGCGTTAACGCTATAAGCGAAATGCTATGCACCCTTCGCGTGCGAGGCAAATTTACGAACATCAGCGTCATTAACGTTCACGGACCTACGGAGGAGTCCCCAGACGAAGAAAAAGAGAATTACTACGAACAAGTCAAGAGGGCTCTCAATGCCTGTCCAAGGTATGATGTTAAAATCATCCTTAGGGATTTGAACGCAAAAATAGGTCGGGAGCTGGTATTCAGGCATTACGCAGGCACCCATAGTTTGCATGAGAACACTAATGACAATGGACTTCAAATCTTAAAATTGGCAGCATCGAAAAACATGGTCGTTGCGAGTACCAGGTTCCCGCGTAAAGATATTTACAAAGCCACCTGGGTATCACCTGATGGAGTCACTCGTAACCAAATAGACCACGTGTTGATAGACCGTCGCCACTACTCGAACTTGATGACGGTACGAACGTACCGAGGTGCCAATATCGACTCGGATCACTATCTTGTTGGTATGGTTTTCCGAGGGCGGATTGCCTTGCGAAGACGCATTGCATCCGCCGATCAGGTTCGAATCAACACGGCTGCCCTGCGCAATGAAAACAGTAGTAACACCTTTGGTAATGCGTTAGGACTCGCCCTAGAATCACTTGATTTAGGGAGAGTAAGTCCTGGAGCCAGTATGCTGGGCGTAAATGAGAAGTGGACACGCCTTAAGAATATTGTCATTAGTACTGCCAACTCCATCTTAGGCAGCATTCGTAAAAATCGGAACGACTGGTTTGTAAGAACAACTGGTTTGTAAGAACGTAAGAATGTTGCGTACCGAGCAATGCAACAATCTCATAGAACGCGGGCACGCGAAGAGGAATATAAAGAGCTCAGAACAATAGAAAAACGGCTACACAGACAAAAAAAATCAGCCTGGGAGAAGAACCTAATCTGTGAAATTGAAAATAGCCGAGAGCGAGGTCCGCACCAGGCGCGGAAGTTCTACCAATCCGTCCGAAACATGACGCAGTACACACCACGCTGCACATACTGCAAGGACGGAGAGGGAAATCTGATCACCGATCCTGAAAGCATACTGGAGCGATGGGAAGTGTACTTTAATGAATTGCTAAATGGTCAGCTCACTGCAGAAGTGGAGGCTCCACTACTTCAAGAAGAGTACCTATGTTGCCACCACCAAGCATAGAAGAGGTTGAAAAGGCTATAGGCCGGCTTAAACAGAACTTTACGTCAAGCAATTCATGATATTATTGCGCACGTATGGGAGCAGGAAGAAATGCCAGAAGACTGGCGAAAAGGCATAATATGCCTAATACATAAGAAGGGAGATGTCACAACGTGCAGCAATTATAGAGGTATCACGTTGTTGAGTACCGCCTATAAGATACTCTCCTCTATCCTACATGACCGGATAACCCCATACGCTAAAACCGTCATCGGACAATATCAGTGTGGTTCCATTCCAGGCAAATCAACAACTGATCAGATATTTACCCTTAGGCAGGCGATGGAAAAATGTCTAGAATTTAACATCCCAACATACCATCTGTTTATAGACTTTAAGGTCGCCTATGATAGCATAGCCAGGGTATAACTTTACAAAGCCATGAGAGAATTCGGCATCCCAAATAAATTGACACGACTATCAACATCTTTAATGGACTCCGACAAGGGGACGGTCTGGCCTGCCTCCTCTTCAACCTGGCGTTGGAGAAAGCAATCCGTGACTCTGGCACGGCAACAAGAGGGACCATCGTCAACACAACAGGTCTAGCCAGTTACTGGCTTACGCAGACGATATCGACATCATCGAAAGAACCGAACAAGCTGTATACGATTCCTTCATCCAGATCGAGCAGGCGGCACAAAATC
This sequence comes from Chrysotoxum bicinctum, assembly GCA_911387755.1. NCBI lineage: Eukaryota > Metazoa > Arthropoda > Insecta > Diptera > Syrphidae > Chrysotoxum > Chrysotoxum bicinctum. The sequence goes on along the minus strand of OU426989.1, from coordinate 121,763,594 downwards.
TGGGGCTGCACATTAGTGAAGGTAAAACAAATCCAACAGAGCCTACTATAGTCTGTCAAAGCTCTTCAAATCCAGAAATCTCACCATAACTTCAAAACTGCTGTTGTACAGGACCATGGTCCTGCCAGTACTCACATATGGATCCGAGACTTGGGTGCTTAGCAAAAGGCACTCCGACCTCTTAGCTGCATTCGAGAGAAAAGTCTTAAGGAGAATTGTTGGTCCCGTATGTGGGGAAGGACGATTCCGGAGACGGTACAATCATGAACTGTACGCAATCTACCTTGAAGCAGATATCGTGACGAAAATTAAGCTCGCATGAGCGAAGAGGAACCTGCTCGGAAAGTTCTTTGTGGTACATTCTATGGTAGACGACAGCGTGGTAGACCATGCTTGCGCTGGAGAGATGGTGTAGACCAGGACGCCCGAAGCCTTGGGGTGCGCAACTGGATGGCGTCAGCTAGAGACCGGGATAGGTGGAGAGACTTGTTGAAAGAGGCCAGGACCGGAACCCGGTTGTCGAGCCGATGATGATGATGATGATCATGGCAATACAGGTAACTTATTTTTGGTGAGTTCGTCACCTTTACAAATTTACTGAAATGTCTCTGTGGCTCTCTGTGGCCCGTCACCCAGCTGAGGTGAATATTATATTGTTGCGCCATCTCCATCAGAGACGATCGGCAATTAAGGGTTGACATTGAGCTGGTAGAGGCAGAACCAAGAGATTTAATATCTGCTTGGAATGTTTTCTTTAAGCCAAGACAGGACTTCTTTATTCGCCAAAAGTTCAGTCTCGAACACGCTACAGTTACTGAAAAGACCAAAAGAGAGACTAAAATTTAGTCTGTTTGAGTATACAATACACCTCCACCAACCCCATCATTAGCTTTTGATCCATCGGTGTAAAAATGGCTTGAATCATCTTCCAGGGTTGTCACGTCCTCCCAGCTCTCACTACAAGGGATGGTTACCTGAAAGTTTTATATCAAATTGAATCTGATAGATTGTGTAATCGATGATACTTGGAAGTGAACCGGATGAGTTCAGATGGAGTGGCCTATTCATTATTGACTCACTGCGGGGAGGCTTTTAGACGAAAAGCTGTTTGTTTGCCGAATACATCAAGGGGTGTAAGATTGAACAGAATGTCCAGTGCAGCGGACTGATTCGTCTAGGGGGTACATACAAAACACACCATTATATCCAAGGCGTAAAAATCGATATGATATTTTTTATCACGGTTCACATCCAGAAATGAATTGTAGCCCTCTAGTCTGAACCACACTTTTAAGTTATTCTTATAAAACCAAAAAAAAAATAGACTTTTTCGCGCATTTAATTTATTATTCCGTTTAAAAAATATGGTAACCGTGGATATAAATCATTTTAGTTTGCACTTCCAACTAATGAAACATTCAAATGAATACATATTCATTTTCTATAAAGCTATAAAGCAAAAAATTCGCCGAATAATGTATTTCTAAGGCTCCGCAAATTTTATGCAAACTACTATTGTTTCACAGGTGCACAGTGTTTTTCTCATGAGTAGTAAAAAAAAGACTCCATTATGTTCTCTGTTTTCCAAATCCAAACAAAGATACTTTTCAACCGAAGCAGGCAGTCCTCCAGGTCGTAATTCACTGCACTATCTGCACTTACATGGGCTTAAATTATTTCTCCTCAGCATCAACGTTCTGGCGATTGTCCAACAAAAAAGAGGGTAATCTAAAAATACAGCTGGCGCTATATAGATTATACCAACGATGCCATTATTTGGTGGCCTTGGTTTGTTCCACGGAATTCCCAGCGATGCCTTGTTCTACAAAACACTCAATTAAGCTTCGTTGATTTTAGTTCGCAGATATTTTGCCACGGATTCGTTGGTAAATCACAAAAAACATTGTACCTATGTGAGATTACGGATTTATACGTTTTGCATCGCCATGAACAGTACATGGATCATTTTACCTCATGGTATCCAATATCGTATTAACCAAATTTACCACGTTAATGCAAGAAGTTCATATAAGCCCCTAACACTGAATTTAATTGTTCAACTTGGGTCGTATTCATCAATGATTTAGTACCAATCATTCATAATGAATTTGGGTCAATTTTACAAGCGGTTAGCGTCCTGGATGATGATGATGATAAAGGCTTTTGAAATGGCCCGACCAGTCAAGTCAATACATATTTTTGAAGATGAATGCTCTTCTGGTTTCATACTATAACGAAAACGTTGACGTCGAATGTGTGTTGGGTACACGATTATGAAGCTCGGAAAGTGCTTTTTAATATACACAGTTGCTGGATTTTGAAATTGTGTGTCCTTCTATATATCGAACTGCCGCCTTAACAAATAAAAACGTTTGTTCAAATTTGGTGAAAATCATTTTTGTGTTTGAGATTTTGATTAAACTTTTCTTCTGTTTTTTGTTTTTTTTTGTAAGAATTAAAGGCAAAGATGGTTTTTACCAAATCATTTATATCATCTTTTATTTTCTCAGTTAACTATGTTAAAAAACTTTCTGGTCGTTCTTAAATCACATCCTTAACAGGATCTCCTGTTGATCCAGCCTCGCAAGGTAGAAGAAACACAGACAGCCAGTGATTTTATTTTAAAGTAAAACATGCGGAAATGACAGAAATAACTGTTTAAGAAGTTGGATTTTGGATCTAAGAACAGAATGCCATGTGGTTTCTCAAGCATGAATTTATGCAAGAAAAATAATTGACAATCTTTGTAGCGTATTTCTTAAAAAATAAATTTTGTCCTTAAACAATTTTTTAACCATTTTTAATTGTTGGTCATGCAAAAATTTTGTTTGTCGAATATGATCATTACTGATCTTTCAAACTTGTTTGAACTTATTGCGGCTTTCCTCAGTAGGTTTGTCTTTATAACATCGGAAACTGAATTTTTAACGCTGATAACCTTCTTGAAAGCTTTTTCTCTATTTGGGATACAATTTCTCAATCAAAAAAGAATTAAATTTGTGACCCTATCTGCACTAGAGTCCACGTCACTATCGAGAACACTGACGATTACAGTTCCTGAAAAATCATTGGGATCGTTCAGTGTAGAGCTGTGCCAATCGTTCATTTTGAAAGATCGAATCAATCATTGATTGGTTCAAGGATTCGATCTTTTCAATCAATCGTTCATTCAATCAAAATTATTTTTTTCCAGCCGTTTCGTTCCGAACGATATAAAGACTGACACGAAATATTTTCAATCGTTCATTCAACTAAAACCTTTTTTTCCAATCGTTTCGTTCTGACCGAGACCGAAACAATGTGAAAATGAACAAGGTTTGTCTTTTTTCGTCTTCGTTCACACCATCTTCCATTGTATCTATATAAAATGAAAAATATATACTTACATACATTCTGTTTAATTTCCATTTCTATTTGGTATTAGGAAATGATTGAGAACAAGTTGAATGAACCAAACATAACTTTTTTTCGTTTCGTTCATCGGTTTCAGTGGCAAGAGATTGACATTAGAATTGATTCATTTGGTCTACTGTGATTACAATTAATCAATCTTTTTGGTGAACGGGTCACATAGAGCGAATCAATCGCGATTGACACAGCTCTAGTTCAGTGCTGATCTCCACCTCAAAGTGATCGGTTGAGTTGTGAAAGAGAGAGAACAAAGGCATACCCTCGCGGTACAAATAAAATAAAATGCACGACTGGGTCGCACGAACTTGCTCCTATGTAATAGACTAGGAATTTTAAAAACGGATGTTATTAGAGAAAACTGTTCATAAGGATAAAATGAGTTTTTTAAATTCTTTTAGTAGTAAGAGATCAAAACAGAATGCTATGCAAATATAAATTTATGCAGGAACAAAAATTATAAGTCGTTGTAGTGGTTCCTTAAAAAAATAAGCTTTTATGTACAAAATTTTTAAAACATTTTTAAGAAAAAATTTTGGTACGCCAACCTTAAGTTTTTATTATTGTACGAATAAAAGTCTGATTTCCAAAAAAAAATACTAAGCCGTTCTTGAGATATCGATTTTTTTTAGAAAAAAAACATGACTTTTTTTTTCTAAAACTTTAAAAAATATTTTTTCTTAAGTTTTCAAATGCAATCATTTTTAAACTTTTTAGGAGCTTATTTATAAAAAATTTCATTAAAATCCGTTATGTCGATAATGAGAAATTCAAAATTCGAAAAAATCGTTCTATGGTAGGTACAGTCAGTAATACCTAGATTTCAATTTTTTTTTTATTAAATTATAGATCGTAAAGATTGATCGAAAGAAAAAAAATTTTAGCAAAATTCTCGGAACCGTTTTCGAGAAAAATACGATTTTCGAAAACCATTTTTTTTAAATTTGTATGGAAGGTACCGTTAGTTTTAGATAAAACAAAATTTTTTTTCTCAAATCTTGTAGATTATGTTAAGAAACTTTTATTTGTCAAGTTTGAAAAAAATCGATATTGGGGTTTTCGAAATATTGAGTTTCCAAAAAAAAAAAATTGATTTTTTTTTTTAAATCCAAAAAATTTAAAATAGAAAATTTGAATATGTAATAATATTCAAACTTTGGAGGAGCTTTGGCATAAAAAAAAATATTTAAATCGGCTGTACCGTTTTCGAGAAAATCAAAAACAAAAAAAATGGACCCAGGGGTGCTACCAAAACTAACAATTTTTTTTCAACCATTAGCTAGTTTTAACCAAATGAAATTTTTTGAATTTATTTTTTAAATTTTCTGTGGGACAGTTTTTGAGAAAAAAAAATATTTATAAAATTTTGAAAAAAATCGTATGGCAGGTACCGTTATTTTTGGTATTAAAAAAAAAACAGAAAAAAACGTCCGGGGGGAAAAAATTAAAACCCATATCTACCAAGTTTGAAGAAAATCGGCCGAGCCGTTTAGGCTGTAGTCGAACCGACAGACAGAAAGACAGAATTGCGAGACCCACTTTTTTGGTCTTCGCTATCATCGTAATGTCAACTTTGATCAAAATATCGAGTTCGATTTTTTTTACGAATGCATAACTTGCCTTATAGTACCTATAAGTCGCAAGTAAAAACAGTCAATGTGATGTGTGTGCAATAAACATGAACCAAAAAATAAAAAAAACAAGATTGACTTACGGTAAATTGTCCTTCTTTCTCCTTCACCCATCACCCACAGTTTGCTTTGGTTTCGTTGTTGCATACATTTTTTGAGTCACGCCATACATTGTTTGTAACTGATTAAATTAAAGGAACATCAGGTAGATTGCTGTTATTTATTTTGGAATCGAAAAGTGGATAAATACGAGTACATTTACTATTAAGGCATAATACTAATACTAATAGTACTAATAGTAAATTATATCTTAATGTTATTTTGGGTCCCAAACTCGATATCCACATAGTTTACTATCTGCTTAGGATTTTTATGTTTGCTTTTTATAACGTTGAGTGAAGTAAGAGTTTATTGTAGCTTAGGAAAAATATCTGTACTAGGCATGTCCATAATTTGAGAGACAGGTTAGTAAATTTGGCACTTAGCGAAACCCAAGTGAGTGAAAATTTTTATCACACGGAATTCAGCCTACCTCGTTATATCTTACTGTCTTTATTTTTCCCTCACCATGAGGCTATATACTCGTATATATATGTACGAAATGATGTTGCTTATCAGCTTCAAGCACAATATGGCGCTTGTTTAAATACAATTTGAAATTTCAAGTGGTTTAAATTCACAGTCCATAAGCGCATCATTCATACAAGCTTTATTTATCGCAGCCGGAATTTCGATAGTAACTCGTCTTCTATCGAATTCGATGCGCTATCCGACTCTATCCAAAAAATTGTCTTCTAATTGTCTAATTGTCGAGATTTTTTCTGAGTTAAACAACCTGACTCAGCTTTTCCACGCGCCTACTCGAATTCCTGACGACGCACTGTGGTCCAAAAAGGAAAATTTCGTGGCAAAAATACTAATTTCGATGTTTTATTTTTAAAGTTTTGTTTTTTATTTCTAATAGAAATATAAACGGAGCTTCAAAAACAGCAAACAAAAAAAATTTCCGCTAACTATTTTGACTTATAGAGCTTTTCAAAGTTGGTCAATTTCGTTCTAGAGTTAAAAAAAAACATAAAAAACTAACTTCTTTGTTTTCGTATTTGAAATTTTGGCATATTAAATGTAAAATATTAATTTTCTATAGTTTATTCTAGTTGTATTATTTGTGCGTAAATCAAAATTTTAATTAAAAAAAAAAATAAAAAAATATTTAATATTTTTAATAAATAAAACAAAAAACACCCTTTTTTAGCAGATTTTTTCGGTTTGAATAGAGCTACAAAAAAATACTCGCGAGTTCGCGCGGAAAATTGACCATGATAGTTTACCCTAACTATTTCTTAAACCATATGCAAAATTGTAGCTGCAACTATTTGCAACCTTCAGAGAAATTGTAATTTGTTTAAAAAAAGTCGTGTTCCCAGTGCTGACCTTTTGGTCTTAAAAGCAAATTCCCTTATGGAAAATTTCAATCATTTTATTAATTAAAATAGTTAAGAACGTGAAATTTTCTTTTTAATTAAAAATCGTTTTATTACTATCTTGATTCTGACAAAAAAACCGCCCACTTCTACGCCCCTTTTTATACAAATGGCAATTATTATTAAAAAAAAACATATAAAATATTGTACACAAACTATTGATTACTTTATTGAACATTAAATTTTTTAATCCGCCCACTTTAACGACCCTCTTTGAATAAATTCCCCTCAACTTAAATTATTGTAAATATTTATTGATCTTTTTCTATATCTACCTAAACATAGATTAACTTGCCAAAAGAAAAGGATTAATAGCTTTATTGCCTACTCCATATACAAAGTAGAAAGAATTATTTAATTTTGGATTATTATTTTATGATCTAATAAAACAGGTAATAATAATAATTTTCTTCCGATACCCCATATTGTTAAGCTTAAATTTCACAGGTAAAATAATCCTTGTGTATATACATTATGGAGGTATATATAAACTATGACAATGGATATATGTTGTTAGTTTTCAAGAGGCTTTACTGACGAGTGGAGTTTACAAATTAAATATCAATATGAATATTTCAAACAGAACAATTTTTGAACATTTTATCAATGTTTCGAATTCTGAAGAATTTGTAATTCTGATCCAAAACCAATACGAAGATATAAGTGACAACGATGAAACGAAAAAGAAACTCCAAAGATTATACGCATCATTTAAAAAAAATGGATTGACTGTTTTAGACTTAAAACAAGATTTCTCTCAAAATATGAAGAATTTTTGAATGGAACATTTACAATCCAATGTAATGAAATTGAAGACAGTGACGTGCCAAGTACATGAAGAGGAAGGCCTTCGAAATCCTTAGATACATGTTCAGTATATACCAAAAGGAGGAATCTATTGGAAACTACGGGCCATATTTCGACTGAAAATGTTTCCACAGCTCTGAGTATAAAATATAAAAAGGAACACGAAAAGATAAAAGCGGATATCACAAAAGCAGTTTTTAATGCAAGCCCATTGCGAGTGCAACGGATATAGGAGAGTATTCCCACACCTCAAAGGGATCCAATAAAATACGATGGTCCCACTGCGCTAGGCTTGTTCTTGGATATGGGGCTTTCTAAAGAAAAATATAATTTGATGAGAAAATCATTAAGAAGCCATAACGTTGATGTGTTTCTGAGCTACAATTTATTAATGGAAACTACAAGCAACTCCATCAAATTTGATAGTAACAGTAACTTCTGTTGAAGTGAATTTCCAAGATTTGGTGGACCATACAGCAAAGAGGATTTTAAATAGCCTAGTCAATCAGGATGGCGTTCGTTCTTAAACTAGCTTATGGACTATACCAAGAAGATGAGACAACCGATAAGAAGGAAGCCAAAAGAAGAAGAAAAGCGGATATTCAAAAGGAATTTAGGGAACAACTCGGGTTAATCATCGATACGCCAAAACAAGGATTCGGTAACACAAATGATGGAAACACTTCACGAATATTTTTTGAAAATCCAGAAGTTACTCGTACGTCAGCTATAACCCGAGTAGACAAGGATCTTATAAAGAAACTGCAAGTTATTTTAAATGCGCTGTCATCTAAAGAATATATTAATGTAGATAAATTCAACGAGTATACCAAAACCACTTCGGATCTTTTAAAAGCCAAATACAGCTACAAACTCCTGACACCAACTCTGCACAAAATTTCGGACCATGGAGGGGAACTTATAAGACATCAAATTTTGCCAATCGGGGAGCTTTCAGAAGAAGCACAGGAATCAAGGAATAAGGACTACATGCGATATCGATACTCAAATACATGCAAAGTCTCACGGAAACGACAAAATGAAGATTTATTTAATATGCTAGCTATATCATCAGATCCACTTGTTTCATCTTTAAGACACGTTAGATCAAAAAAAGAACTGAAAAAGAGTTACTGCCCAGAACTAATAGGTCTATTAATTGTTGAAAATGATAACGATGCCGATGAATTCTTTTCTGAAAATTAGATCTATAGTAGTGAATTGTAAACAAATATTTATAAAGTATTCTATTTTATTTTGTTAATATAAATTTTATATTCTATTTGATTTTTGTTTTTATTTTTTTTTCGTCCGTTTACTTTTTTCCTACACTGTTTCATATAAAATATATAAGTCAAACAGTTTATAGAATAAACTGATGCCCCACAACATGAAAAAATACTGTTTTATAATACTCCTTAAAAAATATTTCTGAAATTGGTGCGTTTACTTTAAGCATCCACTGTTGTTATGAATTCACTTGAATAGTCAAAAACTTTTATTTTACAAAGTTTTAAGAACTTAGGACTGTTTTTAAAAGGTTTACTTTCAGACTTTATTCTGTTAACTCCTATTTCTAAGAAAATCTTACATCAACCAATTATTCTGAAACACCCTGCAAAGTAATTTTCTTAAACTTCACTATTTATATAGCCTTGGAAATTACCTTTAAGGGAAAAAAAAAATTGTTGTGATAGCTTCACGTGTTCAAAAGTTATGATTTTTGCAACGAAAAAAGTCATTTTGGACCACAGTGCGACGCCAATACTCTTTACTTGTTTCTTACCTCTGATCCTGAGAAATGTATTTTATTTTACCTTTTGTTTTTCTTCATTTGATTCAATTAAAAACGCATTTTTTTTTTTTTTATTTAGTTTTTATATGTATATATATTTCGAGGAATTATTTGCCTCATCATCAGTACCTAAAAATAAATACATGCGTTTTGTATTAACAAAAATATATACGAAATTTAATTATATATAAAAATTACCAAGATTATTTTATAGAAAATTATTTGATAACAATCTGTTTTTTAGACATTTGTTTTTGAAATTAAAAAATTAAAAATCATTGAACAAATTTTCTTATAAAGTTACTAAGTATTTAAAGTGTATACATTTATTTAATTTTGAACTTGATTGTTCTGTAAATTTGCATTAACTATTAGATTCTAGTATGTATTAGTATAGTCTTTTTTGTCTGTTTTGTAGTTACACGCAATGCCCTCATTCTTTATAATTTGGTTAACTTCATGAATTTGTAACTTAAATTTGTTTCTTTCTAATTTTAAAATTTTAGCACCATTAAAATCAAAAGAATGTCCATTTTTCTTAACGTGATCAGCTAAAGCAGCTATATTTTTGTTTGCTGATCCTTCGTTAACTTTTTTACATTCGGTATTGTGTTGATTCATTCTTGATCCCAGTTTTTGAATAGTTTCTCCAATGTATATTTTTTCACAATCATTGCATTTTACAGAGTAAACTAATCCACTGTTTTCTGTTTTATTAATTTTTTGTTTTGTATTTAGAAAGAATTTTGAATTTTGTTCTGTTGGCTTCATTGCTGCTTTAACATCTGGTATAAAATATTGGCACACTTTTGCTAAGGACTCACTTAATTTTGGTACATATGTCATCGCTAAATAAATTTTCTTATCTGTATTTGATATATCTTTTGTCCGAACATCATTGTTAGATAGAAAGCTGTAGTTACTTTGGTCAAATCTTTGAGGTGAAATAATTTTGGCTTGTAGATTTTCGTTTTTAACTGATGAAATAAGTTTTTTGATTATATTAATTGGATAGTTGTTTTTTCTTAATATATTTTGTATCCTTATTATATTATTATTAAAATAGGTCTTATGGCTAAATGAGAATACTTTACGAATAAATGTGACCATTATTGCTAAACGTACAGATTTTGATGATAAATTAGTAAACTTATTTAATGATACTAATAAATTTGAAGTTTTGGCTTCAGATCGCACGTCATCGCTACAAGCTAAAAATAATCGCCTAATAAGTACTATTTTTAACAAAAATAGAAAACTAATAAGCCAACAAGAGTCTAAACACCTTCGTACATATATTGCTATTTCACCTCGTGCATTTGGACAATACAAGTATCATAAAGAAAATTTACCAGTCCGACCTATTATTTCAACAATAAATTCTCCGAGTTACAAATTGTCAAAATATTTAGCTAACATTCTTAAAGAATCTTATAAATCAAAATTTACAATCAAAAATTCAAAACAATTTGTAAAAACAATTACAAAAACCAAAATTCTACCTGGAAATATACTTGTATCTTTCGATGTATCAAATTGTTTTAACAATATTTCAACTGCATTGGCACTACAAACTGTTGAACGTAACTTTGATTTACGTATCAAACCTAAAACTAAAATTCCAAAACAAACATTTATGATCATGTTAAAATTTTGCCTTTCTGATTGTAATTATTTTTGTTTCAAAATCAGTATATTCGAATGAAAACAGGACTTTTTATGGGATCATCTTTGGCTCCAATTCTCGTGGAATGGGTTTTGGATGAAGTAATATTAAATGCTTTAAATAAAATAGATTTTGAGCCACAATTTTGGATAGCATATGTAGATGATCATTTAACAGCCATTCCAAAAAACAAAATTGACGAAGTAAAATCTGCTCTGAAATCTTTTGATAAAAATATTATTTTTACATATGAATTGGAAGACACACTTAAAAATGAAATAAATTATTTGGATGTTACAATCAAGAGAAACAATGATGGTAATATTATCACACATTGGTTTCATAAACCAATTGCATCAAATCGATTATTAAATTATTATTCAGCTCATCCCTACTCAAATGAAATATAATATGGTTAAAAACTTTATTCGTAAAGTATTCTCATTTAGCCATAAGACCTATTTTAATAATAATATAATAAGGATACAAAATATATTAAGAAAAAACAACTATCCAATTAATATAATCAAAAAACTTATTTCATCAGTTAAAAACGAAAATCTACAAGCCAAAATTATTTCACCTCAAAGATTTGACCAAAGTAACTACAGCTTTCTATCTAACAATGATGTTCGGACAAAAGATATATCAAATACAGATAAGAAAATTTGTTTAGCGATGACATATGTACCAAAATTAAGTGAGTCCTTAGCAAAAGTGTGCCAATATTTTATACCAGATGTTAAAGCAGCAATGAAGCCAACAGAACAAAATTCAAAATTCTTTCTAAATACAAAACAAAAAATTAATAAAACAGAAAACAGTGGATTAGTTTAATCTGTAAAATGCAATGATTGTGAAAAAATATACATTGGAGAAACTATTCAAAAACTGGGATCAAGAATGAATCAACACAATACCGAATGTAAAAAAGTTAACGAAGGATCAGCAAACAAAAATATAGCTGCTTTAGCTGATCACGTTAAGAAAAATGGACATTCTTTTGATTTTAATGGTGCTAAAATTTTAAAATTAGAAAGAAACAAATTTAAGTTACAAATTCATGAAGTTAACCAAATTATAAAGAATGAGGGCATTGCGTGTAACTACAAAACAGACAAAAAAGACTATACTAATACATACTACAATCTAATAGTTAATGCAAATTTACAGAACAATCAAGTTCAAAATTAAATAAATGTATACACTTTAAATACTTAGTAACTTTATAAGAAAATTTGTTCAATGATTTTTAATTTTTTAATTTCAAAAACAAATGTCTAAAAAACAGATTGTTATCAAATAATTTTCTATAAAATAATCTTGGTAATTTTTATATATATTTAAATTTCGTATATATTTTTGTTAATACAAAACGCATGTATTTATTTTTAGGTACTGATGATGAGGCAAATAATTCCTCGAAATATATATACATATAAAAACTAAATAAAAAAAAAAAAATGCGTTTTTAATTGAATCAAATGAAGAAAAACAAAAGGTAAAATAAAATATAAAAGTTAATTCAGCAAAACAAAAAATCATAATATATATACTGAGAAATGTACTATAAATGTATTATCCCTACGTCGCATGTGCCGACAATTGTATCATATCAAACAACAAAACATACGAAATAGTACTTTGTCTTTGATTCCTTCGCTCGTCTTCAATGGCACTCCCTATGTCAGATCGCTAACACAGTTTGCTGTCAAATCGACGCTACCAGATAGTGTCATGATTCCTCCTGTAATTGAGAGTGTTTATGATTCTATGGGACAAATCTTCTTTCGCACTCGTACAAGATCTCAATCTACAGAAATCCGCTGGCCCTGATAATATACCTCAAATTGTTCTTAAGAGGTTTTCTTCAACGCTGATAAATCCACTGCGAAAGCTTTTCCATCTGTCCTACTCTACTGGTCTCTTTCCGAGTGGATTAAAAACAGCATATGTATGTACTCGTATGTCAAGCATGTCCCTAAAAAAGGCGAATCTTCTTCTCTCTCGGAATGAGAAATTAAATTTTGCGTGTATTTGGTATTATGAATCTCTTCTTCGATGGGTTAGAAACTACCTTTCGAACCGCTTCATAGGAGTTGTTTTAGATGGATTTAAGTCTGAAATTCATGAAATAAATGCTGGTGTGCCACAGGACTCCGTTTTGTCTCCGACCCTCTTTCTGATATTCATTGATGATCTTTTGTCTGAAACTTGTAATCCATTAAATTGTTTTGCAGACGACAGTATTCTCGCCTTCTTCTTATATTCGTTTCCAGGTGCAAGTCTTTGTTTTTCGGATGTGGACGCGTATAATAGGATCATTAAACTTTGATCATTAGCATTGTCAAATGAGGGACCATAAACCACGTACAATATAATGCTTCAAAAACTCAATGCTGTCGTTGAAACGCAACCCACCCCCCCCTATGACGCTATCAATGAGCGGTACTTACATTGAGGAAACCGAACAGCTCTCAGTTCTAAGTATGTGTGGAATGACCACATATTCGACGTCGCCAAAAATGCTGCTAAATGTTTAAGTTTCCTTCGAGGTTGCAAGAAATTTTAACCCCTTCCGATCTGCCTGTAATCGTCCAAATCTGATTTTTTTTTTAATTTTTATTCGTACGATAGTACGATAGTACATTCAAACTATTGATCCAACGATTGTAAAAATTTTTTCCATAACTTCATGAAAATTCATGAAATCATTTATTTAGATCAAACAAATAAGGGAGTGGTTTAGGGATATTCAAAAAGAATTTCATGGCATTGAACATTTGTATCGAACACCATAAATTTATATATTATTTATTTTTACTTATACTCTTGAACATAAGAGCAAGTACGTTAGATTAAGTCATGCATTTTATATTTTCTTTAAAAAATAAATAAATATATATTTTCTGTAGTTTTATTTTTTATTGACCCCCCCCCCCCCCCCCTCATCGCCAATATGCTATGGAGATCCATTTTACCCTATTTAAGCGGGAGCAGAAATTTTACAACACATTTACACAGAATGGATATCTGGAAAAAGGCAACACTTATTCTTGATCAAATTTGGAAATACTTTTATTTTAATTTTTTCTATTCAACATTTTGTGTTTCAGTATTTTTTTGTTTTTTCTAAAAGCATTGACCAGCAGCTTTTATTAACTAGTCCTGTCATAGAGAACCGTTTTTGTTTTAATTGGCTTATCTGATTACGATGAAAATTTGCGTACCAGAGCTCCTTAAAAGTTAAATAATATTTCATAAATTTTCAAAACAAAAATGTTTGAATTCTTTAGAAATTCAATTTTTTTTTTCTACACACAAGCCCAATTAGTGCTGATTGATTCGTGTCTGTCTGTCTGTCGGTTCGACTACAGCCTAAACGGCTCGGCCGATTTTCTTCAAACTTGGTAGATATGGGTTTTAATTTTTTCCCCCGGACGTTTTTTTCTGTTTTTTTTTAAGACCAAAAATAACGGTACCTGCCATACGATTTTTTTTTCGAAATTTTATAAATGTTTTTTTTCTCAAAAACTGTCCCACAGAATTAAAAAAAAAAAATTTGAAAAATTTCATTTGGTTAAAACTAGCTAATGGTTGAAAAAAAATTTACAAAAAATTGTTTTTTTGGTAGCCCCCCTGAGTCCATTTTTTTGTTTTTGATTTTCTCGAAAACGGTACAGCCGATTTAAATAATTTTTTTTATGCCAAAGCTTCTCCAAAGTTTGAATATTATTACATACTCAAATTTTGAATTTTTTATTTTTTGGATTTTTAAAAAAAATTCAAAATTTTTTTTTAAACTCAATATTTCGAAAACCCCAATATCGATTTTTTTCAAACTTGACAAATAAAAGTTTCTTAACATAATCTACAAGATTTGAGAAAAAAAAAAAATTGTTTTATTCGAAACTAACGCTACCTTCCATACAAATTTTAAAAAAAAGTTTTCGAAAATCGTGTTTTTTTCGAAAACGGTTCCGAGAATTTTGCTAAATTTTTTTTCTTTTGATCAATCTTTACGATCTATAATTAAATAAAAAAAAATTGAAATCTAGATATTACTGACTGTACCTACCATAGAACGATTTTTTCGAATTTTGAATTACTCATTATCGGCATAACGGATTTTAACGAAATTTTTTATAAAGAAGCTCCTAAAAAGTTTAAAAAACATTGCATTTAAAAACTTAAGAAAAAATATTTTTTCAATTTTTAGAAAAAAAAGTATTTTTTTTTTTTTTTTAAATTCGATATCTCAAGAACGGCTTAGTATTTTTTTTGGGAAATTACACCTTTATTCTTACAATAATAAAAACTTAAGGTTGGTGTACCAAAATTTTTTCTTAAAAATTTTTTAAAAATGTTTTACATAAAAGCTTATTTTTTTAAGGAACCACTACAACGACTTATAATTTTTGTTCCTGCATAAATTCATGTTCGCATAGCATTCTGTTTTTATCTCTTACTACTAAAAGAATTTAAAAATTTCATTTTATCCTTATGAACAGTTTTCTTTAATACGAGTAAAATCGATTTTTAAAATTCCTAGTCTTTTACATAGGAGCAAGTTCGTGCGACCCAGTCGTGCATTTTATTTAATTACGTTTTATACCAAAACTTGTAAATATTCTAAATATTGGCAAATCCATGTTTCTAAGAACACTAAAATTTTATTAGAAAATAATTTTCATTCAAGAAATCAGATTCTTTCGATTATAATCGATAATATTGGAGCTCAAAAATGTTGTTGTTATAGGAATTTCCAGGTCGGCCTTTATGTTTTTTTTTTTAAATATTTCTTATTAATAATAAGGTGCCTGTGCTTATATCCATATAAAAGCTCTACAAACTTTAACCTTATTTAAGAAAGTAAAATCGTATAAGTTGAGTGTGTATTTTATTTCATGGTCAAATCAAATGTTGAACCTCTCTTACATTGAAATTTTTCGTGTATGTTCATAGCTTGAACATGACCCTGGAACTTTTTGTACTGCTGTGCCGTTTATTTTATTTTACCTAATCTTTTTGACTATGGCTTCTTCTGACTGATGTACTTTTAATTAAAACCTTGGCCCTTATGAGAAACCCATCAAAAATAAATTCTTCCAAATAATTAATTCAATGTGTTTATTGAAAGAAAAAAATACCAGCAACCTACACACATAAGTAATTAAAATATCCTGCGATACGTAATAACAATAAATATAAATTCGAATATTCTATCTTTTCATTCCAGGATAATTAAACAAAGTATGTGCTGCCATTGAGGAGGAAATACAATATAAGGAAACAAGCTTGCTGGCCGTCCTTGTTTTTCTTGCGTAGGAGAAAGGAAATGGGTTTTCCCGAAGGACCTTAGTTCCTTTATTGATACCATGTGTCTACGATGTTGCCAAGGGTGTTATATTAAAACAGCTCACGTTATAAATTAATATCTAAAAGACGGACACAATTCCCAGTCGATGCGGAATAAATTCATTATTCCTGGTTATTTGCACACCATCTGGTGGACAATACACACACTATAGCGAAGGAACCAATCGGAGTTACTAATGCGACAAAATGTTCAACCGTTCGTGTCAATGGCCAAATTTTACCGACTGCAGCAATAATGCCAATCTAACGCTGTTCAAGGATAACTTGCTGGATGTTGAATTTGAATTGGAACTCAATGAGACTGCGGATTGGCCTCTGGAGCGTGTTGTTTCGATGGTCGTGCCTGTATTTTTCGGAATAATTGGATTAGCCGGACTACTGGGAAATGCCTTGGTGATACTAGGTGAGTGTGCTATGTAGCGTGCATTTATTTTATCTAAATTTCAAGTCACTGCATAGTGATAAAGAGGAAAATTATTAGCAAATTCATATTAACATGCATACCATACTATCAATGAATGAATTATGAATTTTTCGTCTGAGGGCAGTATTTGTCCTTATGTTAGTAATCTAGTAATGAAGTGGAAAATTTCACATCATTTTGAATAAGTCAAAGAGAAAAAATGTTTAATTTGTCATATTCAGCTTCAGATTATGACTAAATTGCATAGTTAAACCCTCTTAAATGAAACGAAAAACTTAATTTCTTCGGATAAGGTTTTGAAAAGTTATATATTATACTATATGTAGTATATACCTTGACAGAAATGGAGAATGGACTTGCAACTTGACTTCCAGTCGAATCTCTGGAAAACAGTACTGAAAACTTTCATGAATGCGTTTCAGTATTCTTTAATAATTCTAGGCGAATATCAATTCTCTGTAATTTGAGCAAAATATTTGCTAAATTTTTTTACAACCACTTAGTAAAATGGGTTAAAAGTATCTTTCAAGGGGGCTCACGTGATGGATTGTGAACGAAAGCCCAAATTTTGGCGCTAGACACTAGAAAGACCACCATACAAGAAAAAAGAAACTTAATGCATTTTTTGAAGATTTTTATATAAGTTGAGTTTAATAGAGGTCTCTACAAAGTTTCTTAGCGTCTTTAAAAAATATATTACCTACACTTTAGTTTAGAACAGGAGTAAGATGTCAAAGCTTCTTTGTAACTGAGACGGGAGTTCCACAAGGCTGTATTTTCAGTCCTATTCTCTTCGCTATTTTCATTGACAACTAGAAACATTGCCTGGTGGTGTTTCTGTGGGTGATATTAATGTTAAAATCCTTTTAAACGCCGACGATTTAGTTTACCTGAGGGTTTATCCCATCACACTGTTACGGTAAAATTTACCGCAGCAATGACTGGCCTTTCCTTTCCTTCTTTTATAGTAGTTGCAGCTGCAACATTCTCGCAAGGATGGAGCATTCATTCCGTTTTATTTTCATTCCTATTTGGTACTGTGAAGTGACTGAGAACAAGTTGAACGAACGAAACTTCGCTTTTTACTTGCGACTTAAAGGTAGGTGCTCTAAGACAAGTTATGCATTTAAAAAAAATAAAAAAATTCATGTAGTTAAAGCTAAGTAATGGTTGAAAAAAAATTCCAAAAATTGTTATTTTTGGTACCCCCCTTGGAACCATTTTCTTTTGTTTTTGATTTTCAACGGTACGACCGATTTTGATCATTTTGTTTGTGTTAAGGCTCTCAGCAGTTTCAATATTATTGTGTATTCAAATTTTCAAAAAAAAATTTTTGGATTTTTTTGAAAGCTCAATATTTCGAAAACCCATACTCGTTTTTTTAAAACTTGATTATTAAAATTTTCTTAATATAATCTACAAGACATACTTACTTACTTACTTAATTCTTACGATCTATAATTTAATAAAAAATTAAAAACAAGATATTAGTGACTATACCTACCATTTTTCGAATTTTGATTTTCTCATTATCGACATACCGAATTTTAATGAATTTTTTTATAGAGAAGCTCTTAAAACGGTTAAAAAACATTGCATTTCAAAACTTTAAGAAAATATTTTTTTTGAATTTTGAAAAAAAAAAAAATCTATTTTTTTTTTTTTGGAAATTTCAATATCTCAAAAAACGGCTCAATATTTTTTGTTTAAAAGCTTATTTCAAAAAAAAATTACAACGACTTATAATTTTTGTTCTCTCATAAATTCAAATTGCATAGCATTCTGTTTTTATCTCTTACTACTAAAAGAGTTTAAAAAATAAAATGTATCCTTATGAACAGTTTTCTCTAATAACATTCATTTTAAAATTAAAAGTCTATTACACAAGAACGAGTTCGTGCGACCCAGTCGTACATTTTATTTTCGTTCGTTTCTTTCATTTTATGTTCATTGTTTTCAGTAGCAATTGTGATAATCAATCAATATTTTTGGTGAACGGGTCACAAAGACCGAATCAACCGCGATTGACACAGTTCTATTAGTAACGTGGGATTCGCGTTCTGTTTTCCGCACTTTAAACCGTTCGCGAATTGTGTACGGTAATTGAGAGAATGATTAGAAAGAAATTTTTCTTGATTCGAATTGTCTTCAATTTTTCTAGAAAATTTTAATTTGGGAAAGGTTTGAACTCGATCATTAAGATTCGCGTCGTAAAAATGGTACATGAAGAGAAACAAAATTAAATATTTCTTTATAAAGTATGTCTATTGCATCATCTACAGTAAGAAATTGAAAATTGAAGGAAACTCTGGTGATATATTAATTAATTTAAAAAAAAACTTAGCTTTATGAAAATCATGAGAAGATATATTTGTGGGGGAGAAGTCTGTATAGGAAAATCATGACACAAATTTAGATTGAGAGGGGGATAATAGCTGTTGATAGTAGATAGAGAAAGGGGACTGAGTGAGACTGACTGAGTGGCTGACTGAAGTTGCCCCAAATATTAAGAGTCCTAAGAGCAATAGATTTGGAGAAAGAACTGTAAGATGTGCAAGCCCATATGTACTCAGGTGGGGACACTAAAGATCACTTGGTCACAATACCCGTTATGCATAATTTATTCAATAATTCAAGCTTGTTTGGGATAACACCAAATTTTCAGAGGGTCGCTTATCCTAAAAAATTGGAAACGAAAGGGCACTTTGCCGAACAGCAATATTTAGGTTTGTATAAGTGTCTTTATTTAAATCAAATTATAAAACTATCGAATTATCGAGATGACCGCACTCGATGAGGGACAAAGCAAAACTCTATTTGTTCAACAGCTCAGCTCCGTGAAGTACCTAATGATAATCTGATAATTCTGCTCGATCCTCAGAAATCCCATATATGCATGGAGTCCAGCAGTTGATACCATGCCCACGCTTTACTTAGCCAACCGTACACCAGCATTATGATAGCCAGTCCAGATATTCCCATAATAAGTTGCTTGAGTGTTAATGCCATCGATCGATGTTTGTTTTCTTGGAATTAAATCGACTATTATCAACTGCTTGTCCTCTATGTCGTATATATGCAGACTATGGGATATAGATACATACATGTATGTATTCATATTTGCATGCACTTCGAATATGATCGGCTTCAGTCAGTCGCTTGGCTGCGACGTCAATTGTGGCGATGAAGATGGTATGTGGGTCAAGTAGGTTGATATCTGAACAAAGCTTCTAGACCGAAATTCACCAAAATTCACTTATAATCTAAAAGCGGGTACCACACTTTTTCCAGGAAACCGAACGATATTATTATCACAAGTACTCCATGTAAGGGTGAATGCCAGTTACAAACTTTAATACATTTATATAATGGCTGTGGTTCGTAGGAGAAATATAATATCAATGTATTTGTTATGCAAACAAATTTTTAAATTACTAAAATTACATTTGAAACAAACATACGAAAAAGAATTAAAAAGTTTGATAACAAAAATAATTAAAAAAAAAAGTACGTATACGCCATAGTGAACCGCATTCTGTCACCTTTTTGTAATTTATAATTATTTTGACTAGGAGTATTAAAAATTTGACGATATACATTTTGAAAAATTAATATAATACTTAACACTGGAGTTGGTTAGGGCAGAAAATTTGAATCAGGTTCTAATAAGATCTACATTTTAATGGATTTAAAAAATTTTTGTAAGATTTTCATAAGTTGAGCTTCGATACGCCGTCAATACAAATTGCTATGATATCTTTGTTTTTTAAATTTTTATTTTGATAATGCCTTTTCCGCAATACTAGACTCAAGAAGTATATTAGCGCGTGTCGTCAGCTGTTTAAATGTATGCATTGCGACGTGATTGGTATAAGCGGCTGACTGTCAAGAAAATATCATAATATTAAAAATGAATTGTCCTAAAATTTGTATATATCTGACGAATTTCACGCAATATTCCTTGGAAACAAGAAAATTGTGAAAAAGTGAAAAAACAAACAACAAAACTAAGAAAATTGTACCCAACCAGAAATTAAGATTTTATCCCCAAAAATTTTGTATGGAAAAATAAACATACAAAAATAAACATATGCGAGATATAGATAATTTGCGGCATGGCAATCTCGACTTAAGCTTTTGCAATAACCAACCCTCTTTAAAATGATTAATTTTCATTCATGTCGTTCCTATCCTATTCAAGAACATTTGATGTCAAAATCAGTGCCTTAAACATTTTTCTAAAATTGAATTAAGTCCCACATAAGCTCTCAGCATTTAAACATTTTCAGCCTTGTTTACTAACTCGTTTTAGCGACGGAGTAAAGTAACTTCGACTTTACAACGACTCTAAACCTGAAAACCTTATTTATAATGAAAATGCACGAGGAATAGCGGTGGAATAAGCTAAAACTGGTTCGTAGGAGGTTTAAGGCCGTTTTAGTATCTAAATGTCATTTTCAGATGACATCTTGTGAAATTTACAAAAAGGAGTGTAAGCAATTTTTTTTTTCGTTTCTTACTAAGACAAAAAGGATAGATATTTTGCAATAATAAATTATTTATATTTTCCATACGCTCTAACAGTTGTACGGTATTGGGAACGCAATGTGGTTTGGTTGCTGGTTGGTACATTCATTTATTGGATTTGAACTTTATACAATCCAATTTTAAATGTAACCAATTTCCAATATGCATACAATGATAATAAAATGAATAATAATGGAAACCAGCTGGGGTTTGATTTAGGTGTATAATAACCAGAGTTTTAGATTTGTCACTTTTTTTCCCAGTATATTTGACATAAGAAAGGCGTAGCTAATACGGCTAAGAAAATATATATTAAATAAGGATTCGTTTGACGTGGCGTAAACTCGAAGTAAGTGCTTCGGCTCGGTTTAACTATTCCGAGGTTGAACCCAGTATTAGTGAAAAATAATAAATAAGCCTGTTTAAGTTCACTTTTTGTGCACTCTGATTACTGGCCTAAATTTTATTCATTTTTACTTGCGATATAAGTACTATAGGGCAAGTTCTGCATTTGGAAAAAAAATCGACCTCGAAGACGAAAAAAGTGGGTCCGACAATTCCGTCTGTCTGTCTGTATGTCTGTACCTCGAACTACAGCCTAAACTACCGGAGGTATTTTCTTCAAACTCGGTAGTTAAGGGTCTTCGGTAATTCCCTAGAGGAGAAATTGAAATTTTTTGTTTAGCTCCAAAACTAAGGGTACCCCCCCCATACACCCGTAATGCAAAATCTTATTTATGTATCTCGGAAACGGCTCTAACGATTTTGATAAAAAAAATTAAGTGTGATATTATGGACATGGACTATACTTTGGTGAAAAAAAAAAATTGGGGGGAAATGTTATTAGGGATACCTGTCATAGAACGGTTTTTTTGATTTTCGAATTTCTCACCAACGGCTCTAACGATTTTAACCAAAATTTTTATGCAGGAGCTGCTTTGCATTTAAAAAAACATAAACTAAAATTTTTTTCGAAAAAATAGTTTTTGGATTTTTAAAAAAATAATACAATTTTTTTTTTGAAAATTCAATATCTTGAAAACCGATACACGATTATATTTTTAAATTACGTTTTAAAATGTATTTTATTAAATATTAACAATTTGCATATCAATTTTTTTTATAAAAATTTTAAGGAAAATTTAGTACACAAAAAACATGTTTCAGTGCGTCTGTATGTCTGTACCTCTCACTACAGCCTAAACCACTGGACCTATTTCTTTCAATCTCGGTAGTTAAGGGTCTTCGATGATTCCCTAGAGGAAAAATTGAAATTTTTTTCTTAGCTCCAAAACTAAGGGTACCCCCCATACACCCGTAATGCAAAATCTTATTTATCTCGGAAACGGTTCAAACGATTTTGATAAAAATAAAATGCACGACTGGGTCGCACGAACTTGCTCCTATGTAAAAGACTAAGAATTTCAAAAATGAATGTTATTAGAGAAACTGTTTACTGAAAAAAACTTCTTTAGTAGTTAAAGGTAAGAATAGGATGCCATGTGATTCAAGCAAATATAGATTTATGCAAGAACAAAAATTATAAGTCTTTATAGTGGTTTCTTAAAAAATAAGATTTTATATAAGAAAATTTTAAAACATTTTTAAGAAAAAATGTTGGTACGCCAATTTGAAGTTTTTATTATTGTATGAATAAAAATTAAATTTACAAAAAAAGTATTGAGCCGTTTTCGAGACATTGAATTTTCAAAAAACAAAAAATTGATTTTTTTTTTTAAATTCAAAAAAATATTTTTCTTAAAGTTTTGAAATGCAATGTTTTTTAAACTTTTTAGAAGCTTCCCTCTACGAAATTTCATTAAAATCCGTTGTGCTAATAATGAGAAATTCAAAATTTTAAAAAATCGTTCTATGGTAGGTACAGTCAGTAATATCTTGTTTTCAAATTTTTTTTTATTAAATTACAGATATTAAAAAATAATAGAAAGAAAAAAAATTTAAGCAAAATTCTCGGAACCGTTTTCGAGAAAAATACGATTTTCGAAAACCATTTTTTAACATTTGTATGGAAGGTACCGTTATTTTCAGGTAAAATTAATTTATTTTTCTTATATCTTGTAGATTATTTTTCCAAACTTTTATTTATCAAGTTTTGAAAAAATCGAGCTTGGGGTTTTCGAAATATTGAGTTTTCAAAAAAAAATTTTGAAAGTTTTTTTAAAAATCAAAAAAAATTGTTTTGGAAAATTTGAATACATAATAATATTCAAACTGCTGGGAAGCTTTAGCATAAAAAAAATGATCAAAATCGGCTGTACCGTTTTTGAGAAAATCAAAAACAAAAAAAATGGTCCCAAGGGGGGTACCCAAACTACTAATTTTTTTGAAATTTTTTTTCCACCATTAGCTAGGTTTAACTAAATTAAATTTTTTGAATTTTTTTTAAGAAAATCGCAGGGACAGTTTTTGAGAAAAAAAAATATTTATAAAATTTAGGAAAAAAATCGTATGGCAGGTACCGTTATTTTTGCTCATAAAAAATCAAATCAAAAAACATCCGGGGGTAAAAAATCAAAACCCATATCTACCAAGTTTGAAGAAAATCGGCCGAGCCGTTTAGCTGTAATCGAACAGACAGACAGACAGACAGACAGACAGACAGACAGACAGACAGACAGAATTGCCAGACCCACTTTTTTCGTCTTCGCTATCATCGTAATGTCAACTTTGATCAAAATCTCGAGTTCGATTTTTTTTACGAATACATAACTTGCCTTATAGTACCTATAAGTCGCAAGTAAAAAATTAAGTGTGATATTATGGACATGGACTACATTTTGGTCAAAAAAAAATTTTGGGGTAAAATGTTATTAGGGGTACCTGCCATAGACCCGTTTTTTTGATTTTCGACTTTCTCATTAACGGCTCTAAGGATTTTAACCCAAAATTTTTAGCAGGAGTCGCCTTAAGTTTAAAATAATATTGTATATAAAAATTTTCGAAGAAATATTTTAAATTAAAAAATTTTAAATCAATATCTTCAAAACCTACGAACGATTATTTTTTGAAATTATTTCCTAAAACCAATATTATTAAATACTTAAAATTCGCATCCCACATTTTTTTCTTGAAAAATTTTAGAGAAATTTCTTATATAAAAAATTTATTTAATAATAAAACGATTTTTTAAGGTTTATTTGCATAAATTCATACTTTTCCGGAAACCAGATGGCAATTTTATGCATTTGAACATTATTATCTCATTAAATCCATGTTTTATATTTATAAAATGTATCTTAAATTCCAAAGTACTTTTACATAAGAGCAAGTTCGTGCGATCCAGTCGTGCATTTTATTAGCTTTGATGTTGCTTGCGTATTTAAAATATACTGACATTTCTATTATTTTTTTTCAAAATTATGTCTTTTTTTTTTGTTTTTAATTAAATTTAAGAAATGTTATTCCCAGACTGGATCGTCATGGGATTCAAAATATGTACAACGGAGGCTACTAAAATACATATGGATTTGGGCAGAATGCAATACTCTTATTTTCAATGGCTTCTCAATTTGTAGGCCACTTGATAAATTTGCAGATTTAACCGGTTGTTCTCATAAACAAGCATCCCTGTATTCAAATCTTGTTCCTCCTGGAAGACTTATTATTTAATTCTTCTTATTTAATTCAAGTTTTATATTCCATTGCCTGAGTTTCTATAGCTAAATTTAAAAATTGTAATTTCATATAAGAATCATCTTAATACTCGTATATACGTGTTTTACAAAAATCCCATATTCAGATTCTCAAACAAATCCCTATTGCTATTGTGCCTTGTGCTAGATTTACAAGACAGTTTGTTAATCGTGTATATACCTCTGTGGCCTACAAAGCAATTTTAAACTCGTTCGTCCTTTAAATTAAACAAACCAAATAATTTCATGGAACAACAGTATTGGTCGTTTCTAATTTCCATCATAACAGACCTCATACGACACTTTCATAATCGAAATTTAATTAAAAACAAGCATCATCTTAATCTTGTGTAATATTAACCTCAAAACATACCACCTTCAGTCTCTTTTCAGAATCTTCAACGTAAGTATCTATTGCTATACTTGAAACAAACTTGAACTGTAAACAAGAACATCCTTATAACCAAAAACTAATTTTGAAGTATCCCAAGAACATCCCTTATGGCAAACCATTTCCGTTTGTCCCCCTGGAGTGTACAGCGTAGAGAAGTCCAATTTAAATACTGCTGGCTCGTATGATGTGGTACCTTATTTATGTATTGTAGTTTATTTTCCCTTATACATACATATGTATAACTACACTTCTATACACTTCTTTGTAGATTAGAAAACCCACTTTCAGTAATGGTTCCGAAAATGAAACAGGGTGTTTTATTTCTTTTAATTTTATGGGAAGTTGTTGGTTTAAAACTGCTATTTCGGCTTAAAACTTTTTTAAAATAAAACAAAATAAATTCGAAACTTATTAAGAGTTATTTCAAAACCAATTGCAGAGAAGCATGTGTTACATATTCAAGAAAATTCAAATTTCTTCGTACACTGGTACTTTTTAAGTTTTATCTTTTGAAAATTGTAGAAACTTTAAATCACTATTTTATTGTTCATTTGTATTAAATGTTTTCTAGATTGACTATTTTTTTTTATTTTCAGAACTTAAATTATGTGTATGCAAACCTCATGCGACATTAAAAACACCCTGTACAAATATTTTTCCCAATATGAACTTGGAATGTTGTTTCAATAAAATTGCATAAATTTCTATTGAAAAAGTTAATTAGTTTTGTATATGATTCTTTTGATCGTTATAAAATATAATACTTATTAAGTACAGAATTTACCTCGCTTATTTAAATTTTAAACTATTAAATACCTAAATAAGTTCGAACGATATCGATATATTGGATTCATTTTCCATAGTCATTTAGTTATTTATTTATTTCATGTACATACAGATTACAAAATACTTGATACTGACTTAAAAATAAAGTATAACAAATTTACAGAGTTAACAATGTTATTCAATGGTTTTTCAAACTTATGAGGATTAGCAAACAAGGCGGCAACTTCAGTTCAATCCAAATTTAAAAAGAATATTGAACGAGATAGGCTCATTCTCACCATTGACAAGCTCTCTTGTAAGTAATATATAAGCTTGGATTTCAAAACAATATTTTAATATGAAAGCTTAAAATATGGCATTTTCATATATAAGAGATTATAAGGGAAGCTTTTTATATCTGATCTGATGGTATATCTCACCGAACAGTGGCACACATATTTACATCGTTTTGGAGAAAGTAAGATTATTGCACTTGATATTTTAAAAGCATTTGATAGAGTTTGGCATCAAGCTCTCTTACCGAAAATGCGTGCATTTGAAATTGATGAAGATATTTGTCAATGGATTAGAAACTAAATTTCGAACCGCTCCATACAAGTTGTATTGAATTGCTTTAAGTCTGAAATTCATGAAAAAAAACTCTGGTGTGCCACAGGGCTCCGTTTTGTCGCCGACCCTCTTTCTGATATTTATCCATGATATATTGTCTGAAACTTCTAATTCATTAAATTGTTTTGCTGACAGCAAAATTGTCAGCTTCTCATATTCATTTCAAGATGCATGTCCTTGTTCTTCGGAAGTTAATCTAGAACGGCAGCGTATGATAAGCTCATTAAATTCTGATCTCGTTAGCATTGTAAAATGGGGAACCATGAACTGCGTAGAATTGAATGCTTTAAAAACTCAAACTCTGTCGTTAAAACGCAACCCACCCCTAATGCCGCTATCCATGAGCGGCACTTGCATTGAGGTAACTGTACAGCTCTCAGTTCTTGGTATGTACATCACGACCGCCTTGTGTGGAATGACCACATATTCGACGTCGCCAAAATCGCTGCTAAGTGGTTAGGTTTCCATCGACACCCTTCTGAATTTGCTATAATTTATAAGGCCTATATTCGTCCAAAGCTCTAGTACAATTCCCATATCTTGTCTCTTGGATAGAATCCAAAAAGAGGTTTAAAATGATACGAGATGAAAGTATAACAGAAATACTTGAATCTCTCGAGCACCGTTGCAATGTTTCTTGTCTTCAGCCAGTTGCATTTCTTCCTTAAAACAATTCAACCGTAATACCCTTACTTCTAGGATTGCACATCAGTTTACCTATGAGCCCAATTGCGGACTTACCCTCAGGTACAGAGATTCTTTTTTTAGCCACACTACATGAATGTGGAATGCTTTACCCGGCTTAATATTACCCACTCTTGCAATGTGCAGACATTCAAAACCAATGTGCATCGGTATCTCCTTCCTAATCCTACGCTACTTCCCTAATTGTACGCACTGTATTTAACACAATCCCTTGAGTGCGCGTATAATATTAAATAAAATGCACGACTGGGTCGCACGAACTTGCTGCTATGTAATAGACTAGGAATTTTAAAAACGAATGTTATTAAAGAAAACTGTTATTATAAAATGAATTTTTTTTAATTCATAGTAAGAGATAAAAACAGAATGCTATGCAAATATGAATTTATGCAAGAACAAAAATTATAAGTCGTTTTAGTGGTTCCTTAAAAAAACAAGCTTTTATGTACAAAATTTTTAAAACATTTTTAAGAAAAAAATTTAGGTACGCCAACCTTAAGTTTTTATTATTGTACGAATGAAAGTTAAATTTCCAAGAAAAATACTAAGCCGTTCTTGAGATATCAAATTTTCCAAAAAAAATGACTTTTTTTCCGAAAATTGAAAAAATAATTTTTTTTTAAGGTTTGAAATGCAATGTTTTTTAAACTTTTTAGGAGCTTCTTTAAAATAAATTTCATTAAAATCCGTTAAGCCGATAATGAGAAATTCAAATTCGAAAAAATCGTTCTATAGTAGGTACAGTCAGTAATATCTAGATTTCAATTTTTTTTTATTAAATTATAGATCGTAAAAATTAAACAAAGGAAAAAAATTTTAGCAAAATTCTCGGAACCATTTTCGAGAAAAATACAATTTTCGAAAACTATTTTTTAACATTTGTATGGAAGGTACCGTTAGGTTTAGATAAAACAGAATTTTTTTTCTCAAATCTTGTAGATTATGTTTTGAAATTTTTTTTAAAAATCCTACCAAAAATAACAATTTTTTCTAAAATTTTTTTCAACTATTACCTAGTTTTAACTAAGTCAAATTTTTGAAATTTTTTACTTGCGATATAGGTTCTATAGGGCAAGTTCTGCATTTGGAAAAAAAATCGAACTCGAGATTTTGATCAAAGTTGACATTACGATGATAGCGAAGACGAGTAAAGTGGATCCGGCAATTCCGTCTGTCTGTCTGTCTGTCTGTCTGTCTGTATGTCTGTACCTCGATCTAGAGCCTAAGCCACTCGACCTATTTTCTTCAAACTCGGTAGTTATGGGTCTTCGGTGATTCCCTAGAGGGGAAATTGAAATTTTTTTTTTAGCTCTAAAACTAACGGTATCCCCCATACACCCGTAATGCAAAATCTTATTTATCTCGAAAACGGCTCTAACGATTTTGATAAAAAAAAAAATTAGGTGTGATATTATGGATATGGACTACGTTTTGGTAAAAAAAAATTTGGGGCAAAATGTTATTAACGGTACCTGTCATAGAACCGTTTTTTTGATTTTCGACTTTCTCATTAACGGCTCTGACGATTTTAACCAAAAATTTTCAGCAGGAGTCCCCCTAAGTTTAAAATAATATTGTATATAAAATTATTCGAAAAATTATTTGTTGGGTTTTTTTGAAAAAAAATTTTTTTTGAAAAATCAATATCTTCAAAACCAATGAACGATTATTTTTTGAAATTATTTCCTAAAATCAATATTATTAAATACTTAAAAATCGCATCCCACATTTTTTTCTTGAAAAATTTTAAAGAAATTTCTTATTTAAAAAAATTATTTATTTAATAATAAAGTTTTAAAGTTTGTTTGCATAAATTCATACTTTTCCAGAAATCAGACGGCAATTTCATTTTAAATTCATGTTTTATATTTATAAAATGTATCTTAAATTCCAAAGTACTTTTACATAAGAGCAAGTTCGTGCGATCCAGTCGTGCATTTTATTTTTTTAAATTCTGTGGGACAGTTTTTGAAAAAAAAATATTTATAAAATTTCGAAAAAAATTCGTAAACAGGTGCCGTTATTTTTGATCTTAAAAAAAATGAAAAAAAGTGTGGGGGGAAAAAATTAAAAACCATATCTACCAAGTTTGAAGAAAATCGGCCGAGCCGTTTAGGGTATAGTCGAACCGACAGACAGGCAGACAGAATTGCGAGACCCACTTTTTTTGGTCTTCGCTGTCATCGTAATGTCAACTTTGATCAAAATCTCGAGTTCGATTTTTTTTCCGAATGCATAACTTGCCTTATAGTACCTATAAGTCGCAAGTAAAAAATGCAGCAGGTACTTCAAAACCCAGCATCACGCAGCCAAAGTTGACGTTTAATTTTTGCGAAAAGCCGCAATAGAAGTTATCAAATGTCGATCATACGCTAATAAGAATTTGATCATAAATGCGGTATTATTCGATGCATTTTGCACGAGTGCGTAACATGTTCTAAAGAGTTGGCGGTGTGATTCAGATAGTATTACAAAAAGTATGTTAAAGACGAGGTTCAAATTTTCTCCATGTGAGTGCGGGATTCCAGATAAAAATGCATCTTGAATCTCTTTTATTGGAACGAGTTTTAGAGCCCAAACTTTTCGGAGCAAGAGACTTGAACATAATATACCCAAGAAATATTTTTAGCTGTATAAAAGCTTGAAAAGTGCTTTCAGAGCTAGTTTTAATGCTAGTTTATTGAAAAACACGCTCTAGATGCGCCTTCAGAGCAAACATGGAGCTTACTTGCAGCTAAATCGTTAAGTTTGAGATCACTTTTAAGCTCCTTAATAGTGTTTGATAGTTTATTTTGTCAGCTAAAAGCCTTAATATACTCTCTAAAAGTAGAGTTGTAAATTATAGCCGTGTTTTATTGGTAATCTATAACGAGCGCAGTAATGCAATTAGCAACAAAACGCTTTATTCTTAATAAACTCCCAAAGTTGGTATCAGTGTATAAAGTGTCAAAACCCTACTACTTGTTGAATTAACTTACACGGTTGTGTTCGAAAGACTTGTATCTCGTTTTTAAGCTGGGGATGAAATATTCATGAAAATGCAGATCGAGTTGATTTAGAGTTTTTCTATTGAATTTGCATTGACACTTCAGAATTTTGCCCACTTGACTACAAAGATGTCGGTTTATTCCCTAAAAAGGTCCAATTGACTCAGCAATAGAAGGCACACGACCACCCACTTGAAGGACGTTGTGCTCCATAATATTCCCTGCAAATTCTGGTCTTTTTTTCTAGGAAAACAGCCGTGATTTTTTCGCAATCTTTCCAGAAATTTCCAAAAAAAATTCTGGCATTTCTTACATTTTTAGAAATGGAACAAAAAGCCAGAAAATAAAATAAATATTAGAAAAAAATCATAAATCAAATTTCAGGCGTTTTTTCTTTTTTTTGGAAAAAAAAGCCAGAATACTGTATTTTACATTAATTGGAGTAAACAACTTACAGTTATGTACTGTTGCCCAAGAAAACTGTTGCTACGGGGGCCTGCCTGGCGACTGAACATACCCAAAGCGGAGCAAGGGAGTTGCGTGAGCGGGTGTGAGCCCCAAATGAGGAGTCAAAATCTTGAAAACCCGCGAAGCGGTCCGCCCAAAATACTGTTGCCCAAGAAAAATCGGAATGTCGTCGGACCCTTTTTCTGGCTCTTTTTCCATACATAGCTGACCCAATTTCCAACATTTCTGCATTATTTTCCAAAATAATTTCTGGCCCTTTTTCCAATTTTGAGCAACCAACATTTTGTGACGTTTTTTTCCAGAAATAAATTGCGGCGTAATTTCCGGGAGGCAAGATGTAGCTTATGGCTCTTAAAGAACAACTTAAAAAAAATCAATTCCCGTTAAAGAGCAATTTTAAAAGGTAAAACAATAAAATGCATCTATGCATGAAAGCTGATCAAAACATTATTATGGATCAGCGATAACACCAAGGTCCTTCACTTTAGTAAGCAAATTTAAATTTGCTCCATTTATACTATAAATGAAAGTTATTGAGATTTTATTTCGGTAAAGAGACAACATTACATTTGTCAATACTAAATTTAACAACATTATTGTAAGACTATTCAACAAAAAAAAATCAAGAGCCTTTTAAAGTATAAAGTTTTAATTGGAGAGTAAATCATTCCTGAAAATTATGAACAAAAGGGGACCCAAGTGACTGCCTTGAGGAACACCAGAACTTACTTCGAACGACTTTAAATTCCAAAGTAAGTGGCAAGTACGTGCCATCCAGTTGTGCATTTTATTTTATATTTCATTAACGCAGATTAGGCACTCAATTAATAAAACTCCTTATAAAGCGAAACCATACACATCCCCATCGCTGGTCAAATCGGTGTGATAGCACCTTAAATTGCTACCAAGTGGCAGTTATACTGAACGGGTCCCCTATCCTACCATTTATTTTTGCTCCTTGTTTGGAAATGCAGTATTTCTTAATTCTTTTTTTTATTAAATTTTTTTTTGGACTCTAATATCCAAAGTCCGGATTTATATTATTTTAAAAAGATAAATCGGTCAACATAAATCACTAATTATAACTGCAACAATACATACAGTAAATCCTTAGACAAACTGTCACACAGTCTTATTTTGTTCAAGGTTTTCCTTAAGCTTTCATTCAATATAGAACCGATTTTATATGAAGGGAAGAATTTACCAAAGTCTTTTTAGAAAAATCACTCCTGATTCAATAAATGTAGACTCTGGTATACCTCAAGGCAGACACCTTGGTCAACTTCTCTTTATAGTTGCTTTCAATTGGGTTATTTTAGTAGTAAATTTCTAAAGGCTACTTACCCACGCTGATGAAGGTGTTTATTTATTTAAAATCATCGTAGAGCAAAGTGATTCTGTATCCCTTCAAAATGACTCAAATATTTTATCGAACTAGTATTCTTATAAGAATCTCTGAATGCTTACTTATTTATTTTACTTTAGATGGCGCTCACAGTCCAGGGTGGACTAAGGCCTCAACCAACAAGCCAATCCAGCTAGCTCGGTCCCTAGCTAGCTGCCTCCAGTTACGCACTCCAAGTTGGTTGAGGTCGCTCTCCACTTGTGCGCGCCACCTGAGGTGGGGTCTTCCTCTGCTGGCCAGACCATCAGGGGTGGTTTCGTAGATTCGACGGGCTGGTGCGTCCGTGCCCATACGCTCCACGTGTCCCAGCCATCTCAGCCGTTGTATTTTCAGCTTCTTGACTAGGTCAACGTCGCTGTAAAGCCCGTACAGCTCGTTGTTGAACCTTCTCCTCCATACTCCATCGATACAGACTGAACCGAAGATCAAACGAAGAACTTTTCTTTCAAAGCACCCAAGCAGATTTTCATCCGTTTTGGACAGTGTCCATGCTTCTGCCCCATACAGCAGGACCGGGATGATGAGGGTCTTATACAAGGTCTCCTTGGTTCTTTGAGATAGGGCTTTATTACTCAAATGCCTTATTAGATCGAAGAAACAGCGGTTGGCTAGAGTAATTCTTCGCTTGACCTCGTCACTGATGTCGTTTTGCGAAGTTATAGTGGAGCCCAGGTAGAGAAAGTCGTTGACGACTTCGAAGTTATACCTATCCATCGTGACGTTTTGCCCGAGTCGACGATGTTGAGATTCCTTTCTCGATGATAGCATATACTTCGTCTTGTCCTCATTAACAGCTAAACCCATTTTGCCGCCTCCAGTTCAATACTTGCAAACGCACCGGTAACAGCTCGCTTCGTCCTCCCAATGATATCAATATCATCCGCATAAGCAAGCAGTTGAACTGACTTTTGAAAAATTGTACCTCTATTGTTGACGTTTGAGTTTCGTACAATTGCTTCAAGAGCGATGTTAAATAGGTTGCACGATAGCGCGTCGAATTGCCTCAGACCTTTCTCGACATCAAAAGGTTCGGTGGTGTTCTTACCGACCTTGACGGAGCAGCGAGATTTTTCCATCGTCATCCTGCACAAGCGGACGAGCTTGGCAGGGATTCCCAGATGAGACATGGCTCTATATAGTTGTTGTCTGTCCACGCTATCATACGCGACTTTGAAATCGATAAAAAGGTGGTGTGTATCGATTTGGAACTCCTGGGTTTTTTTCCAAAATCTGTCGAAGTGTGAGCATCTGATCCAGGGTTGATTTGCCGGGCCTAAAACCACACTGATAGGGGCCGATCAGCTCGTTGACAAACGGTTTTAGGCGCTAACACAGTACAGACGACAGGATTTTGTATGCGACGTTGAGGAGACTTATACCTCTGTAATTAGCACATGTCAGGGTATCTCCTTTCTTGTGGATGGGGCACACTATGCCGAGGTTCCATTCATTGGGCATACTTTCATCCGACCAAATTTTTGAGATGTGTTGGTGCATGCTCCCTACCAAGTCATCCCCACCTGCTTTAAATAGCTCAGCTGGCAAGCCATCCGCGCCAGCAGCTTTGTACGCTTTCAGCTTGGCTATCGCTGACCGCACTTCATTTAGGTCGGGTGGACGGAAATTTTGACCATCATCGTCCAGGTTGAATGGAATGTTCCGCCTTGTTGCGGCCTTCCTCGCCGTTCAGCAGTCTGGAAAAGTGTTGTTTCCAGATCCTCAGCACGGACTGCGTGTCCACTACCATATTCCCACTCTCATCTCGACAGGCTTCCGTTCTAGCTTTGTAGCCTTGGGTGGATTGCCTCACCCTTTGGTAAAACTTTCGAACATCCCCCCTGCCGGTACAGTCCTCAATAGACTCGACCGCCCGCTTCTCATGCTCTCTTTTTCCTCCTTAGAAGTCGGCGTTCCTCCCTTCGTCTTTGCCCGTAGAGCTCCCGGGCATCTCTATCAGCAGCTCTGGTTCTTGCCTGCAGCATTAATTGGTAGGCCTCGACCTTTGCTCCATGCGCCAACCTGCATTCTTCGTCAAACCAGGGGTTTCATTGTGGTGGCCTTGTGAAACCCAGCACATCAGTGGCGGCACTACTGATGGCATTCTGGCAGTGCTTCCACAGGTCCTCCGTAGATGAAGCTGGAGGCGGGCTTGCTGAGAGATTAAGAGAGACTCGGTCTGCAAAAGTCCTGGCGACCTCCTGCGATTTTAACTTCGCGACATTGAATCTTTTCACAGCATCCGTCCGTCGTTGTGGCGTCATGGATATCCGCATCCGTACTTGGGCTACCACCAAGTAATGATCCGAGTCTATGTTGGCTCCTCGGGATGTTGGGACATCCAGGATACTGGAAGCATGTCTCGCGTTTATCGCAACATGATCAATCTGGTTGACGGTTAGTTGATCCGGAGACCGCCAGGTCCCTTTGTGTATATTGAGGTGTGGGAAACGAGTGCTAGCTATGATGACATTTCGCCCCGCCGCAAAGTCAATCAGCCTGATTCCGTTACCGGCAAGTGTTGTCGTGCAAGCTGTGTCCTCCGACTATCGAACCAAAGATGCCCTCCTTTCCGATCTTGGCGTTGAAGTCACCAAGAATAATCTTGACGTCGTACTTGGGGCACCTATCATCTTTTTCTTCCGTTGGGGCATGGACACAGATCAGCGTCACGTTTTTGAATTTCGCTTTGATGCGGATTGTGACCAGGCGCTCGCTTACATTTCTGAAGCCCAAGACTTCTTGCCTAAGTCTTCCCCTTACCACAAATCCACATCCAAAAAGCCGCTGACCCTACTCCTTGTAGCACTCGCCGAAGTAGATGTCACACGTTTTCATCCTTCGTATGCCCTCTTCATCCCATCGCACTTCCTGGATGGCTGTAATGTCAGCCTTTAGCCTATCCAGGCTCTCCACTATTTGTTCGGCAGCACGTGGCCTGTTTAAGGTCCGGACATTCCACGTGCAGAACCGAAAATCGTTGTCCTTGTTTCGTTTGCTGGGGTCGTCAACATTAAAATCATCCATATCCGAGGCTTGTTGTTGTTTCGGAACCAATAATTTTTTTACGTGGTAGGGAAGTTACCCCGACGCACAACCCCCGACCTGGAGGACCAGACCCTTAGTATAACTCCAAGGGTAGGGAGCCGGACGAATCCGCTCCTTATAGGCCTGAGCTAGGAATATGTCGTAGTAGCCCATATAATGTGTTCACCAAGTAGTTCATCCTAACTGGAACTGTAGACGCCACCGTTGATTCCATCTGGGGAATTCTTCCGCTGCCATCTGGGTAAAAGGAGAGGTGCCTTAGTGGGTGCACGTGTCCACCATTTGAACATCTCTGAATGTGTAGAAATATTAATCGATGTCCTTTCTAGAAGATGAAATCCAATACTGTAACCACAGCATAAATCAATCTGTACTCAAAAGAGTAAAAATGGTTTTATTAAGCACTGAAGTAGGAAAATTTCGTGTAGTGTCGTAACATTTTTGTTGTACAAGTCTTTTGTTTGCCCCTACATTACATCGTTAATATTTATATTTCGTATTAAATTGGAATGAAATCAACTGCATACTTTTATATGTCAGTCGTCCTCTTCTTTTAAACATGATTTTTCTGGAAAAACGTCGAAAGATTATCAACGTTATGTTTGTATAACAACTCTTGGTCAGTTCCATTGATTCATTGGTTCGGGAAAATTCTCAGAACTTTGACATCTTCCATCTTAACTACCATCATATAAATTATGGTCTCAATAAGACATTGACGTATGAATAATGAAACGAATGGAAACCTTGATGATTTTCGCCTGAGTTATTCAAAGCTTACACTTAATCACAAGTTGTATTGGCTTTCGTAAGATCTTATTTCCTTAATATTTATTATATTTTCATTTACTAAAAACTACCACCCCGCCAAATGATGACTGTGACAAGTTGATATTTCCCAGTATCTTAAGATGAAGAAATAATCTTACAAATACTTGCAATAATCATTACTGATATCGTTACTCGGAAGAAATAATCTCACCCTTTTTTTTTGTTTGTGAACAAAATTGGTTGTATTATTTAGTTTTATAACAAGTAATTTATTTTAATTGATAAATTAATTCACCACATACACCAACGCGAAATATCAATTTCCTACTTTAACTCTTTAATTGGATTCCAATCCTTTCCACAAAATTTCACGAAATTCAAATTGGATTATTACCTTTCGCATATTTCACTACTGAATCGAGCAAAAAATGTATTCCCCTCCTAGATATATGTATGTGTATATTTCCGAATAGAAATTGTCCTTGAATTCTAAAGTTGACAAAAAAAATTCGTCCGCTCTTCGCAAAGGATATAATTTATGTCTTTTTTGTGAAATTCAATTTACATACCAAACATCTGTGGATGCCGCCACCACGACAAATGGATAGACTAGGAATTTCAATGAAAAATGTGTTGGAAGCAAAAAGAAAAAACCAAGGAGGTAATGGAAACGCTTGGGCTATGGTCAACCGCAAGGGGATGCTATTAATTGATCAAAGTGCTGCTTCTATCATTGCTTTTGATAACCTCCTTTTGTCGGGGTGGTTGCCGTTCTTCTTTGTTAGGAAGGTGTCAATGATTTTGTAATAGAAAATTATTATAAACTTATTGGATGGATCCATCACGTTTGGTATTGAACAATTTTTTTTTGCTCTAGAACCTAGGACGAATAAAAAGGGTCTTATTATGAATGAGCGTGGGGTAAGTTGATTTTTGGTCAGATTGAATTATTGCTCACTTGCAGAATTTACATAGAATCTAAAAAATCTACTGGGGGTTATTTTATTGGAATCAAAACTTTTTTGACTTGGTTATTAATAGCATGTACAGGAATTTTTTGTGTATTACACCGGCTTTCAAAATGAAACTGGTTAATAGTTTTCACAAAAATTTGTCATGTCTTTTGAACCGTAATTTGACAATCGGTCGATTGACACTTTTTTTTAAAGATATTCGGATGTAAAGAGATATCCATAGGAAGATATCTACTTAGGAAGAAGAATTTGGGACAGAAGAATTGCGAAGGGCTTAACCTTACGTGGTCAGCCCATCCGCTCGTTAAAAAATTGAAGAAAGTTTGTTCTAGCATTTCTGGATGAATGGCTTTAACAGGCACCCTACTATCTGTGATAATATTCCGGTTCTGGTTTGGATCTTGCATTCTTCCCTGATACCCAACAATTTAGTTTGAAGAAATACTAATAAAGTCAAGTAGCTTAAAAAAAAAAAACGTTTTTTATTGTTTATTATAAAACGCCAAGCCGATCGGACGTGTTTCAAAGTTGCTC
Source organism: Chrysotoxum bicinctum (assembly GCA_911387755.1). NCBI lineage: Eukaryota > Metazoa > Arthropoda > Insecta > Diptera > Syrphidae > Chrysotoxum > Chrysotoxum bicinctum. The sequence continues at coordinate 121,726,142 of OU426989.1, read as the reverse complement.
CCTTGTCTGTTGATTTTTATTTCGTCCATACCATTTGTGTACCCACTCTCAAGCTCGAATTGACTAATAATTATTTTCGCGACCCCATTAAAGTGTATATTGACAACCTGTGCAGTATTTTCAGTGACGCATTTATTCACCTCTAATACTGAACAACTACTGTTCTGCAAAAAAAAAAAAAAAAAAAAAAAACAAAAACAAAAAACCAAAAAAAAAAACAATTGCTTGTTGTTTTGTTTCTTTTCTTTCGCTAACCTAATTTTGTCCAACAAATTTTCTTGAAAAAATGTCGTGTGCCAAAGATATTTGTGTCAACGTCGATGTTAACGCGGATCTTTTAAAATGTAGTGGTCTTTGTGGTAAATCTCTCCACCCTTCCTGCGTTGGCCTAAGTAAACGTGCATGCGTTTACTTGAATGATTATAAAAACAATTTCTTGTTTTATTGCGAGGAATGCAAAATTATTTCAATCGCTGATATAATGATAGCAATAAAATGCCTCAGAGAAACATTATCTAATGACAATACTACAAATCAAAAAAAAATCCAAACCCTTTCTAAAAAATTCGATCTCCTTTTTAAAAGTGTTGAAGAATCTAACTCGCAATCCCAACAATCGGCTACACAATGTTTGTCGAAAATGTGTTCGATTGAAAAACAATTCACTGTCATTAAATCCCAACTCCCTCTTCGTGATAACGCAACGGTATCTGCAAATGATTTCAACTTGCTTCGTTCGGATATAGACAGTAAGCTTAATTCCTTAAGCAGTTCCGCGAAAGAAATTAACAAAAACATAGTAGCCAACCTAAGCCAAATCCGGTCCGATATCGATCTACACGCGCAAAGCTCCTCGTCTCACATAACCCCTTCCAACCCTGATATTCTTAAGGAAATCAAAAATATGAACGATATGCTTTCGCGAGTTTCTTCCGCTCTTATAGCCATTGCGTACGAAGTAAGAGACCAAGAACAAAAGTCTGCGTGTGTACAACGTGATATCGAATCATTAAATGAACACTCGCGAAAAATAGAATCTCTTCTTAATGAAGTGGTTGATGTTTCAAATTGTGCTATTTCAAACAAAAACAACTTATCAATTCTGGATGAAATTCTGTCCGTCGACGTAACCCCCGCCGCTATTCTCTCTACTAGCGCGAACCCAATCCCTATAACTTCTTCAACCGAAAATCTCTCTGATGATGCTATTAACTCCGCCGTGGCGAACCCAACCGCTTCTATTCATCCAAATAAACCGCAACCTAGTACCAACACTTTTGAAAAACGCATTACAAAATTTGGTACCTTGTGGTCTACTACAGAATGGAACCAAAGACTTGATAAAATAAATAAATCCAATAAATCGTCATTCTTCCTAAGCAACACTCCTAGAAATGCAAGTCCTGCATGGGTTCAAGCATTCTTTGTGAAGAATTATTCAATCCCGGATGTGGAATGCCATCGAATTCTGCCCAAAAAATTCAAGGTGTCGATACCTATCAATTACGAGTGGCTTTTCCACCGGCATGGAAAAAAGATTTTCATAAAGAATAATATGATGATGTCAAAATGGGTAGAAAATTCATCCAATGATACATCAACACGCTCAACACGGAAAACCAAAACGCCCAGAAGACCCGCAACAAAAAGCGCCAGCTACAGCTCCAAATCTAACCACAACTGGAGTTTCAAAATGGGTGTATTTCCCGATTTTACAAATAATATCTTTAAGAATCTAAATGTAAATGCTCCAGAATTTAAAGCTCCCACAACCTCCCTAAGTGTACCTTCAACCTCTCATAGTAGACCGTCTTTATCTCAAATTCCTCCCGCAGTCCCTCCTAAGAAACGTGTTTCCTTTAATATCCCTAACGAACTGAATGACCAATTTCCCGATTCTAATCACCCTCGTAGCTCATACTACCCTAACTTCATCCAATCCCATGTTCTTAATCCCGAGCGTTCGTCCTCTCTTCCCGTCTCCGGCTCTCCCCCTCTTCCAACCACACCCAAAAAGTTAACAAAACAACATACAGCACCCTCTTCTTCTCATCCTTCTATGATCCCCACACCCGCATCTAACCTCTACTCCACCACATCAACATCTCCTCAACCAACTTCCATCCCATCTCCCCCCATATCAATTGCTCCATACCATACCCATACTAATGAATCTTCGCCTCCGTTCTTAGACCCTCTCACCCCTCCAACTGCTAGACTTACCAAACAATTTGTTGATCTTAATGACGATGGTCGTTATGTTCTCTCACGACTCAGAGATCATAGAATCTACTCTAACATTCGTCTTTATCTTGCATACCTTCATGACAAACATGACTCTGTATGTATAGACGGCGTTACTAGAACTAATCTCATGGTATCTATACAGCAAGAAGGTCTCCCAACTAACCCCGCTGAACTTAGGCAAATATTCGTTCGTTTTCACGAATCTTTCCAACTTACTCCCGCAGATGTTGCAAATGACTTATCGTCTTTCGCCTCTTATGTAAACTCCAAACGTATTACTCATTTGCAAAGGAGTCGGTCCAACTTTAATAGTTTTTTTCGTCCCTAAACCTCCAATCTCCTCTAATTATCCTCCAAATTGCATGACCCTTTATTACCAAAATGTCAGAGGGCTTCGTACCAAGACTTCTGCAGTCTACCTTAATTCACTAACCTTACCCTATGACATTTTTGCACTAACTGAAACTAACCTGTTTCCCAGTATTAACAATAGTGAGCTCTTTAACCCTGACTTCAACGTCTTTCGAGTAGACGGCTCTTTGCACGATGATGTATCCGTTGGACGGGGTGTTCTATTAGCAGTTCACAATCGATTTGATTCGACTCTTTTCAAAATATCTGATTCCTCCTCCTTTGAGTATGTCTGTGTGAAATCAACAATCGCCAAAGTAACCCTTTATATAGCTTGCTGTTATATTAAACCTTGCCAGCCTATTCAATGTTATCAGCTCGCAGTTGATGCTATAGATTCTATCTTTGAAGCAGCTGAACCATCTGACTTGGTTTTAATTTTAGGTGATTTCAACTTTCCGAATCTCCAATGGACTCTCTCTGATGATGAATCACACTATGTGAGTTCTAATGCCATCACTGCTAAGGAAATCTTATTCACTGATTGTCTCTCTGACTCAGATCTTTACCAAATTAGTGGTGTCAAAAATAATTTAGACCGTCAACTAGATCTTATCTTCTCATCTGATGTGGACAATTGTGTAGTTTCACCGAGTAATCATCTTCTTTCTACTCTAGACCCATACCATCCTCCTATTTTCCTTTCTTTTTCTTATGACTCGTCCCATATCGCCACTGCTCCGGAAAAAGTAATGGCTTTTAATTTTCGTAAGGCAAATTTCCCCAAACTTAATAACTTGCTACGTGCCGTCGATTTTGATATTATCTTTGAAAGTCACGACATCAATTCTGCTCTTCACCATTTTTACTCTCTAATATTTTATTGCCTTAGCCAATCAGTCCCTATTTCTCCCCAAAAAAACATTTCTTCTAGCCCGCCATGGTATAACAATGAATTGAAATCTCTTCGAAATAAAAGAAACAAACTTTGGCGTAAGTACTTGCAATCTCGTACTGGCTATGATTTCTCTACCTTTCAAAGTGCAAACCATAATTTCTCCGAACTCTGTAAGTCTCTCTACCATAAATACCTTAGTCAAGTTCAATCTAACATTTTATCTGACCCAAAAAGTTTTTTTAATTTCATTAATGCTAAAAGAAAGTCGGATAACTACCCTTCTACGCTTACTTACTTGAATACCAGTTCAGATGATCCTTCAATTATCGCTAACCTTTATGCCCAATTTTTCAGTCAATCTTTTTCTGATAACACTTCCCTACCAGACTCGGATTACTTTTCCTTCTTAGACACCTGCTCCCAAACTTCACTGTCTTCAATCGTCATTACCCCTTCTATCGTTGAAGATAAAATTAATAAACTCAAGGTTAAATTTACTGGTGGTCCTGATGGCTTGCCTTCAATAATATTAAAAAATTGCTCGTCAACTTTAATTAAGCCATTGACCACTCTTTTTCAGCTCTCAATCTCACAAGGAATATTTCCTTCTCGTTGGAAAAATTCCTATATTATCCCGATCCATAAAAAAGGCCCTAAAAAAGAAATATGTAACTACCGCCCCATAGCTAAGCTGTCGTGTATTCCTAAGCTTTTTGAAAGCATAGTCTATGACACTTTGCTTTTCCACTGTAAACAAATTTTTTCCCCCAACCAACATGGTTTTCTTACCGGTAGATCATCTACTACAAACCTAGTTGATTTTGTCTCTGGTACTATATGCACCATGGAGGCTGGGAATGAAGTTGACGTCATCGCTACTGATCTCAGCAAAGCCTTTGATAAAATCTCTCATTCCCTTATTCTCTTCAAACTCAAAGCACTTGGCTTCCCTCCATCCTTCATTGCATGGACCCAATCATATCTGAGCGATAGGCAGTATACAATCCTTTTTAGAGGTGTCGAATCAAATCCCATCCTTGCAACCTCTGGCGTTCCGCAGGGAAGCCATCTCGGCCCTCTGATTTTCATTTTGACCATTAACGATGTAGACTGCGTCATCAATGATTCTATGATTTCTGTTTATGCTGATGATAAAAAAATTTACAGAAAAATTTCCTCACCTTCCGATTCCATTCTTCTTCAGCAAGATTTAAATAGATTTTCTATCTGGTGCCAGAAGAACTTTCTTGAACTTAATGTTAGTAAGTGTCAAGCTATAACATACTCCCGTAAACGCTCACCTCTCCCTCCTCGAACATACTTTATTAACAATGAGACAGTCACAGCAGTTGACTCACTATGTGATTTAGGTATTCTTTGTGATAAAGAACTTAATAGAGCTAACTCTGCACTTGGCTTCGTCAAGCGCTGGTCAAAAGAATTTTCAGACCCCTACGTTACAAAATCCCTTTACCTCACATTTGTTAGGCCCCTTCTTGAATATGCCAGCCAGGTTTGGTCACCCTCTTATAATACCCATTCCCTTCGTATCGAAGCCGTTCAACGAAGATTTCTTCGATTTGCACTTCGCGGGCTTCCCTGGCTTGATTCGTCTCACCTCCCACCCTATGCTGATCGTCTTCAACTTATTAATCTGCAACCTCTTGATAAACGTCGCAAAGTAGCCGACATTGTATTCATTCATCAAATTTTAGCCGGTAATATTGATTGTCCTACACTTCTCCAAAAAATCTCATTGCATACTAACCCTAGAAATCTTAGATTGGTGTCTCTCTTTGATGTCAATTTTCACCGAACTAATTATGGTAGTAATGAACCATTGACACGCATGCTTCGTTCCTCCAACATTATGCAAAATTCTTTCGACTTTCACACCTCCAAACACTCTCTCAAAATGTCGCTATATTCCCAACCTTAACCACACAATCCCTCCACTTCTTAACCGCTCTCAATTCAAAGCCCGATTCATCTTCATTTTAAGTTTTTTAAAAGTTTTTTTTTTAATAAAAAACTGGTGGGTGGGCCTACGGGCCCAGACTAATTTTAAAATTAAAATAAAAAAAAAAAAAAAAAAAAAAAAAAAAAAAAAAAAAAAAAACCCACCATAGATTTTAAGTTTAGATTTAAGTTTAGATTTTAGTGCACGCTTGTATTAAGCTAAATAAATAAATAAATAAATAAATGTAAAGGCAGCGCAGTCACATTTTACACAGTAAACAGCAACAAAAAATACTGCGTATAAATTAGCCAGTAATAAGAGCGCACATAGTAGTGCTGATAAAGTGTTGGAACGTCTGGCGCTCAAATTAGTTGCAGAAAATGTTTTTTTTGTGAGGTTGGCAGGTTTTGATTTTTCGAGATTGTGCTCATGATATTTGTTCATCTTACGGTCTGTTTTCAATAGAGCCAAAATTATGTCGTTTGAAATATCAATCTACGATTACGACGGTAAACGTTAATAGTTAATGGTCGAAATATTATCTCTAAATGCGTTTGAATGTTCCCTATCACGCACGTAAGAGCATGAAATTCATCGAAGGATGGCTGCGATGGCAATAGTTTAAAAAGCATATCGACGGTTAACTATGAATATCTCCTAACATACATTTTTTGTGAAACTCACTTTTTGATGCATTTTCGTTAATAATTTCCATCTGCTTCGCTGAATTTTTAAAATTTAAACTATTTCACATCATAGATATTCAAAACTGATAATTATGTATAAAATTTTATTATTATGCGTTTTAATTTTGAGACTATAATCAGTTTTTTTGTGTCCCCTTTGAAGTTTTCTAAATGCGACATAGGAGGTATTCATAGTTAAGCGTCGATATGAACAGATATAAGAATGACATTATATTTTTCGTCCTGGAAAATTAAAAAAATTTAATACATAAGTCAGTTAGTGACTTGTGAATTAAAAAAAAATTAAATCATAAGCTTCTTAGTGACTAATGAATTAAAAAAAAATAATTCACAACCTACCAAGGGACTCATGAATTTAAAAAAATTTAAGTCATGAGCAAGTAAGTGACTTAAGAATTCAAAAAAAATAATTCAAAAGTTACCACCTAGTGACTTATGAATTAAAAAAATATATAATTTTATGAATAATGGATAAATTCTGATTAAAAAATTTGTAATTGGAAAATTTTTAAGCTAGCATGATAATTTTATGACACACAAAAGCTTGAAATCTACTTTCGTTAATAATTATTTAATTATGTAGTCAAAACAAGCTTAATTTACCAACTAGCTTATGAATTAAATTTTTACTTGCGACTTATAGGTACAAAATTGTTATTTTTGGTAGCCCCTCTGGGTTCATTTTTCATTTCATTTTTGTTTTTGATTTTCTCGAAAACGGTACAGCCGATTTAAATCATTTTTTTTATGCTAAAACTCCAAAGTTTGAATATTATTACATACTGAAATTTTCAAGTTTTTATTTTTTGGATTTAAAAAAAAAATCAATTTTTTTTTGGAAACTCAATATCTCGAAAACCCCAAGATCGATTTTTTTCAAACTTGACAAATAAAAGTTTCTTAACATAATCTACAAGATGTGAGAAAATAAATTTTGTTTTATCTAAAACTAACGGTTCCTTCCATACAAATTTTAAAAAATGGTATTAGAAAGGGCGTATTCGATCTGTTCGCTGATAGTGGGTAAGAATTTACCTGTCGCTAATAACGCAAGATGGTCAGCGTAGACTATTACCTTTATTCAACAATGTTTCAGATTAAGGATTGTGTTCACAACCAGCACCCAAACGAGTGCTGAGAGAACTCCCCCTGAGGGGTGCCCTTGGATGTGGATACTCTCATCTGTATCCCTGCCAGTTCCGAATTAAGTTTCCTGTTCTTTAACATGCACATAACGCAACCTATTATCGTACTATCGATTTTATTGTCTACTAGATCTGCCCTTTGTTCACGTTATTAAAAGCTCCTTCAATACCAAAAAAAGGAGCAAGGGTATATTCTTTGTCGCTCAGTGTCTTCCCAATCGTGCTAATGACGCTGTGAAGTGCCGTTTCTACACTCTTCACCTTTGTGTAGGCATGTTGAGCTGGGAATAAATCAACCAGTTTTAGAGTGCCGCGTCTTTCAAACGTTTTAAGATTAAACGAAGTCAGACTGATTGGCCTGAAATCTTTTCTGTTAGACTGGGCTTGCCAGCTTTTGGAATGAAAACCACCTTGACTTTGCGCCATGATAAAAGAAAATATACCCATTTTAAACTATTAAGGAATATATTTTTCAGAAGCGGTATTATTTGGATTTCGCTTTTCTGTAGCATCATTGGGAAGATGCCATCAAGGCTAGGGTATTTATACGGAGAAAAGGAATGGATTGCCCATCTGATCTTTTCATCCGATCGATGGTGCAATGTGCTATGTTGCACTTATCAAGAAGCCTATAATTCTGTGGTCTGAGAATGATTCTTCTTTGAGAACATTCCATTGGTGGAGATACAGACTTACAAATAGATAGACAGGAATATCGGGACCCACTTATTTCGTGTTCCTTGTAATGCCAAGTTTAAAATCAAGGGTTAAATTTAGTTTATGAATTTAAGACTTGCTCTGTACTAAAAACGCAAAAAATTAAACACTATATTTTATTTAGCTCTTCAATGTCTCAAAGTAGATAGTTTTTCTGTATTCCTTTTCAATGTGGGGACAAATTGAAAGCCTTTGAACGAATGTGAAAGTGAATGAAAATTGCTTTTACTGTGAAATAAAAATTGCTTTTACCGTGAAATATTTTGTATCATTATCAATTTTTTAAAAACAAATTTCTGAGCGCATTCAATTCATAGTTTTGTTTTAACAACTAAAAGATGAGCCATGAATAATGATCCTATCGGAAAGTGCAATCAATTTTATTCGTACAAATGTTGTCTGATGTCAATTCTGTTTAACAGTAAGGAAGCCAACTAGGTAAATGCAACCGACGAACAGAACTTATTTTGTCGTCACGAGTTGTTTTCTGATTGTAACGAACTGTCAACCTCTATCACGTTCCATTTACCATCCACACTGTACGTCTAACCTCGGAATCATTCTTGTTCTTGTTTTCTTCGCAATTGGTCGTTAAATACTATGCAAAATGTGAATATGGGAGAATGCTCGTTCACTTTTAGTAGAGAAAAGTATGAGTAAAAGAACTTGATGAATTTATCGATTAATTTTGATCTTCTTTTATTTTTGTATAGCAAATTGTTTGCTTCATGTCTTTGGACACAATTTTCATGATTGAAATAAATTAAAGAAACTAAAACATAAACGAATTGATTTACTGGAAATTGTGTTGGTATAAGGGTGGCTTAAATCTGTCCACAACATTTATATTTCTAAAATGCAAAAGTTGACGAAAAAGTAATTTTTGATGTCATTTGATTAATTTTATCATACTGGTGGGTACCAATATATTTATTATCCACCTTGAAGTACCTCACTGGGTCGTTAAGAACTTACTTTGTGGCAGTGATTTATGTTGTTCAATTCATGATGACAAAAAGGAATATTTTTAGCTCAGTTACTAATTTGATAGACCAAAGCCACTAAAAAGAGCCTTTTGAAAGCTTTGGTGTCATTTCTTCTTATTACTGCAGTCGTTTTCAGTAGTAAAAACTCGATTTAACGGTCCAGGATATATTAACCTTAATTTTTGTTAAATGATAGGCACTCCTCCTGAAAAATATGTTCTTTATTTTCCACAAAAATATTTTGCTAAAAGCTACCTAACGTTTTTATGCTTTTGTATTTTCAGTGGTCGTTGCGAATCAACAAATGCGTTCTACCACAAATTTACTAATAATAAACTTGGCCGTGTCCGATATCCTTTTTGTGATATTTTGCGTACCATTTACAGCCACGGACTATGTTTTACCCGAGTGGCCCTTCGGGAATTTATGGTGCAAATTTGTCCAGTATATGATTGTGGTAACATGTCACTGCAGCGTATACACTCTCGTCCTGATGTCCTTCGACCGATTTTTGGCCGTAGTACATCCGGTTACCAGTATGTCTCTGCGAACGGAGCGTAACGCTATGCTGTAAGTATATGAGTGGAATCTTTCAATCCCACAATAACGGGTTATCTCTTTCAATACTAACTGTCGATATAATAGAAATTTATTGTTTCATTCAAAATGCATATGTATAATGTAATATTATGTTCCATACAGAGCGATTTGCCTTGCATGGATACTCATCGTTACAACAGCTACCCCCGTAGCCTTGGCACACGCAGTCAGGATTTATAAATTCCGAGGAAACAACTACACGGCCTGTGTATTCTCGACCGAGGAAGGTGTTTGGAGTCTGGTTGGGTTTCAGGTGAGTGGGTAGCAAAATGCTCTAACGAACATTCATAAATAATAGCTTTCGGCAGCAATGATGGCCCGTTTTAGTTCCACATTCCCATGGTTAGGCTTTCACGATGATTCTATCAGATTCTGGCAGTGGTTGGTATTTTATTTTGTAGGTATTGTGCCCTGTCAGCCGTTGCCTTATTATCCATTTGGACTTCTGAAATAAGGATGAGTTTTTTATATGTATTTGTGTATGAATGTGGAGCGATATCACCTGCTGTGGCAACTGGGTTGTTTTGGGTAGGGGTTTTCTATGACAATCGGTGATTTTGCATAACTTTTGCTTTGGACAAAAAATAAAAACATGCCATCAACATCAGAAAGCACAAACAAGGCAATAAAGACCGAATGAAGACACCAAAATAAGATTTACTTTTTATTTCTTTTTTTTTTATATTGTGTTCAAGGTTCGTATTAAATGAACGACCCACACGTTGGTAGGAGTACATTAGAGGAACATACACCTGCTTCAATTTTATTTTATTTTTGGTCTTATTGGCACAGACACACGTAATTGTTAGTATCGTTTCGGCAAGTAAAGTATCCCATTATCCTCCTGATGCTAACATCAGAAACACATAATTTGGTTTTATTTCGTTCATCTACGATTTTTTTATAAATCATAAAATAATGATGGGTAGTTATTAAAAATTTAGGAGAAACAAGAATTATTTATATAACTTTAGAAAATAATCAAGCATTTTAAAATCTTTTATAATATTTATTTTTGTTAAGGGTATTCACGAAACGTGATAATTTTCCGCTTTGTAGAAAGATATACCTTTCCGCAACATGTTTCCATGAACACCCCCCAAAAAAATACTTGCGTAAATGTGAAAAATATTTTGTGAAATGTCAAATTAATAGTCAAAACCCATATTTCTTCACTTTCCGCATCAAATTCTTGAAATAATTTTATCAGATTTGCAGAAAGTTTTTCCCATACAAATTTCGACAGCTCGTTTCTGCAGAGATAAAATTATCTGATTTCCGAGGTTTATCAGGGTTTTCCGCGCTTACGTAAATAACCTTCATGAGTTGAAAATATGATTTTTACTTGAAATACATACAGGGTTTGCCATCTTGTGGCTTCTAGTGTTATGATCGATTGCGACTTGATGTTCGTGAATTGAGTCTCACAATCTCGGCTACAGCAGCCACATTCTCAACAGTGCGCACCGTACGCCGACGGGGACCATGAGTGTTGTCCACTAGCATACCAGTTACACGAACTTTTTGCACAAACTTGCGAACAGCAGACGCGGTGGGTGCTTCATTTCGGCCAAAACTTCTTTTCAAAAAACGCACAATATTTCGAACGTTGTTCAAGCGTAAAGTGACTCATTTCGTTTCGCGGATGTACAATACTTACTTTCTGTCAAGATTTCGAGCGGAAAACAGCTGTCAGTGTCAAAATAACCTATTTAAAAAGAAACCACCAGATGGCCCAACTTGTACTGCATGGAGAAAATCTTTATCCATATCACCACACACACTTCCTAATTATTTGGAAAAGAGACTTTAGTTCTCTAAATAGTTGTTGAACCGGAGCTTGGATGACTACGAGTTTATTAGCAGAATTCTTTGGTAGGGTTCAAACATTTTCACAATATTCACACATGGGCGGCGGAAAATCCACATACAAGGAGACATAAATTCTTTTCAACAAAAATTCAGCGTCAATATGTAGGCAGGCGTAATTCTAAAAAAGTTAATCTTCACTTTCAAATTACCGCCCATGCTGAATTCTACAAACTATATGGAGTTTTTGGGTAATGATTTACCAGGACTATTGGAGGACATTCCACTTATGCCACTAGCTTTATCATATTTCCAACAGGTAATCGTTGAATAGGACGAAATAGACCGGTTCACTGACCTGCAAGATCTCCTGACCTAACATTATTGGATTTCCTTGTATGGGGATATGAGGAAGACTGAAAGAACTTGTCTATTCAACCGAAATACCAAATTAAGGTGAATTAGAAGACCGTATCCTCGACAGCAGCTGTCATCAATAAATATTCGCAGTGAAATCCAAATCCCTAACTTTAAATGTTTTTTTTTCTTCTTAAAATATACCCAAGAATTTCGAACTAAAATATTATGCACCAATTAAAGAACACACAGGATAGATGTACATAACTATCATGTGGCTGAAATTAACAGACAAATTTCCACCTCAATTACCGCTATTATCGGGTTTTTCAAAAAGAGCGCTACAAAAATTTTTTTAAATAAAACAAAATTGCTTTTGGATATCAATGAAATTTGTTATTCCTGTGAAAGTACGTTCGATGCCATTATGTATGGAACTCGATTTCTTTTGCATGGCCACCACGGGCACGCTTGCAGAAGTCCAGACGCTGAACCCAATTTTCGACGGTTTTCAAGCATAAATCGGCCAATACTGCTGCAATTTCACCTTTGATATTCGTACGAAGTTCATCAATCGTCGCTGGCTTGTTGGCATAGACCATAGACTTGACGTAGCCCCACAAGAAATAGTCTAACGGCGTCAAATCGCACGATTGAGGCGGCCAAGCGACTGGACCATTTCGTGAGATAACACGTTCTCCAAACTTGGTTTCCAATAAATTGATTGTGACATTCGCTGTGTGGCTTGTGACGCCGTCCTGTTGGAACCACATGTCCTCCAAGTCCATATCATCCAATTGGGGTCAAAAATAATGATGACTCATTGGGTTACGTGTGGATTGCTGCCTGACCAATACCGCATATTTTGTTTATTGACGAAGCCATTCAGCCAGAAATGAGCTTCATCGCTGAAGATGATTTTTCGATGAAAATCCGAATCATTTTCAAGTTGTTGCTCAGCCCAATTCACGAACATACGACGCTTCTGGTGATCAAGCGGCTTCAGTTCTTGCGTCAATTTAATCTTTTAGGGATGTAGGCCAAGATCTTTTCGCAAAATTCGCCACAACGACGTCACAGAGATGCCCAACGCTTGAGAACGACGTGTGAGAGACACATTTGGGATTTCTGCAACTGAAGCCTCAGCGGTAGCAATATTCTCAACACTACGGGCACTTCTTTGTCTCACTGGCACGGGAACATTTTGTACTGTGCCTGTGGATTCAAATTTTTCTACTAGACGCTCAATTGTTGATCTGCTAGGACGATTATGACAACCATAAATTGGACGTAGCGCTCTTAACGTTGAGGCCACTGACTCCGAATTTCGGTAGTAAATTTTAATAATTTTGACTCGTTGTTGGCTCGTATATCTTTCCATCATGAAATGGCAAACCTTACTGAAGAGAAATGTCAAAAGAGCGGCAAGAAATATGGCGTAGTTTGCTGTCCCTGTCGCTCTACTTTTGTAGTGTCCCTGTTGAAAAACCCTTTACTTATAAAACTCATTGTGATATATTTTCTTACGATGTACACAACTCGATAACATCATGGACAAGCATGCGTTCACATTCTCAAATATGTTTGTCATGCAGCCCATATATCAAAACATTCTGAAGTCCATCCAGCATTTGAGACAAGCCGCTGGATGGAGCTTTCACATTATCAAAATCAAGCCAATCATGCCGTGCTTGTCAAACATATTTGAGAATGTGAACGCAAATATGATACTTCAGTTTGACTCTTGGAGTCTGATTACACGATTCTTTCTTTCGTTCGTTTTGTCTTTCGTCTTTTTGACAGTTTGTGGTCAGCGCACTTCTTTAGCTGACAGGAAAATTGTCAAAAAGAAGAAAGACGAAGCAACTGAAAAGAAAAAGTATCGTTTTATCAGTCTCTTGATGTCTTTTTCTGCTACAGACGGTGTTCACGTTGAATTTAATCCTTCTATTTTGTTTGACGTTTCTGTACTTTATCGCACTTCTTCTGTCAGAGATTCATAAACCGATTGATATCATTCCCATGTTTATTGAAAATTGTGAAAGTAAATATAAGTGGAAAAACTAAAACTTGTATCCATTGCATCGTTGTCATCATCCAGTTCATGGCTTGACAGATTGAGAACGATCTACATTTAGATGTATAAAGAATATTTACATGTGACAAATTAAATTTCGACGTCAATGTCAAATGTTGCAAATGTCAACCGATTGCCCTAAAAGTGCATTTTTCGGAGCAGAAAATAAAAAACAATCATTTTTCGGATTTTTTAAATGTCAAATGTTTAAGACATTAAAAATTAAATGAAACTGCAATGAAATTTGACACCAGTTGTTTCGTCTTTCGTCTTTTTGACATATTAGCTGAGATGTCAAGAAATGTTGGGGGAAAGAATGGAACGTACTAAAATCGAGATTTCAAACCATTGACAGCAATGTAAACACGATGTAGTAAATACGAAATATTTCCAATGTAAACAGTGTCTTAAATGCAATCTTGCATAAGGTAACGTGCTACATGAAATATGTAACGATAACGAGCTACACAGAACATACATATGCGTGAGACCCAAGTTTTTGGTTTCCTTTTCTGCCGGTATAGATGTTAATACATCAAAAATACAAACGATACCTTTTATCATCAGTATTATGATTTACTTTGAGGCTATACTGTCTATTTCAAAGTATATACCTACCTATTTGATGGCCTTTTATATTTTTTGGTTGTATCAAGCATTCAAACGACTTATGGCCTATTCAAAGCCGTCATTAGCAAATAATGGATACAGTGAGAGTAAAAGTCCAAAACACCTTCAGCCCCCAATGAAACAAAGAATGATTAGCTCAACAAATTTCCTGAATTTAGAGTGTAGACATTAAAATTTTCCATAAAATCCAAACCAGATGACTGTAACGTCTATTTAATGGAAATTATGGTGATAAATATGGCAATAAACGACCGGCAATGTTGCAAAACAATTGGTAGTTTACGGAAATGTGGAAAGGGAATTGGCAATTATGCCACGGAAACAGGATGTTCAGCTAAAACCTAACATCTGTATTTATTTTGCTCTAGGTTTTATAATTAATAAGGAAGGAACTACATAGCTAGAATGTTAGTAGTAGAAAAAGGTTTGAATTTAGAATTAATTAACTTTTGCCAAATTATGTACTTACATATCTCGCGTATTTGATAATTTTATTCATAATTTTATTTGTTATTTTTTTTTTGCGAGATCTACGTATATTCGGATAAATTATATTTACTTTTGGATTTCTAGTAACTTATAGTTATATTTATATGTACATATTTATTTAAAAACTAGCCGATACTACCCGGCGTTGCTCGGGTCTTTATTGGTAAAACTTTATGACTTCAATTTGCAATCCTCAAACTGAATACTAAAATCATCATCATTGACTTGTTTCTGTAAGTAGGTAAGATATAATCTTTTAATAAATGTAGACTGAGCTGAAGGGAATAAAAAGCCAATATTGCCACGCATTTATGGAATAAACAAAGATATGCTATACTCTATTGCTTCGTAAAAAATAAAAACAACGAAAAATAAACGTTTTTTGAGTATTAACTTCGGTATAAATTACAAAATTCATTACGAATAATAAATTCCTGGTGTAAAACACATCTATTGGAACTTCACACGTCCTCTTGAAGTCAAATGAGAAGTAAATACACGAACACACCTCTTCCCCATTTTCTAAAATTAAGCAGACAATTTTCATTCACATATAATCCAGATATATGTACAT
Source organism: Chrysotoxum bicinctum (assembly GCA_911387755.1). Lineage (NCBI taxonomy): Eukaryota > Metazoa > Arthropoda > Insecta > Diptera > Syrphidae > Chrysotoxum > Chrysotoxum bicinctum. The sequence goes on along the minus strand of OU426989.1, from coordinate 121,710,595 downwards.
ATACATACATAATTAAATAAATGTTTTGAAGTTTCTTTTATTCGTGTACAGCGCCATTATTTCTCATCATTTAAGGAATGATTTGGATTACATTTTATACCGCTGATCGCGTGTATGAGTGAAGGCATTTATTTTATTTTAATAATCCTCCCCTATAAAGTGTAACATAAAACAAAATTTCAACAGCAAATACAGAGAATTAACAGTTTGCATGTGGATAACATGCGCCCGATGTCAGTTCTTCTATATGAAATCGAAGTCAGCAATGTTACTCAAATAGAAATTCCAAGGGTAAAAATTCATACTCATTGACATAATAATACGGGAGGCGACCGTCAGATTACCTACCTCATCGGGAGATAGAAAAAAACTATAATTAGTCGATAGTGTTCATAAAAACATTTGTAAAACCACTGGTCGGGCAAACTTTTTCAGGGAAGTTTGGGTTGCAAAGGATCACTTCCGGTACCGTTTTTTGAAGAGAAATTACCTCATCGGGAGAACGAAAATCTTTATACAGGGTAGGATGAGTATTATATCTAGGTTTGAAAACTTTTGGTCGGGCAAAAAAAATCAAGGAATAAATGCTTCCCCGACCAACCCAAATAACAGTTTTTTTTTATGAAAATCTACCTCATCGGGAAATGGATGATATTAGTACCAAAACAAAGGCAAGACAGTCTTCTTTTCAAATCCGTTGGTCGGGCAAACATTTTTAGGGAATAACCCTCCCCCCGACCAATTTTAGAAAAAAAAAATGACAAAAACAACTTTCTCTTATTTTTTAACTTCAAATGTCTAAAAAATTATTGCAAATGCATAATATTACTATAAACAAAAGCCAGAATAGTATATTTATGAAATCCAGAGATTTTGTAGTTACCCATACCCCCCCCCCCCCCCCCCTTTCCCTTCTTCGATGAAAAGTATTGTATAAATAATATTATTTTTGGTATGTTAAGTTCACTTCAAAAGTAAAATAAAACCAACTTTCTTGATCAAATAGATATTATTTTACAATATAAAGACGACATACATTTGTCCCTTTAACAAAGAAATACTTACTACTTACAAGGGTTTCTCTTCAACACTATTTGCCTTACCATTATTGTGATTATTCCCAAAATAAAATTAGTAACTTCCAACTTCCAAAAATGAAAAATAAATACTATGAATACTAATCATAGTATTTATTTTTCATTTTTGTAGTGTTTTGAAATTTTGTATCACGATTAATTAAAGGACTTCTTTATTCTTAACAATTAACCAAAGAGACCCACTTTATTATCCAGCATTACAATTTTTCAATTATTCAAATCAGATCAAAATAAATTACAAAAAGCTTTTAATTCAAAAAAAGTTCATTTAAATAGATATCTATATAAAGTTTCAATTCTTTTCTAACTACGAGTATATAAATATACCTAGCAAAAAAATATTTCTTATTCAAAATAAATATAGATGTATAAATAACAATAACAATAAACAAACAAAATTTAAATTGCACGAAATATGTATGTACGTATATATATATTATACGTATATATTATGTACATACAAAAATTAATAATAATTCAATATTTTTTTTTAAATAGTGTCGTCATCGGAATCTTGTTCTAAAACGGAATCTGTTTCTTCATCGATTTCATCTAAGACAATGTCTTCAATATTTAGTGGTGTTGGTTCCCCTTCATACCAAAGAGGTAAGAACCTTTCATCTTTTAAAATCCAGCCAAAATCGTCGGCTTTAGTTTTTACACAATTTGATTCCGTCGCGTTTGCCCACATCGAACTAACAAAAATTGTTCTTTTAATTTTTTGTTGAAGAGATTTGAAGCAAGGCGGAATCAAACTAGAGTCGAAGTGTTTCATATTTTTGAAAATATTTCCAGCAGTGTTATTTTTCGCAGAATAAAGACTTTGAAACATTTGAACCCTCGCTAAATTTACGTTGCTACAATTCTTAACGCCATACATTTGCAACGTAAAATTTTGAATCGTTTCAGTGTCAACATCATCTAGATTATTCTGACTTTTACTCAACGCTGCAAACGCTGTTTGAAAACGTTAATTTTTTTCTAAAAGACTCAATGGTTTTGCTTTTCCTTTCCTAAAAAAACATGCCGTATAATCGCAACCTGTAAATGCATGAAACGCTGGCAAAGAAACGCATAAACTATTGCCTAATGCGGTAGCTAGCTGAGTGCAATTGATGCAATTAATATCTCGAGATTTAGTATTTCCTCCAGCTAACCAAATCTCCAAAGTTTTCAGCTTATGCATATTGCCCAGTAATATTATTAGCACATCGGTATCAGATGCCTTTACTAATATTTTTGAGTGAGATTTTGACTTGCTTACCATATATGGTAAATGATGCGCGTGTCCGCTTCTTCATGGCTACAATTAAATGCAATTTCTTCAAATTTAAAAATTGATTGACTTTGAACTGTATAGGAGAAGTATTTGTCATCTAAGGTCAAAAAACTTTCTTATTTCCAAGAATCGGAACTAAAGAGTCGTTTTCCCAATGTTGTGCTAAAAATTTTACCAGAGCTTATTTGAATTTGGGATTTTTCAGACACTTTAGGAAGTCATTATTTCGTTTTTGTAACGGTCCAAGAATCGTGTAATTAACTGTTTCTTGTTTGTTACGAAAAATATGCTCAACATCTTTAATAGATGGATGCAAATACCTATCAAAAACTAAATGCACTTCCGAAGCGTTTGTTGAGCATACTCTCCTCAAAATCATTTCGGAAATTTTTTCAAATGTTTCAGGAACTGAAGGTCTCAAAAGATGAAAAAAGTAAAAACCATCTATAATTTCAATATTTGGACAAATTGCTTCAGATAAAGGAATTCGGTTTTTGAGCTTTTTGGTCAAAACAGATTTGTCAGTTTTATGCATTTCTCCACTGTAATGACAAAGGGAAGGTGGTGCAGGTGCAAGTGGATATGATAAGCATACTTCCATATCAATTTTCTTTTCCAAAGCTATAGCTAAAAGTCGCCCAAACACATCTCTCTCCATTTTAATCAGAGCTTGTTTTTCGCCATTTTTACTTTTTTGAAACCTTTTCAAACACTGAGATGAGAAATTTTGAATATTGTTCCGACTCAAAGGTTTAACGAAACGTTCACCATTTTCGGAACACTCCTCGATAAAGGCGATTTTTTGACTGTTTCCGGTTTGAAAAGCACTTAAAAGAAAATCTGCAGTTTCTTTGGTCGCTGCTCTTCCTGTTGTAATATGAAATAAATTATCTTTTTCCACATTTGGATCAAATGGATTGATATTTCGTTTAAAAGAATTCATTATTTCATATAACGCCTTTCTGTCTTTTTGGATGCGATTATGTGCAAGTTCATGGGTTATGTCATCCTTTTGATCAAACTTGATTTCAGCGAGCATTTTGGAAATTATTTTTGTGCGTATGTTATGGCTGAGGGCCCAACGCTGCCTTGCTGAAATCGAATTTGTGAAATGAGTAACACCAGTTAAGGAGTTCGCGGCATCAGCATTTATTGTCTGTTCGAGTGTTAAGTCAACAGGAGATCTTGCTAGACTCTTTGCCGTGCGTTTGATCCCAAAAGCACCTCGTTTAAACTCATTTATCAACCCAGAATTACGAACTTTTAACTCTACTAAGAGTTACTGTGGTATTTCAATATCCATCTTGCATAATTGGGTTGATTAAATATAAAAAATAAATTAGACAACTCAAATATAGAGTCCACATACAAATCAAAATCACTCGTTCTGATGCTTCTCGAAAGTCTAAAAAATACGTTCATAAGCTCAACGTATTGCATGAAAAATTGTGGAGTTTTTCCATGACCTCCTTTTAGAGTAACATTACAATATTGCCTATATTTACTTATGACATCTTCTAATAATAGACTCATAACAAGGACTTCATTTGGTTCTATTGGGTTATCGTGTATGCGATGTAAATCTTCTACAATATCAACCTCATTTTCTAAACAAAATTGTTCAAAATGTAAAGTTTGAATTGCCCCGGATAGCAAAGGATGTATTCTTTTGCATCTATTAAAATGTTTGCCATCAATAAATCCATTTACTGATCCTTCGGCCAAAACTTCAGAATGAACTAAAATATCAGCTACACCAGATCCACGATGAATTTTCCCAAAGTTTTAAAAAAAGCCATTTGTATATGAAATGCTCCCAAGTTAATAAAAACATTGTTAAAAGTTGGATTTTCATTTATTTGAATCTGCATAGCCATTTTAGCAATTGCTAAGTCATAGGTTAATACGATTTCTTTTTGGCCAATTTCATTGGCAATCTTTTGGGCATACTTTAATGTTGTATGTACAACAGTATAGGATGTTGGTGACATATTAATTTGAGGCAAATAATCTATAATCTGAGTTTCGCTTTTGTCTATTATAGTTTTACTGTTGAAACCTATCCACATTGGTGTTTCAGAAATTTGAGAGAGCGATATAGACCAAATTAAATCTTTAATAATTGCATTTTCTTTCGTAGATCGTGTTGAATCGGTTGTAGCATTTATGATATCTTCTTAACAAAGCAAAATTGTGTTAGAAGTAACTTTTTTCATATAGGGTTGAATATCACGTGGTATTTCCTCAAATCGTCTTCTTTTTCTAGAAGAACACTCACTCTGTTCGTTAGGGTTGTTCGGAACTTCTACAGAATTTCTAGCGACATGCGCTAAATTTGGATTAGCTGTAAACTGATATATTATACCAACTGTATCATGAAGAGTATCTTTTCCATTAAAAGTCTCGACATACCGGTCAAAATTATCAAATGCTACATGGGTACTTAAATTTTTATCGATTTCTATTCCAGGAGGTACCAGTCTATTTTCTTCAAAGGCGGTATAAGTCATTTCTGTTTCCAGTTCCCCCGCAACGGTGTATCCTACAGAATGTCCATATTTGTTGAGTATTGTTAAAACCTTTTTACTGCTTGTTAGCGATTTCATTGAAAGACCTAACATTAGGTGTTTTGATGGTTTTATTCTACCCTTTGTAATTATATAAATTATATCTTCACATATTGATTTAATTTTAATGGCATCATCTTCTGATTTCTTCCTTCTTACATCAGGTGCTTGAATCAGACAACTAACATACTTATACAACTTTTCAGGAGTAGTACATTCTCCTCTTGTTATATCATCCGGTTTCAATTTATCAGGGAGCTTGTTTTTTATTATCGACTTAACAGTATTACGAATGTCGTAGGCTACTTCCTCAAATTTACATGCTTCAGCACATTTTAAAAATAAGGTGTCGTTAACTAGCTTATTAACATCAATTCCGTTTTTATAAACAATTTTTTTTTTATTATATGAATCAGAAAACCCAATTGTAACAAGATTACGGTGGACACTTTCTATTTTACTTTGTAAATGGTGTGGCTCAAAACTATCAAAATTAAAAATTTCTAAATAATTGTCACTGACTTCTAGAAGTAATGCTTTGTATCTTAAAAATAAATCTTTAAAATAAAACATATGTTCATTTTGAACAATCTCTTCATATATAAAGGCTGATAAAGCTTCAAATGCATTTTTATGAATAGCCCTGAGCTTGTGCCAATTACCTTCTTTACGCAAATTTTTTTTTTTCAGCATATTATAATGTTTAATGTTTTTATTTCTACATATTGGATGGTATGCAATACAATTTTTCAAACTATTAAGAACATTAATATCTTCAAATGTTTCAGCTATTTTCTTTGTAGTTTTAATCATTTCCGCATTTTTACAAATTGATACACTCTGATTTCGAAGTCCTTGCTTCTTAATGACTTGATTACAAAATATACATTTCTTAAATCTACTTTGTTCTGGTGATTCAATCGGTTGCTGTAGTAGTGATTGAATTTCACTTTCATCTAATATGTCAACCGAGGTACTGCGTTCTTTTGAATGAAAATAGTTTTATTTACTTTATAGATGTTTGAACTATGAGAAGCTGTGAGATCATAGATATCTCCCTGTTGATGTGCGTCTAAATACATAGGTGAAATATATATTTGAGCCTGAATAAAGGCAAAATAAATTAAAAAAGAGAATATTTTGAAATTTATTTAAGAAATACTTTAGGGAAATTTTGTTCTCCTCTGGGTGCACTTTCTTGCATATTGCTTGACATTAACATCATACTAGAACTGGATGGTTGAGCCTGATAATAATAAAAATTTTATTACTAAGACTTAATGTAGGTGTGCATTATTAAATTAATAAGAATTTAAATCTTTGCATTCAGCCACTCGAAGACGATGCTGAAGGCATTTTCGTTTTGATTTTTTTACATGCATGAGATGCAAGTAACCAACTAACAGAATATTAGACAAAATTCTTTCAAGGATTGTTTTATTTATTAAATTATTTTATTTTATTAAATTATCTCTGTTTTGATCATTAACATTTACATTATTAATAACGTTGTATAAAAACAAGTTTCTACTTACCGTTGATTCAGTAGTTGATGTCTTGCGTTTTTTAATTGATGCTTTGTTTGATGCACTTACATAGCTTATTTTGATTTATATTCAATCTTCTATAACACTTTGTATGATAGCCTAGAGTTTCTTTGGATTCAATAGATAGTCTTATGTTTCCATATTTAAAATTTCTTCTTTTACGAATTGCTAACATATTCAAAACTTTATTAAAAGATTCGTCAGTAAAGTTAATAACTTTTGTAGATTCATCGTGAATCTCACAAACAAAACACTTTTTCATTTTGAAAATTTAAATATTTAGCAGAGATTTGAAAAAGAATAAGTATGAAAAACTAATTCTAAATATTTTTCTAACACATGTGTCAGTCAATGTAAATATAAAAAGTGTACTTCTTTAAAGCTTATTCCTATAATTTTGTTTCGCGCACTTTTCTACACTATCATCAAGCAATTTAACTAACGTGAGATCAACCAAAACTAAAGTACTGATTAACAGATTAATAGCGAGAGTGATTTCTCACGTTCTTTTTTTAATGAGAGCTAAGTTAACAGTTATGATTTTTGATAATAACTTTACTTATTTTTGCTGTCTGTTCTCTTGAGATAAAAGTAGAGAGTTAATTGATTTTATTAATTTGTCATTTTTATTGTTTAAATAGATCTTCGATTACAACAAAAAATATGTTTTTTAAATTTTAATTTGTATTCGATATTTCTAGAAAATTTATTTGGCTACTCGGGGCTTATTTTGTTAATAATTAAGTATTGAGGTGTGATTTAGGTTGAGTAGTGTCCCGTAACAGTAAATAAATTAAGGTTATTCTTATAAAGTTTTATTTATGAATAATTGTGTTTTTTATGTTACAAATCACAGTAATGGTAAGGCAAATAGTGTTGAAGAGAAACCCTTGTAAGTAGTAAGTATTTCTTTGTTAAAGGGACAAATGTATGTCGTCTTTATATTGTAAAATAATATCTATTTGATCAAGAAAGTTGGTTTTATTTTACTTTTGAAGTGAACTTAACATATCAAAAATAATATTATTTATACAATACTTTTCATCGAAGAAGGGAAAGGGGGGGGGGGGTGTGGGTAACTACAAAATCTCTGGATTTCATAAATATACTATTCTGGCTTTTGTTTATAGTAATATTATGCATTTGCAATAATTTTTTAGACATTTGAAGTTAAAAAATAAGAGAAAGTTGTTTTTGTCATTTTTTTTTCTAAAATTGGTCGGGGGGAGGGTTATTCCCTAAAAATGTTTGCCCGACCAACGGATTTGAAAAGAAGACTGTCTTGCCTTTGTTTTGGTACTAATATCATCCATTTCCCGATGAGGTAGATTTTCATAAAAAAAAACTGTTATTTGGGTTGGTCGGGGAAGCATTTATTCCTTGATTTTTTTTGCCCGACCAAAAGTTTTCAAACCTAGATATAATACTCATCCTACCCTGTATAAAGATTTTCGTTCTCCCGATGAGGTAATTTCTCTTCAGAAAACGGTACCGGAAGTGATCCTTTGCAACCCAAACTTCCCTGAAAAAGTTTGCCCGACCAGTGGTTTTACAAATGTTTTTATGAACACTATCGACTAATTATAGTTTTTTTCTATCTCCCGATGAGGTAGGTAATCTGACGGTCGCCTCCCGGACTATAACGGCGCGCAAAATTAAAAATTGCGTCTATGACTTTAAACTCTTCCGGTTGAGTGTTTTTGAACTATGTTTTAGCTTGGCACTGGCCTCTCTGTATGAGTGAAATTTTATCACTGTCACGTCGTGTGGTGTGGCTCGTGTGTCGAGATGAGACAAAGGGTTGAAATATGGAAATAATGAGTGATGATGATGCGATGACTATAATGTTGAGGTTTGTCGTTAATAAGTGAATCTGTTTTATTCAGTTTCTCCTTTTCTCTATTTTTTGTTCTTGCTAGTTATTGTTTACATTTAAAAAAAGGTATTTTTTGACTTATCTAATTACTTTATTTGTCTATCGTCGTAAAAAAAAACTCAAAACAAAGGATAGGGAATCTATATTGAGAATAAAACTTGCTACGCTACTATTCCAGTAGTGTATATGTATAAGGTTATGATAATGGTGCAAACATGAAAAGAAAAGAGGCTGGTGTTCAAACCAAAATTAAGTGTCTTGAAGCAAGAGCTGATTTTGTGCAGGCTGCTTGCATTCCCTTTGGTTGTCGATGGTTGTTAATGATTCAGCTTTCTGTTCGTTGGAAGCTGTTAATTTTTTTGACATTGCTCAATACCTATAAAACTTTGTATCAGGTTCAACAATGCGTTGGGACATACATATGTATGTATGTATATAAGAAAATTTTCGCTGGTTTGACCTTAAAACCCCTTTCTGAATTCAGTGGGAGTAGACTAAATGCTTCAAAACCATTAACAAAATCTTAGGAGATATAATATAAAGCTCTTATTAAAATATCTGAGGCTGGAAACTTTGAGAATAGAAACACTGCAGAGTCATCAGGAAGTAAAATCTTAGTTTCAAGTTTATATGTTGCATATTAATCTAGTTTGATACTTTAGAAAAAAATAATATAACTACTAAGTATTTACAAAGTCCGTCTGTTAATTTATCTAACAGCGTTCTAGTTCTAGTAAACTTTTTAGTGGAAATGCGATCAGAAAAACAATTCAATAACGTGCAATCAGCTGAAGCCATAGCTCTAAATCTAGAAATAACATCACAGTTTCCTCAAATAACGTAATTATGGCTATAGAGAAAGAGCTTGTCAAGTCAATTGATTATGATGATCTGGTAGCTGAGCTTGCTAAAACAGAAGCCAAAAAAGTTAATCTATGGCAATAAATTCGGTTCCATTTACTTTTGTTTTAAATAATAATTTTAATATTATTTCCTACACTGAATAAATATGTAAATATGAATATAAAACTTTTAATTCAACAATAATTAATGAGTTAATTATTTATTTGTATGTTTTTATGTTCTTGAATTAGTTTTTAAATACTTTTTACTTCAAAAAAATATTTTTTTCAGTTCCTAAATTTTTGTGATATATGTATTTTTTGACTTTAGTTTTACAATTATTTTTGTATTCTTTAGTTACTATTATTTTTGTGATATATTTTTGATTTCTTAGTTTTTATTTAAGATCATATTTATTTTATTAGATGTAAGTATTATGTAGGAATAGGCCTCTTGGGGATACCTCGTTAAAAAAAACGCATTGCAAAGGGTACCCCTTGGGTAATGAGGAAATGACTTCTTCCGCCAATCGCCGCAAATGAGAAGCGCCACTGATGAGGCTTGCACAGGGCTCTAATTTACCTCGGGCCGGTCCTGGTTCTTCTGTACGTCTGTAGAGCACGGAAATAATCTGACGCCATCTCAAGCAGAAGAGAGAAGACCTTGATGTCAAATAACGGAAATGGCGATGATTTGGCTATACATTTAGAAAAACAAACGACATCATAGCGAAACAGTCCTCGATTTGGAAGCCTCAGGATGTGAAATGAGTTTATTGGTCAAGAACAACACTGAGGTCAACCGGGAATAGATGGAAAGCGTCTGTTGCTGACATCCTTGTCCAGGTGTTACTGTGATGAGTACTATGACCGGAACACATTATTATTATTTTACATAAAGTTTCTACACCATCAGATATCTAAAAAAAAGATTTTTGAAGCTATTACAATCTAAATTAATTTTCAGTCCTAGGTAAAACTTGAAATTAAAAAAACAAAGAAATATATTCTACAATATACACTCCCGTCACTTTTTAAAATGTTTGCACTTAGTCGGAAAAGCAATTACGCAGAATTTTCTGAAATGCGTTTAAAAAGAAATTCTTCTCTATTTTCCGATCCTGTTTCTCTATTCACAATTCCCGTACCTATCGTGGTTGCTTTTAAAACCCTGAGTTAATAATAAAAATATATGACCCCCTGATGAAGTGAAGAGTTAATTTGATTTCATTGTTTTTTTTTTTATTTTCATCCAACAGGTGTCGTTTTTCCTATCATCTTACGTTGCACCACTAACTCTGATATGTTTTCTCTACATGGGCATGTTGGCGCGTCTATGGAAGAGTGCTCCTGGATGCAAGCCCTCAGCTGAATCAAGGTTAGTACAAATAGCAAGTCACTTAAGCTTAAAACATTACAAAAACACACACCATCTACTTAGCTACTGTTTCACAAACAAGACATTATTTATAACTACATATGTATATAGATAAACTTGGTAAAGTAAATAGAGTGCCTTCGTGATCTCAGGTAAACAGGTGCATGGTACACTGGACAAATTTGTACTTCATTTTGTTACACTTTGTAGGGCGCATTCACGGAGGTATAAAACTGTTTTTGTTTATTTTAAAGAAAACACGGTAAATAAAGAATATCAGCCAACTGAAAACATAATCAAAAACTGTTTCACCGTTGCACCGCATACACTCAGGTGCAAAAAAACTTAACAATAAACAATATTAAATAATAAAAATAGTACAGCTTTCCGAAGTCTTGCAATCAAACGGTGCTTTAAATGGTAGTTTAATTATCGTCGGTAGATTTTGGGGGCCTGTGTCGGCCATTTTGTTTTGGTGACATCTGTCAAATCTTTTATGAAAATGACTGGTCATTAGTGTAAATGACCCTTCAACGTTTGGTGGTCAAATTCGAGCCGCGTAGTTCGGTAATCAACCAGCAAACATTCGAACGTTAAAGGCAAGACAGCGGAACCTGAGGCACTCTTCGATTTGTAGCCATGCAGAAGAACTCGACCTTTCGTAGATTTCAAATTGACGACGGGACTTAAACCTACACCCGTACAAGATACAACTGATCCAGGAGTTTAAAGGGCATGACCATAGACAAAGCCGTTTGCTACGAGCCCAAACGCAAAATAGTTGGACTACCTATGATAAAAAACAAAAATCTTCTGATTCTTAAATTCTATCGGCAATAAAATCAATATTTTGGTATTTTTCTTAAGATATATTTATTTTGAATAGGAATAAGTAACAAAAACAAAATCGGCCCTAGTGAGGTATCCGTTCGGAGCGGAAAATTCTCCGATTTCGTACGATTCCGAGGACTTTTGCTTCGAGGTATTCTTCCGAACAGCTGTTCGGAATTTTTCTCCGACATTTTTTTAACGCACACGGCGAACTGCGTTGAAGTGCGATCAAATGCTTTATTTGTGAAATTTTTGACAGCTTAATGCAATTGTTTTTCCGATTTCGTCCGACGCAAATTCTTCGCGGAACAAATTATGCCAACGCATTTGTGTATTTTTATTCTTTCCGATTGGATACCTCGAAAGCAATTGGAACCTCCGACAAAGTATGCGTTGCGGACAATTTTCCGCTCCGAACGGATACCTCGCTAGGGCGGAATGACTTCAATTAAATAACGGTATAGAGCAATCTTACAAAATAAAATAACGATTTAAACATTTTTTTAAGTGCAAAATAGTTGGCCTATGGGTCATAATTTTTATTTTACCATGGTGTTACGTCGCCTTTGGCCTTGATAACTGCTTCTATGGGTCGTGGCATTGTGTCAACTAATTTTTGACATTCTTCGTACCAAAAGACTCCCAAATATTTATGATTTTAGCTTTAAGGTCTTGAAGAGGTCCGGCATGGTTTTTTTCGCGGTTTTTGTTTCATTTTATGCCAGACAGTTTCAATTGGTGAAAGGTCAGGGCTGCTGGAAGGCCATTCCAGTAAGGGAATAGCTTCAGCAGATAACCACGCCATTTTAGACCTTGCAGTATGGCAAGAAGCTCCATCCTGTTGGAAAGTATAGTCTCGACCACTAGCTTGAAGTCGTGGTATTGTTGGGAGAAGCTCATTTTCCAGAATATCCCTGTACTTGGCAGCATTGACACTTCCATTTACAAAATGCAAATTGCCCAAACCCCGCCCCGACATGCATCCCCATATCATTAGAGATGCTGGAATTTTGACCGTTTTTTTAAGGCAATCTTTGTGAAAAACCTCTTGAATTTCTAATGACTCGTTTTCGTTCGTCGCCCACGCAAACTTCAAACCTGGACTCATCACTCCAAATAACGGACCGCCATTGACTTAAAGTCCAGTTTTTACGTTGTTTGGCCCACTCTAGCCGCTTTTTTTTTTTTTTAAGTGTTAAAAGTGGTTTTTCTTTGGCCCATGTTTTTAACGAATTAAAATTGCTCTAATTTAAATAAATCTAAAACAAACCTTATAAAATTTGTATCCAATTTTTTTCATAGTCCGTTTGCAAGTGTCGACCGAAACACTTTTTTTTTTTATTCTTCCCTCCATTGAACAGTTATTGCAGCGGCCGTTTGACGTCGATTTTCTTTTATTATTTTTTTTAAAACTTGGCAATCTCGAGGTTTTGCAATTGGTGGGCGTCCCGTTTTTTAACCGATCTCCACATTTCCACTATTTTTGAACTTTGAGATAATGTTTCGAATTGATGAGCGCGGTAAATTGAATTGTTTTGCGATTTTATAGCTCGATAATCCCGTTTCGAAGGCTTTATTTATGGATTCCTTAAGGTCTCTTGATAATGCAACGCCATGCACCATGGTTGACATTAAACTGTTGCTGGCTTGCATAAAACAGGAGATCAATAAACAACAAAACAAGTGCATGTCATTTTTTTAATAACGGTTAACTGAAAATCTATTTAAATCTTCATAGGCGAACTATTTTGCATCCCAGAGAGAGTAGTCCAATTATTATGCTCTATCTTTGTTTGAGAGAATTCAAACTGGAGCCATATGTGCTTTCTCGAATTTAGTTCTGTTTGGTCTAATTTACTTATTAAATGTAATTTATTACATCGACAAAAAAAAATTAAAAAACAACTGCTTGGGGACCAGAAAATATAGGCACATAAAAAATGTTAATTTGTTAATTGATGAGTAGGCCAACTATTTTGCGTTTGGGTCGTAGCTTACTAGGCCTCCGTTTTAAAAGACGACCCCAATTGGCCGAAAAATCATCTTTAGCGACGAGACGTATACGAGAATAATTGCCGTATATGAGATCAATCTAAATGAGGTTCACCAATTGACAATGCATTCTTACAAATGTTACTGTTTGGTGTGTAATTTTGGGCCGGCGCGCACAGGTAAATTTTCCCAAAACCATGGCCAAAACTATAAAAAAAAATACTGGATTTGTTGTTTTTTTAATGCAAAGTTGTTTACAAATAGTGTGAGCTTCAAACCTCATTGATCATTGGATGCAGATTACAATAGTTTAATCAGATGATGCTTTTAAAGTACAATCTTGAAATAGACTATAGTGCAGTAGCAAGTTTGGTCTGTGATGTGAGGTTGTTTTGGTTTGTTTTTTTTTTTTTTGGTTGGTTTCTAAAATATTAAACATGGATTCTGTTGCTAGTGGTATGTTAAATTGAGGATGATTGTTTTTTATTGAATATATATATATATGAATATATATATAAGTGCATAGATAATTTTAAAGCCAGTAAATGCAAAGTATTTGATCACTACCAAAAAACAAAAAAAAATATCTTTAATAATGTAAAAGTAAATTCAATTTGAGTGTCAGAGTAATAAGTGTAGTCTTAAAATTGTGGTTTCTTTTTCCCTAATGAGAAACAGTCAAAATGTTTTGCGACTTTTTGCGACTTTTTTAAATATTGACTCTTAAACTTGATAAAGAAGGGTATTTTTTATAATTTGAACTTTTTACCTTTTACGCAGGATCGCGATCAAGTTTAATTTTACTGTCAAGAAATCAGCTCTCTGATTATTATTGAAGAAGGCACGTCTCTTGACATGACCGAAAAGATCAATTTTTTGGAAGAAAAAGTGCCTCCAGAAATTACAATAACTTTTTTAAGGTAAAATTCCAAATGGCTGCAAAGTGAAATTTCATTTTTTTTTTCTTCATTGTTTTTTCCTTCAAAACTAACTGTTTTTATGCAATAATAAATTGAAAATACACAAAAAATAATGTTTTTGGGAAAATTTAACTGTCTCCGGCGGCGGCGGCGGCGGCATCAATAGTGAGAGCTAAACAACGATGATAAGGATAACCAATTTATTGGGGCCCAAATCGGACCATAGACGATATGTGGTTCCAAAAGAAGTGACGTGAACTGGTCACCAAGATCTTGTGATTATACCCGGTTAGACATTTTCTGTGGGTTTTCCTGAAGGAGCATTAGAATCAGACTTTTAACAAGCCTTCCCCTAGTATTAGGACTAATAAAGCTTGCAGCCATCCACAACTTCCGAAGACATCCCCCTATATTTTACCTACTATAACATAGTTCGTATGATCATATTCTGATAGGCTAGAGAGAACCCAGTGTGACTGTTTGAACAATTTTCAGTTTATCTTAAGACAGCAAGTAAAGTATCGAGTGCAAACTTTTTTCTATATATTGGTATAATTTGTGACTTTGTTCTCAGGCCAAGAGAAAACATGTAACGAAGGTCTTAATTCAGATTGTTTAGAAGTTCAGTTATATTGTTAAGTGGCTATGCCAAGTACAACTGAACATTATCATTAATAAACATAAAGAAAATAATGGGACCCAGTATTGATTCTTGCGGAATGTCCAGTTCTACAGGTAAAAAAGGTTTGAAACAGAATCTTTGGTTACAACTCTCTGAAGTCTGTCACAGAGGTAACTTTCTAGCAACATGACTCTTAAATTACCGAAGCCAAAAAGATTTTGTAATTTCCAGCAAAGAATTTTGTGGTCAAATGCCTTCGAAAAATCTAGAATACAAAGAAGTGTTACATGACCCTTATCATAATCCTACTTTGGGCGTGTTTCTTTTTTCATTCAGAGTAAAGCACTGAACAGAGCACGAGCATGTCGAACATGCTCTGAACTTTCTACGAATCGACCGTGTTCTAAGATCTCTGAATTATTTTATAAACACACGCGAGTTTTTGAGTTTTTTCCCTGTCTGTCAGAATGATTTCAGCATTTAACTCTTTCTGCTCAGCTATTTTATACCGAGCTCATAGAGTGCGCTCTGAACAATCTCTGAACAGGCTCTAAACGAAAAAAGAAACACAAATTGGAACTGTTATACACTCTGAGCTAAAAAAGAAACACGATTTTTTGTTTGACAGTTAAAAAACAACTAAAAAAGAAAAACACCCTTTATATCATCCATAGTGAATATGGCAGTAAAACAACTGTGGTTAGATTTGAAACGGGATTGCGCTTTATACAAAAGCTTATATAGAGAGGAATGTTGTAGAACCTGCCTGGCGGTTTATTTCTGGAAGACCTTTGATAAACATGGCAATATACTTATGGGTCTGAAATCTGTAGCAATTGTTGGATTGTTTTTGTTTGCAACTGGAAATACTCTAGCTATTTTCTATGATTTCAGGAAAGTTGACGTTATATAGGGTATCAAATATAGGAAATCAAATTTATAAATCGAAGTGGTATTCCATCTTCTCCTACATCATTTGACTTGATAAGCACAATACTAGTACAGTTAATAACATCAACCGATGCAATTACAAAACTCCTTATCACTTGTGAGTTTCGATTATTGTTTTCTGAAAAGTTGAAACTAAAGTCTTAAGTTAAAATACATATGTAAATTTACCCTTTAAAAATGTATTTCAAAACATAACACTATACTTCATCCAACAAAAATATGCAGTACACGACTTATGGGAGAGCTTTTTCAAAATCAGTAGCGTGCTATAGTTTTGCACCATACTAAATTGAAAGAACTCCTCCATAAAAAAGTGTTTGTGCGCCCATAAATTTTCGAGTGCATCTGACGCAGACCCGACGTCCTATTGACTGCACATCTGAGTGTGCACTGATTTGCTATAGCTGTGGCCTATGGCTGTTGGTGCTATTCAATTTCAACCCCCATTAAATATTGATGTGCGTTCAGAGTTACCCTTGTTCGTTTGGTAACTTGTTCAGTTTTTTTTCCTTGGGTTTCTGTTGAGGTGCTTTTGATTGTAGAGCTTTAAAATCAACGCTACGATAACCCTGTGAGAGCTTTAATGAAGGACAGATTTATGCAATTCACTGTAGCCAGAATGCGAGCAAACGTCCTATCTTGCCCACACTGCATATTTTCGAGTGCATCTGACGCAGACCCGACGTCCTATTGACTGCACATCTGAGTGTGCACTGATTTGCTATAGCTGTGGCCTATGGCTGTTGGTGCTATTCAATTTCAACCCCCATTAAATATTGATGTGCGTTCAGAGTTACCCTTGTTCGTTTGGTAACTTGTTCAGTTTTTTTTCCTTGGGTTTCTGTTGAGGTGCTTTTGATTGTAGAGCTTTAAAATCAACGCTACGATAACCCTGTGAGAGCTTTAATGAAGGACAGATTTATGCAATTCACTGTAGCCAGAATGCGAGCAAACGTCCTATCTTGCCCACACTGCATATTTTTGTTGGACAGAGTATAAAATATTGAATTTTCCAAAAAAAAACTTTATATCTTCTTTAATTTCAATTTTTTCTTACATTTGGTATACAATGTTCAGAAGAAATTGAAGAAGTTTCTATTTAAAAATTTTAACCGAAATCCAGCTAGTCGTTAACATTAAATTCAAAAATAAATAAATAAAACCGATCTATTACCGATGCATGACAATAGTGAACTACAGTTTTTGATAATTTTTTTCCAAAAGATGTAGATCATACATACGAGTACATTGATAAACATAGAACATTTTATGGAAACTGGTAGAGCCTAATTTAGGATAAAAAAGCCTTTTCATAAAGATTATATGGCAAGTCCAACTAACAATTGAGTGTATATTTAAATTTGCTTTTATGAGGCCTAAGAGAATTGCAATTGAACCACTTGAGTAGCAGACGCTTTAAAGCAGTATTATACAGCTAGATCGAAGACACTTAACAAATTTCTTAAAAGCCTAACAGAGTCAAAATAAAACATACAAATGTGGTAGATGACAAAGGGATGAAAACCATGCAAGCCTAATACATTTGATTTGTTCACAATACTCTCGGGAAATCCTTGGGAAATCTGTTTGAAGTATCGTGAAAATAAAGAAAAAAAAATTAATTCTTTTATTTATATTTGTATTTTCTTTTTTCCCTCTCCCTATTTCGTCACCAACAAATTATTGTGATAGACAAATATTTACTTACCTAAAGTATTTTCTGGTATTTGAGCCAGAAGTGCTGTTGGTTGATACTCAGGTATCTTGCTTAACAACTATAATATGAAAAGTGGGTATCAAATTGGAACCACTTGAAACAGCAAAGAGTGGTTCCACAGAACTTGGTTGACGCTTGCTGATGAACTTAACTAGATCAAACAAACCTTAGGTGACCATTAGTTTTTTTTTTTTTTAATTAATGTATATATTTATATGGTAAATGCTTTTCAAGATTCTTCATTAATAAGGGTGTTTATTCATTGGAAATTAATTTTAACGGATGTGAATAAAAGACCGAAGCTGATTTTTCGTTTAAATAGGATTATGTGAAATTTCAAATGCCTTTAGATAAAAAAAAAAAAACATTAAGCTTTTATAAAATATTTATTTATTCATTTCTTCCTATCAATAAAAAATAAATTAAATTTGGTGGTGCAACAGCTCGAAGTGAACCAGGACCTAGTGACTTACAACTCTCAACCATTCCTGTGTGCGTGTTACCAGGAACGGAGGGGACCTACAATTTTCTGGTGATTCCGAACGGCTAATGAGCAGCACTTTCCAAGACAAGAGATACTTTTGGAGAATTTGTCAATTCCTCGCAAGAGGCAGTACACCCCTGAAGAAAACATTCTTGCAGCGGCTGAAAATCGAACTCGAGACCTTCCGCATGACCATTATGCCAAGGGGTAATACTTATCAATAACATATTAAAAATATACTATTAACAACTAGTATAAAGAGCACTAGTAGCATAATACTGTCAGCTCTACCTTTAATATAATAACAATAACTTTGATCATCAGAGTTGTGTTTTGTGTGTTTTTTCAAATAACGAGTGATTTTTTAAGAGCTATCGGAAATTAAAAAAAAAAAAACATAAAATTCAGAAAAATGCATGAAATCTTTATTTGAATCGATAGTACGGTCGATATAATTTAATGTTCGAAGATTATTTCATGCAAATGTTGACCGCGGCTGCGCCTCAAATGGTCCATCCGCTTATTCCCATTTTGGCATACTCTTTCTAACATTTCGGCCGGTATCTCACGAATACATACTTCAATGTTGGCTTCCAGTGCGTCAAACGAAGTCTGGAGGCGTTAAATCGCACGATCTATGCGGCCAATTGACCGGCCCCAAACGTGAAATAAACTGTTCACCGAACTCGTCTCTCAATTGGTCCGTTACGCGTGCTGTGCGGCATGTAGCACCGTCTTGTTGAAACCACATGTCATGCAAGTCAAGCTCTTCCAGTTTGTTATCATCGCACGGTAGCGCTCACCATTCACAGTAACGTTGCGATTCGTATCATCTTTGAAGAAATACGGCGCAATGATTCCGCCAGCCCATATCCGCACCAAACAGTGACTTTTTCTGAATGCAATGGTAGCTCTTGCTATGCTTCTGCTGCTCACTCACTCCAAATACGTTTTGCTTGTTCACGTATCCATTCAACCAAAAATGAGCTTCGTCGCTGAATACAATTTTTCGATAAAAAGTGGATCTTCGGCCAACTTTTCAAGAGCGTTGTGGTAGGTCGTTCGGCCTCAATTCTTGCACCAACTGTATTTTGAAAGGCTTTACAGCTAAATCTTTCCGCATAATTTTCCACGTAGTAGAGTAACAGAGGCCCAATTGCTGCGAATGGCGCCGAATCTATAATTCACAGTCATTACTAAAACTGGCCGATACAGCTGCGATATTTTCCTCAGTTCGCACTCTACGTAAGCGTGTTGGTGGTTTAATGTCCAACAATGCGAAATTTAGTCACAATAGCCCGAATAGCAGTCTCAGTAGGTCGATTAAACTGACCATAAAATGGAAGAAGCGCGGGATAAACTTTCTTAACAGAGCACGCATTTTGATAATAAAGTTCAATAATTTGCAAGCATTGTTCGTTTGTAAAACGATTCAAGGTTAGATTATAGATAGAAGATGTTTGACAGTGACACAAAACACGAAGCGTGTGTGAGCTGTCAAAGCCAGTGTTGCCAAAAAGAAAATAGCAAAAAATCACCCATTAATAAAATCTCTTCCATTTTTCTGAATCTAGAAAAAAGTTTACATACATAATTTACGGCGATTTAATATACTACAGGTAATATTTTTGTACTGAATGAGTAAATTATGTAATTTAAACTGTGATTATAGTCCAGTCATTTTAGGTTTTATCTGCGGAAAAATTCCTAGTGAGCTGAATTTTTGTATACACCTTTATTACGGCATTGTAATGAAGATGTGAAAAATCGACATTGATATCGTGCCGGCTAAAAAAGTTATAGGGGTCAAAACGTCACAAAAATCAGTTTTTCGCAAATATCTCGCGATCTATTGCTCAGAGGTCAATAAAGGTCATAAAAAAAATTGTTCGTCGTGAAATTGTCTACAAAAAAAATTTCTCTTGCATTTTTCTGTAAAATTAACCGTTTTCGGAGTAGAGCGCTGAGAAAGCGAATATAGTATGACGATGCACTCGTTTCCTCAGCACTTTCGAGGTAGAATGCAGTGCACGTTTTTTTTACATGTTTTCCCTCGTAGGCATAATCCATGATATTTATGTAATCAGAGGTTTTTTTTATTTACGAGTGAATAATTTTTTATTTGAATACAGAAAAATACAGAAAAATTAACTTTAGTATATAATTTTTTTTTATCATTCATTGTCGATATCTTCAGTGTCTGTGTCATTAACAATATTCTTCACTAATATTCTTCGTAGTAGCATTGCGTTTGGGTATATACCAAGTATATGGAGAACAGGAAAGCTAATATTTATTCCCAAAATATAGAAAAAAGATAGAATATTAGATGCGTTCTTAGACATAGAGGGAGCCTTCGACAACACATCCCACGAGGCTGTAGGCATCACCATAAGTAGATGGAAATGTTAGGCACTAAACATACTGTCACAAAAAGGACAAAATGTAAAAAAAATAATCACAACAAGAGGCTGTCCTCGGTGGTGTATTATCACCCTTGTTGAAGAGTCTTGTAGTGGAGGAATTGTTAGAAAATCTTACCTCCCAAGGTATATTCTCCATTGGATTTGCTGATGATGTTGCTATCATAGCCGTTAGTAATCCAAAGAGGACTAACAATTACACGGAAATGGTGTCTATCTGGTGAAGTGATTGAAACGCAGAGAGGGGTAAAATATCTAGGAATTCTACCAGATAGTGGACTCCTTTTGAACAAACTCTTATAAGCTATAGTCGGGAAAGCCACAAAAGCCCTAATGATTTGCAAGAGACTTGCAGGCAAGTCATGCAGCTGCAAACCGAATATCCTTAGCTGGATATACACTATATAGGCTCGCGTGTATCTGTATTACAGAAGCAATGAGAATCTGCCCTACCGCAGCTATAGAGGTTCTCCTCTATCTATCCCCTCTACACAGGCCATCAGAAGTGCGGCAATGGGAGTTATCTTGAGATCCTCGAAATAAATATCATCAAGTGGCACACTGATGGATCGAGTCCTAAGCTGAATAGTTTCAGATTTCTGAAACTGACTTCAATATCATCGCCATATCACTAAATCTTGTTGAAATCACAGTGCAAAAGAATTCTGATGACCTCGACTTTGGGAGCTGTTCTGTACACTATTGGGTCGACGGCATACACAATTGCCCGAGTTAGACTACCTATTAGATCGCTGGTGTAAATGCTGAATAGAATCAGCGAGTTAACCGCTCACAGCTGAAGCCAATTTTTAATATCGAAGATTGCGGTATGCAATTGTTAATGACACAGAAACTGAAGATATCGACAATGAATGATAAGAAAAAATTATATACTTAAGTTAATTTTTCTGTATTTTTCTGTATTCAAATAAAAAATTATTCACTCGTGAATAAAAAAAACCTCTGATTACATATCATGGATTATGCCTACGGGGGAAAACATGTAAAAGAAACGTGCACTGCCTTCTACCTCGAAAGTGGTGAGGAAACGAGTGCATCGTCATAATATATTCGCTTTCTCAGCGACGGTTAATTTTACAGAAAAATGCAAGAGAAATTTTTTTTGTAGACAATTTCACGACGAACAATTTTTTTAATGACCTTTATTGACCTCTGAGCAATAGATCGCGAGATATTTGCGAAAAACTGATTTTTGTGACCTTTTGACCCCTATAACTTTTTTAGCCGGCACGATATCAATGTCGATTTTTCACATCTTCATTACAATGCCGTAATAAAGGTGTATACAAAAATTCAGCTCACTAGGAATTTTTCCGCAGATTGGGGTTTAAAATGCCTAAAATGACTGGACTATTAATATATCAACTTTTGAATGAAAATACTAACAAACATTTGCAAACCAATTGAAAAGGACCGGTACATTTAAAAAAATTGTTAGAGGAGTTTTATTAATAAATAAATGTGTTTACATTATGTAAAAATCGTTAAAATGTTCATAATTTTCTTAAGTATTTAATAATAGCTCCCGGAAATTACGCCAGACGAAATTATGCCAAAATTTATTTATGGAAAAAACGCCAGAAAATGTTGCTTGCTCAAAATTGGAAGAAGGCCCACAAATTATCTACGAAAATAAGCCAGACATGTTGCAAATTGGGCCAGCTAGGTATGGAAAAAGAACCAGAAAGCAAAATTGAAATTAGGCCAGAAAATGAATTTATCCTGGTCTAATTTCCAAATTAGATTTTGAAAAAAAGACCAGAAAATGTTTTTTATTTTCAAAGAAGACACTTTAAATGTGATGAGATAAAAAGAAAGAAATAACAGTCACCCAGGGTGGCGCGGCGCTCTTCTGACACATTGCGCGGGGGACCGACGCACTATGGGACCAAATGATGCAAACCATCTCAAAAATCAATAACTTTTTCGTTTATCAATATATTTTTTTGAAATTTTGCACACTTATACTTATATATCCAAGAATTTAAAAAATAAAACGTTTTAAATAGAAATATGTAAATTATTTTCTTTTTTTTTTAAATAAAATAAAATAAAATAACAAATTTTGTTTTTTGTTTAATTTCTATGGGAAAAATTTGTTGGAGCAAGAATTATTGCAACAATTTGGATGAAATCTGTACAGGTTTTTCTTTTACCGGTGAAAACATTTGAAAAAAAATTTTGGAAATTCCGCCCACTACCACGCCCATATTTTTTTGATTTTTGTTATTTTCTTATTTTTAGTAAACAGCAAGCCGGAAATTGAAATTTGAGGTTTCTTAAACTTAAGACATCTCATGTATATTTTTTCTGGCCACTTTCCCGCCTACTTTAATCCCCCTTATTTTTAATTTTCACCTTAAAGTTCATTAAAAGCAAGCATTTTTTTAAACTAAGTCTTATATGAAGAGGTGAATTTATGAAAAGTTTTATTTTCTTTGTAAAATCTGTGTACTGCCACGCCCCTTTTTGATATATGAATGTTTCTCGCCCTTAAGACAAAAAAAAAACGTAATTCAAAAGTACACATTGTTACTAGGAAGGAATATATTAATCAATGTCTAAAAGTTCTTGAGCCTCGTCAACCAATTCTTTGGTATCATTTTTTGTTCTTGGTTTTCCCAGACTAGATACATAAGAATCAGATACATATATATAATAAAGTGTGTAAAACATCTTCATTCGTAGCTGATCTTGAACATTTCTTTGCATGATGCAATCTAAACCTTCATCTTCCTAAAAAGCATCTTCTGATTACTGCCCGATTGTCAATTATCCCTCTTGACTGATTTATGTTACAACAACAATTTGGCTGTCCCATGCCAACTCTATCGCCTTTTAGACTATTAGCGAATGCTTTTGCTGTTGCTTTTGGTAATGTTTACGATTCAGTTTTTACAATATATTGTATTCAGTTCTCTTCTAAACGAACTTTTAACTTTTTGTCTTCTTCAGGGCTTTTCAAGAAGGTATAATACTTATACATTCTGTCCAGAAAAACACCAAATAATTGACTTCAAACTCTCACTTTTAATAATTCTAAAAATAAAAATATCAATGTCATTTTTCATTCACCAAATTCACCAAAACCATTTTTGAGATGGATTTCATCATTTGGTGCCTTGGGTTGCCCACTTCGCGGGTTTTTAGGTTTCTAACTCCCTTTTGGTTCAGTCGCCAGTCAGTATTAGCAAGAGTTTTCTTGGCCAACAGTACTGTAACTGTTAGTAGTTTACTCCAATTAATATAAAATACAGTTTCGAATTTTTTTTTTTCCAAAAAAGAAAAAAACCCCAGAAATTTGATTTCTGCTATTTTTTCCAAACTTTATTTTCTGGCCTATTTTCCATTTCTAAAAATGGAAAAAAAATGCCTGAAATTCTGCAAAGATTGCCATTAAAGTCTGGGCTGTTTTCCTAGGAAAAAAAGGCAATTATTTGTATGAACGAAATTTTGGCGTTTTTTTTTTCAAATAAAAAACTGGCTTAATTTCCGGGAGCCGTTAATAAAATACATTAAAGGAAATGATTTAAAAAAAACAATCACTCATCTGTCTTCCAGATATTGAATTATAAAAAATGAAAATTTGATTTTTTTTGAAGCTGCTCATGTAAAAAATTTTTATCGAAATCGTTAGAGGCGTTATTGAGAAAATCTAAATCGTACCAAAGCTTAGTCCAAGCACACCTTATTTTTTATTCAAAATAGTTACAGCCGTTTTCTATATAAATTTCATTTTTCAAAATGGTTAGTTTAAGATCTTAAAAACTTTAATTTCTCCTGTAGGGAATCACCGAAAACTTTAAGTACCGAGTCTAAAGAAACTGGGTGAAAATTTTGAACAACCTATCGTTAAGGGCTTAACATATGTTCCTATACTCTGTTCAACAAAAATTGTCATTGTCAGTACAGGGAAGATAGGACATTTGCCACTCACTCTGGTTCTGAAAAGCTTCAAATCCCAAAAGTTCCTTACTAAAATCCACTGAATAAGCTCCTTGCTTGTAATTTAGAATGATAATGGTTACTCTGTTTTGATGTATATAACAAGCGAACCATCGTATTGACTTGACAGTATCCCTTCAGCAGTGGGATACGACGATCGTGTTGGGGTGTACAACTTTTTGTAAAGAATTACAACAACAATTCTTTAAGGTAAGTTAGTGACTTGCTCTTTTTTAAGTATCATTTTTCCCAACGTATTGTAGTGAGTGTGAGGGTCCATCAGGCGACACTGGTTTGGAAAAAGCTCTCCCATAAGGCCTGTACTGACAATTTTTGTTGAACAGAGTATAGTTAGCAATTTGCTAAACATTTAGTAAATTACTAGTATTTCGAAAATCTTAATCCTTTTCTTTCGTTTTACTTACTAGTAAAATACTAATTCCCTTTTATTAAGGGTGCATCTGAACAAGTCTAAGCAATGACAGGTCGTAAAAAAAAAGCTAACAAAACTAAATCTGGGGAACGGACCTAATAATTTTAAATCTGGAAATTTAGAAGTCAAAGTGACAACCTACAATTATTTATTTTGTTATAGGTTTATTTCGGACAATTTATTATTTTCCCCACTGTGGACTAGACTATTCCATGTTACTCCGATAAAATTAATTGCTGTACATTGGTATATCCTTTGTTTTCTATTAGGAAGTTAACTTACCAACATCAGCTTGATAGATACTTCTTCCAAAGAAGTGTAATGTAACTAGTACTTGTAATTCTGGTGAAACCGGAAGCCCACGGCTTGTAATTCAGTTTTTGATGTTTAGGTGTTCAACCACGAACCGAACTGTTGTCTCGTCAACCCTATCCCTGGAGAAAAATTTTCCATCGTCCAGCTCTTCAAAAAGAGTTGCTTGTGACTTAAAACAACGATCCCAATTTTCGGCAGAAAGCTGAGTCTTCAAATATGTCGAAATCTTCGTCTTTCGAAAACATTTTATATTATTTCCTTTTTTAATTTTAATTTTCCTTTTAACATTTAGCTCACGAATCTTAAAAAAAATACAAATTAACTCTTTTTAATAAATAGGAAAAAAGAATAGAACACTCGATACAAAGTTTAAAAACGCTTGAAGCTGTTCATGGAAAGCACAAATTTATGACTAGGTGGGTGGTTTATTTTGTCTCAAAGTATTGAAAGAAAAATAAAGATGCCGTGCAGTCCCAGAAGTGAAAGTTGAGTTCTTCAACAATGGAAGTATTGTAAAAGGCTCTGGTTTGGTTAAACAATGCAAAAGAGGGAAAGTCCTTCAACTTAAAATGGAATTTATTAGATCAAATACACAACCACCATATTAAGACGGTAATAAATTTTGCTTGTACCCCAGAGTGCCTGTCTTGAAAAGAGAAGGTACCTACATGTATGAATATTCTCCTTGGATTTATTGTTTATGTTAGAAAAATGTTCTTTAAAATCACAACAAGAAATCCATCTTGGTATTGCTGCTGGATTATTTAAATTTGAATATCATTAAAAGCTATTCCATGTTAGAAAGTTCAAATTCCTGGATGTGTTTTAATATTTAAATTAGATAACTTTTCCATAATCATTTATCACTTCATTCGGGAACTTGGTTAAGTCATTTTGCTTGTGGTGGATGTGGGTTGAACAATTGTGGAGATAAGCGTCTTCGAGCTATGAATTCTTTGAATTTTTCTTAAACACACTTGATCAAAGTTATTTCGACAATCATGTCCTTCTTCTTGCAAGTTATTTGGGCGCCAATTTAATCGGGTATAAGGGTATAAGTTTGTGGTTAAAATAATTTGAGGTAGGTGTGGGTTTCTTCAAGTACAGTGAGTAATTTAATAATGATTGCCTTGAAATTTGAAAATATAAATTTAGCAATTTTTGTTTTGCCCAGGAAACCGCACATTTAATTAAGTGGTTTATTGTTTGTGAGAAATCAATGATTAATGGTCGCACTGAAAAGAGATTTATATTGTCTCAAATTTAGCTTTCATTAATCAAAATAGGATATTCGAATATACCGCAGGTACATACATATATACTTTTTTGTTAGGAAAATTGTTGTTTCGAATTTCGGTATTTTAAAAAAAAAAGTTTGAATTTCATTTGAAGTTTCGGAGATGAACAAAATTAATTTTTTTTTCCGTGTATTATGGCTTTGTTAGTTAGAGCAAACATTCCCATTAATTATGGAACAGAATGTAGTTCAAGTGGCTGTCTCGACTGGCTTGGCTCTAGCGCATTCTGTCACTCCAATTTTCAAAGAACTTGTTGATGGTTTCGGGCTGTATCACATGGATTGCTTGGATAATATTGGCCTTAAGTACTTAAATCGTTTTCGGATTGTTGGCATACATTGGTTCTTCACGGTTCCCCACAAAAAAAAAAGTCCGAAGGGGTCAATTAGCAGCTCCGGGGAGATTAATTGACATCGCCAAGACGGGCTGATAACACGATTTGGGAATTTGGTGCGAAAAATGGTTCAATTGAGACTCACTCTTGGCTACAGCAGCCACATTTTTGTCTGTGCGCACCGTACGACGACGGGGACCATGAGTGTACAACAGGCACGAAGGGTTCTTCATAGCGGCCAAAACTTCTTTTCGAAAAACGCACTGTTTGAGAAACACAACACTCACCTTGGAATTAAGTGTTCAATAACTCCCAACGTTACCGCTGAGGTATGATACTGACTTTCTGGCAAGATTTCGAGCGAGAAACAGTTAATAGTTCTCTGCACCTTCTTTTTCTGTCTCTCGTCGATCCTTTTCAGCTAGATATTTTTCTCTAAGGATGTTGTGGTGAGTTTTTCGAACGATTTCCCTACAATAGCTGATGAAGCCTATCTGACTGCATATGACCAAGAAACGGAGTCGCGGCTAAGTCTACGTTATTTGGACTTATTGTTTCGGTTTCGGCGACAGGTGATTCAACTTGTGACAGCGATTTTTCAGTTTGGTTGACAGATTCTTTTTTGTTGTAGTGGATTTGGCTTTCCGCTTGGTCAAATTTTCAACTTGTATTTAATTATTTAATTTAAAAACTTGTATAAAAGTATTTTTATATAGTCAAAACCTAAACTATAGTTTTATCTCCAGGAATGAATAATGCCAATTTTTGTTAATCTTGTTTTGATTAACAAAACTAGTTTTACCTAAAATTAGTTGCATGTCTAGTTTTACAAATTCTCAGTAATAGGGCTTCCATTTTTTTTTCCAATGAAATAGAGATTTTTAAAATCAAACAGTTCCAGATGAAAAATTTTGAAAAGGAAAATATTTCAGGGCGCAGCAGCTCATATATAGAACTTACGCCATGTGATTTGCAATTCTAACGACTCCCACATACGCAGCGGGCTCCTGCACCTGATGAATGCATTTTTACGCCTGGTAAATCCACAAATCATTAGCATCGAATAATACCGATTTCCGTTATCGTTAGCTTATGCAGTATTTACCAATTACATATATTGTAAAAATTCTCGCTGGTCATAAAATCCGCTCAATTTCTATTTTGTATAAAAAAGTGTGAAAATATCCCTCGAGTTTTTTTTTATTTAATATCTAATAAACTTAAGAAATTCCCTTTGAACACACTTAAGAAACTTAATTGAAAACAGTTTTTGTTTTGAAAGGTAACGTTATTTACGTGAAACCGAAGGTGACTTTGCGAAAGATTCCCGAAATACCAAAAATAAACTTACGTTTGAAAATACCGTATTTTCGGGAAATAAAAGATTAAAAAAGAAATGTCTATGGGAATATTTATTTGCTCAAACTGGCTTACCAAAAACACAAGGATTTCAATAATTCTACACACCAAAATTCGTATCTTTATTCTTAGGAAATAGAATTTTCCTCTTGAGGTTTCTGGCCAACTTTCCCTTACTCTCGAAGTGGTTCCGTTCACAAGACCTTTTCTCCTCTCAAAACAAATTCTTCTCACAGATGAAATTCAAAATCTTTAATTTATTAATAAAATTAATACGATACGAAACTGATTTTTTGCTCTTCTATCAAACTTCTCTAACGATCCGTTCTTACACAGAAGCTTGCTAAAAGTGCCATCGACGGCCTCCTTCGTTCATTTTCGCTTTCTCTCATCGTTGCTCAACTCTCAATCCACTCTCTTATTTATAACTCTAACCCCTAGTGAAAGGGATCATTCACAATGAAGATAGTTCGATGAACAAATTCAGCTCACCTCCTTCCAATTCCACTACATATTAAAGTTAAACGAAAAATCATATTTATACTCGTAAGAGCAACGCCCCATCCCACACCTACCTACCTAAGATGGAGAAAAGTATCTTTGGTGGATGCACTTTCACCATTTGACATTCCTTAATGGTGAGAAACATTCCATTTCACGCAAAAAGTTACAATTCCTTAAAACCGTAGACCTTCTTGCAGAGTTGGGGTGATTTGAGGAATAACCCAACAAAGTTATCTTTGTTTTACTTGCACAGATACTCTATGATGGGCTCTGGGCCCTTTGTTTTATGAGTTGTGCTCTTGGCCATTTCCGTTTAGATAACTGGTGTTCCTAATTTTGACTTGATTGTCCAACGGAAGTTATGTGGACCACCTTTCACACATGTCGTTGAAAATGGACCGTCTGTCCCATGTCTTGCCATCTTGAGAGTGGAATTCCTGTTTTTGTTTTGTTTTTCCAAGATGCTTTAAGAGTAGGCCTTGGCTGATGGTCCAGGATCATACTAAACTCTGCCAGCAATTTGGAGCCGCAATACAAATGGAGGGGTGACAAGAAAAAAGGGAAGCAAATGAGCTGGTGAACCTTGTTGTGGTAAAATTTACCCCAACATTGCGACTTGTAAGTACGAGTTATGCATGTTATGCATTCGTACAAAAAATCGAACTCTAGATTTTCATCAAAGTTGTCATTACAATAAAAGCGAACACGAAGAAAGTGGGTCTCGCAATTCTGTCTGTCTGTTCGTCTACAGCCTAAACGGCTCAGTCGATTTTCTTTAAACTTGCCCCAAGCTATTTGTTCTTTTTTTAGAACCAAAAGTAACGGTATTTTTCGAAAATTTATAAGTAACTTTTTTTCCCAAAAACTGTTCAACAAATTTTCTTAAAAATAAAATGCACGACTATATCGCACGAACTTGCTCTTATGTAAAAGTACTTTGGAATTTAAGATACATTTTATAAATATAAAACATGGATTTAATGAGATAATAATGTTCAAATGCATAAAATTGCCGTCTTATTTCCGGAAAAGTATGAATTTATGCAAATAAACTTTAAAAAAACGTTTTATTATTAAATAAATTTTTTATATAAGACATTTCTCTAAAATTTTTCAAGAAAAAAATGTGGGATGCTAATTTTAAGTATTAAATAATATTGATTTTAGGAAATATTTTCAAAAAATTATCGTTCATAGGTTTTGAAGATATTGATTTAAAAATTTTTTTTTTTTTTTTTCAAAAAAACCCAACAAATATTTTTTCGAATATTTTTGTATACAATATTATTTTAAACTTAAGGGGACTCCTGCTGAAAATTTTGGGTTAAAATCTTTAGAGCCGTTAATGAGAAAGTCGAAAATAAAAAAAAAACGGGTCTATGGCAGGTACCCCTAATAACATTTTGCCCCAAAATTTTAATTGACCAAAATGTAGCTTATGTTCATAATATCACACCTAATTTTTTTATCAAAATCGTTAGAGCCGTTTTCGAGATAAATAAGATTTTGCATTACGGGTGTATGGGTTTGGAGCTAAAAAAAAATTTCAATTTCTCCTCTAGGGAATCACCGAAGACCCTTAACCACCGAGATTGAAAGAAATAGGTCCAGTGGTTTAGGCTGTAGTGAGAGGTACAGACATACAGACACACTGAAATATGTTTTTTGTGTACTAAATTTTTCTTAAAATTTTTATAAAAAAAATTGATATGCAAATTGGTAGTATTTAATAAAATACATTTTAAAACGTAATTTAAAAATTTAATCGTGTATCGGTTTTCAAGATATTGAATTTTCAAAAACAAAAATTGTATTATTTTTTTAAAAATCCAAAAACTATTTTTTCGAAAAAAATTTTAGTTCATATTTTTTCAAATGCAAATCAGCTTCTGCTCGTTAGAGCCGTTGGTGAGACATTCGAAAATCAAAAAAACCGTTCTATGACAGGTACCCTTAATACCATTTCCCCCCAAATTTTTTTTTTAACCAAAATATAGTCCATGTCCATGATATCACACCTAATTAGTTTTATCAAAATCCTTAGAGCCGTTTTCGATATAAATAAGATTTTGCATTACGGGTGTATGGGGGGTACCTTTAGTCTTGGAGCTAAAAAAAAAAATTCAATTTTTCCTCTAGGGAATCACCGAAGACCCTTAACTACCGAGTTTGAAGAAAATACCTCCAATAGTTTAGGCTGTAGTTCGAGGTACAGACATACAGACAGACAGACGGAATTGTCGGACCCACTTTTTTCGTCTTCGCTATCATCGTAATGTCAACTTTGATCAAAATCTAGAGTTCGATTTTTTTCCAAATGCAGAACTTGCCCTATAGTACCTATACTGCAAGTAAAAATGTATTTAGTCAAAGCTAAGTAATGGTTGAACAAACATTTCCGAAAAATGGTTATTAATGGTACCTCTCTCGGAACGGTAGAACCGATTTTGATCATTTCTCTTCTGATAAAGCTACCCAAAAGTTTGAATAATATTGGGTATTCAAATTTTCAAAAATATTTTTTTTTGATCTAAGAAAATTCAATTATTTTGAAATTGGGTTTTCAATTTGTTTTAAACTGGGTAATTAAAAGTTTTTTATTGCAATCTAAAAAAATTAAAAAAAAAAACAAGTTTTACCTAAAAATAAAATTTAATTTAAAAAAAAAATTATTAAAAAAAAAATCTATTTTTTCTTTTAAATTTGATATCTCAAAAACCGGTCACTATTTTGTTTGAAATTATATTTGTTTTCGTACAATAATAAAAACTTAAAGCTAGCATTCCAAAATTTGTTCTCAAAAAGGTTTTAAAAATTTTATATCCATATAAAAGCTTAATTTTTTTAAGAAACCTGTACAACGAGTTATAATATTTGTTCTTACGTAGACTAATATTTTCTTGAGAAATCGCATTGCATTTTGTTTTTGGATCCAACTACTAATCGAGTTATTTAAGTCATTTAAAAAATGAATTTTATGAAAGTTATGAACATTTGTCCCTATTAACATTAATTTTTTAAATTTTTAGTCTTATACAGGGTGATTGGCATAAGGTGTGACAAAAAGCTAGGGCGTGTAGGTTGGACTTAGACAAGAAAAAAATCGTATGGGAGGGGGGGTCTATTTCCCCCCGTTTAGGCGGGAGGGGCAATTTAAGAAAAAAATCACTTAAAACAGAAAAAAAATTATTAGAAAATAACGGTGATACCTACAGAGTAATGCTATGGCATTTTGAAAAGCCAGAAATACATTCTTTAATTTTGTTTTTAAATAAAGTTGTTCGAGTGAATAGTTTTTGAAAAATTAATTTTCAAAATCAAAATTTTTTTTCAAAATTTTACGTAATTAAGTATTATTTTTTTATTCAATATTCAATCATCATCATCATCATCGGCTCGACAACCGGGTTCCGGTCCTGGCCTCTTTCAACAAGTCTCTCCACCTATCCCGGTCTCTAGCCG
This sequence comes from Chrysotoxum bicinctum, assembly GCA_911387755.1. Taxonomy (NCBI): domain Eukaryota; kingdom Metazoa; phylum Arthropoda; class Insecta; order Diptera; family Syrphidae; genus Chrysotoxum; species Chrysotoxum bicinctum. Next base: position 121,678,398 of record OU426989.1, on the reverse strand, counting down.
ACGCCATCCAGTTGCGCACCCCAAGGCTTCGGGAGTCCTGGTCTACGCCATCTCTCCAGCGCAAGCATGGTCTACCACGCTGCCGTCTACCATAGAATGTACCACAAAGAACTTTCCGAGCAGGTTCCTCTTCGCTCATGCGAGCTAGGTGCCCTGCCCAACGGAGTCTACCGAGCTTAATTTTTGTCACGATATCTGCTTCTAGGTAGATTGCGTACAATTCATGATTGTACCGTCTCCGGAATCGTCCTTCCTCACATATGGGGCCAACAATTCTCCTTAAGACTTTTCTCTCGAACGCAGCTAAGAGGTCGGAGTGCCTTTTGCTAAGCACCCAAGTCTCGGATCCATATGTGAGTACTGGCAGGACCATGGTCCTGTACAGCAGCAGTTTTGAAGTTATGGTGAGATTTCTGGATTTGAAAAGCTTTGACAGACTATAGTAGGCTCTGTTGGATTTGAGAAGCCGCCCGCGTATTTCTTCTTCTATATTGTTATCGGCTGCTACTATTGACCCAAGGTATTTAAAGGATTGCACCACTTCAAATTCGTGCTCCGCTACCTTGATTGTTTGACCAACTGTTCCTCTCGCATTCGACGCCACCATGTACTTTGTTTTACCTTCACTAATGTGCAGCCCCAGATTTTGTGCCGCCTGCTCGATCTGGATGAAGGAATCGTGTACAGCTTGTTCGGTTCTTCCGATGATGTCAATGTCGTCTGCGTAAGCTAGTAACTGGCTGGACCTGTTGACGATGGTCCCTCTTGTTGCCGTGCCAGAGTCACGGATTGCTTTCTCCAACGCCAGGTTGAAGAGGAGGCAGGCCAAACCGTCCCCTTGTCGGAGTCCATTAAAGATTTTGATTGGTCTGGATAGCAATCCGGCTATTTTTACTTGGCTTGTTACGTTAGTCATGGTCAACCTACATAGTCGTATCAATTTATTTGGGATGCCGAATTCTCTCATGGCTTTGTAAAGTTCTACCCTGGCTATGCTATCATAGGCGGCCTTAAAGTCTATAAACAGATGGTATGTTGGGATGTTAAATTCTAGACATTTTTCCATCGCCTGCCTAAGGGTAAAGATCTGATCAGTTGTTGATTTGCCTGGAATGAAACCACACTGATATTGTCCGATGACGGTTTTAGCGTATGGGGTTATCCGGTCTTGTAGGATAGAGGAGAGTATCTTATAGGCGGTACTCAACAACGTGATACCTCTATAATTGCTGCACGTTGTGACATCTCCCTTCTTATGTATGGGGCATATTAAACCTTTTCGCCAGTCTTCTGGCATTTCTTCCTGCTCCCATACGTGTACTATAATATCATGAATTGCTTGACGTAAGGCTGGCCCGCCGTGATGAAATAATTCGGCTGGTATGCCATCGGCTCCCGGGGCTTTGTTCTGTTTAAGCCGGCCTATAGCCTTCTCAACCTCTTCTATGCTTGGTGGCGGCAACATAGAGTATTCTTCTTGAAGTAGTGGAGCCTCCACTTCTGCAGTGAGCTGACCATTTAGCAATTCATTAAAGTACACTTCCCATCGCTCCAGTATGCTTTCAGGATCGGTGATCAGATTTCCCTCTCCGTCCTTGCAGTATGTGCAGCGTGGTGTGTACTGCGTCATGTTTCGGACGGATTGGTAGAACTTCCGCGCCTGGTGCGGACCTCGCTCTCGGCTGTTTTCTATTTCACAGATTAGGTTCTTCTCCCAGGCTGATTTCTTTTGTCTGTGAAGCCGTTTTTCTGTTCTTCTGAGCTCTTTATATTCCTCTTCGCGTGCCCGCGTTCTATGAGATTGTTGCATTGCTCGGTACGCAACATTCTTACATTCAGTCGCTAGCTTGCATTCATCATCAAACCAGTCGTTCCGATTTTTACGACTGCTGCCTAAGATGGAGTTGGCAGTACTAATGACAGTATTTTTAAGACGTGTCCACTTTTCATTTACGTCCAGCATACTGGCTCCAGGACTTACTCTCCCTAAGTCAGGTGTTTCTAGAGCGAGTCCTAACGCATTACCAAAGGTGTTACTGGTGTTTTCATTGCGCAGGGCAGCCGTGTTGATTCGAACCTGATCGGCGGATGCAATGCGTCTTCGCAAGGCAATCCGCCCTCGGAAAACCATACCAACAAGATAGTGATCCGAGTCGATATTGGCACCTCGGTACGTTCGTACCGTCATCAAGTTCGAGTAGTGGCGACGGTCTATCAACACGTGGTCTATTTGGTTACGAGTGACTCCATCAGGTGATACCCAGGTGGCTTTGTAGATATCTTTACGCGGGAACCTGGTACTCGCAACGACCATGTTTTTCGATGCTGCCAATTCTAAGACTCGAAGTCCATTGTCATTAGTGTTCTCATGCAAACTATGGGTGCCTGCGTAATGCCTGAATACCGGCTCCCGACCTATTTTTGCGTTCAAATCCCCAAGGATGATTTTAACATCATACCTTGGACAGGCATTGAGGGCCCTCTCGACTTGTTCGTAGTAAGTCTCTTTTTCTTCGTCTGAGGACTCCTCCGTAGGTCCGTGAACGTTAATGATGCCGTAAATTTGCCTCGCATAGCCTTTCGCTTATAGCGTTAAAGCCGATGATAGTAGTCTTCATTTTTTCGCTGACTAGGAAGCCTACCCCGAGCACATGGTGTTTTGTATGACAGCTGTAGTATATGTCATATTCTTTCTTTTGTAAAACACCATTCCCTGTCCATCTGATTTCTTGAAGAGCTGTTATGTCAGTTTTATATTTTGACAGGGCATCGGATAGCTGCTGAGCAGCTCGAGCTCTATAGAGCGATCGTACGTTCCATAAGAAATTTCGTAAATCGTTTTTCCTTTTTCTTTGCGTGGGTTGTCGTCGTGAGATCAGTCCGTTTCCGAGGCTTGTTGTCGTTCTCGAAATTCATTGAGTTTTACGGGACAGGGAATTAACCTGTCGCCAACCTGAGGAACCAGCCTGATCATATTAGCCAAACCTTTTTTAAAAGGCTTGTTTCTAGCGGCCGCCGCGGAGAGGCTATGATCAGACTTCCACCAGTCCCGAATAGTTACGGCACGTGCATGTTTTCGTATGCTACATGTTGTTCCCCCTATTCGTCTGATGGCTGACCGCCATTCAATATTCAATGCTCTTTTTAATTTTTGATCAAACACAAAAAACCGGATGTCAAAATGTCTTGTAGTTTTTGAGGAAATCAAAAATAGCAAAAACTACTTTTGTTCTAAGAAAAGCCTTTTATTTTAGTTTTTACGTTTTACACAAGAACAAAAATTATGAGTCGTTGTAGTGGTTTCTTAACAAAAGAAGCATAAAATTTGGTCCGCCAACTTAAAGGTCTTATTACTGTACGAATAAAAATTAAATTTCAAAAAAAAAATATAAGGCCGTTTTTAAGATATCGAATTTTCAAAAAAAAAATTATTTTTTTTTTCAAAATTCAAAAAATATTTTTTATTTAAGTTTTGAAATGCAATGTTTTTCAAACTTTTTAGAAGCTTCTCTATGAAAAATTTCATTAAAATCCGTTATGTCCATAATGAGACAGTCAAAATTCGAAAAAATAGTTATATGGTAGGTACAGTCAGTAATATCTTAATTTTAAATTTGTTTTTATTAAATTATATTAATTGAAAGGAAAAAAATTGTATCAAAACTTTCGGACCTGTTTTTAATAAAAATACGATTTTCGAAAACCATTTTTAACATTTGTATGGTGGGTACCTTTATTTTTAATTAAACAAAAATTTTGTGTCAAGTCTTGTAGATTGTATTCAGAAACTTTTATTTATAAAGTTTGAAAAAAAAAAATGGAGCATTTTTGTTTGATTTTTTTTTAAATCAAAAAAAAAAAATTTGAAAATTTAAATACGCAATAATTATTAAAAATTTGGGGGAGCATCAGCGTAACAAAAATGATTAAAATCGTTTGAACCGTTCTCGAGAAAATCAAAAAAATGTTTCCAAGGGAGGTTAAAAATAACCATTTCTTGGAAATTTTTTCAGCCATTACCTAGCTTTAACTAAATAATTTTTTTTGTGGTTTTATTTTCTAAATCTGACTAACAGTTTTTGAGAAAAAAAAAATATTTATAAAGTTTAAAAAATTCGTTTGACCAGTACCGTTATTTTTGGTCTTAAAAAAAGAAAAAATCGTGTGGGCGGAAAAATTCAAAACTATATTTACCAAGTTTAACAAAAATTGGCCGAGCCGTTTAGGCTGTAGTCGAACAGACAGACAGACAGACAGAATTGCGAGACCCACTTTTCGAGTTCTATTTTTTTTTACGAATGCATAACTTGCCTTATAGTACCTATAAGTCGCAAGTAAAAATACTTTAGCACCGTTTTAATTGCTAACGTCACATAGCTATATGTACATATAAGCCTATCCGTTGAGAAGCAGGCATCGGCCAATGACGCAAGGAGTCCTGGCGGTTTCAGTACTCTTAAAAATAAAAGAGCATATCATTGATTTCGATTAAACTTTCAAGACAAATAATATGCAAGTCCAGCCTGGAAACGATGCCATAAATCGGATTAGCTGTCCTACATAATATAGCCCGAAGCGATTTTGACTTTTGTTTATAAATTCAGGCGAATTAAGTTATTATTTACAAAAAAATCCTTTTTATCTTTAGTTGAGCAAATCCTTTTTTCTTCTTAAACAATACATTTCAATTAAAAAGTACAAATGCTCGCACGTACATACCTATAGTCTGAAAGGAAAAAGTTCAGACAAGAAGAACAAAAGCATGAGACGATGTAGTATGTGTGCCTTGTGAACTATTTCATGCATTTAACTGGCATAAAAAGGTTGCCATGTCTACGAATAGAGAAAGAAACACGAGTTATTTGTCAGACTTGAGATATTAACCTGTCTAACTGTGACCCATCTGACTTCTGTGTCCTTCCGCTACCACCACACATAGCATGCATTTTTAGTTGTTCTTCTGTATGGCACGCTGCTCTAAGAGTTTTGCTTAAGCTGTCACTCTTGTTCCTGCTTTAGATTGCGGTTCCATAGCTTGCGTTGATTTATTGAGGTAGTTTGTCTAAAAGTGCACACATTGGTTCGCCACACGGGATGACGTTTGATCCATTTAGAAGTTCCGAAACATGCTGACACGTTCGTTTATACGGAAATACACGTAAAACGAAATACCATAAATAAGACACTACTTGCGAACAGGAAAGGCAAAATGCCTACATCTACTCTATGCTTTGGACAGAAATTCATCAACCATTTATGAGTTTTTCTTCACATAGTTCGAAATATGAACTTAAATTCTGATTAATTAAAAAGGAGGTGGCTAGAATCATAAGAATGCTGCAGAGCTACGCACGTATACTTTGGGCAAAAAGTTGCAAAGATTCGGTACTCTAGAAGTTTGGAACCACTGGTTGCTCCTGCTCGTAAATGAGAAAACAAATTTAATTACAGTTGATAGACTGAATGTTTGAATAAAATTTATAGAACATATTTCCAAGACCCATATCAATGTATTTCGAAGGCATTTCAGCACAAATAAAATACCTAAAATTACAAAAGCAAATGCTATGGCACCACTTAAGAAATACCAATTTTATCAGAGTTGGACAGATTTGTTGAATATAGTGCCCTGCGTGTTAACGCCTGCCCCACGCACAATCTGTTCTAGAATAGAATCACATCATATCGCAATTCCTTGCCGAATCCTTGTGCATGTTTGGAAATAGTTGCAAATTGCACCGCGTATCTTTCAATGTTACGCGACACAGTTGGATCAGATTTCTCGGGATCCCGAGTTCGGCCATCGTCATGTAGATCTCCTGACGAAGAGTGCTTTCATAGGCGGCTCTGAAGGCGATAAATATATGTTGAGTCTCAACTTGAAATAGGACTTTTCCAGGATTTGCCTTAATGTGGATATTTGGTCTATGGCTTAAGCCGTTCACATAGCAAGTTGGATAGAATCTTATATGCGATGCATATTAGGCATATACGAGTACCTTGGTCGCTCTTGCAAGACATAAAATCACCTTTTTTGGAAAGGAGCATATGGAGCTGATGGTGGGTTCCTCAGGCATGCCCGCTTCCACACATATTTGGTTGATGGTTTGATGCATGAATCCTACCAAAACATCACCCTATTTGAGGATCTCTGCAGGTAAGCCATCAGATCCTGCAGCCTTGCTGTTCTTAGCCTTATATCTACCTCTTCTCTACTGGGCGGTGGAACTATTAATCATTGATTGAAAGCGTATTGTCTTCGTGCGCTGTACAAGATGCCTATTTAACAGCTGCTGGAAATGCTGCTTGAAAGCATCTGAAATTCCCTGTGGGTCGATGACTAGGTTACCTTCGTTGTTTTAAAGAGCCTGCGTTCCGGTCTTGAAACCAGCTGCTAGTTGCTTGTCTTTTTCATAAGACTTCGGGGTGTAAGAGTCGACCTTTGCCCCTTGAGATGTCTTGCATCGATTAGTAGATGATGGATTTGGTTGATGGTTCAACCGTCTCGAGAGAAAACTAGTGCTTCTTAACTCTGTACTACAAGTTGCTGCAAAATCTATTGCTCAGAATCTATTCTCTGTTCCCGCTTTGTGGAGGCTATGCTTACAAACTAATCCGCCGAAGATGTCTTCCTTTCTGATTTTAGCATTAAAGTCCCTGAGCTTTTACTTACATCTTACTGACATCTTACTCTAGACAGGTCACGTCGACTGTAAGGTAGACACCAATTAGTTCGCCTTACCTGGAACTGGAGACACCAACGTTGATTCTATTTAAAGAGAACTTCCGCTACCGTCTTTGAGAGCCTTGGTGGGTACACTACACACTTTCGTCGCAGGGTAATTAGTAGTGACATCCTACTCTACTTTGACCTTTCGACCATGGGAGGCCAATCTCGGGAATTGAATCCCGCGATCGCAGTTCTAGGTTTCATCGTAGTAGTCACAGTTAGCCCCTCCACTACGTCAAAGCTTATTCCATGGATGACGACACAAACTTACTCCTATGGTTCAAGTCTACAACGTGGGTAATCAATGAAGTTTTTTGAAAATAAAATGAAGTTAATAAATTGTATGGCCCTACAGCTTATGGAAGAGCAGACCCTTATGATTTGTAAGTCCCAATCAGTTCTGTGCGCTGCGCTGGCTGTATGCAAGAATGGAGGGGACCTACATTTTTCCCGCGTCCGATTGTCTAAGACTAGAAGCACTTTTCATGATAAGAATTGTTATCAATTTCTCGAAAGTGCCATCACCTCTGAAAAAAACTTTTTTTTTTATTTCGGTGTGCAATACCAACGCACAAATTAAAAAAAAAATTGAGGAAAGTATTTTTAATAACACCTTAGTTTTTTATTAAAATCCAAAAAAAATTCACGTCATATAAAGATATAAAGCTATCAATTTTATTGTAACTATTAGGACCATCTTCAAGTTGTCTCGTAGGTAGTCTTATTTTTTTTTAATTGCGACTTTTAGGTACTATAAGGCAAGTTAAGCATTCGGAAAAAAAATCGAACTCGAGATTTTGATCAAAGTTGACATTACGATGAAGACTGTCGGTTCGACTACAGCCTAAACGGGTCGGCCGATTTTCTTCGATTTTTTGATTTTTTCCCCCACACGTTTTTTCCTTTTTTTTTAAGACCAACAATAAAGGTACCTGCCATACGATTTTTTTTCAAAATTTCATAAATATTTTTTTTCTCAAAAACAGTCCCACAGATTTAAAAAAAAAATCAAAAAAATTTATTTATAAAGTTAAAGTTGGGTAATGGTTGAAAACAAATTTCCAAAAAATGGTTATTTTTGGTACCACCCTTGGAACCATTTTTTTTTTTGTTTTTGATTTTACCAAAAACGGCACAACCGATTTTAGTCATTTTTTTATGTTAAGGCTCCCCAGCAGTTTCAATATTATTGTGTATTCAAATTTTCAAATTTTTTTTTTTTTGATTTTTAAAAAAAATTTCAATTTTTTTTTCGAAAACCCCATGCTCGATTTTTTTATAACTTGATAAATAAAAGTTTTTTGATATAAATTATAAGATGTAAGAAAAAAATATTTATTTGACCCAAAAATAACGGTACCCTCCATACAAATGTTAAAAAACGGTTTTCGAAAATCGTATTTTTCTCGAAAACGGTTCCGAGAATTTTGCTAACATTTTTTTATCTTTTGATTAATTTTTACGATCTATAATCAAATAAACAAAATTTGAAATCAAGATATTACTGACTGTACCTACCATAGAACCATTTTTTCAAATTTAGAATTTCTCATTATCGACCAAACGGATTTTTATGAAACTTTTTATAGAGAAGGCTCTAAAAAGTTTGAAAAACATTGCATTTCAAAATTTAAAAAAATAATAAAAAAAAAATCTATTTGTTTTTTGGAAAATTCGATACTCGTATCTCAGAAACGGCTCAATATTTTTGTTTGTAAATGTAGTTTTTATTTGAAAAATAATAAAAAAATTTAAATTGTCGTACCAAAATTTTTTCTTATAAACGTTTTAAAAATTTTGTGTATAAAAGGAGTTGTTTTAGTCTATTGAAAAATTGATTTTGCTTATGAACAGTTTTTCTCTAATAACATTCATTTTTGAAATTCTTAGTCAATTACATAAGAGCAAGTTCGTGCGAACCAGTCGTGCATTTTATTTTTCAAGCTTTCATCTCTTCTCCTCAATTCAGTTTTCGTTCAATGGATTAGATCGTACCTGAAGGAAAAGTCTTAACAAATTCTTTTTATAGGAATAACTTCTGATTCAATAAACCAAACTGGGGTGACCCTCAAGGAATCCACCTTGGTCCACTATTCTGTATAATTGATATTAATGACGATTACGGCAGAATATATGGGTAGATGTTGAAATTTAAAACTATAACTGTAACTTTCTCAGGATGCATTGTTACCTGGTGAATCTCGTGTGGGTTAGTGTCGTCCCAATTTCGGAAAATTTCCTTATTAACACAGCCATTTAGCCATTCACTTTTCGGCCAAAATTGGTGTCCTTTTTAAAACGCTCCGAAATCCGTGGATAGACCACGACCCCATGGATAGAGTATGTGGCAGAGAGTGCCACACGTGTCTTGCGACATCCCAGGAGCACTTTTTTCCGTGGAGCATCGCAACCGTTAAGGTCACTTTTAGATGAGCGCCTCAACGCTCGTGGCCTAGCAACCTCAGGTGTACATACCCAACCATATCCATCGAGGCAGAAGCCGATAGCCGATAGAAAAACCCAACAAAATCGGATCGGACCTTGCCACGACCCCAAAAAACAACGACATATTACCAAAAACAAAAACAACAACTATCCAGTCATCATCATCGGCTCGACAACCGGGTTCCGGTCCTGGCCTCTTTCAACAAGTCTCTCCACCTATCCCGGTCTCTAGCCGACGCCATCCAGTTGCGCACCCCAAGGCTTCGGGCGTCCTGGTCTACGCCATCTCTCCAGCGCAAGCATGGTCTACCACGCTGTCGTCTACCATAGAATGTACCACAAAGAACTTTCCGAGCACGCTCCTCTTCGCTCATGCGAGCTAGGTGCCCTGCCCACCGGAGTCTACCGAGCTTAATTTTTGTCACGATATCTGTTTCAAGGTAGATTACATACAGTTCATCATTGTACCGTCTCCGGAATCGTCCTTCCTCACATACGGGGCCAACAATTCTCCTTAAGACTTTTCTCTCGAACGCAGCTAAGAGGTCGGAGTGCCTTTTGCTAAGCACCCAAGTCTCGGATCCATATGTGAGTACTGGCAGGACCATGGTCCTGTACAGCAGCAGTTTTGAAGTTATGGTGAGATTTCTGGATTTGAAGAGCTTTGACATTGACAGACTATAGTAGGCTCTGTTGGATTTGAGAAGCCGCCCGTGTATTTCTTCTTCTATATTGTTATCGGCTGCTACTATTGACCCAAGGTATTTAAAGGATTGCACCACTTCAAATTCGTGCTCCGCAACCTTGATTGTTTGACCAACTGTTCCTCTCGCATTCGACGCCACCATGTACTTTGTTTTACCTTCACTAATGTGCAGCCCCAGATTTTGTGCCGCCTGCTCGATTTGGATGAAGGAATCGTGTACAGCTTGTTCGGTTCTTCCGATGATGTCAATGTCGTCTGCGTAAGCCAGTAACTGGCTGGACCTGTTGACGATGGTCCCTCTTGTTGCCGTGCCAGAGTCACGGATTGCTTTCTCCAACGCCAGGTTGAAGAGGAGGCAGGCCAAACCGTCCCCTTGTCGGAGTCCATTAAAGATGTTGATTGGTCTGGATAGCAAACCGGCTATTTTTACTTGGCTTGTTACGTTGGTCATGGTCAACCTACATAGTCGTGTCAATTTATTTGAGATGCCGAATTCTCTCATGGCTTTGTAAAGTTCTACCCTGGCTATGCTATCATAGGCGGCCTTAAAGTCTATAAACAGATGGTATGTTGGGATGTTAAATTCTAGACATTTTTCCATCGCCTGCCTAAGGGTAAAGATCTGATCAGTTGTTGATTTGCCTTTAATGAAACCACACTGACCCAGTGTGACTGGTTTATTTACGTACAGAGTTCTAGGTCAGTAGGATCTTGTACGGATGTAAGCCCAACTCCCAATGCAGAGTTGGCCAAGTTAAAATGTACGATAGGTCTAGTTCTTGTACAGCTCAAAAAATCGACTGCCTTGGGTTCTGTTGCGGCCATGTTCTCGGCCGATCTTGAGTTCCTTTAACGTACGAAAATTAACTGATTTTGATCTTCTCAATATTTGGTAACCAAAGAGTCGACTATGAAGGGCCACCACGTCTACCATAAAATGTTTTCTGTTTTAAATTTTTAACAAACTGTCACCTAGTTGCTTATGTATAGCTTTCTGTATTTGCAGCATTTTTTTACTTGTCCATTTTTATATTTACAAACAAATAACGACGCGCTTAATGATGACTGTGGCAAGTTGATATTTCCTAGTATCGAAAGGTGAAAAACTCAATGCTCTAATCAGTACTCATGGCGTTCAACAACTAAAAACATATGTATGTATATAAATTTTTTCCGACGGAATTTTAAGAATTTCTATTATGTAAATCTCATACGGGTGGAGGTTTATCCTTCGTTTGACAATATTCACTTTTCCTCAAAAATACGTAAATACGACTTCAACTTGTATACCTCTTTGTGTCTGGAAAAACAGCCACAAACCACCTCATGGCGAACGATAAAACCATTCCGCACATTTTGTTTTATATCTTTTATCAATTTCAAATAACAACAACTTTTATCATTAATTTTTGTCGAAAACACTGCTCATTCTTTGAATTACTTTTTAATTAAATAACTTTGTAAAAATGTTGATTCCATTGTTATTAGTTTCATTTTTATAATTTTAGGAAAGGAAAGCGAAGAGTAACTCGAATGGTAGTGGTTGTCGTCCTAGCATTTGCCATATGTTGGCTTCCAATTCATGTAAGTACTAGTATAAAGCATCTTTCTTTTTCAGTAAGTGCATCTAAGCATGAATATTTGAGATTAGAAGTTTAAAAGAAAATATGCACCTGGAGGGCATTGTTGTAATAAGGATACATTTATAGAAAACCATCTCAGTGAAATTGTTTCTGCAAGTGTTCTTCTTATTTTTACAGTACTATTTGAATGTTAAACTCTTGCTTAATTTGGGAAGAAGTCATCAAAGGATGCCTAAGCCTACGCTCCTGCATTGCCTTTTCGCAGTAGCCAGTTCTTTGTATCGTAAATCAGTTTCGCCGAACAAGACCTTTCTTAATAAAAATTCTTCACCATTAATGAAAATACTAGATTAAAATTTGTTCACCTTTTCTGATTTTAAATATTTTCGATGCAATTTGAGGAAAGAACGCCTAGTCAGCGTGTTCATTTTTTGAAAAACGACGTTGGTAAGGCAGTCATAGTCAACGGCGAGCGCTACAGAACAATGATAACCTGTTGCTTATGACCCAAATTGAACCTTAGAGGCCTAGAATACATGTGGATACAGCAGGACAACGCGACGCTACGTTCGACACAGCAAACTTCACGTTTGACACTCTCCACTAACGATCTGAGGTTATGGTTATCTCTTGCAGAGGTGACGTGACACCAAGATTAGCAATTTAACCCTGCCTGACTTTTACTTGTGGAGTTTCCTGATGTCGCAGGTCTATGCGAATAAACTACAATCGACCATCGACCGATGCCCTTAACACGCCGTCTCCACTAGCGATAAATACATCGCAATCGCAATAGCCAACGCAGAAAGCAGAGAGCAGAAGAACTGTCAGATTTTTGTGGCTGGGCATTTCATCGCATACTTTTTTAGTATAGTGAATAATTTTAATGGATATAAATGAGTTCTATGGACAATTTCAAATCAGATTTTTTTTTAATTTTGTTAAAAAAACGTAAACCCCAAGCAAAAGCTTTCTTTGCACGCAAAACTCAAACTCAGTTAAATTAAATTTGGTTACGCCAGAACAATATGACAGTTCTCCTTGCGATAAAGCAAGCGATGGATGGTATGCGATGAGAGCATACTTTCTATCGCAAGCGATGAAAATATAGCTGCGATGGCGGTCTCTACTAGCGATAATGAACGCATGCTTTAAAGCATGCTCTGGATTCATCGCTAGTGGAGACCGCATGTAAGGGAAACATAACACAGGCCATCGCTCAAATTCAGCCGAATCTATTCGGTAGAGTCATTGAAATTTCAAATTACATGCCACCGTTAGAAGACGAGGCGGGCATATAAGCGATTTCATATTCCATACATAATGGCATGCATGGGCCTTTTAAATAAAAAATAATTTTGACACCGACAGCTGTTTCCAGCTCGAAATCTTGACAGAAAATCAGTATTATACCTTCGCGGGACAAAGTAAGTCTTTCTGTCTCTACGCTTGAACAACGTTGGAAAAACTTATTTCCAAAGTGAGTGCTGTGTAGGCCAAACAGTGCGTTTTTGAAAAGAACTTTTGGCCGAAATTAAGCACCCACCGCACCTGATGTACTCAAGTTTGTGCAAAAAGTTCGTGAGACTGGTATGCTAGTAGACAACACTCATAGTCTCCGTCGCCGTACAGCGCACAGACGAGAGTGTGAGACTCAATTCACGAACATCAATTCGCCATCGATCTCCACAGCTCAAAATTTCACGCAGTAGCCTAAGGAGAATTATGTACAAAGATCTCGAATATTATTCGCTTACAAGGTCCAATTGACTCAGCTATTGAATATAATCAAAAACACTTTCTTGTTTTGGGCAATTTGGTTACTTCCTGCAACTTGTTATAAAACTTTTTTGTACGTATTTTATGGAAAAGAAGAACCAGCAAGATGCTTACTTGAGAGCAAACGTTAACCTGGGCCCTTCCAAATTTGTAATCATAGTTCTCCTTGAAAACTTTAAACTCTTAAATCTGGGTAAAGTTCAATGAATAACAATAACTCATCTTCTTGACGCTCAAATCGAGGTAATTTTCTAGTGGGTCTCTTTATTCGGAAATGACCCAAATAAGGTTCAATATTTTTGAAATTTCATTTGCCTTCATCGAGTAACCAGGATTAGTGTGTTTACTCCTCTCGTCTACAAGCGACTGCGAAATCTCGAGTAGATGACATAAGCATTATGCGGCTTTTGAAGATACGGCATACAAGCTTTTTAAAGCCTTGCAACAAACTTTTACTCTTTCAGGTCGTTTCATAGGAACGACGAAGACTTCATAAAAATTTTATAAATTCACCAAAAAAATAAGCGCCAATAGAATAAAAATTATTTCAACGGAAAGTTTGAAATTTTGAGCGGAAAAAGGAAGATATTCCTGGAATCTTTTCCGTTTTCCACTCAACGAAATTGTATAATCTCATATAAAGAGTAGGTTTAAATGAAATATTTTTCTTCTAAGGCTACACTTTTGCATTATTAGCCAATACCATTGAAGAATTATTGATTCAAAAAAGCTTTTTGGCCCTTTAGTCCAGAAAAATTAGCGTTTCGTCACGGCAATCTCTGCTAAGTCTTCTACTTGGCCAATTTATTTCAAAAGTACAATCTACAAATAGTAACGGGTCTCCCCACGGTTCACTGTAAACTAAGAAGACACTTGAGTGTTCTTGGCCTGGAAAACAGCCCCACATGCAGATTCCGCAATATTTATGACGAATCACCGGAACATATACTAAGCAGATGGGAAGCATGTATCTGGGACACTACCAAGTAAAAGATATTGATTAATCCTCTCTGATGGTACATACAACAAATAATCAAACTCATCAAATGAATAAACTTGGAAAAAGTTGCTAACACAACTAATCTAGCTCTGCATAAGGGCACAATAAATCTTTAGGTCGCAGTGCAAACGTCCACTCAATATTCATTCATATTCATCATTTAGTGTTATGTATTATAAAAAAAAACAAATTGCCTAACAAACCTAAAAGATTACTGTTATCTTACTTGAAGGTTGATTTAAGAAAAACATAAATTAAAATATGAGTCATTGAGAGCAGAAGTGGCACGTAACGCCAATATGCACTTATTGAGAAAATCACGGTTTAAAAAGTTAACGTTATTATTTAAAATAATAGTTAATAAACTTCAGTTATGGCATAACTAGTGGGATGGATATCTTATTTTTAATGCCTTAATCTTTTCTTTAAATTATTAATTACAGGGTTTTATGTGGGTTACACCACTACTGCTTCTTGGATATTAGAATAAGGAGAATAAGGTTAAAAAAGAAAGTCGGTTACACCAATAATTTGAAAAACAAATTTACTATCGCTTTTAAGTACAAAATAATTAGAAAGTTGAGTTTAAGTTTACAATACTATGATAGGTACTTTCATTCTTCTTCATCATCTACGTACTCAACCATGTCCAACGTTTCTGTCCATAGAAACAGTTTTCCGATTTGTTATATTCTTTTCCCATTTTTTTGTCGAAAACATCATAGATTCATCCATAATAATAATTTGAAATGGATTCTTCTTTCTTGCCGCTGCTATAAGCCTCTGCCAATCCATAGGGCCAAAAAGGTCTTTAAAATTATTTTTCTGTTTTTCGATAAGACCAAGGTCTTGGTCACAACGTAAGTAAAAGTGGCCACTCATAAGAAATTTGTGATCAATTTGATTGACAAGATAGTCACTATGAGAAACGATATATTGGCACAAAACGGACATCTTAATGTTTCTATTTAGCCCACCACACCGGTCAGTGTACATAGTTAACTTTGAAGTACTCACAAAATTTTTAATAAAATGCAATAAGCAGCTGCCAATTTCTTGGAGGCCTCTTGATTCAACCGACTCATTCCAAATAATACATGTATAAGCTTTGTTTCTTACCAAGTCATGGACACCTAGACAGTTTGGCAAAAGTTGCGTCCAGTAATAGCATACACCCGTTGAAATGACTGGAGTGGGCAAGGTCTGCATGAGATCAAATGCAATCGCCGATTCAGATTCCTTTGCTTTTGTTGAGTCATCTCTCATGCCATTTCTAGCCGAATCTGCTTTTCTAACATGAAGTTTATGTTCAATTTGTATTTGAGGCTTCTCGTGATCAGTCGCAAACTTTAGTTTATTGTTCAAAAAGTCACACTTCTTACAAGAATCCTTTATTAGAGCAATGTAATGAAAGGTTAAAATCACGATTAAAAGTCTGCCGGAATACGTGGTCTAATACAGGACTGGTGTGAGAATTCTTATACAAATTGAACATTTTAGATATGTTAAAGTCAGGGGATAAGAATTTTCTCTCCGACTTATGACGGATGTAATGCGATTCATAAGAAGGAAATTTGCTTATGGACTCTCTAAGTTCTTGCAATTTTAGTCCATTGGTCTTATTTCCAGACTCTGCGTTGCCGCGTTGGTCTAAATGTAGAGTTTGTGTTGAAGCTTTGCGTTTTATAAGTCTGGATATTCTTCTATCGGATACTTGGAATGTTTTCAAGGAAAAAGTTTTACAAACTTTTATTTTCTGGCCTTCGTTATCAGGCATATAATATAAGCAGCTTCTTTTCCTTCTAGAATTGTCAGCATTCGTGTTAGCCCTTGCCTTGGAAACAATGTCAATCAATGATAATACAAATGAATTCTGAAGATCAAAAGAAGATAATTCTAAAAATGTTTGAAGCTTATAATGCGTTGATCAACTGAAATTTTTTGAGCGCATTTTTGTTTGCATGAACAAATATTTTCATCAATGCAAATTTTACTAAGATTGATGTAAATGTGTTTGAAATCTACTCATCGTACTAGCGCAGAAGTGGCGTAACTGGGTTACAACATTTCTGCTCTAGGAAAAATTCCATGCAGAAACAATGTTTCAGCATTTTTGTATTGATTTATGAGCAAATATAAGTTACGTGATTTCTGCGTTGGAAGAAAACTTTTGACCATTGTGGATTATAAAGTCAAAATGGAAACAAACGAGGGTTACGCCACTTCTCCTCTCCATGCCTCAATTGGAAATTGAATTTAAAGCTGAATTTCTACAGTTCGAAAGATCCACAAAAAGTGGTCAGAAATTGCAGCTGTAATTCCTTATATAAATTGTTATTGCAACTACAGCTGGAATGGTTTATCAACTTTTTGCAGATTTAATAAACTTAAAGAGACCTTTTTTATCTATAAGTTCTATTGGTTTTGATTAAATAGAGACTTAAAAAAGTAGTCTAGAGTTGTTTATTTAATTTGCCTTCGTTCGCAATGTGAATGTCAACTTCTGACCTTTTCGTGGAAGACTGGATTTTTTTAAAGATAAATTGATTTGGTTTTGGGTTCAACCTAGGTTTTCCACTTAAGTTAAAATTCATTAAGCTTTTAGCTACTTAAATTTCCAAGTGGAGTAAATTTCACTGATAGTGGTTCTTGAGGTTCCAAAAATTACGATGTTGAGACATAATTGTGTATATATGAATGTAGGAACAAAAATATTTGTTTTGTTGATGTGTAAACATCTAAGCCAGCAGTAAGATAAACCAAGACTGTGAGTCTAACTTATATGTTCCATGTAACCCGTTACGGTTACACGTTTCGTGTAGCACGTTACTTCAGGGAAGATTGCATTTACGAGTAAGATCATGTTTACATTGAGAATACTGCGTAATTACTACAAAACCGAGTTAGCATTGGATTTTGAATTGAGGCGCCTCAAAAAGTGTTCGCTAATTTTAGTACTTTCTATTGATAGTTTATACTAAATATCTTGATTCCTCTAACATTTCTTCACCTTGACAACTTGACAACTTGACACCCGTTTTTTCGTCTTTCGCCTTTTTAACATATTGGGTAAGAATATGTTAAAAAGGCGAAAGACGAAAAAACGGGTGTCAAGTTTCATTTCATTTACTGTTTAAAACAAATCCCCTTCACGTAAGTGATGGACGATTGCATTTTATTTCATGCTCCGGAAAAATGCATTTTCAGTTCAATTGAACGAAATATTCTCGAAACCTAAGCATTTAATTTGCCCTTTATATGTCAAAACACTTAATGCCAAATTTCGAAATTAATATTCTTTATACATACATCAAAATATTGATTGTTTTCAATCTGTCAAGCCATGATGATGACAACGATGTCAATTTTTCCGCTTATATTTAATTTGACAATTTCCATTACAAGATGCGTACGATGTCAATCGGTTTATAACCCTCTGGCAGAAGGAGTGAGGAAAAAGGATTCGAAAGATTTAGTTCAGTGTGAACACCGTTACCGTCTATACCAGAAAAAAGACCTAAAGATACGGTTCTTTTTTTCAGTGGCTTCGTCTTTCGTCTTTTTGACGTAAGTCCTTTTTCAATTTGGAAAATTGGCATAATATTGGCCATTCATCGTAGTTCGGATTTTTTCGACTTTTCGGACGTTTTCTTCTGTCACTACCGTGACAGGATAACCCGGGCGCGGGTCGTCTTCACAGCTCTCTCGTCCTCGTTGAAACAGGCGGGGACCATCGTATATGAAGGCGCAGAATCCTTAAGAACCGATGACATCTCTTCAAAAATATCTTTCGGTGTATTTCCCTTCTTTACGAGGAATTTTTATCACGGCGCGGTGTTCGAAATTCAGAGAATTTCCAGATTCGGCGGACATGATGATATTTGTTGTGCCATAAATAATTAATTAGTGATTGCTTTTATAATACTAGATAGATAGATAGATAGATAGATTCGATTTATTATTCCATTTAAGTTTACAATTTACATAATAGTTTATACAAAAATCGTTTAAGCATGGCTTTGCCGTCTGCCCGATTGACATTGATACGAAAATAGTAAAATAATACAAATGTACATAGTTTGCTTTAAGTAAATTAAACAATTTGTTGAATATAATAATTTTTTTCTCTAAGTTTAGAAAGCCTCATTTAAAATTTGATTGCGATAAGACATTGCGTTTTTGTAGTATCTGTAGAGGTTATTAATATTACATTGACAGTTTAGTAGCGCCATTACTTCATCGTCTGATTTAAAACTGCTGTTCAAAAAAATTCTTCTCGTTTCGCATAAAACAGGGCATTTTCCAATGAAATGGACAATATCCTCCCGCTCCCTAAGGTTGCATAAGCTGCAGTAAATAGGCAGATCCTCACGATGTGATATATAGTGTAGGTTTATAAGCTCCCCTCTCATTTTGAAAATCGATGCAATAAGTTCCTGACTGTAGTCGTTGTGAAAATAATTTTGTTCACATAAATTGTGGTTCAGCCGGCTATAGATTGATCTATGGGCCGAAGACGTAGCCTCGTTCAAGCAGTCGGTTCTATGCTGTTCGTCAACCTTCGAAATAAGCTCCAAGAGTTTGTCTTTGGACAGTCTTCCATTTTCACCCAGCAGTCTGAAATCCGATCCGCAGTAGCTCCCAAGTTCTTCCAGTTTCTGGTACCATGCATTTTTTTTAGCAATTGTATCCAATGCTAAAATTTTAGGTAGTCTTTCATCTGGCATTTCAAGTACTTTTGTGATGTAGTCTACATGATACTTCAGAGTTCTTATATATAGAGGTGACAATCCTGTTTCAATCATAAGCATGTAGTTAGGGGTGGTTTTGGGCAATCGGAAGCATTTTTTAATAAAATATGTTAGAAGTTGTTCGACTGCTTCATATTTTTCATATCCCCATGTTTGTGCTGCATAAAGCATTACAGATTCAGCCACTGCAACAAATACCTTGTATTTAACACTATGCGAAATTGTTTTGTTCGAAAAGCATTTCCTCCACGTTGCACTAATTGCACTTTTAGCTACAACTAGTTTTTCTTTGAGGTGGTGTACCATACTAAGGTTGTAAGAAATAGTTACACCCAAATACTTATAGGTTTTGACAACTTCGATTGGATCCCTGTTGAAGTACCATTTTTCGCTCCTTGCAGTTCTGCCAGACCCCTTTCGGAAAATCATCACTTTTGATTTGCCCAGATTCACTCTCAAATTCCATACTCGACAATACGCTTCAAGTTTGTTAATCATCAACTGCAGAGTTTGAGGGGAATATGCAAACAGTATCACATCATCGGCAAATAAGAGTGCTTTGATATTTGTCCTTGGCATTTCTATACCTCCAGGCAAAAAATCAATTAAGTCATTAATAAACAAGGCGAAAAGACTTGGACTTAAAGCGCACCCTTGTTTGACTCCCATGTTTGACTCGAACCACTTTGAGATATCGGAACCATTCCAAACCGCTGATCGATTGCCATGATACATATTTTCAAGTACTCTCCCAAATTTTGCTGACATACCCACGTTATACAGTTTGAAGAACAAAGCATTGCGATCCACAGTATCGAAAGCTGCTTTAAAGTCAACAAAAAAGACGTACAGCTTCTTTTTTTGTTCAATACAGTTGTTCGCTATGGTTTGCAGAGCAAAAATGTTGTCGATAGTTGAATAACCGCTCCTAAATCCTGCTTGAAATTCACTGAGCAACTCGTTTCTTTGTATCCACTGTGTCAAGCGGTCATTTAAAAGTGATGTGAAAATCTTATAGAATGCGGTAAGAAAAGATATCCCTCTATAATTGCCTGGATCTGCTATGCTACCCTTCTTATGAATCGGAAAGATGAGAGATTCTTTGAAGTTTTCTGGTATTTCACCAGTGTCTAGGATGTTGTTATACACCGAAGTTAATTTGCCGGTTAAGATTTCCGTTCCGTATTTTATGAATTCTGTTGGTATTCCATCTGCTCCTGCTGATTTCCCGTCCTTTAATTTTTGTAATACGCAACACACCTCCTCATGATTTATAGCAGAGTCCAAAATTGAATTTGAATGTGCTGGTTTGGCGTAGTGAATAGGTGGGGTCAAAGATTCAGGATTCAAAAGGATTTTAAAATGGTCGTGCAGTAAATCGATTTTTAATCTGGTGCTTATTTGAAGTTTTTTACCATTTAGTTGGTTGATTGCACTCCAAAATGTTTTCGAATCTTTGCAATTGGTTAATTTAAGAGCCTCATTTTCAAAAAAAGTTGATTTTTTCACATTGCAAATTCGTTTGAACATGGAATTTGCTTCCATATACATACTTTTGAAGTAATTACAACTATGTTTTCTAAAGGCTTTTAACCATCCGAAAGATTTTTGGCGAGCTTTTTCACACTCAGTATCAAACCATTTCTCCTTCTGTTTAGTAACTTTTGTAGGGTTATTCGTGGCAGGGCAAGATAGTTTGATAATGTCTTCAATATAAGCTATAGTAGTTTGGCCCTCTGAATGTAGGTTTCGTTCTAAATTCCGTTTATATTCTTCCGCTTTGTTCTCTTTCCACCTTAGTTTTGGAGGAAGTTTTAAGACTGTTGTATCCGCTTGGTCTAAGTGTTTGAGCCCAAATTCGACTACTATTGGCATATGGTCAGAATAAGGAACGCTCACGACCTGGAAATCTGCTACAATAGAAATCCAGCTTCCCCTCACCAGGCAATAATCGACTATTGAATGTCCTTGCTGACCCACAAATGTAAATTCTCCATATTTATCCGATTCAAAAACGCCATTCATCACACGGAATCCAAAGGAATTACAAAAATCCAACAACTTAACTCCTCTCGAATTTATTGTTGTATCTTTTGAATGTCGAACCTTTCCTGCAAACCTGTTATCTCTACCTTCATCTGTTCCCATTCTCGCATTCATGTCGCCAATTATCATAACATCATCGCTTTCAAAATGTTCGATGAAACTGTAGAGCAAGTTAAAATCGCGATCCCAGTGGTTGCAGTTTATGTATGATGGTATAATGGTGTATTTTTTAGTTTCTATTATAATGTTCATAAAATTGATTTCATCATCAAATTTGAATTCGAAGGTAATATTTTTAAGAGACTTCTTGTAGCCGAAAAAGCAGCCTCCACTTGCCCTACCTCTTGTGTACTGTCGTGATGCCGAAACCCAAATGAACTCAAAATTTGTAAAATTATTTGTATATAAATGAAATTCATTCTCAACTAAAAATGTTTCATATAGAAAAACAAAATCATAATTATTAATAAAATTAAAAAAATTAATAAACAAACATTTATTTCTTAAACCTGATATATTGTAGCTTAATATTTTTAGTTTTTTTAATTCAATACTTTTATTTAAATTATTATTATTACTTAATTCAATACTTTTAATTACATTATGGCAGACGGCGCCTTTACCCTATTTATTAACATAAGTGTTGGTGTGTGTATGCGCTAAACTGCTTTCCCCTTGAGAGATAGATGGCGCACTAAGATTTTGACGGCTTACTTCAGCTGGTGTTAACATGTTATCGACGTCAAGAAGAGACGACAGGTGTTGATTCAGATCGGTTTGGTAAACGTCATTTAAAGCTTGAATTGCATCCATGTTGTTGTGGACAAATCCTCGCGTAGAACTCCAACGAAAAAGGTTTTTGTTGACAAACATTTTATCTTCCCTTACTAAAACTTTTATTTCGGGGTTTAAATTATTTAAGCGTCGCTTAATGCACATCAATTTGTATCTTTTTTGTCTAATCGATGCGGGAAGATCTTTTGAAAATGTGATGCCAGTGTTTCGCAGAGTGTTGGACGATTTAAGTGCAGCAATTACCTGGTGTTTAGTTTCGAGTTTGACAATAAAATTCTTTGCTTTTGGATTAAACGACTTGATTTCATGAATTTGTATATTTTCTGTTGATGGTGGTTGAATTATGCTCGTACAAACATTTTTTGCGTGGTCTTTTTCGTCACGGCCCTCCACGATGGCTACCCTTACCATGAGATTATTTTCAGTGCTCTTTTTGTGCATATTTTCAATTTGGTATTCTAATTGCTCGTACTTGTTTTCCATAGCAGTTAATTTGCAGGTTAAGAAAGAATTTGTTTCCATAATTTTTTGGTAGTCTGCGGTGACAACCTCGATGTCGCTTTTTTTTGCCACCTCCGCCATTTTCGACTCTAGAAGCACCTCGAACATTTTGAAAAGCTCAATTTTAGTCATTGATCCAACTAAATCTGTAGCCATTTGAAATGATGATTGTGCCCTTTTAGATTCAGGAAGATCAGGAGAAATTATGTTTGCTTTTCTCTTGTTATTCTGCATACGACTTATATACATATATACTTATGTATTGTGAGGTTATACGCTTACGTATTTTGGAACTTATATAAATATCTTAGTGTTACTATAACTCACTTGAATTTCATATGCTGAAGCACTAAGCAGCATTTAACTTCACTTTAGAAGATTCAAAATATAAGTCAATTTGGATAAATGCAACAAAAATCGAATTTAAATAGGACCAATATAAAGACAAACTTTCCAACTTATTTGACAGATGCCAATCCTTTTATAATACTACTGAGTGTTCATGCACCTAGTGACATAAGTAACAAGCTAATTACTCATTGTTAAGTACCCTAGGCCGTCAACTTTTCAGGTGCCCCTCGTAAGTGAAAGGAAAAAATTGTTTGAAAACTGAATTCACGGTTTGGTTTGAATATCTACAAAATCACAAAGTAAAATAATAAAGAAATTAAAGTTTCAATTCATGTATGATTTTCATTGAATTTGATTGTTATTATATTAAACGATTTATTTCTCAGCAAAAATGTTTTCAATGTTTAAAAACTAAAGTTGACATTACAATTGCATTACATTTCTGAACCAAGCGTGCTCTGAGCGCTCTGACACCTGAAAACTTAGCTGTCACCATTTTTACTCGAGATTTTAGTCATAGTTGCCATTACGATGATAGCAAAGACGAAAAAAGAGTGTAAGGCAATTCCGTCTGTCTGTACAGCCTAAGCCACAAGAGCTATTTTCTTCAGACTCGGTACTTAAGGGGTGTTCGGTGATTCCCTATAGGGCAAATTAATATTTGTATTTAGCTCCAAAACTAACGGTACCACCCATTAATCCGTAATGCAAAATCTTATTTATCTCGAAAACGACTGTAACGATTTTGATAAAAAAAAAAAAATTAGGTGTGCTATTATAAGCATGGACTACATTTTGGTGAAAAATTAAATGCACGACTGGATCTCACGAACTTTGGAACTTAAAATACATTTTATAAATATAAAACATGGATTTAATGAGATGAAAATCTTCAAATGTATGTAATGTAAGTAATTTTTTATATAACAAATTTCCTTAAAATTTTTCGAGAACAAAATTTGGGATGCCAAATTTTAAGTATTAAGTAGTATAGATTTTCGAAATAGTTTCAAAAAATAATCGTTCACACGTTTTAAAGATATTAGTTTAAAAAAAAAAATGGAATTTTTTTTTTTCAAAAATCCCAAAAAAAACAAAAATTTCGAATATTTTTATATACAATATTGTTTTAAACTTAAGGGGGCTCCTGCTAAAAATTGTTGGTTAAGATCGTTAGAGCCATTGATGAGAAAGTCAAAAAATCATAAAACGGTTCTGTGACAGGTACCATTAATAAAATTTTTCCCAAAATTTTGTTTGACCAAAATGTAGTCACACCTAATTTTTTTTATCAAAATCAATTTTTGAGATAAATTAGATTTTGCATTACGGGTAAATGGGTGGTACCGTTAGTTTTGGAGCTAAAAAAAAATTTCAATTTCTCCTCTAGGATATTACCGAAGACTCTTAAGTACCGAGTTTGAAGAAAATAGGTCCAATGGCTTAGGCTCTAGATCGAGGTACAGACATACAGACATACAGACAGAAAAACGGAATTGTTGGACCACTTTATTCGTCTTCGCTATCATCGCAATGTTAACTTTGATCAAAATTTCGAGTTCGATTTTTGTTTCCAAATGCAGAACTTGCCCTATAGATAGTACCTAGGTACATATATCGCAAGTAAAAAATTTAAAAAAAAAATGGCGCAACATTTTTAATTGAATTAGTACGATGCTTAAGCTGTTTTAGTATGATACTAAGTTAAATCAACGAATTTGCAAATTTTAATCGAATGTAGCATCATAATTTCTCTACCCTTTTATTAAAGTTAAAATCATCGACCTACTTTATTTTTTTACTATCGTGCTAGCTTCATATGACTCTTTGACATTTGCAAACATCAAAAAAAGGTTCCTGTACTTACTTTTTTACACGAAATGTCGGTTTTAGGTGTGTTCAGAAGCAATTTATTAAGAAAATTCTTTTAGTACCATACTAGTTAGAAAATGTTTAAAATTGAGAATGAGTTAGTAAACTACTATAAAGTTAGCAAATTGTTAAGTAGTATCATACTAATACCTTTATAATAGGCTGTTAAAAATTTTGCACCAATGTTATTAACTGTAATAATGTTTTTAAAAATTTTCGAACAAATATTTTTTGGATTTTTAAAGAACTAATAAAAATTTTGTATAAAAATTCAATATCTTGAAAACGGGTAGGCGGTTAAATTTTGCAATAACGTTTAAAAATGTATATCATTAAATACTAACAATTTACATATAATTTTTTTTTTATAAAAATGTTAAGGAAACTTTAAATTTTGAGTTTGGCACATCCATGGAAAGGTCTGTTAATTCTCTATTCAGAATTGAAAACCGCAACGCGTTACGAGCCTTGGTTGCGAAAATATCGCCATCCGCATCCGATGACTTTTTTAGATTTGGGCCAATTTTCAGTAAAATCACTTTGGGTGGCCATATTTCGATAACCAGACCTCGCAGAACCTTCTGGTTTTCACCCGTGAATAGCTCTTACAAAATTGACTACAAATTTTGGAAACCGAAACCTTTTACAACTCGTGGTTTCGGAAATATCGCCACCCAAGCACATTGTTAGGTAGTTAAAGCTCGAAAATCTGTGGAATCAGCGAAATCACTTTGGATGGCCATATTTCGTTAACCAGACCACGCAGGACGATTTGGCTTACAGGTGTGTGTAGGTATTGAACAGACCTTTCGTTTGATGTATATCTCGATGGGATTGGTGAACTTCGAAAAAATAATGATTTTTATAGACAAGTGGTTAGTCCATGATTTTTCCCAAAATTAATTGAAAAAAAAAAATTTTGAGTTTGGCACATCCATGGTAAGGTCTGTTAATTCTCTATTCAGAATTGAAAACCGCAACGCGTTACGAGCCTTGGTTGCGAAAATATCGCCATCCGCATCCGATGACTTTTTTAGATTTGGGCCAATTTTCAGTAAAATCACTTTGGGTGGCCATATTTCGATAACCAGACCTCGCAGAACCTTCTGGTTTTCACCCGTGAATAGCTCTTACAAAATTGACTACATATTTTGGAAACCGAAACCTTTTACAACTCGTGGTTTCGGAAATATCGCCACCCAAGCACATTGTTAGGTAGTTAAAGCTCGAAAATCTGTGGAATCAGCGAAATCACTTTGGATGGCCATATTTCGCTAACCAGACCACGCAGGACGATTTGGCTTACAGGTGTGTGTAGGTATTGAACAGACCTTTCGTTTGATGTATATCTCGATGGGATTGGTGAACTTCGAAAAAATAATGATTTTTATAGACAAGTGGTGTTAGTCCATGATTTTTCCCAAAATTAATTGAAAAAAAAAATTTTGAGTTTGGCACATCCATGGAAAGGTCTGTTAATTCTCTATTCAGAATTGAAAACCGCAACGCGTTACGAGCCTTGGTTGCGAAAATATCGCCATCCGCATCCAATGACTGGAATGGATTGGTGAACTTCGAAAAAATAATGATTTTTATAGACAAGTGGTTAGTCCATGATTTTTCCCAAAATTAATTGAAAAAAAAAAATTTTGAGTTTGGCACATCCATGGTAAGGTCTGTTAATTCTCTATTCAGAATTGAAAACCGCAACGCGTTACGAGCCTTGGTTGCGAAAATATCGCCATCCGCATCCGATGACTTTTTTAGATTTGGGCCAATTTTCAGTAAAATCACTTTGGGTGGCCATATTTCGATAACCAGACCTCGCAGAACCTTCTGGTTTTCACCCGTGAATAGCTCTTACAAAATTGACTACATATTTTGGAAACCGAAACCTTTTACAACTCGTGGTTTCGGAAATATCGCCACCCAAGCACATTGTTAGGTAGTTAAAGCTCGAAAATCTGTGGAATCAGCGAAATCACTTTGGATGGCCATATTTCGCTAACCAGACCACGCAGGACGATTTGGCTTACAGGTGTGTGTAGGTATTGAACAGACCTTTCGTTTGATGTATATCTCGATGGGATTGGTGAACTTCGAAAAAATAATGATTTTTATAGACAAGTGGTTAGTCCATGATTTTTCCCAAAATTAATTGAAAAAAAAAATTTTGAGTTTGGCACATCCATGGAAAGGTCTGTTAATTCTCTATTCAGAATTGAAAACCGCAACGCGTTACGAGCCTTGGTTGCGAAAATATCGCCATCCGCATCCGATGACTTTTTTAGATTTGGGCCAATTTTCAGTAAAATCACTTTGGGTGGCCATATTTCGATAACCAGACCTCGCAGAACCTTCTGGTTTTCACCCGTGAATAGCTCTTACAAAATTGACTACAAATTTTGGAAACCGCAACCTTTTACAACTCGTGGTTTCGGAAATATCGCCACCCAAGCACATTGTTAGGTAGTTAAAGCTCGAAAATCTGTGGAATCAGCGAAATCACTTTGGATGGCCATATTTCGCTAACCAGACCACGCAGGACGATTTGGCTTACAGGTGTGTGTAGGTATTGAACAGACCTTTCGTTTGATGTATATCTCGATGGGATTGGTGAACTTCGAAAAAATAATGATTTTTATAGACAAGTGGTGTTAGTCCATGATTTTTCCCAAAATTAATTGAAAAAAAAAATTTTGAGTTTGGCACATCCATGGAAAGGTCTGTTAATTCTCTATTCAGAATTGAAAACCGCAACGCGTTACGAGCCTTGGTTGCGAAAATATCGCCATCCGCATCCAATGACTGGAATGGATTGGTGAACTTCGAAAAAATAATGATTTTTATAGACAAGTGGTTAGTCCATGATTTTTCCCAAAATTAATTGAAAAAAAAAAAAATTTGAGTTTGGCACATCCATGGAAAGGTCTGTTAATTCTCTATTCAGAATTGAAAACCGCAACGCGTTACGAGCCTTGGTTGCGAAAATATCGCCATCCGCATCCAATGACTTTTTTAGATTTGGGCCAATTTTCAGTAAAATCACTTTGGGTGGCCATATTTCGATAACCAGACCTCGCAGAACCTTCTGGTTTTCACCCGTGAATAGCTCTTACAAAATTGACTACAAATTTTGGAAACCGAAACCTTTTACAACTCGTGGTTTCGGAAATATCGCCACCCAAGCACATTGTTAGGTAGTTAAAGCTCGAAAATCTGTGGAATCAGCGAAATCACTTTGGATGGCCATATTTCGCTAACCAGACCACGCAGGACGATTTGGCTTACAGGTGTGTGTAGGTATTGAACAGACCTTTCGTTTGATGTATATCTCGATGGGATTGGTGAACTTCGAAAAAATAATGATTTTTATAGACAAGTGGTGTCCATGATTTTTCCCAAAATTAATTGAAAAAAAAAAATTTTGAGTTTGGCACATCCATGGAAAGGTCTGTTAATTCTCTATTCAGAATTGAAAACCGCAACGCGTTACGAGCCTTGGTTGCGAAAATATCGCCATCCGCATCCGGTGACTTTTTTAGATTTGAGCCAATTTTCAGTAAAATCACTTTGGGTGGCCATATTTCGATAACCAGACCTCGCAGAACCTTCTGGTTTTCACCCGTGAATAGCTCTTACAAAATTGACTACAAATTTTGGAAACCGAAACCTTTTACAACTCGTGGTTTCGGAAATATCGCCACCCAAGCACATTGTTAGGTAGTTAAAGCTCGAAAATCTGTGGAATCAGCGAAATCACTTTGGATGGCCATATTTCGCTAACCAGACCACGCAGGACGATTTGGCTTACAGGTGTGTGTAGGTATTGAACAGACCTTTCGTTTGATGTATATCTCGATGGGATTGGTGAACTTCGAAAAAATAATGATTTTTATAGACAAGTGGTGTCCATGATTTTTCCCAAAATTAATTGAAAAAAAAAAATTTTGAGTTTGGCACATCCATGGAAAGGTCTGTTAATTCTCTATTCAGAATTGAAAACCGCAACGCGTTACGAGCCTTGGTTGCGAAAATATCGCCATCCGCATCCGGTGACTTTTTTAGATTTGAGCCAATTTTCAGTAAAATCACTTTGGGTGGCCATATTTCGATAACCAGACCTCGCAGAACCTTCTGGTTTTCACCCGTGAATAGCTCTTACAAAATTGACTACAAATTTTGGAAACCGCAACCTTTTACAACTCGTGGTTTCGGAAATATCGCCACCCAAGCACATTGTTAGGTAGTTAAAGCTCGAAAATCTGTGGAATCAGCGAAATCACTTTGGATGGCCATATTTCGCTAACCAGACCACGCAGGACGATTTGGCTTACAGGTGTGTGTAGGTATTGAACAGACCTTTCGTTTGATGTATATCTCGATGGGATTGGTGAACTTCGAAAAAATAATGATTTTTATAGACAAGTGGTTAGTCCATGATTTTTCCCAAAATTAATTGAAAAAAAAAAATTTTGAGTTTGGCACATCCATGGTAAGGTCTGTTAATTCTCTATTCAGAATTGAAAACCGCAACGCGTTACGAGCCTTGGTTGCGAAAATATCGCCATCCGCATCCGATGACTTTTTTAGATTTGGGCCAATTTTCAGTAAAATCACTTTGGGTGGCCATATTTCGATAACCAGACCTCGCAGAACCTTCTGGTTTTCACCCGTGAATAGCTCTTACAAAATTGACTACAAATTTTGGAAACCGAAACCTTTTACAACTCGTGGTTTCGGAAATATCGCCACCCAAGCACATTGTTAGGTAGTTAAAGCTCGAAAATCTGTGGAATCAGCGAAATCACTTTGGATGGCCATATTTCGCTAACCAGACCACGCAGGACGATTTGGCTTACAGGTGTGTGTAGGTATTGAACAGACCTTTCGTTTGATGTATATCTCGATGGGATTGGTGAACTTCGAAAAAATAATGATTTTTATAGACAAGTGGTGTTAGTCCATGATTTTTCCCAAAATTAATTGAAAAAAAAAATTTTGAGTTTGGCACATCCATGGAAAGGTCTGTTAATTCTCTATTCAGAATTGAAAACCGCAACGCGTTACGAGCCTTGGTTGCGAAAATATCGCCATCCGCATCCAATGACTGGAATGGATTGGTGAACTTCGAAAAAATAATGATTTTTATAGATAAGTGGTTAGTCCATGATTTTTCCCAAAATTAATTGAAAAAAAAAAATTTTGAGTTTGGCACATCCATGGTAAGGTCTGTTAATTCTCTATTCAGAATTGAAAACCGCAACGCGTTACGAGCCTTGGTTGCGAAAATATCGCCATCCGCATCCGATGACTTTTTTAGATTTGGGCCAATTTTCAGTAAAATCACTTTGGGTGGCCATATTTCGATAACCAGACCTCGCAGAACCTTCTGGTTTTCACCCGTGAATAGCTCTTACAAAATTGACTACATATTTTGGAAACCGAAACCTTTTACAACTCGTGGTTTCGGAAATATCGCCACCCAAGCACATTGTTAGGTAGTTAAAGCTCGAAAATCTGTGGAATCAGCGAAATCACTTTGGATGGCCATATTTCGCTAACCAGACCACGCAGGACGATTTGGCTTACAGGTGTGTGTAGGTATTGAACAGACCTTTCGTTTGATGTATATCTCGATGGGATTGGTGAACTTCGAAAAAATAATGATTTTTATAGACAAGTGGTTAGTCCATGATTTTTCCCAAAATTAATTGAAAAAAAAAATTTTGAGTTTGGCACATCCATGGAAAGGTCTGTTAATTCTCTATTCAGAATTGAAAACCGCAACGCGTTACGAGCCTTGGTTGCGAAAATATCGCCATCCGCATCCGATGACTTTTTTAGATTTGGGCCAATTTTCAGTAAAATCACTTTGGGTGGCCATATTTCGATAACCAGACCTCGCAGAACCTTCTGGTTTTCACCCGTGAATAGCTCTTACAAAATTGACTACAAATTTTGGAAACCGCAACCTTTTACAACTCGTGGTTTCGGAAATATCGCCACCCAAGCACATTGTTAGGTAGTTAAAGCTCGAAAATCTGTGGAATCAGCGAAATCACTTTGGATGGCCATATTTCGCTAACCAGACCACGCAGGACGATTTGGCTTACAGGTGTGTGTAGGTATTGAACAGACCTTTCGTTTGATGTATATCTCGATGGGATTGGTGAACTTCGAAAAAATAATGATTTTTATAGACAAGTGGTGTTAGTCCATGATTTTTCCCAAAATTAATTGAAAAAAAAAATTTTGAGTTTGGCACATCCATGGAAAGGTCTGTTAATTCTCTATTCAGAATTGAAAACCGCAACGCGTTACGAGCCTTGGTTGCGAAAATATCGCCATCCGCATCCAATGACTGGAATGGATTGGTGAACTTCGAAAAAATAATGATTTTTATAGACAAGTGGTTAGTCCATGATTTTTCCCAAAATTAATTGAAAAAAAAAAAAATTTGAGTTTGGCACATCCATGGAAAGGTCTGTTAATTCTCTATTCAGAATTGAAAACCGCAACGCGTTACGAGCCTTGGTTGCGAAAATATCGCCATCCGCATCCAATGACTTTTTTAGATTTGGGCCAATTTTCAGTAAAATCACTTTGGGTGGCCATATTTCGATAACCAGACCTCGCAGAACCTTCTGGTTTTCACCCGTGAATAGCTCTTACAAAATTGACTACAAATTTTGGAAACCGCAACCTTTTACAACTCGTGGTTTCGGAAATATCGCCACCCAAGCACATTGTTAGGTAGTTAAAGCTCGAAAATCTGTGGAATCAGCGAAATCACTTTGGATGGCCATATTTCGCTAACCAGACCACGCAGGACGATTTGGCTTACAGGTGTGTGTAGGTATTGAACAGACCTTTCGTTTGATGTATATCTCGATGGGATTGGTGAACTTCGAAAAAATAATGATTTTTATAGACAAGTGGTGTCCATGATTTTTCCCAAAATTAATTGAAAAAAAAAAATTTTGAGTTTGGCACATCCATGGAAAGGTCTGTTAATTCTCTATTCAGAATTGAAAACCGCAACGCGTTACGAGCCTTGGTTGCGAAAATATCGCCATCCGCATCCGGTGACTTTTTTAGATTTGAGCCAATTTTCAGTAAAATCACTTTGGGTGGCCATATTTCGATAACCAGACCTCGCAGAACCTTCTGGTTTTCACCCGTGAATAGCTCTTACAAAATTGACTACAAATTTTGGAAACCGAAACCTTTTACAACTCGTGGTTTCGGAAATATCGCCACCCAAGCACATTGTTAGGTAGTTAAAGCTCGAAAATCTGTGGAATCAGCGAAATCACTTTGGATGGCCATATTTCGCTAACCAGACCACGCAGGACGATTTGGCTTACAGGTGTGTGTAGGTATTGAACAGACCTTTCGTTTGATGTATATCTCGATGGGATTGGTGAACTTCGAAAAAATAATGATTTTTATAGACAAGTGGTGTCCATGATTTTTCCCAAAATTAATTGAAAAAAAAAAATTTTGAGTTTGGCACATCCATGGAAAGGTCTGTTAATTCTCTATTCAGAATTGAAAACCGCAACGCGTTACGAGCCTTGGTTGCGAAAATATCGCCATCCGCATCCGGTGACTTTTTTAGATTTGAGCCAATTTTCAGTAAAATCACTTTGGGTGGCCATATTTCGATAACCAGACCTCGCAGAACCTTCTGGTTTTCACCCGTGAATAGCTCTTACAAAATTGACTACAAATTTTGGAAACCGCAACCTTTTACAACTCGTGGTTTCGGAAATATCGCCACCCAAGCACATTGTTAGGTAGTTAAAGCTCGAAAATCTGTGGAATCAGCGAAATCACTTTGGATGGCCATATTTCGCTAACCAGACCACGCAGGACGATTTGGCTTACAGGTGTGTGTAGGTATTGAACAGACCTTTCGTTTGATGTATATCTCGATGGGATTGGTGAACTTCGAAAAAATAATGATTTTTATAGACAAGTGGTTAGTCCATGATTTTTCCCAAAATTAATTGAAAAAAAAAAATTTTGAGTTTGGCACATCCATGGTAAGGTCTGTTAATTCTCTATTCAGAATTGAAAACCGCAACGCGTTACGAGCCTTGGTTGCGAAAATATCGCCATCCGCATCCGATGACTTTTTTAGATTTGGGCCAATTTTCAGTAAAATCACTTTGGGTGGCCATATTTCGATAACCAGACCTCGCAGAACCTTCTGGTTTTCACCCGTGAATAGCTCTTACAAAATTGACTACATATTTTGGAAACCGAAACCTTTTACAACTCGTGGTTTCGGAAATATCGCCACCCAAGCACATTGTTAGGTAGTTAAAGCTCGAAAATCTGTGGAATCAGCGAAATCACTTTGGATGGCCATATTTCGCTAACCAGACCACGCAGGACGATTTGGCTTACAGGTGTGTGTAGGTATTGAACAGACCTTTCGTTTGATGTATATCTCGATGGGATTGGTGAACTTCGAAAAAATAATGATTTTTATAGACAAGTGGTGTTAGTCCATGATTTTTCCCAAAATTAATTGAAAAAAAAAATTTTGAGTTTGGCACATCCATGGAAAGGTCTGTTAATTCTCTATTCAGAATTGAAAACCGCAACGCGTTACGAGCCTTGGTTGCGAAAATATCGCCATCCGCATCCAATGACTGGAATGGATTGGTGAACTTCGAAAAAATAATGATTTTTATAGACAAGTGGTTAGTCCATGATTTTTCCCAAAATTAATTGAAAAAAAAAAATTTTGAGTTTGGCACATCCATGGTAAGGTCTGTTAATTCTCTATTCAGAATTGAAAACCGCAACGCGTTACGAGCCTTGGTTGCGAAAATATCGCCATCCGCATCCGATGACTTTTTTAGATTTGGGCCAATTTTCAGTAAAATCACTTTGGGTGGCCATATTTCGATAACCAGACCTCGCAGAACCTTCTGGTTTTCACCCGTGAATAGCTCTTACAAAATTGACTACATATTTTGGAAACCGAAACCTTTTACAACTCGTGGTTTCGGAAATATCGCCACCCAAGCACATTGTTAGGTAGTTAAAGCTCGAAAATCTGTGGAATCAGCGAAATCACTTTGGATGGCCATATTTCGCTAACCAGACCACGCAGGACGATTTGGCTTACAGGTGTGTGTAGGTATTGAACAGACCTTTCGTTTGATGTATATCTCGATGGGATTGGTGAACTTCGAAAAAATAATGATTTTTATAGACAAGTGGTTAGTCCATGATTTTTCCCAAAATTAATTGAAAAAAAAAATTTTGAGTTTGGCACATCCATGGAAAGGTCTGTTAATTCTCTATTCAGAATTGAAAACCGCAACGCGTTACGAGCCTTGGTTGCGAAAATATCGCCATCCGCATCCGATGACTTTTTTAGATTTGGGCCAATTTTCAGTAAAATCACTTTGGGTGGCCATATTTCGATAACCAGACCTCGCAGAACCTTCTGGTTTTCACCCGTGAATAGCTCTTACAAAATTGACTACAAATTTTGGAAACCGCAACCTTTTACAACTCGTGGTTTCGGAAATATCGCCACCCAAGCACATTGTTAGGTAGTTAAAGCTCGAAAATCTGTGGAATCAGCGAAATCACTTTGGATGGCCATATTTCGCTAACCAGACCACGCAGGACGATTTGGCTTACAGGTGTGTGTAGGTATTGAACAGACCTTTCGTTTGATGTATATCTCGATGGGATTGGTGAACTTCGAAAAAATAATGATTTTTATAGACAAGTGGTGTTAGTCCATGATTTTTCCCAAAATTAATTGAAAAAAAAAATTTTGAGTTTGGCACATCCATGGAAAGGTCTGTTAATTCTCTATTCAGAATTGAAAACCGCAACGCGTTACGAGCCTTGGTTGCGAAAATATCGCCATCCGCATCCAATGACTGGAATGGATTGGTGAACTTCGAAAAAATAATGATTTTTATAGACAAGTGGTTAGTCCATGATTTTTCCCAAAATTAATTGAAAAAAAAAAAAATTTGAGTTTGGCACATCCATGGAAAGGTCTGTTAATTCTCTATTCAGAATTGAAAACCGCAACGCGTTACGAGCCTTGGTTGCGAAAATATCGCCATCCGCATCCAATGACTTTTTTAGATTTGGGCCAATTTTCAGTAAAATCACTTTGGGTGGCCATATTTCGATAACCAGACCTCGCAGAACCTTCTGGTTTTCACCCGTGAATAGCTCTTACAAAATTGACTACAAATTTTGGAAACCGAAACCTTTTACAACTCGTGGTTTCGGAAATATCGCCACCCAAGCACATTGTTAGGTAGTTAAAGCTCGAAAATCTGTGGAATCAGCGAAATCACTTTGGATGGCCATATTTCGCTAACCAGACCACGCAGGACGATTTGGCTTACAGGTGTGTGTAGGTATTGAACAGACCTTTCGTTTGATGTATATCTCGATGGGATTGGTGAACTTCGAAAAAATAATGATTTTTATAGACAAGTGGTGTCCATGATTTTTCCCAAAATTAATTGAAAAAAAAAAATTTTGAGTTTGGCACATCCATGGAAAGGTCTGTTAATTCTCTATTCAGAATTGAAAACCGCAACGCGTTACGAGCCTTGGTTGCGAAAATATCGCCATCCGCATCCGGTGACTTTTTTAGATTTGAGCCAATTTTCAGTAAAATCACTTTGGGTGGCCATATTTCGATAACCAGACCTCGCAGAACCTTCTGGTTTTCACCCGTGAATAGCTCTTACAAAATTGACTACAAATTTTGGAAACCGAAACCTTTTACAACTCGTGGTTTCGGAAATATCGCCACCCAAGCACATTGTTAGGTAGTTAAAGCTCGAAAATCTGTGGAATCAGCGAAATCACTTTGGATGGCCATATTTCGCTAACCAGACCACGCAGGACGATTTGGCTTACAGGTGTGTGTAGGTATTGAACAGACCTTTCGTTTGATGTATATCTCGATGGGATTGGTGAACTTCGAAAAAATAATGATTTTTATAGACAAGTGGTGTCCATGATTTTTCCCAAAATTAATTGAAAAAAAAAAATTTTGAGTTTGGCACATCCATGGAAAGGTCTGTTAATTCTCTATTCAGAATTGAAAACCGCAACGCGTTACGAGCCTTGGTTGCGAAAATATCGCCATCCGCATCCGGTGACTTTTTTAGATTTGAGCCAATTTTCAGTAAAATCACTTTGGGTGGCCATATTTCGATAACCAGACCTCGCAGAACCTTCTGGTTTTCACCCGTGAATAGCTCTTACAAAATTGACTACAAATTTTGGAAACCGCAACCTTTTACAACTCGTGGTTTCGGAAATATCGCCACCCAAGCACATTGTTAGGTAGTTAAAGCTCGAAAATCTGTGGAATCAGCGAAATCACTTTGGATGGCCATATTTCGCTAACCAGACCACGCAGGACGATTTGGCTTACAGGTGTGTGTAGGTATTGAACAGACCTTTCGTTTGATGTATATCTCGATGGGATTGGTGAACTTCGAAAAAATAATGATTTTTATAGACAAGTGGTTAGTCCATGATTTTTCCCAAAATTAATTGAAAAAAAAAAATTTTGAGTTTGGCACATCCATGGTAAGGTCTGTTAATTCTCTATTCAGAATTGAAAACCGCAACGCGTTACGAGCCTTGGTTGCGAAAATATCGCCATCCGCATCCGATGACTTTTTTAGATTTGGGCCAATTTTCAGTAAAATCACTTTGGGTGGCCATATTTCGATAACCAGACCTCGCAGAACCTTCTGGTTTTCACCCGTGAATAGCTCTTACAAAATTGACTACATATTTTGGAAACCGCAACCTTTTACAACTCGTGGTTTCGGAAATATCGCCACCCAAGCACATTGTTAGGTAGTTAAAGCTCGAAAATCTGTGGAATCAGCGAAATCACTTTGGATGGCCATATTTCGCTAACCAGACCACGCAGGACGATTTGGCTTACAGGTGTGTGTAGGTATTGAACAGACCTTTCGTTTGATGTATATCTCGATGGGATTGGTGAACTTCGAAAAAATAATGATTTTTATAGACAAGTGGTGTTAGTCCATGATTTTTCCCAAAATTAATTGAAAAAAAAAATTTTGAGTTTGGCACATCCATGGAAAGGTCTGTTAATTCTCTATTCAGAATTGAAAACCGCAACGCGTTACGAGCCTTGGTTGCGAAAATATCGCCATCCGCATCCAATGACTGGAATGGATTGGTGAACTTCGAAAAAATAATGATTTTTATAGATAAGTGGTTAGTCCATGATTTTTCCCAAAATTAATTGAAAAAAAAAAATTTTGAGTTTGGCACATCCATGGTAAGGTCTGTTAATTCTCTATTCAGAATTGAAAACCGCAACGCGTTACGAGCCTTGGTTGCGAAAATATCGCCATCCGCATCCGATGACTTTTTTAGATTTGGGCCAATTTTCAGTAAAATCACTTTGGGTGGCCATATTTCGATAACCAGACCTCGCAGAACCTTCTGGTTTTCACCCGTGAATAGCTCTTACAAAATTGACTACATATTTTGGAAACCGAAACCTTTTACAACTCGTGGTTTCGGAAATATCGCCACCCAAGCACATTGTTAGGTAGTTAAAGCTCGAAAATCTGTGGAATCAGCGAAATCACTTTGGATGGCCATATTTCGCTAACCAGACCACGCAGGACGATTTGGCTTACAGGTGTGTGTAGGTATTGAACAGACCTTTCGTTTGATGTATATCTCGATGGGATTGGTGAACTTCGAAAAAATAATGATTTTTATAGACAAGTGGTTAGTCCATGATTTTTCCCAAAATTAATTGAAAAAAAAAATTTTGAGTTTGGCACATCCATGGAAAGGTCTGTTAATTCTCTATTTAGAATTGAAAACCGCAACGCGTTACGAGCCTTGGTTGCGAAAATATCGCCATCCGCATCCGATGACTTTTTTAGATTTGGGCCAATTTTCAGTAAAATCACTTTGGGTGGCCATATTTCGATAACCAGACCTCGCAGAACCTTCTGGTTTTCACCCGTGAATAGCTCTTACAAAATTGACTACAAATTTTGGAAACCGCAACCTTTTACAACTCGTGGTTTCGGAAATATCGCCACCCAAGCACATTGTTAGGTAGTTAAAGCTCGAAAATCTGTGGAATCAGCGAAATCACTTTGGATGGCCATATTTCGCTAACCAGACCACGCAGGACGATTTGGCTTACAGGTGTGTGTAGGTATTGAACAGACCTTTCGTTTGATGTATATCTCGATGGGATTGGTGAACTTCGAAAAAATAATGATTTTTATAGACAAGTGGTGTTAGTCCATGATTTTTCCCAAAATTAATTGAAAAAAAAAATTTTGAGTTTGGCACATCCATGGAAAGGTCTGTTAATTCTCTATTCAGAATTGAAAACCGCAACGCGTTACGAGCCTTGGTTGCGAAAATATCGCCATCCGCATCCAATGACTGGAATGGATTGGTGAACTTCGAAAAAATAATGATTTTTATAGACAAGTGGTTAGTCCATGATTTTTCCCAAAATTAATTGAAAAAAAAAAAAATTTGAGTTTGGCACATCCATGGAAAGGTCTGTTAATTCTCTATTCAGAATTGAAAACCGCAACGCGTTACGAGCCTTGGTTGGGAAAATATCGCCATCCGCATCCAATGACTTTTTTAGATTTGGGCCAATTTTCAGTAAAATCACTTTGGGTGGCCATATTTCGATAACCAGACCTCGCAGAACCTTCTGGTTTTCACCCGTGAATAGCTCTTACAAAATTGACTACAAATTTTGGAAACCGAAACCTTTTACAACTCGTGGTTTCGGAAATATCGCCACCCAAGCACATTGTTAGGTAGTTAAAGCTCGAAAATCTGTGGAATCAGCGAAATCACTTTGGATGGCCATATTTCGCTAACCAGACCACGCAGGACGATTTGGCTTACAGGTGTGTGTAGGTATTGAACAGACCTTTCGTTTGATGTATATCTCGATGGGATTGGTGAACTTCGAAAAAATAATGATTTTTATAGACAAGTGGTGTCCATGATTTTTCCCAAAATTAATTGAAAAAAAAAAATTTTGAGTTTGGCACATCCATGGAAAGGTCTGTTAATTCTCTATTCAGAATTGAAAACCGCAACGCGTTACGAGCCTTGGTTGCGAAAATATCGCCATCCGCATCCGGTGACTTTTTTAGATTTGAGCCAATTTTCAGTAAAATCACTTTGGGTGGCCATATTTCGATAACCAGACCTCGCAGAACCTTCTGGTTTTCACCCGTGAATAGCTCTTACAAAATTGACTACAAATTTTGGAAACCGAAACCTTTTACAACTCGTGGTTTCGGAAATATCGCCACCCAAGCACATTGTTAGGTAGTTAAAGCTCGAAAATCTGTGGAATCAGCGAAATCACTTTGGATGGCCATATTTCGCTAACCAGACCACGCAGGACGATTTGGCTTACAGGTGTGTGTAGGTATTGAACAGACCTTTCGTTTGATGTATATCTCGATGGGATTGGTGAACTTCGAAAAAATAATGATTTTTATAGACAAGTGGTGTCCATGATTTTTCCCAAAATTAATTGAAAAAAAAAAATTTTGAGTTTGGCACATCCATGGAAAGGTCTGTTAATTCTCTATTCAGAATTGAAAACCGCAACGCGTTACGAGCCTTGGTTGCGAAAATATCGCCATCCGCATCCGGTGACTTTTTTAGATTTGAGCCAATTTTCAGTAAAATCACTTTGGGTGGCCATATTTCGATAACCAGACCTCGCAGAACCTTCTGGTTTTCACCCGTGAATAGCTCTTACAAAATTGACTACAAATTTTGGAAACCGCAACCTTTTACAACTCGTGGTTTCGGAAATATCGCCACCCAAGCACATTGTTAGGTAGTTAAAGCTCGAAAATCTGTGGAATCAGCGAAATCACTTTGGATGGCCATATTTCGCTAACCAGACCACGCAGGACGATTTGGCTTACAGGTGTGTGTAGGTATTGAACAGACCTTTCGTTTGATGTATATCTCGATGGGATTGGTGAACTTCGAAAAAATAATGATTTTTATAGACAAGTGGTTAGTCCATGATTTTTCCCAAAATTAATTGAAAAAAAAAAATTTGAGTTTGGCACATCCATGGAAAGGTCTGTTAATTCTCTATTCAGAATTGAAA
Organism: Chrysotoxum bicinctum; assembly: GCA_911387755.1. Lineage (NCBI taxonomy): Eukaryota > Metazoa > Arthropoda > Insecta > Diptera > Syrphidae > Chrysotoxum > Chrysotoxum bicinctum. The sequence goes on along the minus strand of OU426989.1, from coordinate 121,638,643 downwards.
ACCGCAACGCGTTACGAGCCTTGGTTGCGAAAATATCGCCATCCGCATCCGATGACTTTTTTAGATTTGGGCCAATTTTCAGTAAAATCACTTTGGTTGGCCATATTTCGATAACCAGACCTCGCAGAACCTTCTGGTTTTCACCCGTGAATAGCTCTTACAAAATTGACTACAAATTTTGGAAACCGAAACCTTTTACAACTCGTGGTTTCGGAAATATCGCCACCCAAGCACATTGTTAGGTAGTTAAAGCTCGAAAATCTGTGGAATCAGCGAAATCACTTTGGATGGCCATATTTCGCTAACCAGACCACGCAGGACGATTTGGCTTACAGGTGTGTGTAGGTATTGAACAGACCTTTCGTTTGATGTATATCTCGATGGGATTGGTGAACTTCGAAAAAATAATGATTTTTATAGACAAGTGGTTAGTCCATGATTTTTCCCAAAATTAATTGAAAAAAAAAATTTTGAGTTTGGCACATCCATGGAAAGGTCTGTTAATTCTCTATTCAGAATTGAAAACCGCAACGCGTTACGAGCCTTGGTTGCGAAAATATCGCCATCCGCATCCGATGACTTTTTTAGATTTGGGCCAATTTTCAGTAAAATCACTTTGGGTGGCCATATTTCGATAACCAGACCTCGCAGAACCTTCTGGTTTTCACCCGTGAATAGCTCTTACAAAATTGACTACAAATTTTGGAAACCGCAACCTTTTACAACTCGTGGTTTCGGAAATATCGCCACCCAAGCACATTGTTAGGTAGTTAAAGCTCGAAAATCTGTGGAATCAGCGAAATCACTTTGGATGGCCATATTTCGCTAACCAGGCCACGCAGGACGATTTGGCTTACAGGTGTGTGTAGGTATTGAACAGACCTTTCGTTTGATGTATATCTCGATGGGATTGGTGAACTTCGAAAAAATAATGATTTTTATAGACAAGTGGTTAGTCCATGATTTTTCCCAAAATTAATTGAAAAAAAAAATTTTGAGTTTGGCACATCCATGGAAAGGTCTGTTAATTCTCTATTCAGAATTGAAAACCGCAACGCGTTACGAGCCTTGGTTGCGAAAATATCGCCATCCGCATCCGATGACTTTTTTAGATTTGGGCCAATTTTCAGTAAAATCACTTTGGGTGGCCATATTTCGATAACCAGACCTCGCAGAACCTTCTGGTTTTCACCCGTGAATAGCTCTTACAAAATTGACTACAAATTTTGGAAACCGAAACCTTTTACAACTCGTGGTTTCGGAAATATCGCCACCCAAGCACATTGTTAGGTAGTTAAAGCTCGAAAATCTGTGGAATCAGCGAAATCACTTTGGATGGCCATATTTCGCTAACCAGACCACGCAGGACGATTTGGCTTACAGGTGTGTGTAGGTATTGAACAGACCTTTCGTTTGATGTATATCTCGATGGGATTGGTGAACTTCGAAAAAATAATGATTTTTATAGACAAGTGGTTAGTCCATGATTTTTCCCAAAATTAATTGAAAAAAAAAATTTTGAGTTTGGCACATCCATGGAAAGGTCTGTTAATTCTCTATTCAGAATTGAAAACCGCAACGCGTTACGAGCCTTGGTTGGGAAAATATCGCCATCCGCATCCAATGACTTTTTTAGATTTGGGCCAATTTTCAGTAAAATCACTTTGGGTGGCCATATTTCGATAACCAGACCTCGCAGAACCTTCTGGTTTTCACCCGTGAATAGCTCTTACAAAATTGACTACAAATTTTGGAAACCGAAACCTTTTACAACTCGTGGTTTCGGAAATATCGCCACCCAAGCACATTGTTAGGTAGTTAAAGCTCGAAAATCTGTGGAATCAGCGAAATCACTTTGGATGGCCATATTTCGCTAACCAGACCACGCAGGACGATTTGGCTTACAGGTGTGTGTAGGTATTGAACAGACCTTTCGTTTGATGTATATCTCGCTGGGATTGGTGAACTTCAAAAAAATAATGATTTTTATAGACAAGTGGTTAGTCCATGATTTTTCCCAAAATTAATTGAAATAAAAAATTTTGAGTTTGGCACATCCATGGAAAGGTCTGTTAATTCTCTATTCAGAATTGAAAACCGCAACGCGTTACGAGCCTTGGTTGCGAAAATATCGCCATCCGCATCCGATGACTTTTTTAGATTTGGGCTAATTTTCAGTAAAATCACTTTGGTTGGCCATATTTCGATAACCAGACCTCGCAGAACCTTCTGGTTTTCACCCGTGAATAGCTCTTACAAAATTGACTACAAATTTTGGAAACCGAAACCTTTTACAACTCGTGGTTTCGGAAATATCGCCACCCAAGCACATTGTTAGGTAGTTAAAGCTCGAAAATCTGTGGAATCAGCGAAATCACTTTGGATGGCCATATTTCGCTAACCAGACCACGCAGGACGATTTGGCTTACAGGTGTGTGTAGGTATTGAACAGACCTTTCGTTTGATGTATATCTCGATGGGATTGGTGAACTTCGAAAAAATAATGATTTTTATAGACAAGTGGTTAGTCCATGATTTTTCCCAAAATTAATTGAAAAAAAAAATTTTGAGTTTGGCACATCCATGGAAAGGTCTGTTAATTCTCTATTCAGAATTGAAAACCGCAACGCGTTACGAGCCTTGGTTGCGAAAATATCGCCATCCGCATCCGATGACTTTTTTAGATTTGGGCCAATTTTCAGTAAAATCACTTTGGGTGGCCATATTTCGATAACCAGACCTCGCAGAACCTTCTGGTTTTCACCCGTGAATAGCTCTTACAAAATTGACTACAAATTTTGGAAACCGCAACCTTTTACAACTCGTGGTTTCGGAAATATCGCCACCCAAGCACATTGTTAGGTAGTTAAAGCTCGAAAATCTGTGGAATCAGCGAAATCACTTTGGATGGCCATATTTCGCTAACCAGGCCACGCAGGACGATTTGGCTTACAGGTGTGTGTAGGTATTGAACAGACCTTTCGTTTGATGTATATCTCGATGGGATTGGTGAACTTCGAAAAAATAATGATTTTTATAGACAAGTGGTTAGTCCATGATTTTTCCCAAAATTAATTGAAAAAAAAAATTTTGAGTTTGGCACATCCATGGAAAGGTCTGTTAATTCTCTATTCAGAATTGAAAACCGCAACGCGTTACGAGCCTTGGTTGCGAAAATATCGCCATCCGCATCCGATGACTTTTTTAGATTTGGGCCAATTTTCAGTAAAATCACTTTGGGTGGCCATATTTCGATAACCAGACCTCGCAAAACCTTCTGGTTTTCACCCGTGAATAGCTCTTACAAAATTGACTACAAATTTTGGAAACCGCAACCTTTTACAAATCGTGGTTTCGGAAATATCGCCACCCAAGCACATTGTTAGGTAGTTAAAGCTCGAAAATCTGTGGAATCAGCGAAATCACTTTGGATGGCCATATTTCGCTAACCAGGGGCCCTATTTTGTAAAACGATTATCGTTGAAATTACTTCGTTATCGTTGAAATGCGATTATGTTTAACGAGAATCGTTTAATTTTAACGATACTCGTTAGTTCTAACGACTGCCATATACCTATCGTTTAGCTTTCGTTTTATCGTTTCTTGATTTATAATTTTTTTTTTTCATTTATTTATGTCAATTTTTGACGTTCCTAATAGTCGAGAAATTGGTTGCGCTTCAAACAAATTTTTTTTTTTTCGGTTAAGCTTTGGAACATCTTTTGAACCCCTTTTTCGTTTTACTTAATCGCTTTTTGTAGTGACTATCGTATTCCTCAGCATCGTTGACTTGCCGCTCGTTTCGTAATACAAAATAGGGCCCCAGACCACGCAGGACGATTTGGCTTACAGGTGTGTGTAGGTATTGAACAGACCTTTCGTTTGATGTATATCTCGATGGGATTGGTGAACTTCGAAAAAATAATGATTTTTATAGACAAGTGGTTAGTCCATGATTTTTCCCAAAATTAATTGAAAAAAAAAATTTTGAGTTTGGCACATCCATGGAAAGGTCTGTTAATTCTCTATTCAGAATTGAAAACCGCAACGCGTTACGAGCCTTGGTTGCGAAAATATCGCCATCCGCATCCGATGACTTTTTTAGATTTGGGCCAATTTTCAGTAAAATCACTTTGGGTGGCCATATTTCGATAACCAGACCTCGCAGAACCTTCTGGTTTTTACCCGTGAATAGCTCTTACAAAATTGACTACAAATTTTGGAAACCGCAACCTTTTACAACTCGTGGTTTCGGAAATATCGCCACCCAAGCACATTGTTAGGTAGTTAAAGCTCGAAAATCTGTGGAATCAGCGAAATCACTTTGGATGGCCATATTTCGCTAACCAGACCACGCAGGACGATTTGGCTTACAGGTGTGTGTAGGTATTGAACAGACCTTTTGTTTGATGTATATCTCGATGGGATTGGTGAACTTCGAAAAAATAATGATTTTTATAGACAAGTGGTGTTAGTCCATGATTTTTCCCAAAATTAATTGAAAAAAAAAATTTTGAGTTTGGCACATCCATGGAAAGGTCTGTTAATTCTCTATTCAGAATTGAAAACCGCAACGCGTTACGAGCCTTGGTTGCGAAAATATCGCCATCCGCATCCAATGACTTTTTTAGATTTGGGCCAATTTTCAGTAAAATCACTTTGGGTGGCCATATTTCGATAACCAGACCTCGCAGAACCTTCTGGTTTTCACCCGTGAATAGCTCTTACAAAATTGACTACAAATTTTGGAAACCGAAACCTTTTACAACTCGTGGTTTCGGAAATATCGCCACCCAAGCACATTGTTAGGTAGTTAAAGCTCGAAAATCTGTGGAATCAGCGAAATCACTTTGGATGGCCATATTTCGCTAACCAGACCACGCAGGACGATTTGGCTTACAGGTGTGTGTAGGTATTGAACAGACCTTTCGTTTGATGTATATCTCGCTGGGATTGGTGAACTTCAAAAAAATAATGATTTTTATAGACAAGTGGTTAGTCCATGATTTTTCCCAAAATTAATTGAAAAAAAAAATTTTGAGTTTGGCACATCCATGGAAAGGTCTGTTAATTCTCTATTCAGAATTGAAAACTGCAACGCGTTACGAGCCTTGGTTGCGAAAATATCGCCATCCGCATCCGATGACTTTTTTAGATTTGGGCCAATTTTCAGTAAAATCACTTTGGTTGGCCATATTTCGATAACCAGACCTCGCAGAACCTTCTGGTTTTCACCCGTGAATAGCTCTTACAAAATTGACTACAAATTTTGGAAACCGAAACCTTTTACAACTCGTGGTTTCGGAAATATCGCCACCCAAGCACATTGTTAGGTAGTTAAAGCTCGAAAATCTGTGGAATCAGCGAAATCACTTTGGATGGCCATATTTCGCTAACCAGACCACGCAGGACGATTTGGCTTACAGGTGTGTGTAGGTATTGAACAGACCTTTCGTTTGATGTATATCTCGATGGGATTGGTGAACTTCGAAAAAATAATGATTTTTATAGACAAGTGGTTAGTCCATGATTTTTCCCAAAATTAATTGAAAAAAAAAATTTTGAGTTTGGCACATCCATGGAAAGGTCTGTTAATTCTCTATTCAGAATTGAAAACCGCAACGCGTTACGAGCCTTGGTTGCGAAAATATCGCCATCCGCATCCGATGACTTTTTTAGATTTGGGCCAATTTTCAGTAAAATCACTTTGGGTGGCCATATTTCGATAACCAGACCTCGCAGAACCTTCTGGTTTTCACCCGTGAATAGCTCTTACAAAATTGACTACAAATTTTGGAAACCGCAACCTTTTACAACTCGTGGTTTCGGAAATATCGCCACCCAAGCACATTGTTAGGTAGTTAAAGCTCGAAAATCTGTGGAATCAGCGAAATCACTTTGGATGGCCATATTTCGCTAACCAGGCCACGCAGGACGATTTGGCTTACAGGTGTGTGTAGGTATTGAACAGACCTTTCGTTTGATGTATATCTCGATGGGATTGGTGAACTTCGAAAAAATAATGATTTTTATAGACAAGTGGTTAGTCCATGATTTTTCCCAAAATTAATTGAAAAAAAAAAATTTTGAGTTTGGCACATCCATGGAAAGGTCTGTTAATTCTCTATTCAGAATTGAAAACCGCAACGCGTTACGAGCCTTGGTTGCGAAAATATCGCCATCCGCATCCGATGACTTTTTTAGATTTGGGCCAATTTTCAGTAAAATCACTTTGGGTGGCCATATTTCGATAACCAGACCTCGCAGAACCTTCTGGTTTTCACCCGTGAATAGCTCTTACAAAATTGACTACAAATTTTGGAAACCGAAACCTTTTACAACTCGTGGTTTCGGAAATATCGCCACCCAAGCACATTGTTAGGTAGTTAAAGCTCGAAAATCTGTGGAATCAGCAAAATCACTTTGGATGGCCATATTTCGCTAACCAGACCACGCAGGACGATTTGGCTTACAGGTGTGTGTAGGTATTGAACAGACCTTTCGTTTGATGTATATCTCGATGGGATTGGTGAACTTCAAAAAAATAATGATTTTTATAGACAAGTGGTTAGTCCATGATTTTTCCCAAAATTAATTGAAAAAAAAAATTTTGAGTTTGGCACATCCATGGAAAGGTCTGTTAATTCTCTATTCAGAATTGAAAACCGCAACGCGTTACGAGCCTTGGTTGCGAAAATATCGCCATCCGCATCCGATGACTGTTTTAGATTTGGGCCAATTTTCAGTAAAATCACTTTGGGTGGCCATATTTCGATAACCAGACCTCGCAGAACCTTCTGGTTTTCACCCGTGAATAGCTCTTACAAAATTGACTACAAATTTTGGAAACCGAAACCTTTTACAACTCGTGGTTTCGGAAATATCGCCACCCAAGCACATTGTTAGGTAGTTAAAGCTCGAAAATCTGTGGAATCAGCGAAATCACTTTGGATGGCCATATTTCGCTAACCAGACCACGCAGGACGATTTGGCTTACAGGTGTGTGTAGGTATTGAACAGACCTTTCGTTTGATGTATATCTCGATGGGATTGGTGAACTTCGAAAAAATAATGATTTTTATAGACAAGTGGTGTTAGTCCATGATTTTTCCCAAAATTAATTGAAAAAAAAAAATTTGAGTTTGGCACATCCATGGAAAGGTCTGTTAATTCTCTATTCAGAATTGAAAACCGCAACGCGTTACGAGCCTTGGTTGCGAAAATATCGCCATCCGCATCCAATGACTTTTTTAGATTTGGGCCAATTTTCAGTAAAATCACTTTGGGTGGCCATATTTCGATAACCAGACCTCGCAGAACCTTCTGGTTTTCACCCGTGAATAGCTCTTACAAAATTGACTACAAATTTTGGAAACCGAAACCTTTTACAACTCGTGGTTTCGGAAATATCGCCACCCAAGCACATTGTTAGGTAATTAAAGCTCGAAAATCTGTGGAATCAGCGAAATCACTTTGGATGGCCATATTTCGCTAACCAGACCACGCAGGACGATTTGGCTTACAGGTGTGTGTAGGTATTGAACAGACCTTTCGTTTGATGTATATCTCGATGGGATTGGTGAACTTCGAAAAAAATAATGATTTTTATAGACAAGTGGTTAGTCCATGATTTTTCCCAAAATTAATTGAAAAAAAAAAATTTTGAGTTTGGCACATCCATGGAAAGGTCTGTTAATTCTCTATTCAGAATTGAAAATCGCAACGCGTTACGAGCCTTGGTTGCGAAAATATCGCCATCCGCATCCGATGACTTTTTTAGATTTGGGCCAATTTTCAGTAAAATCACTTTGGGTGGCCATATTTCGATAACCAGACCTCGCAGAACCTTCTGGTTTTCACCCGTGAATAGCTCTTACAAAATTGACTACAAATTTTGGAAACCGCAACCTTTTACAACTCGTGGTTTCGGAAATATCGCCACCCAAGCACATTGTTAGGTAGTTAAAGCTCGAAAATCTGTGGAATCAGCGAAATCACTTTGGATGGCCATATTTCGCTAACCAGACCACGCAGGACGATTTGGCTTACAGGTGTGTGTAGGTATTGAACAGACCTTTCGTTTGATGTATATCTTCGTGGTTTCGGAAATATCGCCACCCAAGCACATTGTTAGGTAGTTAAAGCTCGAAAATCTGTGGAATCAGCGAAATCACTTTGGATGGCCATATTTCGCTAACCAGACCACGCAGGACGATTTGGCTTACAGGTGTGTGTAGGTATTGAACAGACCTTTCGTTTGATGTATATCTCGATGGGATTGGTGAACTTCGAAAAAAATAATGATTTTTATAGACAAGTGGTTAGTCCATGATTTTTCCCAAAATTAATTGAAAAAAAAAAATTTTGAGTTTGGCACATCCATGGAAAGGTCTGTTAATTCTCTATTCAGAATTGAAAACCGCAACGCGTTACGAGCCTTGGTTGCGAAAATATCGCCATCCGCATCCGATGACTTTTTTAGATTTGGGCCAATTTTCAGTAAAATCACTTTGGGTGGCCATATTTCGATAACCAGACCTCGCAGAACCTTCTGGTTTTCACCCGTGAATAGCTCTTACAAAATTGACTACAAATTTTGGAAACCGAAACCTTTTACAACTCGTGGTTTCGGAAATATCGCCACCCAAGCACATTGTTAGGTAGTTAAAGCTCGAAAATCTGTGGAATCAGCGAAATCACTTTGGATGGCCATATTTCGCTAACCAGACCACGCAGGACGATTTGGCTTACAGGTGTGTGTAGGTATTGAACAGACCTTTCGTTTGATGTATATCTCGATGGGATTTGTGAACTTCGAAAAAATAATGATTTTTATAGACAAGTGGTTAGTCCATGATTTTTCCCAAAATTAATTGAAAAAAAAAAATTTTGAGTTTGGCACATCCATGGAAAGGTCTGTTAATTCTCTATTCAGAATTGAAAACCGCAACGCGTTACGAGCCTTGGTTGCGAAAATATCGCCATCCGCATCCAATGACTATTTTACAAATTTTGGAAACCGCAACCTTTTACAACTCGTGGTTTCGGAAATATCGCCACCCAAGCACATTGTTAGGTAGTTAAAGCTCGAAAATCTGTGGAATCAGCGAAATCACTTTGGATGGCCATATTTCGCTAACCAGACCACGCAGGACGATTTGGCTTACAGGTGTGTGTAGGTATTGAACAGACCTTTCGTTTGATGTATATCTTCGTGGTTTCGGAAATATCGCCACCCAAGCACATTGTTAGGTAGTTAAAGCTCGAAAATCTGTGGAATCAGCGAAATCACTTTGGATGGCCATATTTCGCTAACCAGACCACGCAGGACGATTTGGCTTACAGGTGTGTGTAGGTATTGAACAGACCTTTCGTTTGATGTATATCTTCGTGGTTTCGGAAATATCGCCACCCAAGCACATTGTTAGGTAGTTAAAGCTCGAAAATCTGTGGAATCAGCGAAATCACTTTGGATGGCCATATTTCGCTAACCAGGGGCCCTATTTTGTAAAACGATTATCGTTGAAATTACTTCGTTATCGTTGAAATGCGATTATGTTTAACGAGAATCGTTTAATTTTAACGATACTCGTTAGTTCTAACGACTGCCATATACCTATCGTTTAGCTTTCGTTTTATCGTTTCTTGATTTATAATTTTTTTTTTTCATTTATTTATGTCAATTTTTGACGTTCCTAATAGTCGAGAAATTGGTTGCGCTTCAAACAAATTTTTTTTTTTTCGGTTAAGCTTTGGAACATCTTTTGAACCCCTTTTTCGTTTTACTTAATCGCTTTTTGTAGTGACTATCGTATTCCTCAGCATCGTTGACTTGCCGCTCGTTTCGTAATACAAAATAGGGCCCCAGACCACGCAGGACGATTTGGCTTACAGGTGTGTGTAGGTATTGAACAGACCTTTCGTTTGATGTATATCTCGATGGGATTGGT